>OW121760.1:22315098-23532693 GCA_933228765.1 Miltochrista miniata | reverse complement strand
ACGATTCTGGTGTTAAAAGCAATCGAAGATTCATTTGCTTGCATATTTTTTATTTATTTTTTATTTATTCAATTAGCCTACTAACAGTTGATACAATGATACATGTTTAAAAAAAGAGAAGATACAAAAAGCTTACTGACTATGTGCTAAGATTCCTTAATGAATATACTTATTTATACATGTATGACTAACATAATTTGTGTGTGTGTGTATGGATGCCATATAGATATTAATACTTATTTTTGTAAGTACATAGTTATAGTCGGACTCCCGTTAAAATGGTTTTATAGTTAATATCCAACCCATGACCTCATCATCAGTCGTACTATAAGACCACTAGAGCAATGAGGCAATCAAGTCGGTTATATAACCTTGCACCGCATTCTGCTTACATCGCATCTGAATAATATATACATTGATCTTAGAACATGACGTGCATACTGTGTGTAGCTTGACATCGGATGTTCCATTTGTTACGTAGTCTGTGTAATGTCATGTAGTGTATTCCATATTTAGTAATCTGTGTATACAACTGATTATTTAAAACTAAGGGTAGGCAGCGCGAGTGAAGCGTATCTGGTGTTGAAAACTTTTATAAGCTGCGGTGGTGGCAGTCCATCAGGCGGGACTGAAAGCTTGTCTGCCACCTCAATAGAATAAAAAAGGCTGAATGTTCGGTTGGTTATATAGTGGTGTTAAGAACCACTGCACACGAGTTTGAATAGGAAAATTATTTGTTCGTATTAAATACATACATATGGTCACGCCTTTGTCCCCGAAGGGGTAGGCAGAGGCATATTATATGCCTACATTTCACTTTTTACAATTTGTCCCACGTACTAGGTGGTGAGCCATTTTGCCGTGTTGCTGGACAGGCGCAGGTTGTGACTGCCCGCTGTTGATATTTTTCAAGCTGGCTAAAAAGTTCTTCAACTGCCATTATTAATGTTGTAAAATAAATGAGTAACTTGGTTGAATAGGGTTATCTTAAGAACGACTGGTTTGAATTGGAACATTTTGGTAGCACAAATACACACAATAGTAATTATACATTTTACCAAAATAGGCAGACTTTCATACAGCAAAATTGTTACACTATCGAGGTTTCAAAGTACTTACAATAGAAAACGATGGGCTGACCTAGTGGCAAAAGAAAAAAATAAAGTGAAAAATATGAACATCTGAAAAACAAAGTTTCGCAGACAAATCTAATGCTATCTCATGTGCCTAATGTTGTTTAGACTTATTTTACCTAATGTAAAGTGTTTAAGCTGAAACCAATTACTATTTTTAAATTATAACATTGAAACTCCAAGTGGCGTTGATTTTTATATACATACTAGCTGACCCGCGCAACTTCGTTTGCGTGATAAATGAAGAACCGCTCGAACGATTTTGTGCAAACTTCACATAAACCATCTACTAAATAGTCCGAACAAAGCCTAAACATTTAGTTTGGGTAGGCGAGCCCGTTCTTGAGTTATAAAATTACAACGAAAAGCGGCGGACAATATTTTGACCCAAAAAGAATATTAAGCATATTCTAATATGTTATATCTGATAAAATGTATTATGAACATTGTAGTCCAACCACATTGCTCTAGGGGTATAAATAACCTTTCTGTTTAAGGCAAATATGTACTCTCTTCTTATATGTTTCATTTAGACCATTGACCCAGATTTGATCTTATTTTGAACGGAAATTTGTGGAACATGGTATACAACATTGCATTGTCCGTTGCCTAGCTAGATAATACAAAATACGCAAATTGGAACAATGAGCATCGTCTTGGTAAATCATTATCATCAATAATTTCTTTTCTTGTGAGTTTTATTTAGATCGTTGACTTTTGATAGGAATTTATGAAACAAGAAATACATTATTACATTTCCCATACATGCAGATTGGAGCAATGAGCATCGTTCAAGTAAATCTTCACAGTTTGCTTGCACTTGCCAATATTTGATAGTACTAGATCAAATCTGCCTCGGTTTTCCCAAACGCCTACAGTATGGGGTTCTTCAGAGAGGACTTAGAAGGATTTTTCGGTACATCTGGTGGGGCCGTATTCTTGTCTGCTACTTTAGTGGAAAAAAAAACGCTAGGTATTACTTTTTTCTGCAATAAATTAGAAGTTTTAATTTTTTACAGCTTCATGGGACTGTAGACTTTTAATATGGTATGAATTTTAACTTGAAACCGTCACGTGTTCACGAGATATAGTGTTTTTACAGGTAGACGAACAGACAACCAAGGGATCCTACCTATGGAAGTTCCGTTTTTCCTTTTGAGAAACGGAGTTCTTAATAGACTAATGTGACCAGCGTAGCACAGTATGAATAATGAGAATGGAAAGACAAATCACCCTCTCAATATTAAGGAGAAGTCTACATTTAACAGTGCTAGGCGATAGAGTAATTTGAGATATTATGCAGATGACCCTCTGACCTTACGTCATAAATATGATGGATAAATTAATAGCGGTCTAAAAGGGTTAAAATCGTTAGAATGTAATACTTCATTTACATAATTATTTAATCATATCGGCATCTTCTAATATTATACTAGATATGATGGCGCTTGAAAAAAATCAATTAAAATTTATCACAACAACCGATGATGGCCGAAAAAAAGATTCCAAGAATTACATTTATTAAGGAAAAGCTTCTAATTAAAATTAATGAGTCCGTTTAAACGTACCTACAGACAATCAATCCTTAAATTAATGTAACGAACACTCATTTTTCATGATTACTATATATAATTCAGATTAATATTCTTATGCGACTTCATTTCAATAATTTAATTTTATACATGCGAAGAAAAATCCTATTTCCATGTTTTATTGGATACCTACTGGGAATTAGCTCGCCTAGAATAGCCAATTAATTTTAGGGATAACATTTTTACGTATTCGACGTGTTTTTGTAGCAGCGTAGCAGTAAGCTACGGAACTCCTCTGCTACAAGTGACCTGTAGCAGAGTGAAAGAAAGAAAGAAAGAAAGAAAAATAATTTATTTTGTTCTCAGCAAGGACACAATAAAAGTAATATTAGGTACTTAGGTATAGCAAACAGATAACATTGAGTGGCTACGAAGCTACGCTTTTAAGGGACATCGAAAACTATTGTCTCTTTTACTGTGGACAATAGCCGGATTTTTAATAATGTGGGATACACCTAACTGAATGGCACATGTCAATGACCTGATATTGCAAAATTACTAATACCTTCTTTTCGGTACCTACATTTCATATCTTTCAAATAGCTTGTAGTATTGAATATTGATAAAAAAACCCATACAGTACAGTACTTACAGTAGGCAAAGGTTCAAAATTCGAAAACAATTTGAATATTAGGAACTGGACATTCTCCACCTTCTATAATGGCATATTATTCAATCTAAAGGACTGTTTCCAGTTGCTGATACAGATCGGTTATATCCGGGATTAAAGGATTAGTTTGTTTAATCTAAAGGACAACAAAGAAGGATTGTTCAATCTAAAGAACTGTTTATAGTTGCTGATACAGATCAATTATATCTGGGATTAAAGGATTAAGTATGTGTCTCCACATTTATTCCCCGGGACTAATAGTAGCGCTTGTAACTCATTATATAATGTTCCTAATCACTGTCCAAATGAATATTTAATTTCTGTTTTACTGTACCTATAATTATAGTCACGCTGTTATGAAAGGGCTAAATCTAGCGTACATAGTATACGCCCACATATCCTCTCATAGTTTTTTGTCCTATTATGGTGAGCCTATTGTCGTATTGAAACGCACAGTTGCAGGTAAGAAGATGACGACCCGCTGATAAAACTTTAAAAGCCACTCAAAGGCTTCAACTTGTCTTATCGAGTGTCATGTTACTGACAACCAGGACTACCTTAACGTCCCTTACGAAGAACAAAAATGCCGGCAAATGAAGTCAGACAGTGGTCACGAGATGATCACCCATACAATAACCAGCCATAGATAGCGGTGCTTGCTACAGTGATGGTTTATAAAAACTAATTCCGAGGGACCTTTTCAACAAAATAGTGACCAAATATTTTAAATTCAATAATATTTGTTTCTAAATGTAATTCAACACTGTTATATCTAATTGACGTCAATTTTACTTAACCTAAGTGCTATTAGAGTTACAATATCTGATTAGCATGTTCCCGGCATAAGTCGCTTGTCATTGTACTACCGACATGGACCCACTCCTAATACAAGCTAATTCGGTTAGCTGGAGGGGTTATACAATTATAATTATATAAAGATTTTAGGTTCATGAAAAATATCGCCGGGAATGACTGGACGAAGGCTTAGGACCATGTATAGTGTCGTTATTTGGGGAGAGACCTACGTTCAGCAGTGGAGTGTCATAGGCTGATTTGATTTATTGTAATATCGTATGTATATATTCTGCTTACAGGCAATGAAGGCTGTTCATCTGCTCTTTATTATGAAAATCTGTTTTATCAGATACTGAATTATCTCTTTCTTTTCAAATAACCCGAAGAACTATTGGCAATAGCTTTACATATTCAATACACATATTGAAAGAGTACAGTTAATTGAGAAGGCCTGAGATATCATACATATTTATGGAACAAACAATATAAAACACAACTGCTAGACAATGTCGGTGCGTCTATACCTGTTTGTTCTGAATACCGTTTCACGCACAATAACGCGTTTTGTGTGAACTCCGTGTATAAATTGTTGCTAAGTCTTTTTCTGGCGTTTTTATTATCGTTATTTATTGGCTGTCAAATATGGCGTAGAGATAATGAAGGATTTTGGTTAACTCAAAAACGGTACCCATGTTAGAACACAGTATTTTCCACAAAAATTGTCGAAGGACATTCCAGGTTGAGATATTGTCTCAGATATGTTCCATTTTTTTTTTTCTCTATTGCTACACATAAGCTTTTGACTTCATTTTGAAAAATTACTCCTACTATCCACTCTCTGGTTGGTTTGCCTATAGAGTATTATAATTTGAAATAAAATATATCCCGAGTAACATCTGCTGATTCTAAAGAAAGTTTACCCACAAATAAAGTTCCAACCCTAATTCCTAGAACTTTGTTCAGCCACACAATTAACCACGAATGGACAAGACACAGACTATAAAATTGTTATCACAACAAAAACCATTAAAAAGGAGGTCGATTTACCAACTTTGAAAAGATGTTACCCTTTAAGAAATATTTCACTTTGTTACCGCTATTTACTTGCCATAACAATTTTTACAGAACACTTGTTTCAAACAGGGTTGCCAGTTTAGCGAGCATTCTTTTATTTTTTCCTAGTTGTGTCTTACTAACGAGCATCTTTACGCGTCGTCGTTTGAAGGGTTTAAGTAAGGAATGATTGTGCCGTCATTTTTTTGGGAAACTTGAGTAATGTTGAAATGTTTATTATATAAGGGTTTTAAATACTTTTAGCACAGGAATATGCTGAATTCAATTTTTTTCGAAAAAATTACTGATAATCGTGACATCTTGCTTGTGAAGTTATCTGTCAATTAATGAGGATATTATTTTTTCTGTATTTTTTTTTTCTTAAAAGTTGTTTAAATTGCTCCTGCTCTGAACGTTTTGTTATTTTTAGTGAAAGTTTTATTTAAATCGGTTCTGTCATTCAAGTACATGTAAAATGTTAGTTGGATACAAACAGGCATTTTTGTTTCTTATTGGAAAAGTAGTCCATATCTATTAAAACAAACACAGAAAATTCTGCACTATTGTATTATCTTTGCCTATATTTACAGTAACGTATTCCATACGTTTTGTTATTTTATGGTTGGATTCTCACTTTATGCTCAAGTTTCACGTATTTACGGCAAATTCTGGCGTAAAGAAGATTTGTCATAAACGTTGAACACAAAATGATGAATAATTAATTGTATTATATTTGCGAGAAATCGAAATAAAACGTAGCGTTCTTGCTTCTGCGATAATTCGCTTCTGCTGTAACGAGGTAAATTTGAACTGAAGTAGCACAATTAGTGTTACGCGTTAAAGCGAAATTTCTTCAATGAAATTTATAGAAAATTTCATTAGATGGTTATTATTATAATATATCATACCAACTGTGCCCTCTGAGTACGCCCGTTACAATACATCTTTCATAATTCACAGTCTATACCTCTAACCCATAGCGCTTATAGTGCACGGCATCTAACTTGCCAAGGTTTTGGAGCAGTGGGAGGTAAGATCGCGCATCGTACACGTACGGCTACAAAAAGTGCTCCATTAACTCCAAAAAGGGGGCACTTTTTAGAGTGAATGGAGCACTTTTTTGCTCACTCCAAAACCTAGTCAAGTAAGATGCCGTTTTTTTTAACGTGAGGGGAAATCCATCATGGATGCTATGCCGGACTCCTACCGACTAAAAAACCACACGTAACGCCCAACAGCCTATGGTTGGGAGCCCCGGGTAAGCCCTCGAAAGGATGTCCCAAGACTCCTAACAGACCTAAGGCCACCTCTGTGGCTTCGACCAGGGGGCGGTTCGGGTGCTATCCCACGTCTTTGGGGGTGTCGGGTGTGATGCTGCTTCTAAAGGTTGATGAAGTGCACTGTACAAAACTTTCGATTCTATGATTACAGAAACGATGCTATACTTACAGTTAGCGTGGAGTCCCTTCGGGACAGGACAGACATTGCCTTCTTGTGCGTATTCTACTGCATATTATTCCCCATATTGTTCCTGAGATTCAGCCTTGTGACAGATAGACAGACAGCATGGTCTTAGTTATTGGGTCCCGTTTTTACCCTTTAGGTACGGAACCCATAAAAAGAAACAGTAGGAATTTCTAACCAACAATTACGTAATTAAGCCATATTTACTCAGATCAGTCGGTCTGGGAGGTTCTATAAACTTAAGATAAACTAGATCAAAGCAACAGAATATTACACAATTCGAAATAGAATTAACAATTTCTCTCAGAACTGTTCTAAACTCTTAAAGGCCGGGTTCCACAGCGACAGAGTAATGAGCGGTATCTAGTGTAGTAATAAGTATTTATGTAACTTATAGGCAATACATAATGTCCTGGCACATCCTTCGTCCTAGGACATCCTTTCGAGGGCTTACCCGGGACTCCCAACCATAGGCTGTTGGGCGCAACGTGAGGTTTTTTTAGTCGGTAGGAGTCCGACATAACATCAATGAGGATTTCCACTCACGTTAAAAAAAGGCGTTTTAATTTAATTCTGATTCCCCGGCTTAACAGAACGGGCACATTTTTAAAGAAATGAGATTGTTCTTCACCAACATACTTAGAGTTTCAAAACGAACATGATAAAGGAGGCAAAATGTGAAAGGGAGTAAAATGAGAAAGGAGCGCCTAATCTGTTCATCCCCACCATTTATTTGTGGGAAAACCACTTCTTATTTTCTGCATATTTTGGTTTTCCTACTACCGCACCACAGTTTACTGTGACTAGTTCAGCGGATTCATCAATGAGACCGCTCATCACACAGTGGAAACACGGCTTTAACCACGTTCGAATTTGAACAACACTGGTAGAAATGACTAAAGATTTCAATAAACCTACCTACGTTAATCGCTTTACCAGAACGAGTTTAATATAAATAAATAAATATTCACGGACATTTCACACAACGCTATCTGATCCCAAAGTAAGCTAGGAATAACCTGCTTGTGTTATGGGTATCAGACCACGGATATTAATACTTATATTCTTTTAAATACATACATATTATACATAGAAACACCCAGACTCTTGAGACAAACATTTATGGGTCACACAAATATTTGTCTCATGTGCGAATCGAACCCACAACCTCCAGCGCCGCAAGCGGTATCACTACCGACTGCGCCACAGAAGCGATAAGATTAAGGTGCAAAAGTAATTTGTGACTAAGGTAATAAGTTACTTCTGTGACGATAAATTTGAAAGTGAATTCATTTGTCAAGTTTAACCTCTAGCGGCCCAAGGTCCCTTCTAATACCCTTATTAACTTATCCTCTAGCGGCCCACGCATAATTTAAGAACTTCTCGATTACGGCCCAAGTCCTTTATAAGGGACTAAAAATATTTATCAATTAACTCCCAGAAATAATTTGTTAATTAATGGAGGCTAAGGCACTCTTAATGGTCTAATATTATCACCAGGGGCTAGAAAAGTTTTATAAAATGATCCTAAACTAGTTAAATTGCCAAATTACATTAGTGTATTTAAAGGGACTTTGGGCCGAAATGCAGTCCTAAATCATCAAGTTTTGTAGGAGAGATATGAGTAGATAAGGAGATCAACATGCACTCAGTTTACAAAAATAGTATATTATCAACTTTCAAAGAGTATAGACTTCAAAAAGTGTCTAATAAAACCAAAATGTATGTATTTGTTTTTTTTTATATTATTTTCTTATGAACCATAACTATTCTAAGATCATGTTAATTACTAGAGGCCCTGCTGCGATAGTCGATGAAGAGGAGGTCGATGGATATTGGAGACGTTTCCGCGACGACTTCCTCAGCCTTAGCCCCTGTCTCTACCACTACCTCCTGTAAACCGCATTATTGATGAGTCAGGAGGTATCATGGGGCACTTTGGAATTCTTAGTGAGTGGAGACGCGCCCATAATTGATGAAGGTTTGAACTCCAGGTCTTTATCATAGCCGGCCTTCTGAATCATGCTGCAACTTATCTACATCTATATATTAAGTGCTGAAAGCTAAACAAATAAAAATTAATAAACTCTGTTAAAGCCCGAGGTCCCTTACAAGGCACTAAAAATACAACACTTCACGCAAACTACGGCCTGAAGGGAATTCAGAGGGACTATTCCTTTTCTACCAATAAATTATCATAAATACTAATAATTCCACAAACATAATTAATTCCTTCGTTAATGTATTTCAATATCTTTAAAATCATGTATATTTTATTATTTGAAATGTAATATAACTATAATGAAATAGGATTGAATTGTTGCTTACCTTTACGATGTGTTGACGCCTTAATGGAAATTAGCTTATCATACTTTTGTCTTTATTTTTAAGGTCGGGAACTTAGTTGATTTAGTTCATTATAGATTGACAAGTATGATAAATCAATCAGAAAATTGCTAGGGCGCTACTTTATAAAAAAAATCAAATAAATGTTTTTGGTCCCTTAAAAAGGACCTGGGCGGTAAATAAGAAATTCATAATATTTGTTTGGGCTGTAATGACATAAGTTAATAAGGGTATTAGAAGGGACCTTGGGCCGCTAGAGGTTATGTCATTACAGCCCAAACAAATATTATGAATTTCTTAGATAATATTAGACCATTAAGAGTGCCTTAGCCTCCATTAATTAACAAATTATTTCTGGGAGTTAATTGATAAATATTTTTAGTCCCTTATAAAGGACTTGGGCCGTAATCGAGAAGTTCTTAAATTATGCGTGGGCCGCTAGAGGTTAAGCAAAAAAGAGGTACATGGAAAACGAGTAGTTAATGTAGTTATAGACCAAAGAGAAGAGTAAACTTGAACCTTTCTTTGACCGATTTTATCCTAAAAATCCTAGGAATTTCACACCTGACTGTTGCTTACCGATAAATCAAAAATGATAAAAATAAAAGGAATTTATCGCTCTGTTGTAATGGAAGTTTAATACCTTCATCAGAGTGCATCCAATCCTTGAAATTCTTTACCGTAGAATATAACAAAGGCATTCTAAGTAAAATTTGACCTTTATGAAGACCCGCAAAAAACGGAAGTTTAATTTGATGAATAAAGTTTCTACTGATTTTTCGCAATTAAACAACCGCGGCCATATCTACTTTTCAGGGGCCTTACTCTGCAAATTAATTTCAATCTCAATTTAAGCGTAATCCAATTCCAATATTAATTTTAATGTCACCTAATTTGGTACTCTTGAAGCAAAATTGTATCGGAATCGCTATTGCCGCGCGATTGAAATGTCATCGTTCTAATCCACTTGAAGTTAGCTACGTCACCGGCCGCATAAGTGTTGCTCAACATATTACGATAAACTGGTAAAAAACTGTAAAATGATCAATCAATTCAAATACAAGGCCAATAAATAAATATAACAAAAATAATTGAACTGTAGATTACTTGTAATCTTTTTAATTCAATTTAATGGAAACAAATGGTCGAAATCATAAAATTAACTACGCTATTGGCTGTATGTAGCATTATCGTTCCCTATTAAGAAGTGTTATTCAATATGTCTAAGATGAAGTGTCAAACTTTCTTGTGTGTCAGTGACAGTGTTAAACGATTTAAAATTCAAAAACACTGAAGTGGTGTTTTGTTGATTGTTGTTGTTGATTAGTTATATTTTATTCAATATCATATTATTAGTTATATTATATTGGTAAGCAAGGACCTAAGAATATTATTGGTAAGTAAATATTTAGGTACTTAATTAGACTTGACATTTTAGCAATTAATACTTACTGTGTTTTACATAGCATTAAACCTAGAAAGAACAACTACGCCTCAAAGGCGCCCATGTCGGGATCAAACGCTCCCTCTTTCTAATAAGCGTTCGTATCTAGCTGTCCTTTTTGGTGTGCCCTGCCGTCGGTGCACACCATCGTGAGTCAGGCCTTTTTTCGCGATATCTTCCAGTATCCAGTGAGCCTCTACAGGCATTATTTAGTTTGCAACGCCGGCACCGTCACTGTCTAGCCCTTTGAAATCCGCACCACTGTTATTTTATGTTCAATGTTTAGTTACAATAGGAAGAATCCATAAAAAAAAACAAATAATAAAACCAATTTTTAATGAAATTTATGTCTTATTACATTGCAGTACCTGCATCATCCACCCCGCTTGCAAGCGACTTGCCGAGACCTCGCCGGCGCGGGCGGTGCGGCATCGCCTTTCCGTTCCGATGGACTCAAATATAGAACGGTTCGCCATTATAGAAGCGCGACGGGTCGAAGCAGAGTTGAGTTCAGCGCATGCACTAAACAAGCTAGCGGAAGCAGTCCTGGCTGTTAGTGAGGCTTTATGGGAGATAGCCAGAAAGATGCATTAAGCTTACGTTCCTAATTGTCAATTTTTTTTCTTCTTCTTAATAAAGGTTTTATAATATTATAATAATTATGTGTTTCTTATTTTCTCATTACGTGCTCTTTGTACATTATAGTTTACCCTATGTCCTTTACCAAGGTCCAAGGTCTTTGGTAACTTCCAGTGGCGTAAAATGACAGAGCCACTAGAATCTACAAATTTGGTGATAATATTAAGTTATCGTTACCACAACCACAATAAATAATTGATTGAATAACTTGTAACAACATAGGTATATCCCGTTCGCTTCCGTTCGTTGGTTTGCCGCTGGCGTAGAGGCTGGTGTAGAGGCGTTGTATGGGAGGCGACCGGCAAACTTAGAGCGAACGGGTAGTAGGTACCTTATATTATGATGATATTATATCACTTCTTCTCTTATGAGTTGGCATAAAGGGCTTTATGTTTTTATAAACTTCTGCAACTCGATAGTTGGCATTAAATTCTTTATCTCCCATACAAAAAGACTTATCCATATATTGCATCATTCTTCCCTCGTTTCGTCTTGGTTTTAACTGGTCGCCACCCTAATACATCCCAAGGGTGTCATAAAAGGCGACTAAGGAAACACGTTCGTAAAATGATCCATTCCGTATACTATGCCTCTGCCTACCCCATCGGGGATAGGGGCATGATGGGGCGGGGTATGTAATTATGTAAAAAATTGAACATTAGTACTAAACGCACCATATTAACCACTATAATTGTTATTACTACCACTCAAAACGTAAAACAATATCTACGAAGTAGCACTTTTGTTATTGAGAAAATCCTAATCAACAAACAATAATAAACACAATTCTACGGCAATAGACAGATGTCAAATGTACTCAAGAGTAGCAAAATGGGGGGCGATTCAGCAATTCCAATCCCATTTAGTTCCCAATACGGCCACTCAATTCTATAATAATATTGCGCTAGTATTGAATTCAAGAGTACGAAACATCAAAATTCCAATGTCGATCGATCGGAATTAAAGTCAAGAGTAAGGCCCCAGGTCTGCATACATTGAAGCCAATCGCGTGCGATACGAGTTCCAAGTTTGAAATTTGAAATGGCGGGATAATTTGAATATAGAGTCGGGGGTAAAAAAAGCAATGTCGTAACAGGAGCATTGTGAAATGAGGGAAATGATTTCATTATTGTTTCAAAAATAGAACATTGGAATATTGGAATGTCACGCTTTATTTAAATAATACTTTGAAGCTCTTCTACGTATTCAGTGTTCTGTAAACGACCATTCCGTTTAACGCTACGGTTAGTTCTGAATTTGGTAACCGTCTGAAATATTTGTAAAAATTGTGGTACATATTCTCACTTGGTTTTGCAATCTAACAAGAATGCTATATGTACTCTTATACTGTATTAAATTGGATAGCGAATGCCTTTAATAAATGTACTCTAGGTACTTATAAAAAAACTACAAAGTCGCTATAAAACGATTTTCACTTTAATTTGATAATATCTAACAGAACTTCATGTAAAGTTAAGCGTGTACTTTGCCAGTAACCAAAAAAGTTAGAACTAAGCGCACTTTGTGGTGCATCAGTTTAAAATAGTAAATCTTATATTAGATTTTGAAGAAAGCAGCAACAACGTATGGTAGAGGCTAAAATAGTCACGTCGCGTCGTGTCTTCAGCTAACACGTAGAAAGTTGGTTCAGGCGTCACGTACATTTGTGATAGCCAATTCACCAATTTATTTAGTTCAAGCGATGACTGTTATGCTCCTTGCAGTGATACAAAGAATAAATATTAGGTACTATATATCTGTAAAATATAGTTTGATCTCTGTGACAGTTCTACAAACGTAAACAAGAATAGACTTTATGTCAACGGCATAAAGCTTTTGTGGTTGAAATGCAGAGAGTTAGAACACAGAGGTGCAAACTGTAAATAACAACTTTATGCCTTTGAATATTTTACAGAGTAAATAATAAGAGATTATTTAATTTCTAAAAACTTTTATTGAATCCGATAGTCGAATAACGTTACAGAAAATAAGCCTAATGTAGGCACATTAGGCTTATTTTCTGTAACGTTATTTCCATTTTCTTTTCAACTAAAAATCGACAAAACATACAAAGAAGTTTCAGGAAAATATTCTGCAAAAAGTTAATTTAACATCATTTTATAATTTTTTTTTTTTTTTTTTTTTTTTTTTTTATAAATAAATAAATAAATAAATATTCACGGACATCTCACACAACGTTATCTGATCCCAAAGTAAGCTAGGAATAACCTGCTTGTGTTATGGGTATCAGACCACGGATGTTAATACTTATATACTTTTAAATACATACATATTATACATAGAAACACCCAGACTCTTGAGACAAACATTTATGGATCACACAAATATTTGTCTCCGGTGGGAATCGAACCCACGACCTCCAGCGCCGCAGGCGGTATCACTACCGACTGCGCCACAGAGGCAGTCTAAATTAACATCTAAAGAAAAGAAAATATGCTTGAAATGAGGTTTTGATACATAAGAACGCTCTTTTGATCAAAACATTGAACTTTTGAAACGCTTTCCTACAAAATAATGACATAGGTAATTTATAATCATAATAAATCTTCTCCAACAAGTTACAAAAATAAAGTTCCAAAAAGTTTGATGACTTTTTCAAAGTTGTAATCTGTTTCTCAAATATATTTCATTCAGTAGGTACCTACTACATATATCAAAGTCAGCACTATTATATCGAAATCGTTAGAAATATACAACTCCAAATGTAGACAGCGAACATACAACGTCTAAAACCCCTTGAAGTTAATGGATTAAACACTGACCAATCGACAAAAAAACATGCAAATTTGCGAATCTCAAAAAAAATGTGTAAATTAAAGCTAAATTCAAACGAGGGCTTTGAAGGTTCTTGCAGGGTCGGCAGCGCGAGTGTAGCGCTACTGGTGTTGCAAACGCTCATAGGCTATGGTGACCACAGTCCATCAGGTGGAGTCGTAACCTTAGTAGTATAAAATAAGTCCTGAGACATCCTTCCGAGGGCTTACCCGGGGCTCCTAACCATAGGCTGTTGGGCGTTACGTGAGGTTTTTTAGACAGTAGGAGTCCAGCATAGCGTCCATGATGGATTTTCCCCCACGTAAAAAAAGTCATATAAAATAATAAAAAAAACTTGAAATTATAGATACACAATCATAGTTACTTATTACTATTAGAATATGAAATTAATGAAATATAAATACGGGCCAATTGAGTAGTTCTAACTAAACGTGAAGTTGATGGTGATGTCGCGTGACAAACAAACATCTTCACCAACCAACTGTAAACATTAACGATGTACAATTGAACGTTATCTACTTGACGAGCGCTTAGAAATTGTATTAGGAAGCTATTTAGTTAGTAGTGCTTCACCAAATAAAATGTAACCCTGTGAGATTATAGAACTTAAGGGCGCGTTCAGATGATACGCGCACGCTAAGCGCACGCCACGCTCATCAGCACGCGTCTCACATGCTTTGTATGTTTTTTTAAATAAAATTTAAGCCCTATTATAACAGATCGCCAATTGCATTAATGCGCGCATGCGCAGACGCGCGCGGTGATGGCGCGGAAGGGCGCGTGGCGTTTGCGGATGGACTTTGATTAATGCAATTTGAAATCTATAGGTGTGATAATAGGGCTTAAATTATATTTAAAAAACAAACAAAGCGTGTTAGACTCGTGCTGACGAGCGTGGCGTGCGCTTAGCGTGCGCGTATGGCCTGAACGCAGCCTAAGGCAAATAATGCTGCCAACGCAGAAAAAAAAATGAAAAATGTATGAAATATTTTATTTACAAAATACCAAAGGTAGGTTGTGTTGGAGCCCAAGAATAAGCACAAATGTGTTATTATCATAAACAAATAATACTAAGGAAATATAATATTAGTAGCAAGAATTAAAATATGTCTTGTTGTGTCTGTGAATGTTAAGTTTAGTTTCGGGCGCGGCTGACGTGTCTTCGCCCAAGACTATCGGCCTCCATGACGGCGGCGGGGATCAGAGGACGGTGAGAGGGCTGCTCACCGTCCTTACAAAAGCTGGCCCTAGACAACAGCGTGACGTGTGTGATTCACGCACGCCCTCCCTAAATAGCGGGCTAACACTCGAGAACCCCCAAAAGACGCAGGATAACACCCGAACCGATCCGCCCACCCATAGTCGAGGCCGCAGTGGTAGCAGTCAGGTCTGTTGGGAGTCCTAGGACATCCTTCCCAGGGCTTGCCCGGAGCTCCCAACCATAGGCTGTTGGGCGTTACGCGAAGTTTTTAGTCGGTAGGAGTCCAGCATAGCATTCATAAAGGATTTTCCCTCACGTTAATTACGTTAATAAAGAAACGCGGTCTCCCTGTGGAGAACTGGCAAGATACTCGACGGACTGTTCTAGTTTCCAGAATCATGATCATATTCTCATCCACCTTCAGATACTACAGAACTGTCCGAGCTCATAATCTCTCATTTGCTTAAAGAGTAGGTACATATGGTACTCAGTCTTGGGATTTAGGTAATTAGTAGGTGTGGGTATTACTGAGAATATATAGCGCTCGTTCTATAAGCCAAGTGCCCGACGAGAGCGGAGGAACACATTCCTCCGCGCATGGCTCCGTCTCAGGCACCCAACGCGGAAGGCAGCGAGAACTACGTGCCCGTAGTCACCGAGGGTGAGTTAGGGGCGGCTGTACTGCGGCTTATGTCCCGCAGAAACACCGCCCCTGGACCCGACGGCATTCCAGGCCGAGCATGGGTCCTGGCTCTCGAGGAGCTTGGGCCTTGACTTGTCGGTCTTTTTAGCGCATGCCTCGAAAAAGGCCAGTTTCCCAAGGTCTGGAAGACAGGGAAACTGGTCTTGATCCGAAAGGCGGGGCGGCCGGCAAACTCCCCATCAGGGTACCGGCCGATCGTGTTGCTCGACGAGGTGTGCAAGCTCTTTGAGCGTATTATTGCACAACGCCTCGTCGGGCACCTCACACGCGAGGGGCCTGATCAGGCGGATAGCCAGTTTGGCTTCCGTCAGGGACGCTCCACCGTGGACGCGATCATGCGCATTAAAGGCCTGACGGAGGAAGCAGTCTCACGGGGTGAGGTGGTGGTGGCGGTGTCTCTTGACATCGCCAACGCCTTCAACACCTTGCCCTGGGGCTGCGTTAGGGAGGCACTTATCTACCATGGAGTGCCACCCTACCTCCGTCGAATTGTCGGGGCCTATCTCTCCGAGAGGGCCATAACTTACCCGAGCTGGCTAGGGCCGGGTCGGCGAGATGTGTCGTGCGGTGTTCCACAGGGATCGGTATTAGGGCCGCTCCTGTGGAACATCGGTTACGACTGGGTGCTGCGTGGTCCGTTGCTCCGAGGGGTCGGCGTAACTTGTTACGCTGACGACACCCTCGTTACGGCGCGGGGAGCAACACACCGTGATGCAGCACTAAAGGCCACGGCAGGGGTTGCTCAAGTCGTGGGTCGAATTCGGCGGCTGGGTCTCGAGGTCGCCCTTCACAAATCCGAGGCTCTGTGCTTCCACGGACCTCGGAAGGGGCCACCTGTGGGATCCAGCCTGTGGGTAGGGGGCGTCAGCATCGGCATCGAGAACTCGATGAAGTATCTGGGGCTCGTACTCGATGGCCGGTGGAACTTCGGACATCACTTCCAAAGTTTGGTCCCAAAACTGAGGGGGGCATCAGCCGCACTAGCGCGGCTGATGCCCAACATCAGGGGACCCAACGCTCCCTACAGGAGACTATACCTGGGGATCGTGCGAAGTATGGCCCTATACGGGGCCAACGTATGGGCGGAGACCCTGTCGGCCAGTAATGTGGCCAGACTGCTGAGTCCGCAGAGGACGATGGCCATCAGGGTGATAAGGGGATACCGCACGATCTCCGGTGAGGCGGCATGTCTCCTAGCCGGGACCCCTCCATGGGACCTGGAAGCGAGAGTCCTTGCGTCACTGTTTAGATGGCGCAAGGAGGCACTGGATCGGGGCCAAAGGCCTGCGCCTCGAGAAATCGAGGCCCAGCGGTCCCTGCTCCACCAAGAAACCGTGGAGACATGGAAGGTGCGACTTGAGCAACCAAAGGGGGGATTTGCCACAATCGCGGCCGTCAGACCGGTCATGGGCATGGATTCTGTCTTATTATCCCCGAAGGGGTAGGCAGAGGCATCTGCCTACCCCTTCGGGGATAAAGGCGTGACCATAATGTATGTATGTGTTCAATTTATTCAAATTACAACACAGCGTAATATAATTACATATAAGCAATACTTACCTACAGTATGTACGTAAGTATAAATTAATATACACGTATGCATTCATAACATTTTCATTCAATTGAAACAGCGAAAGTCTTAATACACAGCACATTCTCAAAAGAAACTAGCAACGAACTTCAAAGTTAATTCGGCAATGTTATTTCTAACTTCAATAACTTCAGTTTCACAATTTTCAGTCCAAATTTTCCACTGCGTCTTCAGTTTTGCTCGTTTCAACTATTCGTATCTGCCGCGATTCATAAAGGGAACCATAGAGCAACACGACCTAAGACTTTTTGGCGGAAGGGGAGGCGTCTTATTGAGACTTTTCCCTCTGTAAAACCGTATTCCAAATGGTATAAGAAATATATAAGTGTGTGTCTGAAATTATGAGTGTATTGTTTTAATAGTTTTGTGAAGTTCCAAAGTGATAGTCGATAGATTTTGTAGTTGTGTATATGTATACGATTTCTCCTCGTAACATATTATGATAGACAGATGTGTAGAGCAAACATGCTATGTCTACTCCCCTTGTACTGGTCACGTTGCTCTATGAACGAATCTCGAGACATTGAACAAGGTGCATGTTTTACGTTCAATACAGATTTTTAACGTAATGGATTTTCGGTTACGACATTCGGTAACAGCTTTTTGTTTTCGATATATTTTTTTCTTAAGTATTCTGCCATCTTAGATTTCGTTAAGATTCTGTCTTTACAAAATTGGCTTGTCTTATTTTTGTTACGAGATGGTTTCTTTTTATAATGAAACCTCCTAAACGTATTAGCTAATGTATTTGTTACTTCGTAAATGTAAATGCTGTGGTGTTTGTAGGCGGTGTTAAACGTCGTGAAATAATGATGTTACAGCTAAACAGATTATTAGGTATTATTGGTTATAAAAAAGTTTTCCTAGTGAAATTCCTTTTTATTGTGAGAACTTTTAAACGTATACAAATATGAGTAGTTTGGGTGGAATTTAAAGACCGTGGTGAGAGGTAAAGTACCCTTAATAATAATAATGGCAAGTTTTGCTGAAAGGAAGCATTCCTTTATTGTCAAACGTATAAAAAACTGCATTTAAAGATTTTTGAAAAATCACTTACTTGAGCCGGGAATCGAACTTTGGCTGCCTTCGACCGAATGTATCACGGTGAATGTTCTGAAGAGCTCTTCAACCTGATCCCACCCTCTCAACAACGTATTAGGTATTGGAGGTATTTCGCGATCAATAAATAATCTATTACTAAACCTTTTTATTGTGCGATTACAGAAATAAAAGCACCCAGTTTTAATCCTGGTAAGCTTATTGCCTGGATAACACAAGATTATTCAGGTTTGACGCCAAAACGTAGACTCTAAAAATGTATTCTTAGGTAGTAAAATACGCATTGACCTTTTTATAGAAGCAATACAAATTTTTACAGTCTTGTTTATTATTATACTGTTTCTTTTCCTGTAAATATGTTTAAATTCATATAGACTAGCATAACAAGAATTATGGCTCTATCTCAAAGGGATAAGCAGAGGTGTATTTATTGTGAATCTATATTTTGATGACAGTTTAGCCCTATTCAAGCTTGTTGCCGAAAATAACATACATACATAAGTACATATTTTCACACCTTTGTTTCAAAGGCAAAGGCATATTATATGCCCATATTTCATTTTCTAGAATTACTAGAAATTGTCCACGTAATAGATGGTGAGAAAGTAACAAACATTGTGATATTCAGACATTCACACACTTTCGAATTTTATAATGTTAGTAAGATATGATACGATGCACGATTCTGGTGCTAAATCTATGATTAATCTGCTTGTGTATGGATACCGTTTACCCACGTATCAAAATTGAAGTTTTTTTTATACACACTTATAATACCCAGACTCCCGAAACAATTTATTTTTACCACTAAGGTGGTAGAAGCGCTCGTGGCCCCGCGGACTCAGTGTTCTGTAAACGATCACTGCAGTAAGCAACTTTCACTGTGGCCGGTGCATGGATGGGTGACCATCCATGTGATCACTCTGTGACATTTATTTGAGCGTTTCCGTGCTTCGGAAGGCACGTTAAGCCGTTGGTCCCGGTTGCCAGTAAAATGGCAGTCGTTAAGGCCATACCCAGGGCTAACGACCTTGAGCATATGGGCGATATGACTCGCCAACATAGAGTAGCGCAACTACAGAGACATCAGAGTAAAAGAACTACGGAAGAAGAAGAAAAATAGTAGCGGAAATGCGTTCCTCGCTTCACCAAATAAACAAGAAGCTGTGAGACGGTCTCACCCGACTACCCCTCTCTAAAACGTTTATTGTTAGAGTTCAATCCGATTGACGTTGTCATTTTTGTTTTATTTCAAACTTTGAACAGATGATCCACGTGACCTAGTGACGTAGTTTAATGCAACAGAGTCACAGACTACAGACAAAGTCTCGGCATAAGCCCCTCTGCACTCTATTTTATAGAGAGAGGCGAAAATAAATTAAAAAACAAAGGAACGTTTGTATTTTAATTTTCCTTTGTTTTTAAGTGTAGTAAAAATACACTGCAAAAAATGTGATTGATTAGTACGTAAAATTAAATGTGACGAATTCACAAAGACGCATGTTCATATATTCATTGTTTTACGTAAATTATTATAAATCCAGACAAGAGGGGTCTTCCACTCGCTTAAAATTTTTGTTACTTTTGGAACAAAATTTCATTTCATTTTATTATAACAAACAAAAATAGTCGTAAACGCTGTTGCGAGGGTCAGCTAGTTATGTATAAATAAGAAGCGCTAGTGGCACCGCGGACTCAGTGTTTTGTAAACGATCACTGTAGTAAGCTCATTCACTATGGCCAGTCCTTGGATGGGTGGCCATCCATGTGACCACTTTGTGAAGTTATTTGTTCGTGCCGTTTCCGTGTTTCGGAAGGCTCGTTAAGCAACGGCTGAACGTGCCTTTCGAAACTTACGGGCAACCAAGACCAACGGGTCTTGGTTGCCCGTAAAATGGCAGTCATTAAGCCAAGTAGAAGGCCTTTTTGGCGGCTTGAATAATTTCAACAGCAGGCAGTCACAACCTGCGCCTGTCTATCTCAACACGGTAATACAGCTCACCACCTATTACGTGGGACAAATTCTAAAAAGGTAAAATGTGGGGACATAGTAATATGCCTCTGCCTACCCCTTCGGGGTTATCCCCGAAGGGGTAGGCAGATACATACATAAATATGTATTAATATGTATGTATGATCACGCCTATAACCCTACATAACTAAACTATATTCATTGTTACATAGTTACTAAACTTTCGTCGAGCTGACTACGCAATAAAAACGTGAACATTATCAAAAATATTTATCAAAAATAGGAGCTGGTTACATGACACTTAAGTTTGGTTAATTAGGAACTAATTAAAAAAAACAATATGAACAAATACTCTGCACAGTTACTACAAATATCGTTATTGTGAGATCCACAAATTACATTTTTGTACTTCATGCATCGATGTTTCGTCATTCTACGAGCTTTGGAAGAACTAAACTTTCGTCAGCTGGGCAACGATACAGTCGTAGGTCACTACCTAATTATCGTGCGATCGAAATTGTGTCACACGATGCACTTATTGACATATTTAGGAAGGTAAACAAAGTGTGGCGGGAGCGGGTCGATGGGAAGTAGGTGCATTTGACTTTCTCGGAGAGGGGCGTCGTCGCGTAGACGAATGTTTAGTTATGTAGGGATAAAGGCGTGACCATATTTATGTATGTATGTAACTAGCTGACCCTCACAACTTCGTTTACGACGCTTAAGGTGTATGAAAGGGAGGGGAGGTATTTCTTCATCAGACTCAGCAAGTGGTGAGTGAAACTGCACTGTTTGTTTTATCATAAAAGAACGTACACGTCGAGAGCGTGGACTGAATTGTTTTAGAATCTATTCTAAAATAATTTATTTCAGTTCGCGCCTTCGGTGCGGACGAAATATTTAACTCTGGACTTAATCATTAAGCTCTTATGATAAAGCCAACACGCCGGTTTAGATTTACACTCACATTCAAAGGAACTCTTGAATTCTAGGTTTTGAGAAGTTGAGATGTCTCCAACTCCTGAACTTCCTCGGATCAATTTTCATTCAAATCAGTAGTTTCAGGCAGTCAAGTTGAGACCAGTGTCTCAAAAAAAGCAGTGTGTTAATAATAACTGTAATATAAGTATTTTCATCAGTTAGCTATATCCCTTAGCACAAAGTTATAATAGCTTAAGTTGTGTGCGAATGTCCACAAATATTTCTTCATTTATTTATATTGAAATGATTAAGTACCGCTTACAATATAAGCATGACTACCTTTCGAAGTAATTTAATAAAACAATACGAAAAATAAGTTGAAATGCATTCTATTCTCATGTAATGCAGTATGCATTGTGTAACTCGGGCTCTGGCTCTGTTACACGCCTTACTCTGTACATGAATGAAAATATAACATTTTACGAGAATATTTTGCAGACCAGAGCGACACACGTCCGTCTAGCAACACGACTCCCCCCGCACTAGATTTTCGGGCGAGCGCGCGGAAGCAAGCAATGTGATGTATTCTTTGAATACATTATTAGTTATAATTAGTTAAAACAAAATTGAAGAAAACCATTTTAGAGGTCTATGTTTTCTTTAGTCTCTGATATAAATTTTATTATCATTCATTAATAAATAGATGTCATACAACGTCTTCTTCTAAAAAGATATGTGCTATTTCAATGATGTTTTACTAATTATTTATAATAAATACACAATTTCTGATAAAACCATCTTTTGACACACATCCTTTAGATTTAAAATCTACTTTTGGCTGTCATTTTTCGTATACTAATACCGAGAAGAACGTCTTTATTTGCACCTCTTTTTCGCAAACTTTGTCAACCACTCCCCTTAAGCTAAGTTGTAGGCTTTATTCAACAGCAGGCAGTCACAACCTGCGCCTGTCCATTTAAACACGGCTATACGGCTCACTACCTATTACGTGGGACAAATTATACAAAGGTGAAATGTGGGCATATAATATGCCTCTGTCTACCCCTTCGGGGATAAAGGCGTGACCATATGTATGTATGTATGTACTAAGGTGGCGGACAAGCATACGGCCCACTAAAAGGTTTGGTGGCCACCGCAGCCTATGAACGTTTGCAACAACAGAGGCGCCACACTCGCGCTGCCGACCCTATAAAAACCTTCTAAGACTCCGTTTGAAGAACCCCATACTGTATGCGTTTTGGGAAAAACGAGGAGAATTATTCCATAACCTAAGAGTTACTTTACTAACCAAAATATGGATCACACAATTCTTTTTCCGTAGTGATAATCAAACCCATGACCACTAGACCTACAAGGCTATCAAGTCGGTCATATAACCTTGCACCGCATTCTGCTTACATCGCATCTGAATAATGTATTCATTGATCTTAGACCATGACGTGCATACTCTGTGTTACTTGACACCGGATGTTATATCTGTTACGTAGTCTGAGCAATGTCATGTTTGTTAATTACTTATTCAGTAATCTGTGTAGTGTATATATATACATATGGTCACGCCGTTATCCCCGAAGGGGTAGGCAGAGGCGTATTATATGCCCATTTTTCACCGTTTTAGAATTTGTCCCACGTAATAGGTGGTGAACCGTTTTGCCGTGTTGAGATGGACAGGCGCAGGTTGTGACTGCCCGCTGTTGAAATTTTTCAAACCGGTTAAAAAGTTCTTCAACCGCCATTATTGATATTGTAAAATTAATGAGTAACTCGGTTGAATAGGGTTATTTTAAGAACGACTGGTTTGAATTGGAAAATTCTGGTGGGACAACTTCACACAATAATATTATACATCTTACCTAAATAGGCAAACTTTCATACAGCATAGCAAAATGATTATAATCGAGGTTTCAATGTATGTTACTTACGATAGAAAACGCTGGGCGGACCTAGGGGCAAAATAAAACACAAAGTGAAAAATTTGAACATCTGATAAACAAAAACAGATAATATAAAGCATTTCAATTATGTTGTATAGGCTTATTTAAACCTAAAATAGAAGAAATTTAGGTTAAAACCATGGAGCAAATATAAGAGAGGAGAGGGCCTAAGCAAGCGTGCACTGTGACCGTTCAATGCGGGTCCTGACGTCATCAGTGGGCGTGGCTTAAGTCAGTGCGCTGTCCGCGTTCATCTGGGCAACTTCCGGTTCGTTAGACGCAAATATATGTCAAAATTCGTATTTTCGCGAAATTAGAAGAATTTAAAAAGATAAGGATAAAGTGTTGTGTTCTATCGTGAAAAAATTACTCGGATAGACGTTTTGATGCTATGCATGGCATCACATTTTAGTTGTAAGTATTTTTATTCTTTATTTTCATAAATAGTTCTAGAAACATCTGTGATACCCGGATACAGCAAAATATTTTTTACTCGACGCTAGATGGCGATACTTTGTGTTTTGTTTACCTAAAATATGTAGGTGCGTAGAGCTCAGTAATAATATAATTTTAATATTGTTAAGTATTTAAACTTATTTAGCAATAATTCCGAAATAAATTTAGGCAACCAAAGATTATTTTTACAAATTTATTTAAGAACTTCGATAACAGACCGCCATCTATTGCCAAGAATAAACAGCACTAAAAACAGGAACGAATTTAGAATTTCACTGAGGGGCCCATAACCGTCCTACCTACTAGTAGTAGGTACAAAAAGTAATTTTAATACAGTTGCTCTAAAAGTGGCGTATTACAGGGACGTATAGCGTTCGGGATGTGGGCTATTACACGCTCGTGCTTTTTCTTTCCCAATTGTCAAAATAATGTCTGTGGTTCATGCAAATATTTATAAAAAAAGATACCAACTTGTTTCAATATCAGATTAAAAGTAATTTTAATTAAAAATTAAGCTTAAATTAATATAAGTATCGGCCAAATTAAATTCATAAATATAAAAAAAGTTGGCTGTATGAAGTGCACTGCCATAGTCTCAACTTAGGAAGGTATTATTCTTTTACGGTTGGCGCCATATTGGATATTCAGGTTTATTGAGTTTTTATTATTTTATAAAATTGCTTCATTTTTTCGCAACTGTATTAAAAATAGTTGTTCTATACAACGTGTGGGACTGTTATTTAAACTCGTTCCAACTGTCTACCCTCGCCTTCGGCTCGGGTCAACACCTGTCGTAACACGTTGTAATAACAGAAATCCCACACTTGTATCGAAAACTACTATTAGCTAACGACTGGATGCAGTTCGTTCGTACTACAATAGGAGCCATTGTTATCTATCTTTATATAATATATAATTCTATTGTACGTGTGTACGGGTCTTAGAAATCGAATCACCAAAATGAGAACCGGGAATAGAAAAACAGACTGGGAAATGAAAATCAGGAACCGGGACCAGTGATCAGGAAACCAGGAACGGGAACATGGGACCGGGAACTCAGGATACCGATTTCCATATTTATAGTTATGGCAGGACAACGTCTGTCGGGTCACCTAGTTAATTATAATTTTAAAAATCGATACCTACTAAGAATATTTTATTTAATTCATATTTTTTTAGTAGGTACTGAAAAAAACATTATTTAATTAATCTTACAAAATATTGTAAATGCTAAAGTTTCTGAGTGTGGATGTATGGATTTTTGTCACTCTTTTACGCTCAAAAGGCGAAATGGACTTAGCAGAAATTTGCTACAGGAATAGATTATAGTCTGAAATAACACATATTTCAAAGCTTTTTATTCCCGGAGTCGATTCCCGTGGAATGCGGGAACGACAACAGAACGCTACGTAGGCAAAAGCGCTGGTGCTTTTGTTTTTGTATAAACCTAAGTATGTTCATTGAAAAATTTTCAAAGTACTTGCATTTTATCTACGGTTTAACGACAATTGGCGGCAGCTTGATTGGCTTCTTATTAGTAATTTGTTCACCATGTGAGGTTTATTCTTTAATTTTGTTTCTTTAATATTTATCGCTGACAATACAGTAAAGGCTTAATAACTGTTAGAGCTTTGTTATTATATAATTTGAGTTTTGCGAATAAATCATTTTCGCTATAATTTTCCCTATTATTGTCTATATTATAATCTAGAAAAGACTTTATAAAAAAATATATTTTCATAGTGATAGAAATAAAAAAAATAACACACTATTCATCTTGCTAAGAGTTAATACTCCGGGGGGACAAAATATTCCAACTTCGGCCCTGTTTTCAGTGTACAGTAGTAGTACTACGTAGTAACCCGAAAGTTGAAGTAAGCAAGTAGTTTTGACACTGACCGCTAGATGGATAATAGTAAAGTGGGCGGATACAAACCCCTCCTCACCACACCCTCCCCCCGCGCCGAGTCACACATTGTTTCATAGGGAAATCATATTACAACACCTCCTCTCTTATATTTGCTCCATGGTTAAAACCAATAAAGGACATCATTCATTTTGGACCAAAAACTGAAAGTGCCGGCCAGAAAAAGAAAATGTGATATTCGCATAGAACACACAATTTCTAGCAAAAAATACTACTACATTAACCCTGTGCGTGCTATGGTTTTTTAGTTACATGCTTTTAAAATTCGTGAAAAATGTTATATCGAAGGTGTCATTCTAATTGATATGAGCAGTTGAATAGTGATTTATTTTATTAATTATGTCTTTCAGCACACATAAAAGCACACATACATATAATTAAACCTGTTTCTCCGAAGGGTGAGGCAGAGGCATATTTTATGCCCAATTTTGATTTCTCGTTCCTACATAAAGAAGCATGTAAAATAAAGATAAAGAGTATTTTATTTCGACAGAGTCAAAGGCCTTCTCGTAGTCCGCAAAAGCCATACACAGCGGCTGATTGTACTCGTTTGTTTTCTGCACAATCTGCCGTACAGTATGGATGTGGTCCACGGTTCTGAAGCCTTTTCGAAATCCGGCTTGCTCCTTTAGCTGAAACTCGTCGAGCCTTCCGGCGAGGCAGTTTGTGATTACTCTCAAGAACAACTTGTAAACATGGCTCAGGAGTGAGATGGGTCTGTAATTCCTCAGCAAGGTCTTATCACCTTTCTTGAAAAACAGAGCCACGCTTCAGGTGTTTGTCCCTGTTGGAGGACGGTATTAAACAAACTCATCAGCTCGTTGAGAACTGGAGCCCCCCCCCCCCCCCGCCTTCAGTAGTTCAGTTGTAATTCCGTCCTCCCCCGGGGACTTGTTGTTTTTAAGTTGCCCGAGAGCCGCCCTCACCTCGCCCTGATCGATGTCCGAAATGTCCTCGCTATAGTGGCGCGATAGTGGGACTCGGTGGTCACAATCAGTAGGGTCCTACTCGTCGGCCTTTTTGTCCGTGATGCATAAAGGTCTCTGTAAAAGCTCTTTATTTGCTCGAGAATCTCGAACCTTCAGGTCACAGTTCTGCCATCCGCTGTCTTCAGTTTCATCAGACGGGGTCTTCCAAGCTGTTGGGCAATTACTTTGGTGCCACTGTTCTGCTCGATCGCTGCCTCGACGATGCTGGTGTTATAGCGTCTAAGGTCGCGTCGTATCAGCTTTCGTGTTCTGAGATTTAGATCCCGCTGGTCTGACGAAGACGAGTGCGTAGATGGCGTTTCCCGTCTTATTCTCATAAGTTCGAGAGTCTCGGGCAAGAGCTTAGAGCACCTGTTATTGCTTTTTCCGAACAAAAACCTTCGGGACACTTGCTGTAACGTCCTGACCACATTGTCGGCCTTATCGTGAATATTGCCAGTGGTTTCCAGCAGATCAAAACGATTTTGAAGTTCTAACTGGAACCTCTCAGCCCCTGAGGCTAACTGGAGCGCGGTAGGTCGGAGAGTAGGCTTCATCATACGGGCTCTTTCAGCTCGGAAGTCCAAATTCAGAGATGCTCGTACAAGTCGGTGATCACCACCGGTATTAAACCTGTTAACCACAGAAACATCTCTAAATATAGACTGCCTGTCCGTCATGATGAAGTCTATCTCGTTCCTTGTGACCGTGTCGGGGCATCGCCAAGTCCATTTTCTGTGGGGCTTCTTCTTAAAGATAGAGTTCATCAAGAAGAGCCTCTGAGACTAAGAAAACTGACAAGCATATGGCCCCGGTCATTTCAGCGCCCTACACCAAAGGGGCCGATATTCGTTTCGCCGCCTTCTTGAACTCCCACTTTGGCATTGAAGTCCTCCATCACAACGCTGTAGTGAGTCTTGGCAGTACCATGTAGTGCTTTTGCTATGTCCTCATACACGGTCTCAACTGCCTCGACAGTGCTTTTCTAGGTCGGAGCGTACACTTGTATCACCTTCAGGGTGTACCTGTTGGTGAGTCTCAGTATTGAGTACGCTACCCGATGGGAAACACTGCTGATCTCCACAAAACTGCAAACGAGGTCCTTTTTCACCATAAAGCAATCCCGCCCTCGGAAGAATGTCTTCCGTCACCTTCCCGAAAGTAAAACAGGTCGCCTGATGCAAGGGTTAGCGTGTCCTCCCCCTTTCTTCGGACCTCGCACAATACTGGATGTGCCAGTTAATACGACCTACTTCTACCTCGAGTTCGGTGAGCCGCTCGTCCAGGCGCAGAGTAATTCCATTAAACGTAGCCAGGGTCAGTTTTGTATGGCAGCCTCCCGTAACCCGGAGATTCTTAGCACCCCCCTCCCGCCGTCACTCCGACCGCTGCCGTGATCGGGAACAGCGGGAGTGCCGTGAACTGGGAGCTGTTGATTTGTTGTGTGTATCATAGGAGGATATTTGGCCTTACTGTATCACGCTGGCCAGACGGGTTGGTACAGGGTTTAGTTTCGAATTATCCTTTTTTGTGCGCCATGACCTCGTCCGTTTATCAGCAGGTGCACCACTCGCAGGTGAGGCTGGCTTGGACCCCGGGGTTGGTGGTAGGGCCCCATCGCACCCATCGGGTGTCGGAAGGTGGCGGGGTGATTCGCCAGGTACCTGTCGCTTGAGTCTGGGCGCGCGGCACCTTTGTCTAAGATTTTTGAAATAAGTTTGGATTTGTTGTAAATCGTTAGGTACGTTTTGTTTGTGCGTAGGTAGGTAGATAATTAATAAAATGATAATTCTTTCTTATTACAATAGAATAACGTAAAAACAAATCACTATTCAAGTGATAAAATGTATCAAAATACATCATCAAAATAACATTTTTCTCGTATTTTAAAAGCATGTAACAACAAAACCATTGCACGCACAGGGTTAATGTAATAGTATTTTTTGCTATAAATTGTGTGTTCTATCAGAATATTAGATTTTTTTTTTCTGGCCGGCACTTTCATAATTGGCCCAAAAATGTATGAAACGTGAATGATCTCCTTACTGTTTACAAAATAAAACATTGAAACTCCACAACAAAAAGAAAATCTCTATTGAGGTTAGTATCGAAAAAAGAGCACCATGAAAGTAATCTATTTAGCAATCATTATAAATATTTCTCGCATGAAAACTTTCAGCAATTATGAGACCATGAAATAGAGTTATAAGTTTCGCATCATAGCGTTAAGTGTCGAATATATTTAAAAAGTCATTCCTATAACGATAAATTCCCCGCGCCAAACGATGTTTATATCAAAATGGCGGACAATATTTTGACCCAAAAAGATATTATGGATATTCTTATTTATGTTATATCTGATAAAAATGTATTATGGACATTGTAGTCCAACCACATTGCTCTAGGGGTATAAATAACCTTTCTGTTTTTTCTCGTTTCTTATGTGTTTCATTTAGATCGTAGACCCAGATTTGGTATTATTTTGAAGGAAAATTTATGGAACATGTAATACAACATTGCATTGCCCGTTGTCTATAACACGAAGATTGGAACAATGATCATCGTCCAAGTAAATCTTCTAGGTTTGCTATAACTTGCCAATATTTAATAGTACTAGATGAACGCTAGGTATCCAATTAATTTTGATTCCCTTAAGAGTGTCAAAAATATTCGTTTTTTTTAGCGACATAAACGGCCATTACTTGTTTCTACGTTGACTTATAAGTTTGAGTTTTTTACAGCTTCAAGGGACTGTAGACTTCTATATGGTATGAGTTTTAACTTAAAACCTTCACGCGTTGACGAGTTATAGGGTCTTTGCAGAGAATAGATAACAAAGGGATCCTACCTATGAGAGTTCCGTTTTTCCTTTTGAGAAACAGAGTCCTTCATAGACTAATGTGGCCAGCGTAACACAGTAAGAATAATGAGAATGGAAAACCAAATCACCCACTGAAAATTAAGGAGAGGTCTACATTCAGCAGTGCAATATTACTCGTAAAGATGTTGTAATTAATAAATTACAACATCTTTACGAGTAATAAAGGATGCTTATATAGTTCTTGAGAACCCTTTTAGATCGCTATTTATCCATCATATATGATGTAGGTCAGAGGGTCATCTGTATAATATCTCAAATACCTCTATTTTGTTGGTTAGAAGGTACCAACCCTCTCTAAATATAAAGGGTCAGAAAGGTGAACTCTACTCTCCGACTATGCTAATTTTAAATTTTGGATAGAAGCGAAGTGAAAGCGATTGCTGGTTATGAATAAAGTCTCGAGTTGTAAGTACTTAAGAGTCCGTCTGACGCCAAATAGACTATTACCTTGATCTAGATCTCAGGACTCGTGAGGTCTAATGTATTTTAATTTTAACACAGACAAGACAGTTCATTGAACTAAAAACGCTCTAGGCTAGAAACAAGATTACTAATAAAATCTTTGATAGATGATAGGATTTAAGTTGTTTTTGTAGTATAAAATATTTATAAGGAAGACAATAGTAAAATTTTCATTTGCACCAGACCACTTTTTTCATTCTTGGTTATAGTTTTTTTTTAATTAATTTATTTCGTTAAAAACGCACAACAACCGATCGCATCTCTCTCTTTCTTGCACGCTAAAATGTATATCTTGTATCTTCTTTCAATAATTTGGCATCTGGTAGGCTCTTAATGATTGATCAAAATGTAAAATATCTTTAAAACTCAATTCAATTTAAATCAATTTTTATTTAATTTTATTGTTTGTCACAGGTATAATGAAGCTGTTACAATTAGTCAACTGATCACTGTTTTTGAATATTATTATTATTTTGAATATTACAGAGGAATACAAAAAGAGTATTTTAATATTGTATTTGATCCAATTTTATTATCTTGCTGTATGTAGTAGTAAAAATTACAATAAACACCCGGCATAAAAATCATAAGATTGTAATACTTCATCTACATAATTATTTAGCCATATTGGCATCTTCTTATATTATACTAGATACGATGTCGCTTGAAAAAAAAATCAATTAAAAATTATCGCAACAACCAATAATGGCGGAAAAAATAGTCTAAGAATTACATTTAAGTATTAAGGGAAAACTTCTAATTAAAATTAATGAGTCCGCTTAAACGTACCTACAGACAATCAATCCTTAAATTAATGTAACGAACACTCATTTTTCTTGATTACTATATTTAATTAAGATTAATATTCTTATGCGACTTCATTTCAATAATTTCTTTTTACACATGAAAAATATTATCATGACTAATACTATTTTCATGTTTCATTGGATACCTACTGGGAATTAGCTCGCCCAGAATAGACAATTCATTTTAGGGACAACATTTTTACGTATTCGATGTGTTTTTGTAGCAGCGTAGCAGTAAGCTACGAAACTCTACAACGGGTCTCTGCTACAAAGTGACCTGTAGCAGAGTGGTTACAAAGCTACGCTATTAAGGGACATCGAAAAATTGTCTCTTTTACTGCGGAAAATAGCCGGATTTTTAATAATGTGGGATACACCTAACTGAACGGCACATGTCAATGACCTGATATTGCAAAACTACTCATACTTTTCGGTACCTACATTTCATATGTATACCTATCTTTCAATTAGCTTATAGTATTAAATATTGATAAAAAAACCGTACAGTACCGTACTTACAGTAGACAAAGGTTCAAAATTCGAAAGCAATTTGACTATCAGGAAATGGAGATTCTCTACCTTCTATAATGGCATATTATTCAATCTAAAGGGCCCCACTCACTAACAGTTTACCGGACGATATCAATCTGTCAGTTAATCGCAATAGCCCACACACTAACAGTTCTGTTGAAGGTTTTGGACGGACGACTAATACGAACTGATAGTGTGTGGCCGCTCGACGATTCCGTTCAGCGCCGACAGATATCGGCCGGACAGTTTAAAGCCTGGCGCGCGATTGACCACACATTAGCAGGTAGCCGGCCGGCGGCCTGTCGACCGACGTCTTGTGTCAGTTCTGCGCCGACAGTTTTAAGTTTTTCGACTTGTTTAATTTTACCGTCAAAATGGACAGCAAACCTCAATTTGTATCTACGTTTATTGAGTTATATAGAAGTTTCCCATGTTTATGGAAGGTGAAAGATGATTGTCATCACAATAAACGGTTGAAGGAAGAACGAAGGATGCTTAAAACAAATTATTAGCATATTATCAAACCACAATACCTTCAGCAACAATTGACAATGTAAAAAAAAAATCTATATGAAAATGCTAAATACGCAATTTGGTAGGTAGCTATCTAGAGGGATAACCCTATATATCTTATACCTATCTATAATTTACACAGATTAAAAGTACCTACGTACTTTTAAATTATGTATTATAAAATTTAAATATTTATTTATTATTGTTATCCAGATTATAATAGTTTTGTCAAAAATTTTGAATAAAAATATTTATGGTACGGTATATTATTCATTAAATATCCATCTACCTACTTTCAGATCGATGAATCTACGTAATATCATGTTGACTTGTGATAATAATTCATTTAATCATTACAAAATAATTTGTGTAGGTAGAATAGCAAAAAGGTGACCATTTGCTGTATGTAGTGTATGGGCCCTCAAACCGATATCAGACCATGGCCGACGGGCGATCGTATGGTGGAAAACTGCCGACTACCGACTGTTAGTGTGTGGTCGCAAAACTGACAGCAGGCCCTTGCCGGCAGGCAAAAATCGCTTTAGTGTGTAGGCGCTATTGGTCTAGGACGGCAGGCCGTCCGATAGGATCAGAGACTGCAGGCGGACTGTTAGTGAGTGGGGCCCTTAAAGGACTGTTTCCAGTTGCTGATACAGAACGGTTATATCCGGGATTAAAGGATTAAGTATGTGTCTCCAAATTTAATCCCCGGGACTTAGAGATACATTTTAGCCCCTCTATAAAATAGAGTACAGAGGGGCTTATGTCGAGACTTTGTCTGTAGTCTGTGACTCTGTCGCATTAAACTACTTCACTAGGTCACGTGGATCATCTGTCCAAAGTTTGAAATAAAACAAAAATGACAACGTCAATCAGATTGAACTTTCACAATAAACGTATTAGAGAGGGGCAGGCTAGTGAGAACGGCTTTCTTATTTGTAATACAATGGTGGGCTTCAATTTTTGCATTGAAGCGGACTGGCGCAGGTTTGACGACTAGCTGCTTTTTTTTTAAGTAGCCCAAAGGGCTTCAATTAGACTAACCGAATGCCATGTTTTTGACAACTGGAACTTTCACACGTACATAGCGCCTCCAAGCACGAAAATGCTCGCAAATAAATGTCAGAATCTTGTTGTCACGTAGTGGTCGACCATTCAAGCAATGGCCATATTAAAAGTTGCTTCCTGCAACGATCATTTACAGAGCACTGATTTGGTCATTATTTGTTAAACAAGGATGCGTCTTTTTTATCAAATAAAGAACAATGTTTTTTAAAATCAAGGTTCTTCGTTTCTCAATGTGGTACAACACTGTTAGGCTGGTTTTAGTGTCACAAGGACCGTCAGTACGGATCGCTTCCTGCGTAACGCTAGTAACGCTATTAATTTTATTTAAAATCAAGGTTCTTCGTTTCTCAATGTGGTACAACACTGTTAGGCTGGTTTTAGTGTCACAAGGACCGTCAGTACGGATCGCTTCCTGCGTAACGCTAGTAACGCTATTAATTTTATTTCAAAGTTTAGGAAAGATTTAGTTACTTAATCACGTTCTAACCCCGACGGGTCTGACAAAATTTTGGTAACAGACCTAACAATAACACAGTTTTTATCCTGGAAACAAGTTACTACGGGCAACGCGAACGGAAAAACTTCAACACAAAACTTTCGCCATAAATTTTATCAAAAAATCTGTAAAAGACGTAAAACAGTCGAGAAGCCATATCACATTGAAAGAAACTTTGACTGCCCAAGTTTTGAATCCATATAAAATCAATTGTGTAAACAATATCCCAAACAGTCCGCAATAATTCGAAATGTTGAAAATACTTCAGTTGGTTTCAAATTGCAAAACAACTTACGAAACCCAAGTAGAAATGAAATTTAATACTTTACTCTTTTTGCAGAGTTTGTGAAATCTTACCAGTAGGCTTAGATTTCACAAAGTCTTTTACAGTTTGATAATTCATTTATTGAGGGAGTTTTAAATAAAATTGCGCTACAGTGAATAAGACCAGGGCAGCATTGAAAAATGTCAACTCGCATGCATATTATGCGAGTTGAACCTTGCAATACTATTTAAGATGCTTAACTCAATAAGCGCTTACACTAAACTTAACACTGCAGTACACGCGCCCCTAATTTAACCATGAGCGCACGCGCGGGGCACAGGTGTAGCCCACTAACAATGAAGTAAATTATAAATATATATATCAAAAATTAATAATTTAAACACAGTGTATATTTTAAACATGTTTATTTTTATTATAATTGTTTATAAAACTAGGTAAATTTAACTTTTTAACTGTAATTTTCAACAAAAATAGAAAGTTCTTGAAAATCAACTAGTATTTGGCAGGCTTGAGATCACTAGGTCATATTATCAATTAGGAACGTAACAATCCGTAGAAAATTATGCTGGACCTAGTGGGCCCGGTGGATGCGCTAAAATATTATGGCACTTTGTTCTTGAAGTAGGTGGTGGACACTTAATCCACTTGGTTCTATTCAAGATTGGTAGGAAACCAAAGTCGACAAAAGCACGTCGTCGTCTTCCTCATCGCCTGATTGGTACGTATCAGAATGATGAGGTGATCCCAGTGCGTCACTTGGTCTTGCAATTTCTTCCTCTTCTTCTTTGCTTTCGGTCAAAATATCTTCACTTTCACTAACTTCATCAAGTCATCGTTCGATTTGTTCGGAAACCGCCATCTGCGAAAAATAAACAGAAACCAACAATAATAATGCATACTTACTATTAATATGTTTTAAATTAGATATGTATCATAATATTTATAATTATATAATATAGTTATGTTACAATAGAGTATATTTACCTCAATTTTGACACTTGTACACTTTCACGATATTATTCCTCGAACGCACGCGCGGGGCACAGGTGTAGCCCAAGCAACTTTAAGGACGTATATTTTAAAGGTCTGTGTGCCGCAAGTGGCGACGCACTATGATGTGTGTGCAGGGGGTAGTAGTCGAGGAATACACGAGACGACAGATCTATAGCGCGCCTAGGTACGATAAGATATAGCAATATTACACCCTGGGCTACATATGTAACCCGCGAGTGCACTCTAGTGTTAATAAGCGATTGTTTCGGAATCATTCCGTTTCCCAATAATGTCAAATGGCAGTTGTTAAGTCAGGTTGGGGTGCCACCTAGAGTAGCTAGAAAAAAATCCACAACTGGCAGAAACAACGTGTTGCTGACAATTTCAACACGGTAATACGGCTCGTCATCTAGATGATGATGATGATGCTATTACGTGGAACAAATATTAAATGTGAACTCTGAGCATATATTATACCTCTGCCTACTCCTTCGGGTATAGGCGTGACCATAATATCAACAAGGGAAGCTACAAGCGTTTCTCATAGTCTAAGCATACATAATAAAATTTTGTTGAAACTAATTAGAGTACGGCCTTGCATGCAAACGTTTACTTACCACGTCCTGATAACATTGAGCTTGAAATTATTTGCTAACACGCGACACTGAAATGTATACCGTGTTCTTGTCAAATGGATATTCTTACACGTTTGCAAATTTGTATTTAGATATCCTTTTGTTTCTTCCAGTTCTTCTTCTTGGGGTGCCATCTTTACAATGAAGGTCGATCATCAAGACAATTTGAACCTTACGGATGGTTTTGTTGTACCAAAAAGCATAGGTTCTTGAGCCCAATATTCTTCTTCTACCACCAATGCGTTTTCCCTGCAACTTACTCTGAACTCTTCCAGTAAAAACATTGTTCGTAAATTTTAAATCTTGTCAAAGCAGGTCATCAGAATTATAGATAAGTTGTTTAGTTATTCTACCAAAGGAACTTAATATTATACTTTCGCCAAAAACCTGACTGACAAAACTGCAGAGTAGTCTCAGATGTCGCCTTAGGACTTAGGAATCTGTCTGTCCGTTTCCAAACATTCTGTAACGAATAATGTAAACTAGGAGAAGTTGGGCTAAGTTCTTCTAACTATCTTCTAATGTACAAAAGTTATAAATGGTTACCCACCTCAGTACTCATCGCAGGGTAAGACACTTAATTTACAAAGCACAGAGTTAGCGGGTCTACGTGCGAATCAATACTTTACGCAAATATTGAATCCCTACTCAAAAATATTTCAGCATTTACATCAAAATACAAAATCATACTCAGATTCAGAATCCACTTTTAATATTTGCCCTCTCAACATGCTGCTTAAATATTTATGAAGTCGATATTTACTTTATTAAGAGGAAAAGTATCAATATTTACGTATCTATATTTGCTTAAAATAGGTTTGTTGTGACAGAATTCGATTGAATGTTTGACACCTATAAAGTACTGTATATTATTTAAGTATATGGGTTTTCACACTTGAGGCCAAATTTTTCCACATTTTTATTTAGGGTAAACAAGAAACATCCAGTATGGCAGTTATTAAAAAATATTTATTAACATAGACTATTTTGTAATTTGTTCAACAACATTAAAACAAATATTGTGTAACAGTACAAGTGGTGTTATTTTATATGTGCACACCAAGTGACATCAACCAACAGTTTAAATAAAACGTAGTTACCTACTGACCCGTAACACTCGCATCAAATCATAATATCAATGTCAAATTTATCAAATAAATGACTAATTTAAATTTATCATTCATTCCTGAAGTGCCTCGATCAAATACAGCCGTGTTGAAATTTACGGTGACAAGGAAAGTAAAGTACTTATAAATATTTCTGTTTAAGACTATTCTATAATATTCAGTGGCTGCCTTGGTGGAATTTTGTTGTCAAGTAATATAAATTACACTAAACAATTCCGTTTGTTACTTCTTGAGGAAAGGGTCGCTCTATTAAATTACTAAGTACTCCTGTTTTTCCGCTTAGTAAAGAATGCAAGTGGATTTACTTTCATTATAACTTCTGAATATATGTTTTGATTTATTTAAAACAAACTTAAAGATTTTTGTTAAAGCAAAAAAGATGGTTTCTTCATTGTGAGAATCTCTCATAATAGAAAAAGAAATGTAATTAATCTTGTATTTTGAAGACTAGAGAACGTCGATGATGTAGAAAAATTTATTGTTAATATATTATATGTTATTGTTAGAATATAAATATGTATTTCCATGGTTGTTAAGGCACCCAGGAGTGTGGTGCGACCACAGCACCATTATATTAATCAGGCTCTGCACATGAGAGGAAACTCTTCCTCTACCTACAACATTTTCAAGTGCAGGTAGTTTCAGCCGGCACATATGTACCTAGGTATGAAAGACAACGAAATTTTATTAAAAATTTAGTATGATTGAAATAATATTGTTGTAGGTACGCCAGTAAGGCGTGTTACGGAAGGATATTAATTGTAATTTTATAACATCTATGTAACAAACAACAAATAATTGAAATGATCCAAATCGCGCATTCGGTATTGCAACCGCCTATATGCATTTACTTGGAGCAAAGTATAGCTGCAGAACCAGTTGGACTGCAGGATCTTCAAAGGTTGTAAGATTTCTCGCCTGCCACGTAGAAGTCTTCACGATGTCCACGCCCTCTTACATTGGTATCAGTTCCATAAAGAAATTGATTGTTTTGAGTTTTTTTCGAAAAAGGTAATGTGAGATCGTGAGATGCCGTTCATAAAACAATTCGCTTGTAGAGAAAGCCTTAAATATATTCCGCACGCAACGATTAGAATCCAAAACGTTTTCTAAGAAAATTGACAATGACAGATTTCAAGTGTAGCGTTAGCAAAAGGGTTTGAAAATATGTGATTTTTGATTATCTTTGACAAGGTTTCGGATTCTACTCGTTACGTGCGGACTTTATAAGGATAATCACTATTAACCTTCTACCGCTTAGGTTCCTGCTTTAAACTCTATACCCCTTTTCGATAAATGTCTTGACTGGACTAGTTACCCTATATAGAAAAGTATGTATCTATTAAAGTATTTTGATTGATTGATGCTGTTTGAATGCTGTGTCTTCTGTGGAACAAAGTTTCACTAAAGCAGAGTCACGGGTAAAATCTAGCTTATAAATATCTCCGCTTAAAGGCAATACCCAGAGTCTGCTTCTTATCTGCATATTTATTTCCATAACTGTTCCTATGAACGTTATTAATTAAATGGAGCAGTAGTTAGTATCGGGAACAAAGCGGGTCTCAAGCAAGGTCGGAACTTCGATATCGGTTAGTAACGCGATTATAGGAAATTCTCAGATAGAAGTCATTAGAATGCTAAGTTGTTTAAAATGAATAATATATTAATTTCAGTTGCACTATTAGCATTTTTGTACAGTTAGGACAGTTGGATTATTGATTTCGAGGCCATTTTTACGACGTTATAACCTCTACCAAATTGGTATAATGAAAATCGTGAAAGCTGTTTTCTAGACTCAGTAAAAAATGGACAAAATAGAATAGAGAATCCTCCGACCAGGCAGTTGATCATGTTAGGCGGCATCACTAAGGCTGGTTTGAACTATTGTCACTTTATCTAAGACTGGTAATCAATGTAGTGGATGCGTCAATGTGTAATGTGTATAATACCAATCGAAATCAAATATCACTAGTTCCACTCGGTCAGAGCTGTACCACCACTGATATCAGCGAGGGAAATTAAATGTTGATAACTCCTGACTCCTGAGACACCAGTGCGTAATACTGCGGCAAACATCTCAGGGGACATTTTTTTCGCATGCGAATATTGCTCATGCCATGCCGGACGCTTACCGACTATAACCACACGTTGCACAACCACTGCCTACCGCTGGGAGCTACGGGTAAGCCCTCTGAAGGATGTCTTAGGATGCCGAGTAGGCTAGTTTCTGCATAGATAGGAGAGATGTATAATGACGCTACTGACTTGGAATAACCAGGCTAGAACTGTCACTTCTAGCTTGTGGTATTTTTTAATGAAGTCAGAAATGATGACTATCTGAATCCTAATTATCTTTTAGTTCATGCTGGGATGCTGTAATTGTGACGAGTCTGCTTCTTAAAGCGTTTTGGGGCTACCACCACAGTGGAGGAATTGAAAAATATCCCCTTTGTGTAAGTGACACTTCATCCCATTCCTCACCAGTACGATTTATGAGCCTAGTGAAACAATCAACTCGATTTCGATTTAATTATGTCGGAATGGAATATTCTATAGTGCGAAAGCTTGTGTTAAAACCCTGTATAATTTTAATGTATATTTCATTACTTTGGAGGGAATCATTTTCGCTACGGATTTTCAGTGACCGCGCCCTGAATCGTGTTTTCTGTCAGTAAATAATTGATCATTGCTGAATTTCTGTGTGAAAATTGTGTCTGTAATTTGGAGCTGAGTAAATATTTTCACGATTTGCACCGTCACAAAAACAATTCATGTAAATAGGACCTTGTTAAGGAAAGGCACCCATTTTCCTCAATAATAAGAAATAAGAGTACGATCGACCGATATGACAAAAACCAAAGAATCTAAAATCTAACTCGGCAAAGCCTCTGTAGAAATGCAACAGAAACTAGGAGAAAATATAGGTATTTCTATAAGAATTATCTACTAGCAACTCGCTAGAGGAGAACGATAAAGAAGTAGGTAGGTATCACTTCATTTGACTAGCTGTTACATTTAATTTGAGTTCAGAATATCAAACAACACATTATTATCTACATAACATCACGCCTGTCTCCCAGCGGCTTAGGCAGAGATTATTACTTTCCACTTCTACCGATATTTTCTTTTGTTATTGGATGCTATGCCGGACTATTACCGACTTAAACCACACGGGGTGCCCTACCCCTTTGCTACAATACTGGCATACAACTTTCGCTTCATCTGCTTTCTGGTTTTCATTCAATATAATAAATACTATTAATAATATTTTGTTTTATTTATTTGTGGACAATCTCACACAAAATTATCTAGCCCAAATTAAGCTACTATAAGCTTGTGCTATGGGATCTAGAAGACTGATAAACATACTTATTTTATTGTAAATACATAGACATTATACACATAGAAAAACATCTAAACTCCGAAATAATATTTGGACCGACCCAGGAATCGAACCCAGGACCTCCAGAGCGGCAGGCGGTTACACTACTGACTGCGTCACAGAGGCAGTAATAACATTATTTTTAAACCATTAGCTATAAATTGTATTAATTAATATTTGTACAACTAGTCTTCATTTCTATTCATGTCAGGGTGCCATTGCCGATATTAAATTCCAAGTTGGAATTCGATCCCGCCACGCGTTCATTAAACCCTGCTCAAAGGGAGTGCCGTACATACATATTATCTGATATTTACCAATATCAGTTGTGAGGGGGTGCAATACTGACTATAGGAAAACTGAATCAAAAAAGTAAACTCTTTTGCAGAGTATCTTTTATATTAATACTTTAAGACCTTTTTTTATCATGTGGAAACAACATGGATGCTATGCCGGACTCGTCGTACGTCACAATGTCTTACAGCAGACTATGGCTGGGAGTACCGGGTAAGCCCTCATAAGGATATTTCACGGCATTTTACAACCCTTAGTATCAATTCCTAGTATAGGCATCCGCCTATACCTTATCGCAGTGACGCCAACTCTGAGTAGTTGGCGTCACTGCGATAATGATGATACATACCAGTGGCGGCTGGTGGGTCCTCAAACTGGTGGTGCACTTTACTGGCTCTCTAGTTTTAAATTTAATAAGAGCCTTGGTGGTCCCGCCAATTTTATATCAACTTTATTTTGAAACCCGGCATTAGGCTCACCACCTACCTATTACGTGGGACATAAAACGTTATTATTTTATTCTGAGATAAAACTATAAGGAGAAACGTGGGCGTATACTATGCCTCTGCCTACCCCTTTGGGGATAGAGGCATGCATATGTATGCAGTATGTTTATTTTGAAAAGTTTTGTAAACACACTCCAGACACTTTACAAGCAATATTTTCTTTTCTTTAATAAATAAATATATATTTGTTTATTACAGAAAAGAAATATAGAATAGAACTAAGATCAAAATAAATGAAAAACTAACAAATTAAAAATCAAACAATAAATATTTAACGCGACACAGATACATACATAATTACATACAGCGAAACAATACCGGGAGAATTTGAATTTCGTCAAACAAAACATCGGGTGATCTCGGGTAAAGTTCGGATTTCTCGAGCGCGTGCGGCGCACGAAATCAGACTCATCGCTCGGTACATTTTCTATGAACGATGCTTTGTCTCACGCGCCAGGCGTTTTAGCTCGGATATAGTACAAGTTGTACGGGCCGTTCTCGTGCGCTCGGGAAAACGCACGCCGACGTTTTTTACAGGGAATTTAGGCTTTAGAAGTGTAGCAAAGAGCTTAAATTGTTTCGTTTCAATAAGATATGGTATTTGTTTTAAGTTTTTGTAAGAATAGGTGTTGCTTACATACCTAATGGTAGGTATAATTAAATAATAAAGATGTCGTAAAATTTTGTAATTTTTGTATCCTAAATACTGTGACATTTTTGAAGTCTAAATAATTTACATTTTGCCGAAATTGAAATATTTCCATAAAGACGAGCATCTCGCGATGACATTCCTGTTATTCATTCATAGAACATTCCAGAGAATTTTCGCCTTGTTACAAAATATAATGTTTGTTTATTACAAAAATCTACGTCAGTCGCGTCTGAAGCTCATAGGTATTTTGACCAGCGAGGTTTACCAAGTAAAATGCTCAAAAAGAAAGTTACATAGTTGGAATAATAACAAGAAAGCTGTGAGATCGTTCTCACCAGACTGCCTCTCTCTAACACGTTTATTGTGAAAGTGAAAGTTCAATCCGATTGACGTTGTTATTTTTGTTTTAATTCAAACTTTGAACAGATGATCCACGTGATCTAGTAACGTAGTTTAATGCGACAGAGTCACAGCGACAGACAAAGTCTGGCCATAAGCCCCTCTGCACTACTAACTAGTAAGTTCTCAGTAACAATAAAATATGTAGATATCACAATATGGCGTGGTAAATGCACAATATCCATGCAATTTTTTATCTTTTTAACACCAACCGATAAGCCGAGGATGGACGGATGGACATAACAAAACTATAAAGGTTCGGAAACGTTAACTACTAATCATTTCTATTACACAAATTAACCTATATCTTTTAAATCAACGACGTAAATGCAAATTTTTAAAACTAATTTGTTATTATTATATAACAAACTAGCGGACGTCACGCGGACGTCATGCGTCCGCGTAGTTCCCGTTCCCGTGGGAATACGGGAATAAAATAAAGCCTATGTTCACTGCAAAGAGTGTAGCTTCCTAACAGTGAAAGATTTTTTCAAATCGGTCCAGTAGTTCCGGAGCCTATTCGTTACATACAAACAAACAAACAAAAAAACAAATCTTTCCTATTTATAATATTAGTATAGACATATATTTAATAATATATACGTTTATTAACGTATTAAAAAGGTTGTCCTATTGCGGTTAGGGTTACCTATCATAATAACTAAAGTTGTTTCAACTATTTTCAAAACAACTACGGTCAAAATAACTACTGATTAAAACACCTAAAGATCGTTTCACCTATTTTTTTATAACTACTGGTCGAAACAAATAATGGACAATTCACCTACGATTTATTCAACTACATTTAACTGTGCTGAGATTGATTAAACTATGTATGAAATACATAATAATCAATTCGCCTACGAGCTTATTGTACGATTACGAGTCTCAGTACTCAGGGGCAGGGGTACGCATAAGTTTAAAATCTATAAGTTTACATTTTTAAGTTTTTACACAAATTACACAATTCACTGTTTAAGTTTTTTTAATAAAGTACGGTCAAGTCTAACTACCGAAAATATTATTTACAAGTGAGTGGAAGGCAAACTACAAAACAAAAAAAATAACCACGAAGGCTAAGGTGGGAGCTCCGCTCCGCTTCGCTCCCGCCTTAGCCTTCTAACCTAACCTATCCTATCATATATTCTTTTTAGATTTATTATCCTCTTAGTTTAGAAGTTAGAGGGGGGGAACACTCATTTTTCCACTTTGGAAGTGTCTCTGGCGCAAACTATTCAGTTTAGAAAAAAATGATGTTAGAAACCTCAATAGCATTTTTGAAGACCTATCTAAAGATACACCACACGTATGGTTTTGTTGAAAAAAAAAATTTTGAGTTTCAGTTCTGAGTATGGGGACCCCCAAAATTTACTGCTTTTTTTCTAATTTTATATAAGAATCTTAATGCGGTTCACAGAATACATCTAGTTACTAGGTTTCAATATCATAGGCTTTATAGTTTAGGAGAAAAATGGCTGTGACACACGGACGGACAGACAGACAGACAGACAGACATGACGAATCTATTTTAAGGGTCCCGTTTTTTAAGGGTTCCGTTTTTGCCATTTGGCTACGAAACCCTAAAAAACGGGTGGAATCGGGAACATAAATAATCGTCTTTAGCATTAGGTATTTGAAATGTAGTCAACATGTCCAATATCTTATGAACATTATATTAATCGTCCATTAGTTCAAATAATCATAGTTTATTCGAAATTATGTGAATTAACGAGTAGTCGAGTCGACCAATATGCGTAATGAACATAGGTGAATCAACCGTAGCTGTTTTGAAAATAGTTGAAACAACTTTAGTTATTATGATAGGTAACCGCGTTTAGCAACGCTCTGAATGTTAACAAGCGCAAAACTCGAGAATGACTGAATAAATTTTATATCATTGTAATCGCTGACAAAAACACAGGCGAGAAATTATGGTAATTTTAGTTTTGAAAAATATTTGCAGTAAGGGAAAGGCATTTACTTATAAAGAAAATTATTGATAGAAAATCAACGGACAGTGTTTAAATGTCGAATAATTCCTTTTTGACTCTTGAAAAAATGTATAAAGACGTCGCCTCAAGACGTATATAAGGAGAAAAATTTGGTTGGTTCCGAGTAAGTTTCGGTGGCTAAGTGGTTAAGTATCTTGCACGGTATGCGAGAAGATGCAGGTTCGAATCCTGCTGGAAACCAATTCTTTTTCCATATTTAAAAATTTTGAAAAAAAGTTGTTTACCTAGATGTTCCACTGTTAACTCGACTAGAATTCAATATAGTATTGAATTCTAATTAATAATTTCTTTAATGAATCAATCAATCAATCAATCAAATCAGCTTAATGAAGTCTACTGCTAGACGTTCCTGCGTCGTCAGCATCCAATAAACTTTTGAAATCGTAACAAATAAATAAATCATACAGTACGGATTTTTTTTAAATAAATAAATAATTATTAAATATTCATGGATATTTCGCACAACGCTATCTGATCCCAAAGTAAGCTAAGGATAACCTGCTTGTGTTATGGGTATCAGACCACGAATATTAATACTTATATACTTTTAAATACGTACATATTATACATAGAAACACCCAGATTCTTGAGACAAACATTTATGGGTCACACAAATATTTGTCTCCGGTGGGAATCGAACCCACGACCTTAAGCGCCGTAGGCGGTATCATTACCGACCGCGCCACAGAGGCAGTCAAATGCCTTAAATTCTAACGTATTCCGATATTAATAATCTTCGACACCCAAAACTTAAATGGTTCCCAATCCTAATTTACAAGCAAATAGTTTTCAATATTTGACTTCATTTAAATACCAATACACGGCATTAGCATATATTTATATTACTCGATTTCTAAGTCATTATGCTTACAAAGATTTATGTCAGCATGGTAGTGTCTCAAGGGAAATCTTGAATGTCGCGGCTACTTTTACAATAAGAAGATTTAATAAGGTCTTTTTCAAAGTGACTTATTTATGCTTGATTCAACTTTGTCACCGAAAATTTTTCGTGTTATATTTTCTGTAGAGCAACGAATCTGTCTGTGGTTTGCTCTAAAAATATCTGTGTGTGTATCATAATGTAGCGGGGAAAAATTGTATTCATAAACACTACAACACAAGCAATCCCCTGTCATTGATTTCAGGTACTTACACAAAACAATTAAAACAAGACACTCATAATTTCGGACATGCACATTTATATTTCTTTGACAGAGGACAAACTTTCAGTATGGCGCCTCCCCTTCCAAAAGACTTGTGCTGCTGTTCTAGGAGGGGGAGGAGACATCGTATTCATATACACCACTACAAAAGCCATCGGCTGTCACTAAAGAAACAACAATACAATCGTAACTTCAGACACACACTTATGGGTAAGTCTTCGTATGGTGTCTCCCTAATCAAAGTCATAGATCGTGTTGCTCTGTGCTTGTTTCTACTTTGTCACCGCACATTCGCAGTCAAATAAGTCATACGAAGAATAGAATTTTTAGCAATTTGTTGGCTGTTGCTCGCATTTTAAAGTCGGATGTCATAAATTTTAAATGACGAAGCTCGAGCCAAGACTACACCACATTTTGTTTATAGCAGAGGTATCTATTAAATTTTAAACTCTAGGGTATTCCCACATACACTTCCACTACATAGACTTTCTGAGAACTTGTCCAATTCGATTTTTCTGGTTATTCACCGTGACCGTTAATATTATTTGTTTCAGTAAAACTTTATTCTTGGGCATTCATACCAAACAAGTTTTGTACTTTAGGCTTGAAAGTCAAAAGAGTATGACTCGCAAGTTGCAATAAAGTATTTTGTCTTAGGAGTTTAAACTTTTTTTATTTACCCCAAATGTCTTTAAGCGATGAAACTAAGAAGGCCGAATTGCGATTTTCGCGTGCGGACCACGAACCTCAAAATGTCAAAACCAATGAATAAAAGTCTATGGTTTTGACATTTTGAGGTTAGAAATCGCAACCACAGTGCGACCTCAGCCTAGACGGAATTTTAATTGTGCAGCCCAGTCTCTGAAATATTTGTCTCTGTCATATAATATTGTACAAATATTTTTTTTACATTGGCTATTTTTATTAACCAAGCTGGGCATTAATAATGTTAAGTCATTTAGTTAGGATTTCATTTCGACTGGCGTGTATTTAATAAATGAACAAATATTTATATTATCTGTGGAATGACTTGTATGAATATTTTGTTGTGAATGGTTATTTTAACCTAAATTGAATGATTAAGGGTTTGCTCCCCGCTGACTGTGTTCTGTAATTGATCACTGCAATGGTGAAATGTGGATGTATACTATATCTCTGTATACCCCTTAGGAGACAAAAGGCATGATATTATGTATGTACACATTGGCTGTTCATGATCAACAATGAAATCAATGAATAAAATTGTAAAAATATAAAATATTTCTTGTGGAATAAAAGCCAGCATAGACTGAATAACTTAAACTAAATTATTTGAGGTATTTTCGTAGCAGCGAGCTACCGAGTTCTTCTACGTGTCTTTGCTACAGCATTTCGCTACGAAACTCCGCATTTTATGCTGCAGCGGGCAGAAAACTGCTTTGTCTGAAGGAAAAATATGTATCAACATAATATCACGAGGCAAAGTGGAATATTGCACATCTGATGTTACTATGAGTAATTGAATAAAATGTGGAAGTTTGTGTAGATGTGAAGATGTATGGATGTGTGGCTGTTTGTTATTGATTTTAAGCTCTAAAGGCTTAACGGATCTGGTTGCAATTTGGTACCTGAATATATTATAGTCCGATAAAGCACATAAGCTACTTTTAATGCGGGATTTTATGAAAGCGGGAACGGTAACAAAACTTCACCCGTGCGGAGCTGCGATCGTCATTTAGTTAATATAATCATTCGAAGTAAATGAATTGGTATAGGACAGAATGTATGTCACAAGCTGTACTATATTCCATTCCTTTAAGAGTGCGATTTGTCATACCTCCATTGCAAATATTTTGGCTAACCCTTGACTGTTGTATGCTATGATTGACAGATCGATGGTAATGTGATAGGTTCTTTCGTCCCCTTTTCTCTTTGATTAGCGTTCTTTGATGGAGAGTGCCTATTTGGAGCTAAATATATACTAATAATTAACCAATTAAATTTAGAATAATATTTAACTAATGAAATCAAGATTTCATTAGTTAAATATTATACATATTATTTACTAATTTATTATGATCATAAATCTCTGTATAAAGAAAACACCAACAACCAATCTTCAAAAAGGATGCACCTCTTCTTTCGTGCCGTCCCAAAATATATCACTATTGATTTGTCTCCAACTGATGGTCTAACGACCGTCTGTTGGAAATGTTAAGACTTTTTCATACTTTACTGTCTTATATTGATACCTTTTTCACAAAACTCTGTATATTGTGTTTTAGATAAATAATAATAATAATAATAATAAACATAATAATAATTTTCTACAGAATTATCTTCTAAAACTGGAAAAGTGTGAGAAATCCACAACATGAATATGTTTACAAGAAATATACAACAAAATGAAATATACTACACAATGGTTCTGTATTTGACAGATGTCAAGACACAATATTTACAATTATAAAACACACAATAAAATGGTAAAATAAATGTTGACCCGATCCAGAAAACGAGAAGCACAAGTAACACCTCCGGACTCATCACTCAGCTCCGCCTCTCTTCCCCGTGAATGTGTAACAGCGCCAAGGGGAATCGCAGAGGCGTCGAGCTCATCGTCGAGTGATGAGTTTTTCTCTCCGCCGACGTCGCCAACACCTGTACGTCGGCCGGGGAGAGGCCGGCCACCGTCTCGCTTGGGACCCCGACGCCCACCGGCATCGCATAGGGCCCCCGCTTCCGGTGGTAATGTGCACCGCATGAGATGGACCACACCTATCAATGAAAATGTCATGCGGGCATATTTTATGGCTACAGAGGTTGAAACCAACCTCACTGCGTATCGTAATCGTATACTGCCTCTGTTTCAGGAGCTTGAACCATCTATCAACGTATCGGCTCAACGATTATCGGACCAAGTGCGTGTCATTCAACGCAATCGTATGTTGGATGACGCTGTACTTGACCGTTTACGCTCAGAGTGTCTGCAGAATAGGCGTGTTATCCCTCCTCCGCAACAAACTGTAAGTACAGCAGATAATATCAGCATAGTTGTGGATGACAGTATCACTGCTGTGGATGACACGTATATTCGTGCAGATACGCAGTACAATGACGAGGCTAGGGTAACTTTGGAATGTGCAATTCATGAATATCGTTTCATACCTATTGAATTAAGACCACGATTGCCCCGGTTACCCATGCATAGAAAAAACCTGATGCTGGTTAGTGCGGTTGACTCACTATTATCTATTTATTTAGATAATAGTGGGTCTCTCGGTGATACCCATTCGATCCTGTATTGTGCAGCTGTTGCGGTTTGCCGTGTAGCTAAAGTAAAAATGCCATCTAAAGACCTGGTTACACGGCCAAAGCCAACCGTTCCTGTTTGGCAATCCAGGATCGAAAGACGTATCGCCGAAGCGAGAGTGCTAATCAGCAAATTAACCAGTTTCAGATCAGGTAACACTCGGCCAAGGGTAATGCGCTTTGTGAAACGAGCGTTTTCTGGGACTGAAATTAGTCCTGAGGAATATACCGCTCGGGTCACGGAGCGCATTGATTTTTGGAAACAAAAAGTCTATGCATGGGCACACCGTATACGTAGGTTTAGAAAGCGCGTCGATCGATTTCAAATTAATTGCTCATTCCAAAGAGACCAGAGGTGTGTTTATAGAAATTGGGAGCAACCAGATAAAGGTGTGAGTATTGGTAGCCTACCGGATGCTGATGAAACGAACATGTTTTGGCGAAGCGTCTGGTCGGCACCTGTAAATCACACCGAAGGTGACTGGATGTGCGGTGTCGAGAGAGCATGTGAAGGTGTTGTAAATATGGAACCAATAAGAATAGATTGTTCAGATGTGGCTAATGCAGTTCGTTCGGTATCAAATTGGAAATCTCCAGGACCGGACGGACTGCATAACTTTTGGATTAAATGGTTCCGTAGTTCACATGCTCTTTTGGCATCTCAGTTCCAGGCGGCCATTGATTCTGGTTCACTCCCAAATTTTATGACCACAGGAGTTACTCACCTGCTACATAAGACAGGAAGTACCTCGAACCCCAGCAATTATAGGCCGATCACTTGTTTGCCATCGGTCTATAAACTTCTCACATCCATTTTGAGGGACAAAATTGCCAAGCATATTAGCTATAATACGGTAATAAGTGCCTCTCAGAATGGATGTAGAAGTGGCGCTCGAGGTACTAAAGAGCTCCTCCTCATTGATATGGCCATCAGCCAACAGGTTCGCCGCAACCGCAAAGACCTCTCCGTATGTTGGATAGATTATAAGAAGGCGTTCGATTCCGTACCTCATACGTGGCTTTTGAGGGTGTTAGAGTTGTATAAAGTAGATACAACTCTATGCACCTTTTTGAAGTCATGTATGAGTCAATGGAGAACTATTCTTAGCTACCCAGGATATCGAGGGCCATGCGGTAGTGGTGAACCTATAAAAATCGAGCGGGGAATATTCCAAGGTGACAGTTTGAGTCCTCTTTGGTTTTGCCTAGCACTGAACCCTTTAAGTACTCTACTTGAAAGTTCAGGGTTAGGTTATAGGTTGCGAAGAGGAGGTCAGGTAATATCTCACTTACTTTATATGGATGATTTAAAGTTGTTTGCTACAACAAACTCACAATTGATAGATTTACTAAAGGTAACTGAAAACTTTAGTAATTCTATCAAAATGGAGTTTGGTGTAGATAAATGTGCAGTCATGCATATTAAGCGAGGGAAGATAATGGAATCAGATGGTATTCAGCTTTCTGATTCCGTCCATCTGACGTCACTCCTCGTAACTGATACCTATAAGTACTTGGGTATATCGCAGGCTTTGTGCATCAATGAAGCTGACTTGAAACATTCATTGCGAGAGCGTTTCTTTGGTCGCCTGAAAAAGGTACTAAACAGTCTTTTATCAGGTGGCAACAAGGTTCGCGCTTATAATGGATGGGTCATGCCACTTCTGATGTACTCCTTTGGTATACTCAAGTGGACTCAAACCAAATTGGACGCTTTGGACCGGAGGGTGCGCACATTGCTAACCGCATACCGTATGCATCATCCACGTTCATCTTTAATGAGGATGTACATCCCACGAAGATATGGAGGACGTGGCTTTTTAAATGCCAAAAGCCTCCATAATCGCGAGGTGTACAACCTCAGGCAGTATTTCCTTAGCATGAGCGTGGATATGCATCGTGATGTGGTTGCAGTGGACGCTGGACTCACCCCGCTTGGTTTGGCTAGAGAGAACTGGCATAGGCCTACAGTACTTAGCCTTGGTGACCGTCAGGAGGTATGGCAGAGTAAGGAGCTACACGGGAGGTTCTATCAGGCCCTACATGGGTCTGATGTGGACTTTTTAGCTTCCGTAGCCTGGCTACGTTTCGGTGATCTTTTTGGAGAAACCGAAGGTTTTGTCTGTGCAATTGCAGATGAAGTTATCAAGACGAACAACTATAGGAGGCATATTATGAGGGACGGCACGATCGACATTTGTCGAGCGTGTCACCAACCTGGTGAGTCCCTCAGACATATAGTTTCCGGTTGTCCTCGTCTTGCTAACAGCGAGTACTTGCACAGGCACAATCAAGTAGCCAGGATTATCCATCAACAGCTCGCTCTTAAGTACCACCTGGTGGACGTTGAGGTTCCGTATTATAAGTATGTTGCCGAACCAGTTCTCGAAAATGGTCTTATCACATTGTACTGGGACCGTTCTATCATCACAGACAGGACTGTTATAGCTAACAAACCTGATATTGTGGTGATAGACAGGTCCGAGCGCAAGGTTATGATTGTCGATGTCACAATCCCTCATGATGGCAATCTCGTGAAAGCTGAAAAAGAGAAACAAATTAAATATTTAGATCTAGCTCGCGAGATTGTCGATATGTGGGATGTGGACTCGGCAATCATAGTCCCGATAGTTGTAACTGTGAACGGACTCATAGCCAAGAGCCTCGACCAACATCTAAAGAGGCTCGCGTTAGGTAGCTGGGTCAAGGGCCAGATCCAGAAAGCAGTTCTGCTCGATACGGCACGTATTGTGAGGAGGTTTCTGTCTCTGGAGCCCTAACCACCGGTATCTTGGTCCCTGTATCCGATGCCGGTGGGATGCTATTTTATATATTTTTAAATAGATTTTATTTTTATTTTTATCATTTTAAATTTATTTAAAAATGTATCTAATATGTGTATTTGATGAATAAAGGACATAATAATAATAAAAATTGAAAATGTTATGTAAATAATGTTATTACAGTTCTTGAAAATGGTCGTGCCACGTTGTATTGGGATCGATCTATTATCACTGACAGGACTATTGTAGCCAATAAGCCTGATATAGTGGTAATAGATCGATCAGAGCGCCTTGCAATAATCGTTGATATCACGGTTCCACATGACGGAAACCTCGTGAAAGCCGAAAAAGACAAACAATTAAAATATTTGGACTTGGCACACGAGGTTGTCGACATGTGGGATGTAGATTCAGCGATTATTGTTCCGATAGTCGTATCAGCACATGGTCTAATTGCCAAGAGCCTCGATCAACATCTCAAGAGGCTCGCGTTAGGTAGTTGGGTCAAGGGCCAGATGCAAAAGGCAGTTCTCCTAGATACGGCACGTATTGTGAGGAGGTTCCTGTCTCTGCAGCCCTAACCACCGGTAGCTTGGTCCCTGTACCCGATGCCGGTGGGACACTATTTTTTTATATTTTTAAATATATTTTTTCTTATTTTTTAAAATATATTTAAAAATTTAATTTAATAAGTTGAACATTGTAAATAAAGGGAATAATAATAATAATAATTCATTTATTTCAAGTAACTAGACTCATTAAGGTAGGTACATATTCATAATAATAACAATAATACAGTCACATTACTCACAGTTACATACATTTGAAACTTTCATTCATGCCATGTTATGAAATTTAAATATTGAGAATTACACATAATTACAATTTTATTAAGAAAATACAATATTGATGTCAAAATTGAAAATATTGATGTCAAGATTATAATTTTGCATGTCATTAATGAAACAATAAATAAATAAATTGATGTCAAACTAAGAATTATTAACATTAACTAGTGGATTTTACCAACAATCAAATAATGTTAACTAATAATCAAATAATGTCAATTTTAATCTAAGCGCCCCACATGCCGCTCACAGCACCGATTTACTATACAACAATCCAGTCTGTCCGCGAGCGTCGCCAGCATACTGTTCCGGCCCCCCCGCACCCGCCGCACCAGCGACGCGCCTCTCTTGCGCATAATGGTGTGGAAGCAGTCCACGCGCGCCTCCGCAAACATAGCTGATGCGCTACAGTAGCGAGGGAGCCCCAACAGCATCCTGAACGCGTTGTTGAACTGGACTCGGAGGGCGCTGTACGATCTTTGCGTGTAGTTCGTCCAAAGGCTACAGGCATACAAGGTGGTACAGTAAGCTCTAAAAAGGGTTAATTTAACCTCAGCTGAACACCGAGCAAACCTACGGATTACCATGTTCGCTCTGACCGACAGCGCCCTTCGCTCCCGTTCCATGTCCACATCATCCTTCAGGGCTGTTGTTACGAAATGACCCAGGTATTTAAATGTATTAACCCTTAGCAATTGCGAGCCATTTAGTTTAAGAGGTGGCATTTCTATGACTTTCCTAGACTCACCTTGAAAAACCATACATTGACTCTTCTTAACATTATAAAGTAGTCCATGTTCAGCCGCGTAGCCCTCACAGATACTTAACAGTTTCCTCAGTCCACATACCGAGGCACTCAGCAGCACCATATCGTCCGCGTAACTAATGTTGTTAAAACAAACGCCATCTATGTAACAACCGATATGCTGCTTGCTGAGCGCCTCGATAAGTCCATTTATGTATAGATTAAAGATGGAGGGAGAACTTAACCCCCCCTGTCTCACCCCACACTCCAATCCATACGGGTCCGACAACATGCCCGCCCATTTCACATTGTTTATCTGATTCCCGTACCAATACTTAAAGATATTAATTAGTTCATTCGGTATCTGTGATGATCTCATCTTATCCCACAAAATGTCATAGGAGACCAGGTCGAAGGCCCTGGAGAGGTCGAGGAAGCAAGCGTACACAGGTGTATTTCTGTCAGTGTAGTATTTAACAGCACTCTTAAAACACAATACCGCAGTTTCCGTAGATAGTCCGGACCGAAACCCGAACTGATTATCGTGCAACTTTATGTATTTGTTTAATTGTGTATTAAGAATGCTGTCAAAAACTTTTGCAATTATTGTTGCCAAAGAAATAGGTCTATAATTTGATAAGGCTGACAAATCACTAGCCCTGTCTTTTACCACAGGTACTACAATAGTCCTCATCATCTCAGCAGGCATGTATGAGTGTGAAACACACAGGTTGTACAACATCGCCAGCACCCTGCACATATGAGGCCCAGCGTGCTGGAGATGTTCCACACTTAACCCGTCATGACCAGGAGACTTGCCACTAGAAATAGATTGTATGGCCAATGCTACTTCCCTGGGCGTCACTCGGGTAGCAACGCGCTCTCCACCCACCCCACCCTCCCCCAATGACGAGGACGGACCCAATGGAGACCTAACGAGAAAGCTATTTTTAAATTTGTCAGCCATACCCTTCAAATCATTTGTTCCGTCCACACTCACAGGAACGCCAGGGCGACCCCCCAAACGGTTAGTATGGCTCCAGAATCCTCTAAAATCTTTGATGCTATGTTTTTCGGCAAGAATATCCATTTTCAGCTGGTCTTGATGTTTTTGACACCATTTTAATCTAGATTTAAATATTTTTCGTGTCTCGCACATCTTCGTAAACATAGGACCAGTAGATGGGCTACCACATAATAACCATTCCCTGAAACTCACCCTGGCCTCCCCGTGACTGTGTTCCACAAATTTATTCCATCCGACAATGGTTTTAGGTGAACGTTTACTCTGCCCACGCCTGCCTCCCGCCCCCTCCACAGACGCCTGTGATAACGCAAGCACAATGTCGGAGTATAATTTATCTATAATTAAACTGTGCGTAGGCTCATTACAATAGTGATCGCAACACATTTGAAATTCCTCAGGAAAATCAACAAGACGTAGACGATAAAGCTTAAAGCTTAACGATGACCTCTAAAAGCGTTTTTGTCAAACCTACATTTTGTTTCGTATTTTCTTATTCTGTCTATAACTACCTACGTAATTTTACTAATATTTGTTAGTTATAAGTACCTAACTATCAAATCTGAGTGAATGTGAAGTTAAGAGACCTAAACGATAGTTTCCGATGAAGGTACGTGTAGTTGTCGAGAAAAAGCTCGTTTGATGACAATGTATCATTTATGTCTGTATCTAACTAAAGTGTAGGCTTTATAATATTCACTGGTCCCCAAAGCTTATAGCGAATTTTTAGCCTACTTTTGGAATAAAATCATTAAAATTTTAGTTTAATACTCAGGAACGGAACTACTGCAAAAGGTCATCAATCTCAAAACAAACCGTTTCCTAACACGCTTAACGAAGTGATCAATTCAAAACACTGAGCAAATGGAACTACGCGAGGATCATAAATAGAATAATCAAGTAAAAGTACCTAACTTAGTTTATTTACATTCTACGTGCCAAACTTTACCCTACCACCTAACATTAACCACTACTAATGAATGCAAATCTACACTGTGTACACAATGCAAGTAAACGAACAATGTATTCTGTAGACTCTGTGTGATATTGTGCATTTTCTGCAGTATCAGGTGTTCGTACGAACCCGCATTATTGCTTAAAACTAGCTAGGGTCCGTGGTTTTGCCGGTAGTGAACTTGATTTTTTTCTCTTTTGACGACTGCCATTATAAGTAATAACCGTTACTAACCGTTTAACATGTCTTCCGTAGAACGAAACACTACACAGAAAAATCGGACAACTGAAACTTTGCAAAACAGTAATAGTTTACAGAACACTGCTAATGTAAATGGAACCCACTCTAAGCAATCGGTGTTAGATCACTTTCTATACAACACAGAAGTCCTTATCTTGGTGGCATATCTACGTCCGGCAAAGGGTCTATGTGTTTACAGCTACAACGAGTATACGGTCAAAGTTTGCTGCTTTCAATTATACTGAGATTTGAATGTAAACACTTTAGAAGTTCTGCATGTATGTCGGTGCTAGAAAATTTTGCTACGGAGATAAGAACGCTTTTAATCAGGTGAGGCGTAGGCTTTTCTGTTACCTTAGTCATAAATAAATAAGAGAAAACACACAGTAATCCACAAAGATAGGTCCTTGTTTGCTAACCGCATCATGCTGCCTGCACTTAATATGAATTTGGTAAATCGAAGTGGTTCGACAGTGAAACGATCTTTTGAATCGCACATATTTGGCTAAAATTCTCCCCACTTTGAGACTTCTTTACCTCTGCTATGCACATGTTTTTTGGTGTCAAAACGGAGAAAGCTTCAGTTGAAAACATCTTCGGAAAAATCGCCGTGATAGATTAGGTACAATGCTGCAGAAATAAAATAGTTCTACTCTGCGCTAAACTACTTTAGGTATCTCAAAATGTAGTATTTCCTTTGGTCATCTAGGTATATTCTTATCCGCAGGGAAAAATAACTGGCAGTCCTTGTGCACTTAGTTGTCTCAGATATGCATTATTTAAAACTTTAATAAATTTTTGCGCTTTGGGACTCCAGGGACAAAATAATTGTAATTACTGAGGTAATTTGATAGAAATTATGTCATTAGATCCTAGAAATTCTACAATACAATTTAGATTGATTTAAATTACAATCGTGTAGCAGTTGTGGAATTCATTTACCAAAACGTGTGTTCCCTCGACATTGTTAAACTAGTTTGTGCAAGATAGACGTTTCTCCCAATATTTGTCTTACCAGCAGCAAAATTATTTAAATTGGAACTGCGCGCTTGTTCATCCATTTTGTGTAACTACCGAAAAGATGTAAGTACTATCTTCATTAGTTTCAGCTTCTCAAGTAGGTGACTTGCATTTTTACTGCTTGGCATGGTACGTTGAGCCCTAAATCTCCGTTGGCAGTATCATGGCAGTCGTTAACCCAAGTTGAAGTCCTTAAGAACAGTCTGACAATAGGCAATAGGCTCACCATTTTTAACGTGGGACTAAAAATTGTGAAATGTGGGCGCATACATCTTTGCCTGAAACTTTGAGAATAAAAGTGTGTGTGCGTATCTACTAGATAAAACTTTTTTTAAATCTTTATTTTAATTAATACTTCTTGGCTGTCATAAGCCATGTCAGCCTACTAACTTTCATTTACGTACCCCCTAGCTTTATGAGAACAATGACAAACAAGGGATCTAAATGTTCTGTGGGACAACACGGGTCATTAATTTATTTGTACGAAGGTAATTAAAGCGGCCATAACATTGGCTGTTTGGGTCTGTACTAAATAGCCAGGATTTCTAACAATGTCCTTGACTATTTATTGCAGAGTATTTTGATAGCTTTGATTGTAGAGAGCTTCTGAAATTAGGCTGTACGAAGGTCATGAGAGCTATTATTGTAGGTATATACAGAATTTTCTATACGTAGGTATATTTTAGACAATAACTATTTGTTTGTAATTGATAAACTCGGAAACTACTGAACTGATTTTAAAAGTGATTTTGTTATTAGAAGGTTATATTATTCTGAAGCTGCGTAGGTAAATATCATCATAATACTCCACACAAGAATGTAGCAGTATTTATATTGATGTCAAATAATATGGCATGCCTTTTCAGTCATCATTCTAAATACGGGCATCCACGAGTAACATGGGTGCCACAGGTCTCATGCATGTCGAAGGCAAAGTCATGGGCATAGCTAGACTATCTAGTATATTAAAAGCTGGCTAAATAGAAATACCATGATTTAAAACTTAAAACAGTACGTTATGTAAACTTTATGTAAGAGATAGATAATATTAATGCCTCTATAGAGAAGGTACAAACAAATTGCGACCCAGTCTCGGTAAGGTAGATAAACCACACACAATTTTTACTACTTTCCTGTTTCCCTTGCCCTAAATGACGCTCGCTGTAAAACTGAGGTGTGGTGGAATAGTGCGGTGTAATGACACCTTTTATAACGTACGATGAAGCCCTCTTGAAATAATATTTTTACACAGTCTGAATGCTTCTCTGAATTTGTAAGAATTGATAAAATTAGAAAGCCTTGAATCACTAGCTTCACAGAGTTATGAGTATCATTTTTACACATCGATCTTAAAACAATCAAACTGTGTGTGAAACCTTATTATTAACTACTTTGCTCTTTATAAAATGCACAGTCTGAATGCCAGTCTTCGCTAAATTATCATCTTCCTAGTATCATTAGCGGGAACTTTGTGATGATGTTTGTTATTCAATCACATTCTAAAAACCTACTTTTTCTACCAATTTGTGTCGAGACCTGGTTGAGTGGCCCATGGGTGAGACCATGGACCAAGGAATGCTCTCAGATTTTTTAAGAATTCGAAAAAGCACCAAATAGAGTCGACAGGACCATGGACCAAGGAATGCGCTTAGATTTTTTAAGAATTCGAAAAAGCACCTAATATGTAGAGTCGACAGGACCATGGACCAAGGAATGCGCTTAGATTTTTTAAGAATTCGAAAAAGCACCTAATATGTAGAGTCGACAGGACCATGGACCAAGGAATGCGCTTAGATTTTTTAAGAATTCGAAAAGCACCTAATAGAGTCGACAGGACCATGGACCAAGGAATGCTCTCAGATTTTTTAAGAATTCGAAAAAGCACCTAATAGAGTCGACAGGACCATGGACCAAGGAATGCGCTTAGATTTTTTAAGAATTCGAAAAAGCACCTAATATGTAGAGTCGACAGGACCATGGACCAAGGAATGCGCTTAGATTTTTTAAGAATTCGAAAAAGCACCTAATATGTAGAGTCGACAGGACCATGGACCAAGGAATGCGCTTAGATTTTTTAAGAATTCGAAAAGCACCTAATAGAGTCGACAGGACCATGGACCAAGGAATGCGCTTAGATTTTTTAAGAATTCGAAAAAGCACCTAATAGAGTCGACAGGACCATGGACCAAGGAATGCGCTTAGATTTTTTAAGAATTCGAAAAGCACCTAATAGAGTCGACAGGACCATGGACCAAGGAATACGCTTAGATTTTTTAAGAATTCTAAAATGCACCTAATAGAGTCGACAGGACCATGGACCAAGGAATGCGCTTAAATTTTATAAGAATTCTAAAATGCACCTAATAGAGTCGACAGGACCATGGACCAAGGAATGCGCTTAGATTTTTTAAGAATTCTAAAATGCACCTAATAGAGTCGACAGGACCATGGACCAAGGAATGCGCTTAGATTTTTTAAGAATTCGAAAAAACACTTAATAGAGTCGCCTGGTGAGCCACGGGAGGGCAGTTTTCTCCTTCAACGAATAGGCACAATGCCACGGGGGCCTAATCTAGGTTTAGTTTAGATAGTAATAAAGAAATATGTATGTAATAATTGTTTCACTGTTTTTTTTAAAAACCTTGAAATTTACTTCTCAATCTACGAGTAGTACCTATAGTTAATACCTTTTTTTGTGCAATAACAATCAAAAATTATCTTACCAACCCCTGAGTTTTATACTTTATATCACCAAAAATGCTTTTCTGAGCAGAGCTCATATACTGTATATATTTAGAACCGACACAAACATGTTAAGCTTGAAGCACCTTCACTTACATAAATTGCACCAAGTTGCTAAGGGGCTGTCTCCGCAAATTGTAATAACTGTCTTGTGGGAACTACTTTGTAACTCACGTGAAACGAATAACAACGTCTTTATTTGCTATTTATGATTTCCGTAACATTGTGCCTTAGATCATCTAACCACAGGATGCGCCTTACTTAAGCATTGTTTTCTGCCATTGCACATGACCATTTGGTCTTTTGGCTTTATAGAAAGCCTGTACATCAGTACATCATTTTATATGATTAAACTAGTACATTTCATTGTAGTTGACTGTACAATAACAATTAACACACAACAGCCATTACGCGTTTGTCGATTAATACATTTTTAAATGCAATGAAATTTTATATGTCTTTGTGTTTCCCCCTTCACTTGTATGAAAACTGGCAGAATATTTTTGTATGCGGTGGTTCGCAAAGGCTAGTCCCGTGTTATATGGTCTAAGCATTGTGCAGAGTAATATGTTGCTTTGGAGTGTTTCAAAGAACGAGGTTATTTATTATACATTCTTTGGTATAAAGCTATAAAAGATAGGACTTTAGAGATTGAATTCGTGTCTATGTAACATCTGGCTTCAAATTTTGGTTCCGATCGATTTACCTGATAAACTTTGAATACCACCGCGGCCCCACCTAGGGATTCGGTTACTATAACTCGCGTCTTTTGGGTTGGTTCAGGTGTTATCCTACTCCATGGGGCGTATGTGAAACTCTCACGACACACTGCCGTCTTGGGACTCCTTCTGTAAGGTTCGCAAGCAGCCTCCCTGCCGTCCGCAGGCCCCGGTCATGGAGGTCGATAGTCTTGGGCGAAGATAAATGTAAGGCACCCACGGTGCAGAGGCAGGGTTATCTCCTGCACCCTCATCATGTATAGAAATACATCTTTTACTTAATTTTGAGATTAATTAATGCCACCTTCATTATATTAATTTGGCGAAAAGTGACAACGCCCTACGTCTGCCTGTAAAAGTTTTAACATCATGCTAAAGTACTTACATATTATGTACTGTACATTGCTGTAGAACCTGTACTGTACATTTTACCTACAGTACACACAATGAATCGCTTGTGGTGGAAGCAATGAAATGCAGTTGCTACTAAATGTTTATTGTATTCACTTAGTAGGTTTCTACGTTGTAAGTGTTATACGGATAATTGCAACTAAGTTCCAGAAAGCGGCTTCGGTCGAGAATTTCTTAATAGTAAGCAAATTTCTCCTTTTGTTGTCTGCGTTATCGGAAATTCTGTAGACTATTGTAGGCATATGTTTTGTAAGTAAGAGAGATGTTGACTGCCTCTGTGGCGTAGTCAGTAGTGATACCGCCTGCTGCGCTGGAGGTCCTGGGTTCGATTTCTGGGTCGGTCCTAATATTTGTGTGATCCACAAACGTTTGTTTTGGATTTGGGTTAGAAATATACAATTATGTACATCAGTCGTCTAGATCCCATAGCACAAGCTTATATTTGGCTAGACGATGTTGTGTGTGAACGTCCAAAAATATTTATTTATTTATGGGGTTATTTTTTACTATAACCCTGTATCAAATTGTGTATGGTGATTAAAAAAACACTATTAAAAATCGAAGATCCTTGGAGTTGTTTCGTAACAATTTTATAAAATATTTTCATTTCTCAGTTTAATTACTGTAAAGTATGGCGGCAATATTTCATTCTTCGACTGCATAAACCTTCGAGTTCAATTTATTGGCTGGGAAATGAATTGTGAAATTATGCAATGGACTCTCACGATAAAGTTATGCGATATTAACGGTTATTTCATTACAAACTCAAATGATTAGTTAGCTTTATTGATTGGTCTCTGTAAGATTCGGAGTTATGAACATCTTAATAGCACTCACACTTTCACTAGCTGGGAATTATGTTCCCGTTCCCACTTCCCATGGAAACTTATTTCCTTGATAAATGTAACCTATTTGTTATTCCAGACCGTTATTCTTGGCATTGCAGCCAAATCAGTTCAGCTGGCATTGCAGCCAAGGGCATGAAATAGTTACAAACATCCAGACATCTTTTTTTTTTGTTTAACGTGAGGGAACATCCTCATGGATGTTATGCCGGCCTCCTACCGACTAAAAACCTCACGTCACGCCCAACAGCCTATGGTTGGAAGCCCCGGGTAAGCCCTCGGAAGGATGTCCCAGGACTCCCAACAGACCTACGGCCACTACTGCGGCCTCGCCCAGGGGTTGGTTTGGGTGCTATCCCGCGTCTTTGGGGGGTTTCGGGTGTGATCCCGCTTCTAAGGGGGGGCGTGCGTGAGTTCCTCACGTCGACATGAGATGGAGGCAATGAAGGATTCTTTTGCTGCAACTATGAGTGGGATTGAGGATCGGCTGACAGAATTCGAGTCTGAACTCCAGCGTAGCATTAGAGTCCCAAACTCACCTAATCTGGTAAGTCTGACTTCGGACTTTGCCAAGTTCAAGACCTTTGTGCTGAGTACAATATCAGCATTTCGTACTCAAATGGAGTTTTTAGCACGTGAGATGGATAATGTTGAGATGCGGAGTCGTCGTAAAATTTTGTTGATACACGGCATTCCTGAAGAGCAGTCTGAACAGACGTCACAGGCTGTGATCAAAGTTTTTACCAGCCACTTGAAATTGTCAGATGTAGGTGTTAGTGACATAAAACGTTGCCAAAGGATGGGGCGCTCTACGAGTACAAACAAGCCAAGACCCATTTTAATAAAGTTCGTGGAGTTAGCAGTCCGTGATAAGGTGTGGTTCACTAAAACCAAGTTAAAAGGCACTGGAGTTACACTTTCGGAGTTCCTGACCCGCACCAGACACATAACTTTCATGGCTGCACGTGAACGGGTCGGTGTGTCCAAGTGCTGGACCCGGGGAGGCCATGTCTTCGTACTGAGCCCTGATGGTACACGGCATCGTGTGGCTTCTCTGAGTGAGCTCAATCGGATAGAGTGGGACGTACAGAGGGTCGTACCCACAGCGAAGGTTGTGACGAAGTCCAGGCGAGTCCCCAACAAGAAATAATCCGGTCTGAAGTATCACTCATTATAATATTATTCTCGTAGCATTACTCTTTAGATATCTTGCACTCAATGCATTCTCTTGTTAAATATTCACATATTGTTCACATATATCTGGCCGTTTCTATTAGTTTATTGTATGATGTCAATTTATTGTGATAAGCGGAACACTGCATTCAATTTGTTTGGTTATGTATGGTACTTGCGGTTCTGGTTCAGATAAAACTTTCACTTTTCTTTTAACTTGAAAACTTGTGTGATGTGTACATATTAAATGACAATAATAGATAATACTTGACTTGACAGAGTTGACAGATAAGTTCATTCAGTCAATTTTTTTTTTACGTTCATCTGTCGAGTGCGAATGGCCTTTAACCCATGCAGCCTAAAAAAGTGCAGCGAGTGCAAAAATATTTTAATTTTTTTTAAAATCTATTTTTCTTTAACTGTTTTGTGAATATTATTTTATTTTAGTTTTAACACAAATAGCGGGTGGACAGAAAACTTACAGTGCAAAATTATTCTCACTCTTTTTTGGTAAATTTCATTGTAATATTATTTTTTATAATTTTATTGTTTATATTTTATTATTTTTGTATTTTTATAAATATCTATATTTATTATGTTAGATGCATATGAATTCAGCTATGATGACGTAAGTTACACTACAGCGAACAGCATAAATGATAGCTTTCAGAGCCAATACACTCTGCCTCAATTTATTGAGTCACAGTTTTCCGATGTACCCAAGAATTTTAATGTAGTCCATATCAATGCACAGAGTATTCACGCCCATTTCCCAGAGATGCTGACTACTTTTGATTGTAGAAATATCCACGCTATTCTGGTTTCGGAAACGTGGTTAAACCCCTGTCTACCTTCTTCATCTTACACTTTACCTCACTTTAACCTTATACGTAATGATCGTTACACTTCCACTACAGGTGGTGGTGTTGCAATTTATTTGCGAGACAATATTACCTTTAATATTTTGGAAATGTCTCCTCAGCCACCGCCTGCAGATGCTGGGGAATCAATATTCATCGAGTTGGAGCTTTGGCATACCAAGGTTCTGCTTGGTGTGTATTATTCCTCTTCATCTGCAATTAATTTCTTTTCTTCCTTTGAAGACATAATGGAACGTCTTTCACCATCATTCAACCATACAATTGTTTTGGGTGACTTTAATACTTGTCTTCAAAAACAAGATCCTCGCTCGCGTGCTCGCGCCTCTACTTTCACTAACATTGTAAACTCTTGTAACTTGTCTATCCTGCCTCTAAATGTCACTCATCACTTTCCAAATTGTGCTCCATCGCTCATTGATCTCATCCTTGTTTCTTCCACTGAATTAGTTGTTAAGCATGGACAATGCACAGCTGACGAATTTTCGTACCATGACCTAATCTATCTTTCTTATAACCTTCGTCCTCTTAAATCCAAACCCAAAATCCTTATGCAGCGTAATTTTGGTGGTATGGACCTTCATAGGCTACGTGAGGATGCATCAAATTTGGACTAGGGTTCTCTATTAGCTACGGACTGTACTGACGAGAAAGTCAGCATTTTCACACACAAATTAATAGACCTATACGACGTACATGCTCCAGTCAGGGCCGTAAAAGTGCGATACTTGCCGGCACCTTGGCTTACAGCGAAAATCAAATCCCTCATTGCAAAAAAAGCTGCTGCCAAGTGTAGGTTTAAGCGTAGGGCTACATGCGAGAACCGTGAAAAGTATATAGCTTTGAGGAACCTCTGCGGCAAGGTGTGTAGGAAAGCGCAACGCCAACATATCCATAATTCGGTCCAGAACGGGGACCCTGCGAAGATCTGGAAATTTCTTAAAACAATAGGGGTTGGAAAGCCAAAACCACAAGTCCTTCCGAAAATTCTGGATATTGATTCATTAAATCAACATTTCTGTTCGTCTTCAAATTATGATCCATCTAATAAAGCAAGTACTTTACAGTATCTTTCATCGCTTCCAACTCCTTCCTTTCCACCGTTTCTTTTTGAACAATTAACTGCTTGTGATGTTAAGAGGTGCATAATATCGCTTAGTTCCAACGCAGTGGGTACAGACTGCATAAGTCGAAACATGGTCGTGCCTGTTCTGGATGAAATTCTTCCTATTTTGTGTCATCTCTTTAACCACTCCTTAACCTACTGTGTATTTCCGACAACGTGGAAAGAGGCACAAATTGTCCCCATTCCCAAAAAGCCTAATCCTGCATCCTTTGCCGAGTATCGTCCCATCTCCATTTTACCTTTTCTCTCAAAAGTCCTAGAAAGGCTTGTTCATATCCAACTTAGTACATTTCTTAACAGAAACCTTCTCCTTAACCCGTACCAATCAGGATTTCGTCCGGGATATAGCACGACTAGTGCGTTGCTCAGTATTACTGACGATATTAGGCTGGGCATGGAGAACGGAAATCTTACTGTACTATCCTTACACGATTTCAGCAATGCTTTTAATACAGTGGATTTCCAGATCCTGCTTGGCATACTGCGCTCGATTAACATATCTCCAACAGTTATTGATTGGTTTCACAGTTACCGGTTCGGACGACGTCAGCGTGTACGCATTGAAGAAACTTTTTCTTCTTGGTGCGACACGACTGCGGGAGTACCACAGGGTGGCGTTCTATCTCCTTTATTATTCTCAATTTTCATAAATTCCATCTCTAAATCTTTACTATCATCCTACCACCTTTATGCAGATGATCTACAGATCTATATGCAAGCTCCGGTCCATGAAATTACTGAAGCTATATCCATAATTAACTCGGATCTACGGCGAATATGTAAGTGGAGCAAGCAATATGGTCTTAGCGTGAATCCCTCCAAGACTCAAGTTTCCGTTATCGGCAGTCCCAATATGGTGTCACGATTGGACGGGGTTCAACTGCCTGACATAATGTTTAACGGTATGGCAATACCCAGTAGCGCAACAGTTAAAAATCTGGGAATTTTGATTGATGGCACGCTATCCTGGCGTCCCCAACTACAAGAAGTCAGCCGGAAAATGTTCGCATCTGCAGGGTCTTTGCGTCGACTACGCAATTTTCTGCCAATTACCACTAAAATTACGCTTGCTCAATCTCTCCTTCTCCCTATTCTAGATTATGCCGATGTCAGTTATCTCGATATCACAGAGGAGCAACTTGATAAACTTGAGCGCCTTCAAAACTTCTGCATAAGATTCATATTTGGATTACGCAAATATGATCATGTATCTGAGTATCGCAAACAGCTCGAGTGGCTTCCAATTCGTTTTCGTCGGAATGCTCATATCCTCTCTATGCTTTACAGTATACTATTCAATCCATGTTCCCCAACTTATCTCAAAGAACGATTCATGTTCCTTAATGACACACATTCAAGATCCTTGAGGTCGTCGGAATCCTTGGTATTGGCTATGCCCTTAGACCATATAACACGGGACTAGCCTTTGCGAACCACCGCATACAAAAATATTCTGCCAGTTTTCATACAAATGAAGGGGGAAACACAAAGACATATAAAATTTCATTGCATTTAAAAATGTATTTATCGACAAACGCGTAATGGCTGTTGTGTGTTAATTGTTATTGTACAGTCAACTACAATGTAATGTACTAGTTTAATCATATAAAATGATGTACTGATGTACAGGCTTTTCATAAAGCCAAAAGACCAAATGGTCATGTGCAATGGCAGAAAACAATGCTTAAGTAAGGCGCATCCTGTGGTTAGATGATCTAAGGCTATGCCTATTCACTCTTCCGGTTTTTATGATAAATCTTTCACCGTACAGGCTGTGCGATTGTGGAATGCGCTGCCTATAACGATTAAAAAGGCACAGTCTATGGTTGCCTTTAAGCGCACGGTGAAGGAACACTATTTAGCCCGGTAGCATGTTCCAAAGCTTGATATGTTGTTTCCACACTGAAATGTATGCATTTAGGTATGTATATTTGTATGTGTGTATATTTATATGTATGTATATTAATTTGTATGTATATTAGTATGTATGTATATTTGTATGTATGTATGTATTTTGTATGTAGGTATATTCGTATGTGTATATGTGAGATATATCTATAATATGTACTTAGTTCTTTGTTTATTTACATACCTACTGGTATGTTTTATTGTTTTGTATCATATTATTTCTACACCTAAACTACCCATTTGTCTTATAATCTATATCTTTCTCTGTCCATCCCAAGGTTGCCTGGCAGAAATTGCTATTTAGCGATAAGGCCGCCCTTTGTACAATATCTGCAATTATTTATTTCTGTAAAGTATAACATGGTGTGCAAATAAAGTTTTATTCTATTCTATTCTATTCTAAAAGACTTTATTATATTTTGATGAATGGTTACAAAGAGGTCTCAGCTCCACAGTACAATGACTTACACTAGAATGATGATGATGACTATAACATAAATCAATAATAATAATATTCTCGTAGGTACATATTTACACAACGCTATCTGATCCCAAAGTAAGCTAGGAATAACCTGCTTGTGTTATGGCAAATAAATCAGACCACGGATACATTTTTTTAAATACATAAATATCATACATATAAACTCCCTAACTCTCGAGACAAAGTTTATGGATCATACAAATTTTTGTCTCCAGTGTGAATCAAACCCGACCTCGTAATCCGCTTCGCACATTTCGACCTCTAGACCAACGAGACAGTCAACGTAAAATTAAACACAATAAATATATAAGGCTCACGGCACACGTTCTGAGTTTACTTTGAAAACATTTCATAAGAGTAATGTGCCAAACGGAACACGCGTTATCACCAAGCGACGGAGGGGAACAAGGGTATTGGAAATGTATTATCATATCTTGACAGATTGACGTGAATATTTCTTTCGTAGGTTACTTACAAGAATTTCATTGTTTCGGGTACAGTGGTGTGGAAAATAACGTGTAAGAGTAATTTATTAATATTGATGTTTGTTTGTTTGCTGTCATTGCCTTCATTATTCACTTTTCAACATTATTTATTTATTTAGGTAGCTAGGTTACAGAAGCTGTTAAATTTTCCTTAAAATCTGTATGTGTTCCATTAATGATACATATTTTGAAAATAATATATAAAATATTGGAATACTTACATACTTAATTCAAATCGTTCCATCACTTAACAAATAAAGTGGGATTCAATCTATAAAATAAATAACTGGTCACCTCAAAAGCAATCTACACTTGACCAAAAGCTAATGATCTTCGAAAAACGTTTTTTTTTTTTTTTTTCTTTATGGCGATACTATTTCCCGCCAATGACTCAGTGTGGATTTGGAAAGTGTTTATGCGGTCCACACCTATTAGGATCAAAGTTTTGTGAGTGTACAAGGAAAAACAGAAAAAGTAGGCAACTAAGTAGCCAAAATCCAAGATTCGTGTTGAAGTACATGTAACAATAAAAAAGACAACATTAAAGCACACAGAATATGTTAGTAATTTAGCAGACACACACAATGTTCTACAGTTTAATGTTATTGGAGTCAATGTAATCACATACAACGTATATGTGGGGGGAATCAACATAGGTCAGGAGGGAGTTGAAGTTAATAGGACGTGGGAAATGTTCTGTAGGAAGACAATCATATAAGGATCTATTCCTTCTTACGCATTCAAAAAAGATATGGTTTGTAGTATCTTCATCCAATCCACATTCACATAAAGAATTATCCCTAATCCTTATTTTCCTTAAAAAAACGTTAGTGCAAGCATGACCTAACCGAAGACGACAGATATTCCTTTTATCTTCAAATTTTGATATAGTTTGCATACTAATTTTTTTTCATAATTACCTCCAATGTTTCCATCAAAAGTCACTCTGTAAGAAACGTAACATCTGTAGGTGCACTTCTAAATAATTTACATGAAATTGTATCACGAGAGTAGGGAACAGGCGCAATAAGCGGTCTCTAGTTGGCAATATGCCCGTCATGTGCCAGATCAATGAATACATTATTCATCCCCCTGTATGCACAATGTGGCACAAGGCTACCACATTACAGCGTGTATAATTATACGCGAGCTGGACAAGTAAGTGATTTGATCAAAGCAGAAATAGAATTGCTAAGTAATGTCTAGATTATATGTATAATGTAGTGCAATTAGGAAAGTTATGACAAACGATGCTGCGGAAATATCAAAAGGTGACATTGAAACATATCGCACCTTTAGAAATGGAGTGACCTAATTCAAAATTTCATAGTTTTGAGTTTTCTTAATCAAACAACCTAAATTCAACAATTGCATCGACCCTTATTAAAACAGAGACCTATTTGCGAGTAGAAAAGGTATAAACTAATATTTCAGTCTCTTTTGCACTTGCCTTTTTCCGCGCTTTGCTCGGTCGGTTATTGACGCAATCAGAGACGCGTCGGACGTTCGATGAACAAGTCGCTAATTGTTTGTGTTTGTAGAGACCTAAACTGGATAAGGTTGTTATATTACCAAATATTGAGGTTCGTAACTTGTTTTGTTTTAGTAATATGAGGACTTTATTTACATTGTGTCCATATAATGGTTAAAGACGAAATATAATTGCTGACTCATTGGGGCTTAAGTCTATCCTTGACTGAATAATATTTGTCATTGAAAGACGTTTTATACGTTTGGTCCTTATAATTATAAAAATATTTGTCTATTTCATAACTTTTTCATTTTTACGCCTTCTTTATAATAAATATTTAAATATTTAGATGGTACTATTGAGTCAAGAGTCTAACTGATATTGAAACAATATTGTTTCTTGCTAGAAATGTCTATTTTAACGATAAATTATTTTTAAATTTCAGTTTGATTACGCAGTTTATAAACGTTTATAAGATTAAATAAAAAGAAGGATAGATTATATTATATAAGTACGATTAACTGTAAATTGACGTATTTAATATTATTTAGTTATTATTACAGGAACATTACGAAGGTCGAGGTAATTTCAATAATTTTAGAACCAGCTCCAAATGAAAATCATCAATGTCCTCTCGTAGTACTGCTTCTGCCTAAAGAAGATCTTCATCGTTATCTTTTTCTGTTAGTAACAGCAATAGCACTGATGCTAGTAACGATAAATTAAATATCCATTTTGACCCTAGATGGGCATTCGACATCTAAACAAACCAAACAAATTACCAGCCAAATAAAAAAGAATTACTATCAATCACCAATTCGTCCGGATGAAAGTGACGTAGATATAAGTGATACAGATCTAACTTACACTATTGGGAGACCTCGATATGGAACAGGAATTTAAGTATCAAATTCCAGCAGGTCTTCATCTTCTGATAACAATAACACTCTAATTGGTACTGATAGTATATTTATTATTTTCTTGTGGTTATGCCGGCTATGCCGAGTATTTTCGTCGGCTATGCCGAGCGGACGATCCGACCGCCTGTTCTGCTGCCCATTTCGTCCATTTTCCCAGTCACCTCTCTGGGATTAGATTGGGTATCCCAGCATTCTTTATGAGCCCCGTTACATCTTCTAGTATCCTTGCAGAATCGGACTATCTGATTCACCTTCAAATGTTCCAGATCCTCTATGTTTCGTGCCCATCGTCTCCCATCTGCTTAGATAGTACCTAGGGCACTCAGCCAGTTGGTGGAGACTGGTCTCTTCTTCCTCCAGCATTGTGGGCATATGGGTTCGTCTTTAACTCCTATCACTGTTCTGTGCCTGTTCAGGCAACAGTGCCCTGTGATTATCTCAATTACCAGCCTCATGTTTGCTCTGGTTCTTTAACCAGTTGGCTGGTTCTTTTCGCATCCATGCCTTTGATGAAGATCTTCGACTGTCTCATTCCAGTCGATGATCTCCATCTGTGGTTGGTTTCTACTGATATGCTCCTGCTGATTACTCCCTTGGTGATTTTATGAGCGATGGGAAGTAGTCGATTAAACTAACTCGGAAACGAATTCGAAACTAATTAGATTTTTCTTAAATGTCTAAATTTATATATTCTTGTTATTTTATTTTCCAACAAGTGCTTTGATGGTACATTATTAGTATTTAAGAAGTGTTATCTTTTCTTAAATGTTTAATTTTATGTTCATACTTTATTGTGATGAGTGATGACAGTACATGTCAGTAACCATTGTGTAGGTTCCTACTTACTTTAATAAATAACCAAAAATTTGTGAAGACTGGAGAGCTTTTTATATTTTTCTTCTATCGTGTTACTGATTCACGAAATTTTAGATAGTTTAGGCGTAAAACGTTGCCATCTAAACCGCAATGTCAGTGGCCTCGTTCAGATCGTTCTTAGTGCGGGTGATAGGACACAGGGGGCATGAAAGCAAGTGCAACATGAACTGCACTGGGGCTCCGCAGTCACATGCGGTTAAACCCGGATCTCTCATTTCCCACCTGCATAAATTTTGTCTAGACCGGCCCACCAGGGTGCGTAAACGATTGAGAGACCTCCATACCGGCCATCTAAGATCGTGTCCGGGAGGTAATTTTTCCTGGGGCTGTTGAGAATGGTAGATGGTGGGAGTTTCTCTTTCCACAGTGAGGTCCTCATAGTTACCGGGTGTCCGCGTGCAGCTTCCGTTTTGTGGATGAAGCTCTAGTGACTTTTTAAGCGGACTCTAGGCGGTTGGTGACCGTATAGGCAATGTCAGGGGTCTGCAAGCGGCAATTTGTTGCGTAGAAGGTAGTGCGAAGCCCTCCGGCAGGTAGAACATGGTGAGGGGAGTGGGCCTTAAACAGTCGGTAATAATTCGACAGCTATTGTTCAGAGCGACACCCACTTGCCTAGCATAAGCTGACAGGTGCTGCACAGGACACGCAAACTCACCCGCAGTGAAGCATAAAGCCAGTGCCGTTGTATGAAGAATGCCAGGCTCTGCCCCCTAGGCCGTGATTGTGAGGCGATGGAGCAGGTTGTTTCAGGCACCTACCTTGGCCTTGGTGTTCAGGCAGTAGGTTTTAAAGCTCGGAATCCTGTCCAAAGTAACAACAAGATACTTTGAATGGAAGCTATGCTCCAGCTCAGATACCCACCAGGTAACCCTGAGCCGATGTTTAGCATCCGGCTGTGCAGGTGAAACGTGAACACTTGAATTTTTGATGGATTGGGTTTTAATCTGTTTGCTGTAATAATATATAATATCATTTCGAACCCATCAGAGCTGAAGTAAGACATTTTTCGGCTTTATAGAATGTTGTGGTTTGAGTCGCCAGCACCAAATCATCAGCGTAGAGACACATTGTATTTGGAGCACAGGGCTGGTCATTGGTGAATATGTTGAACAAAATGGGTGCGAGCACGTTTTTCTGGCAACGCCACCTACTTTTGTCCATAGATAGATGGACCGGGAACCGGCGGTTGTACGGCAGTTCCTCCAGTAACTTCACCAGTTTTACATCTGCAGTCAAGGCTCGAACTTTCGTGAGAAGTCGCCCAATGTTTACGGTATCGTATGCCGCTGTGAGATCGACCAGACAGACACCTGTAACTAGGCCCAGCTCAAATCCCTCCTCAATATTATATTGCGTCAATTTGAGAGTTGGCTGGAAATGCCTACGTAAGGCAAACTTACCGTCAATTTAGAAGTAGGTATATATTTTAAATACACTTTATGTAATTTGATAAGTTTAACGTTGATTTAAGAATTATGTTTGATACATTTTTCATATTTCCTTACCTGTAGTTGTCTTTTATGTTGTTTTAAATTCCATAAATTTTATTTTTAAACAGTCGTTTTTGAGTATAAGACGCAATTTTAAAATAAATCTTAGGAAAATATAGACCTAAAAACTAAAAGTTCCTTAAAAAAACAAATAATTCAGTCATAGAATGACCTAAATACTTACTATAATTTAAAAATTCATTTTTTTTATAGAAGTTTATATATTCATTCTTTTATGATTTAAGTATGGTCTAGGTAAATAATTGAAATTTTATATAAAACTATCCAAATTCGCATATTTTTAAAATCAAGCCGAGTATTAGATAGTTTCCACAAAATGCACAGACCCAAGAATCGTTTTTAGCCATTTATCAAAAATTAGATTTTTTGCATTAGGTCACTACATTTCTAAAGGTGCGATATAACGTGAGACATGCGATATTGAAGGTAATCTGCACTGGTTTTCGTTATACCACGTGGTTGCAGACTAGGTCCATTTGAGTTTTAAAGTGGATCGAAATTGAAGGACGCTTGAAACACTTTAGGTTCCATGTTCCATACTCACACTTACGTTAACCTTTTTTTTTAGACTTTATACATAACAGTTAAGATAGTCTTGTTCGGAAATCAGCATTTACTCACTGAACGCAATGTTGTAGCCATCCATAGCATAAGCTACTGTAACATACATTCCTGTAACATACCTATTTAACTACATATAACTTTCATGAAACCTTGTAATTCTATGAAAATGTGTGTGGTATCATTTCGACGATATTCCAGTTCAATAAACAACTGAAAACTTTTCTCATCGCCTTCACAAAACACTGAAGCGCGTCTATGAAAAAATAAATGTTTGACGCCAAGAATTGGGAATAATACACACATTTGCAAAAAAACGGGCGGTTTTGATTTTCATTCATCTTTAAAAAGATACAATACCAAAAAGGTTTCAATCGTTTGTACACGTTACTGGCCGGTTTTAAAAATGCCGTGGTATTTAAAAAAATACGTTCTAAATTCAAATTTTCATTTGATGCTCATTTTTACAGAAAACCCCTTTTTATCCTACATTTTTGGCGCGAAGTTCCAGAAGTTAACATCGACTTTCACAACTTTTATTCAATTTTTATCGATTAATTTCATATCCTTGACTGTCAAAGCTTTATTTATTGCTGTTTGGCTGTATCAAAAATGGTAGATAAAGTGGTAAAAGCTACCAAAATTATCGCGCTGCTTGAGAGAGTTGCAGCCAATTTTTCGTGGCTAGGAGGCTAAATGTTAGTCGCTCGCGATATCAGGAGACTGGTTCCGTCGAGAGAAGGCCTGGTTCTGGAAGAAAACCATGTACCCAACCACGGGATGATCATTTTCTTGTGAGTCGCGCATTGAGAAATCGCAAATCTTCGTATGTGGATCTTAAGAACAACCTCCAAGAAGTAAGAAATGTGCATATTAGTCTATGGACGGTCAGGAGGAGGCTTCTCGCTGCCAATATACGCAGTCACCGCCCAGCCCGCGGCCCCAAATTACTCCGTGAGCACAGAGTTCACAGGCTTAGGTTCGCTAGAAATTGTGAATCATGGACTCAAGTAGATTGGAATAGGGCTTTGTTCTCTGATGAAGCCAGGATATCTCTGTTCGGTGAAGATCGACGTCGGCGAGTGCTAAGAAGACAAGGAGAGCGCTTAGCAGATGCATGTTTCGAAGAAATCATTCCTTATGGTGGGGGCTCTGTTATGTTTTGGGCAGGAATAAATTCAATGGAACGTACAGAGTTAGTCTTCATTGAAAACGGCTCATTGACTGGGCATCGATACATAACGGAAGTTCTAATTCCTCATGCACAACCCGCATTGGCCACTCTAGGTCAAGACTCGATTTTTATGGACGACAATGCTCGCGCCCACCGATCCCGCGATGTTAATGCGTATGTGCAAGAGGTCGGCATTCGTCGTTTGGATTGGCCAGCTCGAAGTCCCGACCTCAATCCCATAGATCATATCTAGGACGTTCTAAAACGGCGTGTGAGATCAGTACACCCGGCTCCGCAGACCATCAGAGAGCTGAAGAATGTGATTACTGCGGAGTGGGAACGTATTCCGCAAGCAAGTATCCGGGATATACTCGCTAGCATGCCCAGACGAATTCAAGCTGTGATTTTAGCTAGAGGGGGTCACACTCGATACTAAACATTTATCTGCTTTTACTTTATTAAAGAAAAACAAACAAAAAACCTTTTTTATTTTTACTTCATGAGCATATGCACTACTAGCGAACATACACTACTAGCGAGGTTTAGCATTATTTCCCATAAATTGTAACAAAATTTTATGAAATACTGATGAAAACGATTATTTTCTTATTAATTTACCAAATTGTAAGGATAAAACTACCTATAATTATCAAACAAAGCAATATTAACATTTGAAATGGTTCATTGCTTAGGTGTCCGTTTTTTTTGCAAATGAGTGTATAATTTATGCTACGTGAAAAAACAACTACATTAAAATGTTTGTTTGTCAGTAACTTCAATGTAGTGTTTTATGTGATGACAGTAAAACCACGGTCTAAATTTGTACTTGAATAAAAATAGATAGACCAGCATAATAACTCGGATAACTAAGTTTTTTATGAAATTCATAAAGGGCCCTGAATGGACCTACTGGCGCATCCCTCCTCTTACAGCCCCGAGTTCTACAAGCGGAGCGAGAAGAGGCACATCATAGGGCCGCCAACTTGAGGACTACCGTCAATTAGCCATGTCTCTTTTGTGGATCATATTTGCTCATACACACAAATGTCCACTTCCCATACGACTCGACTGTATGCTATATTCAAGAAATCCGCTACTGTACATATCATGGTCCGGATTTTCTCTTGGAAGATTATTATTATTGTTGGCGAAGCGCAAAATTTGATGGATTTTTCCAAATTTGTTCGACGTCATTGTTTCGTTTGGAAGAAGGTTTCCAAGTATGGGGCTCTAGTGGTAACTCTAGTGAATGTTGGCCATATTTTAGGTATACCTCAGCAATGAAATTATTGCCCTACGACAGACTTATGTAATCGGAAAGTCCTGTAGGATCTTTGGAACTGGATAAAACTTTATCTACTCAATCATTTACGTGATAAGTTCTTGTGAGAAGAAACAGAAAAAAACTTGTATGGGTGTGTCTAACTCAAGTAGATCTCTCCATCAGGCTCTTATTTTTCGTAACTATGAGCATGCATAAGCTGTTCTGGCAGTCAATTCTAATTGTTTTTGCTTTCCAGCCTAAATTCAGCTAAGCAGGCTTTCCTGCAGCATCTTGTCGAGTTTTCTTGGCTTGGGAGGGTTCTGCAGTACTGTCGTGTAGCAATGCAGCTTTCCAACTAGAAGAAGAACCTTCATCGTTACATTATAGGGTTTTATTATCGATTCTACATCAATATCTATCTCTGGATCCTCATCTTTGAAATTTTCTAAGTCAGGACCAAAAACAAGTTTGGCAAGGCTATCACCATTAAAATATAGACCTTCACTATCAAAAGCATTATGCAGCACAAGATTTATGTCATTGTTGCCAAGAAACTTCTACGAGACATTCTGAAACACATTAAAAATACAATGAACACCAACCAAAATATGACAATTTTGCCTAATGTAGCCTACAGGCTACAAACAAGATTTCCCAAAAAAAAACAAATTTCAAAAAAAATATTGTACAGTATAATTACGACACTTACCTGTCTAAGTTTTCAATACAAATCTTAAAACACAAGCAGCATATTATATTTATCACACTTTTAAATCGGAGTCGACTGCTACTTTTTAAATATTTTGACCGCCGAATAATAAATATCAATTTGCGAAAAGTTATGCCACCTAGGTATTTTATTCAGTACCGACTCGTTAGCTGAGGGTGTAAACCAACAGCTACAGTGCGTAATTATATTAAAATGTTAAAAATATGAATTTTGTAGACAACCAAACTGTATGTAGCCTCCCGTCTACACTATGATACAGAGGGTTAAGTTGTTTTCGCGTCACGGTCTCTGAAACTTTCTCCACACTAGGGTGCAATGTGGCATGAGAAGGGGATAGGTTTGTTTTACTTGTGTCTTGATTATCATGAATCCTAGGTTTTTTCAGAGAGTTTTTGTTTGTTTGTTTGCACTGCGCGGCCTTGTTTTTAGCTTTGTGTGGAACTCCGAGTTAACGAGATAGGTCAGTCTATCTAATTAATTATAGTACTCCGACTGAGGTTACACAATTTGTACGAGCGTCCTGGATCTTTTGAGGTATTCTCTGAAAAAGTGGAAGTAGAAAGCGAGTCGAGAAACAGCCAGGAGCAACATCAGAATACAAGAGGGACTGGCCGTAGCTATAATGTTTGCTAGGTTCACCTATTAATAAATAAATTCTCACACAAGAATATAGGTTTAAATAGAAGTACATGTTTACCCGTCGTGTTATTATTGTTGGGCTTTACTGTAAGTATATTTTCATAATAAAACTTGCTAAAAAACGGCAAACTACTTTTTAAATCCTCGCCAAGTCTATGAACTCATCAAATAACAAGAAACCACAAGACGTGTTGTGAATAATTCGATCGTTCTACTTACTACGATGAAGATAGAATAACTGTGCCTTCAATCTAAGTTTTCTGTAATATAAGGGCCATGAGTAAGCCCTTAATACTACAGGATCAAAAGTTGTTGACTTACGTTGGCCCACATTATTACACTTTTCTATTTCTTCACGGAAAATATTTGTTGTGATTGAACTGAGCTGTGTATTTATTAGATGGAATTTCCTGACAATACAGGTATTCATTAATTTTCTTATGATATTAGACAATAGCAGATTTATAAGTAAAGTACTCACAGAGAGATATAGGACAAAAATATGACGACGATTTTGTTATTATCGAAGTCGACTGGTAAGTAACTAATTCATAGGTTTCGACTCCAAACGAATACAACAAAAACAGAACACACGGAAAGAGAGAGAGAGAGAGAGAGAAAGACCAGCCGTGGCTACTTAAGAGATTGGCATCTCAGCCCGCCACATGTTAAAAATTAGATGGTTGGATTGAATTGCTCTTTAAGACACTCGCCTCGATAGATTCTGTAGTAAACAGCTAGAAACACTACTTTTAAACGCTGTGCTAACGAGTCAAGGCTTTCATTCACAAGCTTTAAAGCCTGCCAAAGGTAGTTAAATAGCCTACATCAATATCAATCAATACATATAATAAAATCGTAACAGGTCGCTGTCTGTACATGGAAGATAAATAAGAAAAAATATTATAGGGGGGCTTTATGAACGCAATAGAACCCAAAACAATGATTTTTAGAATTTTTGTCTGTTTGTCTGTATGTCTGTATGTCTGTATGTCTGTACATCTGTTTGTCTGTACGGTTGTGCACGCTAATCTCAGTAACCGCTCAACCGATTGCAATGCGGTTTTTTGTATTGTGTTGAGGTTTGCTCCAGTTAACATTTAGCGTTTGTTTTATGTAAATCGGTTTAGAAATAAAAGAGTTATAACACTTTTAAGAATCAGATATTTTGAAAATTTTAATTGTAGGGGTTTCTTTGAATGTGAGTGAACCTAAACTGGCGTGTTGGCTTAATCATAAAAGAGCTTAATTGTTTTAAAAATAGACTTAATCATTAAGCTATTCTATAATTAAGCAAACAGGGCAGTTTCAGACGCTGCTTGATGACTCTGATGAAGAAATACCTTTCCTTTCATACACCTTATGTGACGTAAACGAAGTTGCGGGCTCAGCTAGTAATATTATATAAAGCTTATTTATTCGTTTTATATGCAAAATTTTGTAGAGTTTAATTTGGAATACGTCCTTGCACGCAAACGCTTACACAAAGACTTGTTCAACATTGGGCAAATAATGATTTGCTAACGAGCTACTGGGGGATTTGTATTTCCAGCTCTTGTAGTAACTATTTTAGTAACTATTTATTAATCTGTGCTTTAAATTAAAATTAAATAGCGTTTATTGCATCAAAATGATTATACATTACAGAATGTGAATTCGTTCATATTTAAGCAACCTTTTATAAGTACTTTAAATCCACATTATAACCCTGACTCCTGAGCTAAGTTAAAAACTTGTATTACAGGAGTCAGTGTCCTCCCAGGCTGATATTTTAACAATATAATAATAAAAATGAAAAAATAAAAAACTGCATGCTGAACGTTAGCTTTTCTTGTTTGTGTGGTATGTGTGTGTGCGCGTGTGTGTATGTATGTACGTGTGTGTGTCTCTCTCTCTTTCTGTGTGTGTGTGTGTGTGTGTGTGTGTGTGTGTGTGTGTGTGTGCGTACGTGTGTGTATGTGTGTGTGTGTGTGTGTGTGTGAGTGTATAAGTAGAAGTAGTACGAACCACAGCGTGTATGTTATTCTAGTGATTGTAAAATATGTTCGGTTTGTGAGTAGTCAAGTGTGAGCAACCATGTTTTGATTTTTTTCTTGGTATTGTATTTTGTGAGGCCATTTATACTTAGGATTTTGTTAAGTTTGTTGTAAAGATATACAGATGCGTGGTTATTTTGGCGCGCTGCTGATGCCGTTCTACAGCTCACAGGTATGCAGACATTTGTGATGGTGCGTTTGACTTTTTTATGCACCGGTGTATCCCTATGTTGTTTCAGAGTGAGACTCAAAATATACAGTTGTCTCACTGTTAAAACTTCACAGTTCTCGTAGAGTTCTTTAGTCGGATATCGGTAGCGCCTAAAGGTCATGACCTTTAGGATTGACCTTTGTACCCGTTCCAGCTGTATCATGACTGTTTTGTGCGTACCTCCCCACGCAGCAATACAGTAGCTGAGAACTGATTGAACTAGTGCCACATATACTGAGCGCAGAAGCTTGAACTCAGCTGCGTGTCGAAGTTTTTTAAAAACCCAGATCAGTTTCCGTGCCCGTGAGACGAGACTTTTGATATGTGCATGCCAGCTGAGTTTCTCATCAATGAGAACTCCTAGATATCTTACGGTGGAAGACCTCTTAACTTTAGAGCAGTTGCATTGTACTCTGTAATTGGTGTCACTGCAAGAGTGAGCTCTTATTTTAACTTTTGGCTGGTTTGTATTAGAAAAGGTGAATTGGAGATACTTTGTTTTTTCTAGATTTAAAGTTAGTAGATTATTTTCTAGCCATTGAGTAACCGTACGGAGTCCCTTTTCAGCCGTCTGCCTCACCTCGTCCCACGTCCGTCCATAAAAAACAAGGGCAGTGTCGTCAGCGTAGCTTAATATTTTACCCTTGTAAAAAGTGTGCTGACATAGATCATTTACGTATATTAAAAATAGCGTCGGAGCAAGAGTACTGCCGTGTGGAACACCAAAAGCAATTGACGTCTCACTGCTGAGGACATTTCCAATTTTTACCTTCTGCGTGCGGTCGTGTAGGAAGTCCTTAAATAGTTTAAGGACCGTACCTCTTATTCCTATATGCTCTAGCTTGTTCACAAGTGTGGGAATGGAGACAGTATCAAAAGCTTTGGCCAGATCGAGAAAAACACCCAGACATTTCTGTTTAGCGTCTGTTTTAACAGTTACGTAATTAACCAACTGATTAACGGCATCTTCCGTGCTTTTCCCCGGTCTGAAACCAAATTGGGCATCCGATAGTATCTTGTTATGGTTAAGGTAGTTCATAAGTCGCTTGTTCATCACTTTTTCTAGGACTTTTGATAGTGCTGGAAGGACAGATATTGGCCTATAATTTCTAACTTCGTCCGCACTCCCACCCTTGTGAATAGGTGTGATAAGGGATTTTTTAAATGGCTTTGGAAACACACCCTGCTCAAAACATATCTCTATTAATTTAGTTAGGTGTGGAGTAAGAACACGTGTTCTTGTACATTGTATGAAAAGTAAAATTTTAGTATTCTTGGGTCACACTTTCTCTCCGTCTCCAAAAATATGATAAAAGAGTCAGTCGAGTACTATTATTTATCTTTGACAACATGAAAGTGATTGTTGATAACATTGAAGACATAGTCGCAAAAATATTAAAATTGCAATGAATGTAATTAATTATTTAAATACTATTAATCAAATTAAATTATGACAGTCCACTGCTGGACGTAGGTCTCTTCCAAATTTCAACACAAGACACAGTACTGCGCCTTTCGCATTCAGTCTGTCCCTGCAGCCTTTATCAGGTCGTCGGTCCGTCTGGCGGGGGGTCGTCCTGCCCCAGGTGTACCAAGTCTCCACCCCAGAACTCGTTTTCTCCAATATCTTCTTTATAATCTCATCAAATAATCAATACGAAATACTATACAAGTCATTATAAGTAGTATCTCTGTAATTACAGTATTTCGTTAAGCGTTCTGTATTGTATAGTTCTCTGATGTGCCTAGGTCAGCATTTTTTGTCTGAAAATAAATATTTATCGCAGAATTTTTGAAACGAAAATGGATACAGAATTTTAAAGCCAAACAACAATATTTTTAACAGGCTAAATTGTTTATAGATTACATCATAAATATTCATTGGCTATTGAGTATTATGGAAGTATTACGAAAGATGAACGAAAAATAATTTTCATCCACCCTAGTTCGTATTTTAATAACTCACGTCTTGTATTCCAGGCTTATAAAATAAAAGGTAATGTGTACACCTATTATAAGAAAAGTAATTTTCATTCATCAAAGAAAACATTTTCAAAGAGCTGCTGTGACTAGAAGGTCAGTCTTAATTTAAAAATGCTCTATGCACTAAACAAATCATAGAGGAGCCAATCGAGTCCGTTGCAGTGAAGACGATTATGCGGCAATTTGTCGGCCTATTTATCAATCATTAACCTGAAGATTGTTTTCTCCCTTATGAGGTCTTGCTGAGTAAGTTCACATATCCACAGCGGCAAGTCCGATGCATCTCTGCAATCAGCGTTAAGATCATTGATTTAATATTGACTACGATTATATCCCATCCCAAACCAACCTCACCTGCAAATTAGTGCACCTTCTGACTAACAGATGAACCTAAGTCAAAAGAACGAAAAATTTATAACAGACCATACCTACTGTACCAACCTGACTTGTCAGCGCGGTATCAATCAATCAATCAAATTGATTTAATCCACTAGACGTAGACCCTAACCTAATTTACGCCACAAGACAGGGTTCTGCGCCTACCGCATCTAATACCTGCCGGCGACCTTTTCTAGGTACCGTTGAGCAGAATATTTATGCTTAATCCGCTTTATTTACAATATTACAAAAACATATATACAGCTTCTATTTACAATACACTTTTTACATAAGAAAAGAAACTAAGAATAGGTATGTAAATTTCAAACAAAAAAGAAGAAACAAAAACCCGATTTAGGCATCGAAAAATTCTTCCACATCGCTTTCGACCACAACCGTGCCTAGAACGCTGGCGGCATTGCCACGTTGAATGGCAATACTGAGTCGCTGGCCCAAGTACACACCAGCCTTCTGGTCACGGGAACTGTCGACAAAAAGCTTGCATATAGTTCTGTATACAAGTTTCGCACTTGGACCCCACGGTCCAAGAGTTTCAACCCCAAACGGATCATAAATAAGCCTCAGCCAGATTTATGTATTTGCGCCGTATATGCTAAATACACCCACACAGCAATAATATTGGGAGAATAGCTGTCAAAATAACTAAATATTCCCACCTTTATTCAATCATACTAAAAACCAAAATAAACTTGGGTTTTATAAGCTGCTTAAGAAACAGCCCGCGGTTTCAAATTCCCAGACAAACAGAAATGGGTTACAAATGATAGGTACTTTTAAGAATCCTTTACTTCAAAAGCTATTGATAAGTTCAAAGGGACCGCGTTCACTCGTACATGATTGTTTGTTTAATGTTTCTTGGCAAAGCCTTCTCACTCGTTTTGAGAAATGTAACTAAGCTCTTGGAGAAATGGAAGGCAATTTCTATATTTAGTACCTACTTAAGAAAGTTCTTATTCTATCTGTTAGGCATGGATTAGTTATGTAGGAATGGATTAAGAAGTTTATTGACAGTAGAAGTTCATAATCTTGTAAAAAAGCGTACATGACGATTATAAGAATGCAAATTTCTGCTAAGTGTTTTTTTTATTGTAAAACACTTTAAACTTTTCAAGTCAATTCCAATATTTATACAAAAGTTCAATAAATCAAGTGTGAGTTCACTCAAGGAAGTGAAACTCAAAATATTCTAGCTAATTAAATATTTTTCGTTTAGTTATTCTGTATTTCTTTGACTGCCTCTGTGGCGCAGTCGGTAGTGATACCGCTTGCGGCGCTGGAGGTCGTGGGTTCGATTCCCACCGGAGACAAATATTTGTGTGACCCATAAATGTTTGTCTCAAGAGTCTGGGTGTTTCTATGTATAATATGTATGTATTTAAAAGTATATAAGTATTAATATCCGTGGTCTGATACCCATAACACAAGCAGGTTATTCCTAGCTTACTTTGGGATCAGATAGCGTTGTGTTAAACGTCCGTGAATATTTAAAAAAAATAATTTAAAAAAAAAGTTTGAAGTAAAATACCGAAAAACAGAGGTTTATAGTAGTCAGAAAAATGTATAGCTAAGTAGGTTATTTAATTAGATTAACCTGTTACACACATAGCACCTTTTTTTAATCAAACAAAACCGACGCTAGACAAAGTAGTTATAAAGGTAATTGGATGAACAACACTCAATGTTTGCACACGTTAAGTTTGATATTATAGGTGCAACAACGTTCAAGTTAAATGTCTCTAGATGGCTCAAGAATGTTCTCTGAATAACAATATTTATATAGGACTCATGTATAAACTGACCGACTGAACCTAACAATTCTAATTAGACTATCCAACATAGAACCGGGGATTTACCTTTAGAATTACAACTGAGTTTTGAATAGTAAACAATTGTAGTGTCGAATCTATTCCTTCCGAATTAATTACAAAACCGCAGGTTTTGAGGACATTTTGTATATACAGACAAGATGTTATATCAAATCATTTAATATTAATGGTCGAATTGAAATACTTTTTTTGCACCCTGTAGCTTCGCATATTACTCCTGTTGAACTAAAATACCTAAAGCACCCATTAACCCTCTAGGCGAGGCTGCGATGGTAGCCAAAATCTGCTGGGAAACCTGGGGCATCCTTTCTAGAGCTTACCCGGGTCTCCCGGTCATAGACTGTCGTAAGGCATTCTGTGGCTTTAATTGGTAGGAGTCCGGCATAGCATCCATGTAGGATTTCCACATGATATATAAAATATTGAACCATAGGTACATGCTCGTATTATAATTATTTATGTACAATGAATTATTGTAAATATGGGCATGTATGTTTTCAGACTTTATCTACTTCAAGGAAACTATTTTTCCTCTTTATAACACGAGTATAGATGACTTGCGATTTGTAACAAAGTAAGCGATAAATCTCTTCACAAATCAAAGAACAGGGAAGCAATAAATTAATGCCCCAGTTGGAGCCCAGTGGTTCGACAACCTATGAGATCTTAGTCAGCATTACACTTATAATAATATGTGAGTTGCCATTTATTATAGTACAAAATCAAATATCAGTTAAGAGGTTCAATAGTCACGCCCTACGTTAGAATCTAAAAAGTACGAATGTTTCTTTTGAAGTAAAACTTCTTTAGGCGCGACTAGGCAGTAACTCAGATTTTTTTTCTGACGGAATACCGACTAAAAATCTCATGGTCCCTACCTACGGTTGGGAGCCCCGGGCAAACCCTCGGAAGGATGACTCCAACATTGGCTGAACTGAACTTACCTTGGCTATCACTGCGGCCTCACCTAAAAAAAAGTGCGAATGTAACCTTGAGTTATCATGGTTGATATTGAAAATGGCGGCCGATTTAGGCGCCTGTGTACAAACAAACTAAAACTTGTCTCTGGTACTTTCACTCAGTGTGTAATGATGGCAATTTGGTTTCAATTGGTGCTCTGCTTGCATGCCATTTTTCCAATACAAATGAAATTATAAAATAGTTTATAATAGTGTGACTCTTCCTCCATCCTTATTTTAGTATCACTCTCAACATGATTTTAATATTAACGAAAGAATTAAACATAATTGTTGGAATTAAAAAAGCCCTTTCTGTGAAAGGGTAGTTCACCTTCCAAATTTTCAAGTTTATAGGTATTAGGGTTTTAATTAAGCTCTGATATACGAGTGCCAATATAATTGATAAGGATTGAGACAAAAATATAACTACTAATTCTACAAAGCAATTTCAGCAACTCTCACCTAAAAATCAGGCCTACCAAAATCACTCCGCAATAAATAACGAAAGTCGTAGAACATTGGCTATTTCGTGCAAACAGCTAACTACCGATGTTATGGCCGCTGTAATTATCTTCGTTCGGAGAAATTAATGACCCTTTGTCTCGAAGGACATTTAGAACTCTTGTTTGATATTTATTGTAATAAAACTACGGCGGTGATAGGTAAGGTTCTAGATTTAGATTATACGGCATTTATCCTCAACCTACTATGATTATAAATGTGTAAGTTTGTAAAAATGTTTGTTACACAATCAAGCTATAACCCCTGAATCAATCAAAGTCTGAATTCATCTGCTCCGTAGACCATTCTATTTTCGATAGATAATTTATGAAGAATAGCTATAATATATGGTTAGATCCTCTAAACATTTATTAGGCATGTGATACATCAAAAATGATCTAAGAGTGACCAGTATTGCACCCTGCGCTGTCGTATTACAATCTTAGTAATATTATAAATGCGAAAGTTTGTGAGTGTGGATGTGTGGATGTTTGTTACTCTTTCACGCTCGAACGGCTGAACGGATCTGGCTGAAATTTGGTACAGGATAGTCTGAAATAACACATAGACTACTTTTTATCCCGGGAATAAGTTCCTACGGGAAGCGGGAACAGTAACAAATTTAACGCGGGAGAAGCTACGGGCATCAGCCGGTATACACTAATTAAAAGTTCGTTTGTGTACTATTCAAACGCTCAAAAAGTTAGGCATCGATTGAACCCTTGCATCGATTGAATAAACAAACCCGTTCAGAGAATATCTTTAACTGTTTTATCTCATGATCATAAGTTCCTGTAAGTAACGGTTGCAGATAGTATTTTTTCAATAAAATTTTCAAACAGAACTTTCGCATGTTACAATCCACCACAAACACAATGAAAATGCATATATAATTAATTAACACTTACTCAACTCAAACAGTGTAACCGAACAGAGATTAAAGATATGGGTTTCATACGAACATTAAACATTCCGCCCTTACGACCCAGTTAGCGTGGCTTTGTATGCGGTTGACAGAGGTTACATTATTTCCATTCAAGTTTAAACCGCTAGGAAGTTTAATTTTATATGAATTTCTATTAACTTTCAAATCTTGTTTTGTTATCGTCGCATTATGTAACTAGTTAATGGTCACTGTTCAAAACTAACTTTATCATCTTTTAGGTTAACTTCTTTTACAGTTTACAATATTTCGACAATTTACAACATCATGTTTACAATTTTACGGTGACATTCATTTAGTGTTATGATTTAAAGTTATCACTGGTCTATGATATTACAGAGGAAATGGGACTGAGTAATATTAGTCAGCTCTTTTTTTTATAAACTTATGTGTATCACAGGTGAAGCTGCCACACATAATTCTAAGACAAATAAAATATTAGCCAATAGACATTCACTATTGAGTACATTCTTGACCCAAATTGCGTCAAAAGTTTCAATCTTGACTCGACGACTGTTTTAACGTTATTAGCAACCGCAGTAAACAATATAAGTGCTTCCTAACTCCTCTATGATATAATTTAGAACTCGCATATAATTCATTATACAGAACCACTATAAGGGCACATAGGTATGCGCAACTACTAGCAATTCCCATAGTAGTTGCCCAAAACCTTGAAAAACTAAAAGAAAACATGTGCTAATGTAGTATAAATAAAACGTCTAATACCACCACTACTGCAGTTTGAACTATTACAACTGAAACAGATATTAGTTTCAAATCGTAATAAAATCTAATTTAATAAAGCAACGTCTAGTACATTCTGTAAATCTCTCTCAGTAGCCGTTTTTCTCAAAGTGTCTTCATTGTTATTAAAATGTTCACAAAGCTGAGCTCTAAGTCAGAAAATACAAGTAGAACTGAATTTTTCATAGCTCACACCCAAACTCTGCTAGCAGAATATTTTAAATGATGTGAAGATGATTAAATCCTCTTTTGTGCGAAACAAGTCCGTAATTTTGTTCTCAAATTCCGTTTGAGAACTTTATGAATCGGATTTAATGTCGCCTTGAAAGTATTTAGAAAAACATTGGGCTTCTGATTGCTTTGTATTAAGGGACAATGTTAATTTCACAAAGCTTTGAATGTTAATTTTAACGATAGCTGTATTTATAGATACAGGTATAGAAATGAATGTTTCTATACTATTTGACAAATTTAATTAATACTGACATAGGGTATATTTATCATCATGCTGCTACCAAAGATAGTATAATAGTACTAGGCAGTGAATACGGTTGTGTAAGGGTTAATGAGCGTTGTTATTACGTCAAAGACGAAGTTGTGGAGCTAAGTTAATGAGTTATACCTATATAAACCTTACATATTTACATATTTACATATTTTTACGCCAACTTATAAATAGACACCAACTCGTTATGTATAGGACAATTTCTAGAATTAGGCCAAAACTGATTTTGTATTCTTGTCAAAAGTAACGCAATGTCTTATTGAGTCCTGGGGTATCCTTCCGAGGCCTTACCCGGGGCTTTAACCCGTAGGCTGTTAGGAAGGCAGGCTACGTGTGGTTTTATTTGGTGGGAGTCCAGCATAGCATCCAAGTAGAATTTTCCTCACGTTAGAAAAAAACGTAATGTGTTATTAGAGTGTCTTCGACCAATTTGTATTGTCAGTGACGACTAAGCGCAACCCTTGACAGTGGTCCACACTGAGAAGCTTGTTCTCAGAGGGTAATATAGAGTTTCAGTTCGTGATACCCTCGGTAAGAGATTAGGAACTCCGAATGTCACCAACATAGCTTGCAGAATTAGTTGACCCAAGTGGCAGTAAACATAACAAGACATATTTCTTGTAGAACTGGAAGCTGGAGGCTCTGAAAGCTTTTCGAATTGGCAGTGAATGGTAGGTGGATAAATCTTCATAATAGATACCTATATAGAAGTCTTGGGAGTTTTCTGGATACGGAAGAACGTTGTGACGATCTTTACGGTCACCCCGCGATTCAAGTTATGGCTTGTTATTATGACAGGCTAAGCGGCTGTTCTACGCATGGTAAAAAAAGTCACTAAATTGTCGACCAACTGAGAATTTTTTTTCCCCTTCAGCCTACATGTGATTTACCGGTTGTCTAAAACACTTTCAAAAAATAAATTGTTCTTCTAAATTTATCGCCGCCGAAAACTCATGATTTTATCATTTACATTATTTATTTTTAGCCATGCCTGCCAGGAAATTATAAAATATCTAATCTGCGAACATTGCTAGACAGATGCCATGAGTTTTTATTGATTTTATACAAACATAACTAGTATTTATTTTGTACTGTAATATAAATCATTGCATGCGGTCAATTTGTTATGATGTACACCATTTTATTTGCTGGCAATAAATTTAATTTTAATTTTGAACACGTCATCTTCGGAAGTCAACTGACGGCTAAATTTTTAATCTAAGGCAAAACACCTTAGACCATATAACACGGGACTAGCCTTTGCGAACCACCGCATACAAAAATATTCTGCCAGTTTTCATACAAATGAAGGGAGAAACACAAAGACATATAAAATTTCATTGCAATTAAAAATGTATTAATCGACAAACGCGTAATGGCTGTTGTGTGTTAATTGTTATTGTACAGTCAACTACAATGTAATGTACTAGTTTAATCATATAAAATGATGTACTGATGTACAGGCTTTTCATAAAGCCAAAAGACCAAATGGTCATGTGCAATGGCAGAAAACAATGCTTAAGTAAGGCGCATCCTGTGGTTAGATGATCTAAGCAAAACACGTATCGCCTTATTAGTCACGTTGTTAAGCGGATTAGTGCTCATTGTTGACAATCTGGAGGGGACAGACATTTTCCTATCTTACATCCAAATTTCCATTTCTGAGGAGTTCGGTTCGTCCATACTCCCTTACCGTTGATTGTGTTTATCCGTTACTGTTGTAAGTTAGGTTAGAATTGACGAATCAAGGATATGAGGTGAGTTCCTCTGGTAAAGTTGTGTGTTTGGAGATGACTGAAACCAGTGAGTATCTTGAATATACACTGTCCTTTATTAGAGAAATACCTGCCTTATAATATATAATAATCTATGAATACATGAACTACCGTGCCAATACACTCTTCCTCCCCTCCTTTACAATATTTTTAAGTTTCTGATATTTCTCGTAACGTTTACAGGTAATGCAGGCACTAGAGGCAAATATTTTCAAAAGAACCGCTATAAAGAACACAACAAAAAAAAAACCGGCCAAGTGCGCGTTGGATTTGCCCATGAAGGGTTCTGTAGCAGCAATTACCATAGCTTAAAGGTTCTTGTAGTTCGTTGTAACTTTGATTGATGTTTTAACACCTTCGCTGTGGTAGTGATTTTTCTATGCGAATATTGCGGTTTATGACGTTTTAAAAAAATACTACTCTGTAGATATCGTTCAAACAAATTTTCGTTGGTAGTTTTTATAGCAATGTACATTATTATATATTTTTTAGATTTATTATCCTTTTAGTTTAGAAGTTAGAGGGGGGGAGGGGGCACACATTTTTCCACTTTGGAAGTGTCTTACGCAAACTATTCAGTTTAGAGAATAATGATGTAAGAAACCCCAGCATTTTTTAAGACTTATCTATAGATACCCCACACGTATGGGTTTGATGAAAAAAACATTTTTGAGCTTCAGTTCTATGTATGGGGAATGGGACCCCCAAAATTAAATGCTTTTTTACTCGTTTTATGTGAAAATCTTAATGCGGTTCACAGAATACATCTACTTACCAAGTTTCAATGCCATAGGTCTTATAGTTTCGGAGACAGACTTTTTTTTCGCAACTGGCAACATTAGTGAATTGTCAAAATTTTTATAGCTCCGAGTAAATTTAATTAAAATTAATATATAAAAACTAATTTAAATGTTAAAACTTATTGAAATTAAAATACTAGTGTTAAAGAAGTGTAAAAAAACAAAATTCCAAAGTTTTGGTTATAAATTTTTGAAAAACAAACTAATGAGTCATCCAACCGTTTTTGTGAAGTGATTTTGACATAAATATTCAAAATTTATTGCCTATTTCCTCGGTGTGGAATTAATTTATGTGCCAAAGTGTTTAATCAACTTTATCTAACGATTTTAGAGTTGTGTTAGTACTTAAAATAAAATTATTGCCGGTAACATAACCTTAGTCTACTTGTACACATAAACCTGCAAAAATTATTAATATTGACGTTTAAAACATTGAAAGTTATAAAGCTAGTAAGTATTTAGTTAGTTCAGCTGGTAACAAACAATTTTACTTCGAATAATTAAATAAATAACATTATAGATTCACAAAAGAAGTGTCAGAAGTTGTTCAGTGGATAGCTTAGGCGTGCCGGTGAGTTTGTTTATCTGTTGTTCACTTGTATATATGTCCTAATATATTCAATGCTGATATTAAACAGGTAGATCAATCAAATCCCACCTTCGCTTTGTAAGTACATAATAGGTACAGTAGGTGTGTGCACCTGTTGTTCACTTGTAATATAACTATTATTATATTCTATGTTGAAAACTGACAGGTATCACACTCAATCTCGCATTAATATATTGCTATCCTACTTCTATCCATCCATAGTTTCATAGGCTACTCCTTGTTTTCAATATAAACTAACTGTCTTGTAAAAAATTACAAAATGATGACTCGAAGAGGTCTGGCCCGTCAGGAACAGACTAAACTCCAACTGGTTTTAGAAGAACTGAAATCTGCCAAGGAGCAGGTTGTGCAGCTCAGTAATGAACGTGAGGACAATGAAACAGAGCTTATCTCGATTGTAAAACACAATGGCAAACTAAAGCAACAGTTGTCCTTGCTAAGTGTACGGTTAGATGAAGTGACTGGGGAACGGGATGAACTGTTAAGAATAGTTAATAATTTTGATAAGTGCAGTGCAGAGTATGAGCGCGCCTTAAACCGCATAGCTGATCTGGAACATGAGGTTAGGGACTCCCACCAACAAATAACTCAGCTAGAAGAGGTCTCTTTGCAAGTCAGTACCCAACAAAACCAAACCTTGTTTGATGAACTCATAGATAGGTCCCCACAGTTGGTTACCGCTGCAAAATATAAACAGACTGACATTATAGATCTGACAAATGATACTCCCAATCACACTGTACCATCTACTAAAATAGGTTTAGGTCATTGTAGTAACAAAAAGTTAAAACATTATATAAAAATAAATAAGTTAATAAGAAAAAATCTAAATTTGCTTAATAATAATAAAAACTTCACCAAAAATATTAAAAATTGTAGAAATAGATTGGATATATTACGTGAACTAAATTTATGCACTGAAAAGTTAGAAATTAGTCAAAAACAGCATGCTGCAGACACACAGGAATTCAATTATAAATTAAAACAGCTTCAAGATTCCCTTTAGTCTGTTAAGACTATGTAAGATAAATCTCAGTTGATTATAAAAGAATATTCTTTGGCTATGGATAAACTCTTAAATTCAACATCTCATTATGCTGACCGTTTTAGCTCTTAAGCGGATAAAACTAAATGTGACTGCAGCCAACCCGAGCTAGGGCCGAGTCCGAGCCAGCCACTTACCCTATCTGGTGACCAGATGCATAGGACACAAAAACAGGTCAATATAGGTCTAAAAAAAGATAACAGCGAAAGTAGTCGATGGATCATGTTCAGTGATGAAATTGGGAGAGACATGGGGTCAAAATTAAATTTTTGTACACAGGGGCAGTCCTTTATAAATCACTGCATGCCTTCTTCATCGTATACACAAATAATGAAGTCCGTATGCAGTTATAAATTTCAACAGAAAGACAATCTGGTCATTTTCATAGGAAACAGGACAGGTATAACCAAACATAAACTTGTTAAATATTATAATAAATTAAACTCCTTAGATTTAAATAATATTATTATTTACACACTGCCTTACTGTAAACATATGCCAGTTGCGGAAAATAGGATTAGGTACTATTTAAATTTGTCATTGGACACATTAACACTTCATGATAAAAAGTTTAGTATAATTGACACTAACACTATTGTTAGGAAGAATTATTATTTTTATATGACTAAAGGAAAGCATAAGCTTCTGGATTATTTTAAAAGACGGGTAGCAATTTCGCTACATCATTTTATAGATGTTTTAGCCAAATATCTGGCTATCAAACCTGCTCCTTTTGAGCAAAATGACATTGATATTAGATCTCTGAATAGCTGTTTATATCCAGGTAATTTAAATTAGAATATAGGACAAAAGAGCAGCGTTCTTGCACTAAACTTGACATAATGTATGAATCAAATTTAGTTCTGATCTGATTGCTCTCAGGCCGTGGAATCTATTAATCCTATTAATCTTAAAAATAAGGCTTTACACCTGGTGCACCAAAATGTTGAAGGCCTGATTGGTGGAAAAGAATTGGAATTGGAATTGTACATGAACTTGAATGGCATTGATATTTTTTGTGTAACAGAACATTGGTTAAAGCCTTATCAGGTCATGTTCAATTTCAAAAATCACCAGGTTGCTAGCTCGTTCTGTAGAATAAAATATAAACGTGGAGGCTCATTAATTATTGTTAATAAGTCAATAAAGTGTAAAGAACGTAAAGACATAGTAGGCCTCTCTGTAGAACGAGTTATTGAGATAGCTAGTATAGAGTTTGAGCAGTTCATTGTACTAAGCGTATACAGCCCCCCGGATGCTCCATATGTCCAGTTCGAAGAGAAGCTTGAAGAAGCGTTGTTTTAATGCCAAAGTACAAAAAAAAACAGTCCTATTTTGTGGGGACTTCAATATAGATGTTTTAGAATCTGCACGGGAACCTTTACAGAGAGAGAAATTGTTAAATTTGTTCAAGTCGTTTGGTTTGTATAATATATTTTTAGAACCTACTCGTATAACTGCCACTACTGCTACTTGCATTGATAATATTTATACTAATATACATCCCATTAAAAAATGTATAGTGGACCCTGTAAAATCAGATCATCGCGGGCAGTCCGTTTCTTATTTGAGAAATAGTAGGGAAAGTAAGAAGATAATCAGTATTGTCCCAGTCAACACACAGCGCTTGGAAACTTTCAGAAGAAATTTAGTGAAGAAATTACCAGAATTGCCTGATTACACTAGTTTAGATGAATCCTACACCAATTTATTTAATTTGATACATGATGTGTTTGGGAAAATTTTCACCCCGAAAACATTATCAATTGGAGGCAGTTCTGCTTTCAGTGATTGGGCAACACCCGGAATTTATAAAAGTCGTCATAGCCTATATGAACTGTATTCTGAAAAATCATATAATTTCAACCCTGAATTTCAGGAATATGTTAAAAAATATTCAAAGATATTTAAGCAAGCCTGTTCCTTAGCCAAATCTAATTTCATTAGAAGTAAAATTTTAGACTCTGCGAATGTAATTAAAACTACCTGGAACATAATAAATGCGGAATGTGGTAGGTGTACAGTGAATGAAAAAAAGTTCGATTTAAAGATAAACAATCGCCACGTCTCGGAGGATATGGAAGTAGCGACCGAGTTCGAAAAATTCTTCAGTAATGTACCAATAGATATAACTAACACTCTTCGGTCGTCTTCTACCTCCGCCGAGCTATTATTAGCAGAATCCGTTGCTGCCTGTGATGGCGCGTTCGAATTCACCGTTGTCAACTGCAACGACATCATAAAAGCGTTTAAATCTATTAATGTTAAAAAAACCGCTGACCTTTGGGGATTATCAGTGAAATCCGTTTCAAGTATTATAGATGTCATTGCCCCCTACTTGGCAACTGTGTTTAACGATTGCGTCTCAAGTGGTGTATTTCCTGATTTGATGAAACACAGTAAAGTATACCACTGTTCAAGGCTGGCAGCACTTCAGATCCGGGTAATTTCAGACCTATTTCGGTGTTGCCGACCTTGAGCAAGATATTTGAAAAATTAATACTAGAGCAGATGCTGATTTATTTTAACAGTCACAAATTGTTTCATGAGAAACAATTTGGCTTCACTAAGGGACGTTCGACTACCGATGCTGGTGTAGAGTTATTGAAATGTATTTATGAGGCCTGGGAGGATAAACAAGATGCAATTGGTGTATTTTGCGATCTATCTAAGGCTTTTGATTGCGTCCAACATGAAACATTAATCAGGAAATTACACCATTACGGCATAAGGAGCAAGGCTCTCGATCTTCTGACTTCATATTTGAACAATAGAATTCAGAGAGTCGATGTTAATGGTACACGTTCAGAAGGATCAGTAGTTACTATGGGCGTCCCGCAGGGTTCAATACTCGGCCCATTTTTATTCCTTATATATTTTAATGACCTACCCTTTTACATGGGGGACAACAACAGGATTGTTTTGTTTGCTGATGATACTTCTTTGATTTTCAAAGTCAAACGACAATTAGATAACTATGACGATGTAAACAATGCAATCTTGAAAGTGGTTCATTGGTTTAACACTAACAATCTTAGACTGAATGATAATAAAACTAAATGTATTAAGTTTACCGTGCCGAATGTAACACAGTCAGACACCAATGTTCAACTTAATGGTCGAGAGTTGGAACTTGTGGAATCAACGACGTTCCTAGGGTTAACGGTCGATGCTGGTTTACAATGGGGTCCACATATTGTAAAACTAGCTAGTAGATTAAGTTCAGCAGCATTTGCTGTGCAAAAAATAAGGCACTTGACTGATGTAGATACGGCTAGAATAGTTTATTTCAGTTACTTTCACAGTATAATGTCTTACGGTATTCTACAGTGGGGCAATGCCGAAGATATAAATTCTATTTTTATTTTACAAAAGCGAGCCATAAGAGCTATATTATATAGATTAGGTCCAAGGATCTCTCTGCGCGAAACATTCAAAGAGGTTAATATTCTTACAGTAGCATCTCAATACATTTTTGAAAATCTTATGTATGTACAAAGAAATTTACTTAGTTTCCATAAGTTAAGTGATAGACACAATGTCAACACTAGAAATAAAAATAACCTCGCTGTTTATCATAGCAGATTGCATAAAATCAGTAATTCTTTCAGGGGTAACTGTATACGCTTTTACAACAGGTTACCTAACGAAATTAAGAGTATGTCCCTAAATAAATTCAAAAAGTTTGTTAAAGTTAAATTATACAGCAAGGGCTACTATACGGTTGGTGATTACTTGATGGATAAGGAAGCCTGGAAATGACCTGCTCTGCTAGATTCTCAAAAAACTGTTAAAATGCATAGTTTTTAGATTCATTAATAAAGTTGTAAATAGAGTAGTTAAAAGAATAACCCGCTGAGTTTCTTGCCAGTTCTTCTCAGGTGGGTCGCGTTGTGAACTGGTGGTAACTTTTTGGTTTATATAAGTGACGTTTACAAGTGCATTTGTATACCTAAGTAAATAAATGATATTTGATTTTTGATTTTGATTGAGACAGACATGACGAATCTATAAGAGTTCTGTTTTTTGCCATCGGCTACGGAACCCTAAAAAGGAATGAAACTACTGCAAAAGGTCATTACATCAATCTAAAAAGAAACCGTTTGGAAGCTTAACGAAGTGATCGTTTCTGAACAAAGAGCAAACGGAACTACGCAAGGTTCATATATATATAATCCATTAATAAATAAATGCATAAAATATATAAATAAAGTAAATAAATAAATAAATCATTTAAAGTACCTACTTAACTTAGTTTATTTACATTCTACGTCCCAAACTTTACCCTACGACCTAACATTAACCACTACTAATGAATGCAAATCGACACTGTGTAGTGTGTACACAATGCAAGTATATAAACAATGTATTTTGTAGACTCTGTGTGATATTGTGCATTTTATGCAGTATCAGGTGTTCGTACGAACCCGCATTATTGCTTTAGACTAGCTAGAACCCCTGGCTTTGCCAATAGCGAACTGCGACTGCCATTGTTAGTGGTAACCGGGACTGTTTAACATGGTCTTCCGTAGAACGAAATGCTACAAACAAAATCGGGCAACTGAAACGTTGCAAAACAGTAATAGTTTACAGAACGCTGCTAATAGCGCAGCACTTTAAAAAGTAGAGCTAATGTAACTTGTATGGAACCCACTTTAAGCAATCTGTATTAGATCACTTTCCATACAACACAGAAGCCCTTATCCTGGTGGCATATCTACGTCCGGTAAAGGGTCTATATGTTTACAGCTACTACGAGTATACGGTCAAAGCTTGCTGCTTTCAATTATACAGAGATTTGAATGTAAGCACTTTACGAGTTCTACGAGAGAACGCTTTATCAGGTGAGGCGTATGCTTTTCTGTAACCTCAGTCGTAAATAAATAAGAGAAAACATACAGTAATCCACATAGATAGGTTCTTGTTTACTAACCGCATCGTACTAAATTTGGTGTACCGAAGTGGTTCGGTATCAAAAGTAAAAGGCTTCAGTTGAAAACGTCTTCGGAAACATCGCCGTGATAGATTAGGTCAATGTTGCAGAAATAAAATTGTTCTACGCTGCGCCAAACTACTCAAGGCATATCTCAAAATGCAGTGTTTCCTTTGGTCACTAGGTAAATTCTTATCCGCTGGGAAAAATAACTGGCAGTCCTTGTTCACTTAGTTGTCTCAGATATGCATTATTTAAAACTTTAATAATTTTTTGCGCTTTGGGACTCCAGGGACAAAATAATTGTAATTACTGAGGTAATTTGATAGAAATTATGTCATAAGATCCTAGAAATTCTACAATACATACAATTTAGATTGATTTAAATTACGATCGTGTAGCAGTTGTGGAATTCATTTACCAAAACGTGTGTTCCCTCGACATTGTTGAACTAGTTTGTGCAAGATAGACGTTTCTCCCAATATTTGTCTTGCCAGCAGCAAAACCATTTAAATTGGAACTGCGCGCTTTTTCATCCATTTTGTGTATCTACCGAAAATATGTAAGTACTATCTTCATTAGTTTTCAGCTCCTCAGTTGGGTGACCTGCACCTTCTGGTGTTTTTATACATGAGCGGCTCCGTGCTTGGCATGGCACGTTAAGCTTTTGATCTCAGTTGGCAGTAACATGGCAGTCTTTAACCCAAGTTGAAGGCCTTAAGAACAGTCTGACAATAGGCAATAGGCTCACCATTTTTAACGTGGGACTAAAAATGGTGAAATGTCGGCGGATATGTCTTTGCCTGAAACTTTGAGAATAAAAGTGTATGTGAGTATTTCATAGATAAACCTTTTTTTTTAATCCTTATTTTAATTAATAGTTCTTGGCTATCATAAGCCATGTCAGTCTACTAACTTTCATTTACGTACCCCCTAGCTTTATGAGAACAATGATCAAACAAGGGATCTAAATGTTCTGTGGGACAACACGGGTCATTAATTTATTTGTACGAAGGTAATTTAATCGGCCATAACATTGGCTGTTTGGGTCTGTACTAAATAGCAAGGGTTTCTAACAATGCCCTTGACTATTTATTGCAGAGTATTTTGCTAGCTTTGATTGTAGAGAGCTTCTGAAATAACGCTGTGCATAGAATTTTCTATACGCAAGAATATTATAGACAAAAACGATTTCTTTGTAATAGATAATTTCGGAAACTACTGAACCGATTTTAAAAATGATTTTGTTAATTGGAGGTTAAATTATTATGAATCTGCGTAGGCTATGTATATTATCATTATACTACTCAAAAGAATGTAGCAGTATTCTTATGTCAAATAATATGGCATGCTTGTTCAGTTATTATTGTAGCCCGCGTAAAATTTGTTCCCGTTCCCGCTTCCCGTAGGAACTTATTTCTGGGATAAAAAGTAGCCCATGTGTGTTATTTTTTTTTATACTACTTAGGTGGCAGACAAGCTTACGGCCCACCGGAAGGTTGGTAACCGAAGCCTATAGACGTTTTTAACACCAGAGGCGCTACACACGCGCTGCCGACCCGGGCGCAGGTTGTGACGACCCACAGTCGAAATTTTTCAAGCCGCCCATAAGGCCTTCAACTTGGCTTAACGACTGTCATTTTACTGACAACCGGGACCAACGGCTTATCGTGCCTTCCGAAGCACGGAAAAGCTTACGAGCTAAATAAGCTAATAAATGTCACAAAGTGGTCCAAGTGGTGGTCACCCATCCATATCCGGCCATAGTAAATGTTGCTTACTGCAGTGATCGTTTACAGAACACTGAGACCGCGGGGCCACGAGCGCTTCAAATTCGCTTCAAATTCCAGACTATAATGTATCCCTGTACCAAATTTCAGCCAGATCCGTTTAGCCGTTTGAGCGTGAAGAGTAACAAACATCCACACATCCACACTCACAAACTTTCACATTATTGTAATATTAGTAAGATACGGGCATCTACAAGTGACATCGGAGCCATGGGACTCATAGCATGTCGGAGGCAAAGTCATGGGCATAGCTAGATTAGCTAGTATATTAAAAGCTGGCTAAATATAAATATCAATATTTAAAACTTAAATCAGTACGTTATGTAAACTTTATGTAAGAGATAGATAATATTAATGCCTCTATAGAGAAGGTACATACAAATTGCGACCCAGTCTCGGTAAGGTAGATAAACCACACACAATTTTTACTACTTTCCTGTTTCCCTTGCCCTAAATGACGCTCGCTGTAAAAGTGAGGTGTGGTGGAATAGTGCGGTGTTATGACACCTTTTATAACGTACAATGTAGCCCTCTTGATGTTATATTTTTACACAGTCTGAATGCTTCTCTGAATTCGTTAGAATTGATAAAATTAGAAAGCCTTGAATCCCTAGCTTTACAGGTTTATGAGTATTATTTTTACAAATTGATCTTAAAACATCAGACTGTGTGTAAAACCTTATTAAGTACTGACACGCTTCTGGGAAGTCCGTAGTGTTCCCCAGGAGTTCCCAGGCGGTTCAGTAGTTTAGGTAAGGTAATTTGTCCTGGAGTCAATAATGCACGAACTCAGAGTATTCATATTTTTATTACAACTTCACCAGTAATAAACTTAAATCTAACTTATAACTATGTACTCATCCGGATTCTGGGATGGGACTTCCTTCCTCCAGGATATGTAAAATAAGTAATATGGCTCTACGCCTATATTTTCAGCAAAGATATATTACGGGTATAAGCAGGGGTTTTTTAATCATAAACTTGGAAGCTCATTCTGAAAAGAACAAACAATATATTTTATATACACCCTCTTCAACCATAGATATCCCTAAAATTTCCCTTATTACTAAATTTTACTCCCCATTTTAAAACATTTAATATACCAAAGAACATTACCCCTTTTCTAAATTTCACAAACGCCTGCCTGATAAAATAAATTTACTTAAATTATACTTTTTTTTACATGAAAATTACCCACAATTAATTTACTTAATAAAATTTATGAAGTTGATGCTTACCAGAGCTTCCGTTTTCAATGCTTAATTTTATTAAAATACTTGGGCTACGTACGCCCTCACTGGTATTTCAATGAAATATATTTTATAGAATAATTTACTTTGATGTAAATTTTCTTCGACAGTATGAAGTAAAATAAATTAATTTTAGTTAGTTCCTTTTCATTTTTTCTACTATTGCGCACGCTTATATATAGCTTACATCCCACCATATCTCCTTCCATCAACTACCCCTACTTTGACACTATCAAGGACACACCCATTATACCGACCTAAGTATACCCAGATATACCTACGCTTAATAGCGCCTAATAAACCAATATAGCAAATCTATGTTTTACGCCACAATATCCCCTCCCCAAGAGAAAATTTTGTCCCTATAGACAAAATTTAAGACTAATAATTCGATTTAACAAGATTGAATTATAGTTATATAATATAATTCTCTAATAACTGAATTAGTAGATAATATTTCCATTTAAATATCTCCATAGAGTAATTCTGATGGTGTTCACAAGATAGATAGAAAAAAGACGTATTTAAGGCTTAATATTAAGAGATTCAGGTAATACGAACCGCCTGAATGTAATATAGAATATGGCTTGAATTGAAGACTGAGATTTCTATAACCGTCTCAGAGAAGAAAATTTATATAACAACATATACAACGGTGTAATAACATTGTATATGTCTATAATGCAATATATTTGCATATAATAAGCAAGCCTTTAAGAGCTTCCTATTAGGTACTACGTAAATCTACGAGGGCAAGCTTACAGCTTCCGAGTGGCAGAATTTACTACTAAAACCAAGAAACAGAAATATAGCACTGAATACACCTACAGAATCATCCTACCAGAATTCTAACCAAAAATATACAAACAACCCAGAAAAAAAAATATCATATGTACCAACCTTAACCTCTCACTGATATCCAATATCCAATAATATATGTATTAACGTTTTCAAAACGTATGCATCACTATTAACATACTGCATGTGCATAAAACTTTCATGACTTCTTAATTCTTAATACTTTGTAATTTTATAAACTCACGGCACGTACACAACTTTCACTTATCATGACAATGAATTCACAATGTGACCTCAAGCTTAACAATATTTTGAGGTACCCTCATAAATTTTCACAATTATTCATAAGGTCTCTTACACACTGACTCAAATTTATCGTGTATGTTTGACTGTCCGCGACAACATCCAAAAGAAAATCAACACTCATTTTTAAATCATTTACCTGATATTGCTATTCTTGGCTTACTTACTTTAATTTAACTTGATAAAAATCTAAAAATAAAATGAAGTTAATTTTGTTCTGGAATAGGGGAAAAAAAATTTTTTTTTAGCGATGCAGGATATTTGTATGCAAAGTTATTATTGACTATTTCAACTTTCATAATTCACCGGACTCACCCATTCCTTTGAATAATGTGCCTTTCATACTCTCATATTCATACCTTTCATACATTCATTCATCTCATACAATTCCCGCTCATAAAACACCCATGCACACTTGTGTCATCAATACAATCACATGATGACGCAATACTTATACACAAGAGAATTTAGCTTAAATTTTACACTAAATCTCAACACTATTCATTAAAACCGTATACTGTCCTTACGCTTATGGAATTATAATAGCGTGATGAAATGCAGTCTGTAAGCAGCCTAACGATATTCACATGATATTCACAATTACCCATTCTTATGAGAAAAATAAAATGATATTACAATTTATATTGAATCTATTTTTAGCTACAAGGTTAAATTATTGATTTATTTAATGAAGATATAAATTAATTATTCTTTGTAATTATTACGTTTGAATTTTCGTATCACTAACTACTATGCAGCATTTTTGAAATGATGTAATGATGAACTTTGTAACCTACTCCAAAAAGAAATTATATTACTAAGGTGGCTATCGATATAGAAAAGACATAATTTTATGAAGGTGGCAGATAAACATACGGCCCCCCAGAAGGACTGGCGGTTTCCGCAGCCTATGAACATTTGCCTCACCATAGGCGACAAACTCATGCTGCCGACCCTGTAAAACCCTTTAACGGCCCTTTTTAAAGAACCCCATACTATTTTTGCCGTAGAAACCGGCTCATAACCGCGAATAATTACTTCACAAGATAATTGATTTTTATTGAGCAAGAAATACCTAATTTTATTGATATCCATATTAAACGGTTCTGGTAAGCACCGAATCACTCACAATTTTTAAGACACAAATCACTTTTTCTATTCACACAGAACTACAATAACATTCAGATTTTCCTGAAACAATAGCAATTTATATAAAACAAAACCTACCGTGAATGGTTTGCATTCATAAATCTTTAAAACATTAACAAATGTTAGTTCTAACAAGAAGGTTCGTAACAATTTTACTAATGTGGGTATATTTTTTGCGTTAAAGTTACTACAATTAATTATCAAAAAACAATGAGGGTAGAATTTTTTCCTTACGATGAACAATACAAAATATGAATATGACTATAAGCCACAATTATATAATGAAAGATATTTTACTATTACAGTTTCAAGTAATAAATAACTGTAATTAAATTTGGGGACAAGTTACGTTAATAAAATAATGTTGTGTAAGAAAATTTTCAAATTTCGGAATACCCGTTTAGCCAAAAAAATGTTAATGCAAAAAAATGTTCAAATTTCGGGCATCCAGACTAGCATAGGCCAAGGGCGTCTAATCCTTGAAGTAGCACGAATTTTGGGGGAGGCTACCTGCTAGCGGGAAACACCTTACAATAAAAATTATTATTTATCTAGGAGTCACTAGACCCAGCAAATCTGTAATACCACAAATACGCTATCAACTACCAGGACAATTAATTGTGTTCGGGCGCCATGACACGCTTCTGGGAAGTCCGTAGTGTTCCCCAGGAGTTCCCAGGCGGTTCAGTAGTTTAGGTAAGGTAATTTGTCCTGGAGTCAATAATGCACGAACTCAGAGTATTAATATTTTTATTACAACTTCACCAGTAATAAACTTAAATCTAACTTATAACTATGTACTCATCCGGATTCTGGGATGGGACTTCCTTCCTCCAGGATATGTAAAATAAGTAATATGGCTCTACGCCTATATTTTCAGCAAAGATATATTACGGGTATAAGCAGGGGTTTTTTAATCATAAACTTGGAAGCTCATTCTGAAAAGAACAAACAATATATTTTATATACACCCTCTTCAACCATAGATATCCCTAAACTTTCCCTTATTACTAAATTTTACTCCCCATTTTAAAACATTTAATATACCAAAGAACATTACCCCTTTTCTAAATTTCACAAACGCCTGCCTGATAAAATAAATTTACTTAAATTATACTTTTTTCACATGAAAATTACCCACAATTAATTTACTTAATGAAATTTATGAAGTTGATGCTTACCAGAGCTTCCGTTTTCAATGTTTAATTTTATTAAAATACTTGGGCTACGTACGCCCTCACTGGTATTTCAATGAAATATATTTTATAGAATAATTTACTTTGATGTAAATTTTCTTCGACAGTATGAAGTAAAATAAATTAATTTTAGTTAGTTTCTTTTTATTTTTTCTACTATTGCGCACGCTTATATATAGCTTACATCCCACCATATCTCCTTCCATCAACTACCCCTACTTTGACACTATTAAGGACACACCCATTATACCGACCTAAGTATACCCAGATATACCTACGCTTAATAGCGCCTAATAAACCAATATAGCAAATCTATGTTTTACGCCACAGTACCTACCTACTTTGCTCTGTATAAAATGCACAGTCTGAATTCTAGTCTTCGCTAAATTATCATCTTCCTATTATCATTATCGGGAACTTTGTGATGATGTTTTGATGTTTGTTATTCAATCACATTCTAAAAACCTACTTTTTCTACCAATTTGTGTCGAGACCCTAGGCCCATGGGTGGGACCATGGACCAAGAAATGCGCTTAGATTTTTTAAGTATTCGAAAAAGCGCCTAATAGAGTCGACTGGTGACCCAAGGGCTGGCAGTTTTCTCCTTCAAAAAATAGGTATTGCTATTCAAAGGGGGAATGCTGCGTAGTCTAGGTTTAGTTTAGATACTAATAAAGTAAATATGTATGTAAAAATAAATTGCTATACTGTAATTTTTAAAAAGCTTGAAATTTACTTCTCAATCTACTAGTAGTACCTATAGTTAGAACCTTTTTTGTGCAATAACAATCAAAAATTATCTTACCAACCCCTTAGTTTTATATTTTATCTCACCAAAAATGCTTTTCTGAGCAGAGCTCATATACTGTATATATTTAGAACCGACACAAACATGTTAAGCTTGAAGCACCTTCACTTACATAAATTGCACCAAGTTGCTAAGGGGCTGTCTCCGCAAATTGTAATAACTGTCTTGTGGGAACTACTTTGTAACTCACGTGAAACGAATAACAACGTCTTTATTTGCTATTTATGATTTCCGTAACATTGTGCAGAGTAATATGTTGCTTTGGAGTGTTTCGAAGAACGAGGTTATTTATTATACATTCTTTGGTATAAAGCTATAAAAGATAGGACTTTAGAGATTGAATTCGTGTCTATGTAACATCTGGCTTAAAATTTTTGTTCATATCGATTTTCCTAATAGACGATAAATACCACCGCTGCCCCACCTAGGGGTTCGGGTATTATAACTCGTGTCTTTTGGCTTGGTTCAGGTGTTATCCTACTCCATGGGGCGTACGTGAAACTCTAACGACACTCTGCCGTCTTGGGCTTCCTTCTGCAAGGTTCGCAAGCAGCCTCCCTGGCGTCCGCATGCTCCGGTCATGGAGGCCGATAGTCTTGAGCAAAGATAAATCTAAGGCACCCACGCTGCAGAGGCAGGGCTATCTCCTGCACCCTCATCATGTATAGAAATACATCTTGTACATAATTTTGAGATTAATTAATGCCACCTTCATTATATTAATTTGGTGAAAAGTGACAACGCCCTACGTCTGCTTGTAAAAGTTTTAACATCATGCAAAAGTACTTATTAAGTACTGTACATAGCCTACATTGTTGTAGAACCTGCACTGTACATTTTACCTACAGTACACACAATTAATCGTTTGTGGTTGAAGCAATGAAATGCACAGTTCCTACTTAATGTTTATTGTATTCACTTAGTACGTTGTAAGTGTTCTACGGATAATTGCAACTAAGTTCCAGAAAGCGGCTTCAGTCGAGAATTTCTTAATAGTAAGGAAATTTCTCCTTTTGTTGTCTGTGTTATCGGAGATTCTGTAGACTATTGTAGGCAACGTTTTGTAAGTAAGAGAGATGTTGACTGCCTGTGGCGTAGTCGGTAGTGATACCGCCTGCCGTTCTGGAGGTCCTGGGTTCGATTTCTGGGTCAGTCCTGTTTAGATCTTATTTTTGTGATCCACAAATGTTTGTTTCGGAGTTTGGGTGTTTTCTATGTATAATATGTATGTATTTAGAAATATACAAGTATGTATATCAGTCGTCTAGATCCCATTAGCTTAATTTGAGCTAGACGATGTTGTATGTGAACGTTCAAAAATATTTATTTATTTATGTATGCGGTAATAGGCTAGACGTGTGGGTGACATCAGAGGAGCTAGGTACTATAACCCTGTATCAAATTGTGTATGGTGATTCAAAAAACACTATTAAAAATCGAAGATCCTTGGAGTTGTTTCGTAACAATTTTATAAAACATTTTCATTTCTTAGTTTAATTACTGTAAAGTATGGCCGCAATATTTCATTCTTCGACTGCATAAACCTTCGAGTTCAATTTATTGGCTGGGAAATGAATTGTGAAATTATGCAAACGATTCCCACGCTGAAGTTATCCGAAATGGGTATTTCATTACAAACTTAATTGATTAGTTAGCTTTATTGATTGGTCTCTTATAGATTGGGAGTTTTGAACTTTGTTCCCGTTCCCACTTCCCATTGGAACTTATTCCTTGGAAGTTACATTAACCTATTTGACTGATTTGGCATTATAGCCAAACCAGTACAGCTGTAAGGGCATGAAATAGTAACAAACATTCAGACATCTACACCGTTTTTTTTCGTGTGGAAATCCTCATGGCTGCTATCTTCTACCGACTAAAACCATACGGTGTCTTGCCATCTGTCTAAGGCCAGGAGTCCCGGGTAAGCCCTCGGAAGGAAAACCAAACCACCAAATGCGAAAGTAACTCTGTCTGTCTGTTACGTTTTCATGCCTAAATCGCTAAACCAATTTTTAGGAAATTTGGTATAAAGATAGTTTGAGTCCAAGGAAGGGACACAGGCTACTTTTTAACTGACTGCGCAAAATAACGACTTAGACATAGCTGCGGGGAACAACCAGTTTATAATTTAGTAAGATTATTTATTCTCACTCTCACTCTCAGCTCCGGAGTACAAAGACTTACTCTAGAAAGATGATGATGACTTTAACGTAAATGAATAATAATAATATTCACGTACATATTTACATAACGCTATCTGATCCCAAAGTAAGCTGGAAATAACCTGCTTGTGTTATGGATATAAATCAGACCACGGATATTACCGCGGATACATTTTTTAAACACATTTATAGATCATACAAATTCTTGTCTCCAGTGAATCGAACCCACGACCTAGTGATCCGCTTCGCACATTTCGACCTCTAGACCAACGAGGCCGTTATCCTATGACGGCAGCGTGACGTGAGGAACGCACGCACGCCCCCCCTTAGAAGCGGGATCACACCCAAAACCCCCCAAAGACGCGGGATAGCACCCGAACCACTACCTGGGCGAGGCCGCGGTGGCGGCCGTGGGTCTGTTGGGAGTCCTGGGACATCCTTCCGAGGGCTTACTCGGGGCTCCCAACCATAGACTGTTGGGCGTTACGTGAGGTTTTTTAGTGTAGGAGTCCGGCATAACATCCATGAGGATTATCCCTCACGTTAAACAAAAAAAAAAAAAAGACCAACGAGGCCGTCAACGTAAAATTAAACACAATAAATATTTAAGGCTCACGGCACACGTTCTGAGTTTACGTTGAAAACATTTCATAAGAGTAATGTGCCAAACAGAACACGCGTTATCACCAAGCGACGGAGGGGAACAAGGGTATTGGAAATGTATTATCATATCTTGACAGATTGACGTGAATATTTCTTTCGTAGGTTACTTACAAGAATTTCATTTTCTCGGGTACAGTGGTGTGGAAAATAACGTGTGAAAGTAATTTATTAATATTGATGTTTGTTTGTTTCTGGTCATTGCCTTCATTATTCACTTTTCAACATAATTCATTTATTTAGGTAGCTAGGTAGCAGATGCTGATAAAGTTTCCTTAAAATCATGTGTAATTACCATTTATTAAATAACCATGACTCATTCATTTACATTATGTAAAATATAGATTACTGGAATAGGAATTACTGTCGAAGGCTGAGGGATAGAATAAAAATCGACACAAAATCAATCTACGCTTAACCAAAAAGTTTACAGTCACAATAAAATACATTTTTCAGAAACGAAGCTAATGGACACAGGCTCTTTTAATCTCCAATGTCCCTGTCAAATAAATCACTCAGTCTAAGAAACATAACATCTGTAAGTCTTAGGTGCATTCCTAAATACTTTACATGAAATTGTATCACGAGAGTAGGGAACAGGCGCAATATGCGGTCTCTAGTTGGCAATATGCCCGTCATGTGCCGGATCAATGAATACATTATTCATCTCCCTGTATGTACAATGTGGCACAAGGCTACCACATTACAGCGTGTATAATTATACGCAAACTGGACAATGATTTGAATTTGATCAAAGAAAAGATAGAATTACTAAGTAACGTTTAGAATATACTCGTATAATGTAGAGAAAACATCAAAAGGTGTCAGAAACATATAATGTGAGACGCGATATTAAAGGTAACCTGCACTGATACATTATGAATATTCACTTGCAATATTCCACTATTGTTTTAATTTAAAAAAATGTCTGACCGGTTTCGCTATTATAGCATTATCATAGGTTCTTACACTAATACACTAATTTTGACATAAGAACCTATAATGCTATAATAGCGAAAGCTTTTAGGTATTTTTCAAATTAAAATAAAAGCAAGTGAATTTTCATAATGTATTATAACAAGTTCCATCAAGTGCCAACAATCGAAAGTATTACGGATAATCTGCACTGGTTTTCGTTATACCACAAGGTTACAGACTAGGCCCATTTGATCAAAAGTGGATCGAAATTGAAGGACGCTTGCAACACTGTAGGTTACATACTCGCACTGACACAAACCTTTTTTAAGACTTTATATTTAACAACTAACATAGTCTAGTTTGAAAATGCATTCACACGCTAAGAGCACCCTTATAATATACGTATTTAACTACATATAACTTTCATGAAACTTTGTAACTCTATGAAAATGTATGTCGTATCATGTCGACGAAATTCCACTTCAGTAAACAGCTGAAAACTTTATTGCCTCATCGCCTTATCAAAACACTGAAGCGCATCTATGAATAAATAAATCTTTGACACCAAAAACTAGGAATAGTAATTTATGCTACGTGAAAAAACAACTACATTAAAATGTTTGTTTGTCAGTAACTTTAATGAAGTGTTTTATGTGATGGCAGTAAAACCAGGGTCTAACTTTGTACTTGAATAAAAATAGATAGACCAGCATAATAATGAATTTTGTATTTTGTTACTACAAGGATTTAAGTTGTTTTCACGTCAACTTTTTCCACACTAAGGTGCAATGTGGGATGAGAAGAGGATAGTCCAGCATGTTTTACTTGTGTCTTGATGACAATGCATCATGACTTTTTTACATTATGAAGTGCGTTAAGACAGTTTTTGTTTCTTTATTTGCAATCCATAGCCTTTCTTTTTGCTTTGTGTGGTACCTACTCCCAGTTAACGAGATAGGTCAGTCTATCTAATAAATTACAGTGTTTTAACTGAGGTTACACTACTCCACAACTTGTACTGGCGTCCCGGATCTTTTGATGATCTCTCTAAAAAAACACAGGAAATTAAAAACAGTGAGTGAGAGCAAGACAGAAAATCAGAGCAATAGAAGGGCCGTACGATTCGATTATAAAGATTCACCAAAAAATAAATATATACATATTATTATTTTGGACACTTTTACACTACTATGTAGGTATTAGTGTCTAAACACACTATGCCGAATTAACGCGACCGAAGTTCGGCGGCTGGTTTTACGTTCCAACGTATTCGGCTGATATGACACACCATATGTGCCGAACTTACGCGGCGGAAATTCAGTTTCACAACTTTCTGTGTGTATTCAGTGTTCTCGAGCGCTGTCGTGGCATCGTGTCGTGTTATGTAATGTTAACCGTGTATGTTATGTAACAGAACTTCGGTCGCGTAAATTGTATGCTCACAGAATAAGTTGCCGCTAAACTTACGCCGAGTTACGCACGACTGAAGTTACGTTGTACGCTGTGACGCGACGTAATTTCGGCATAGTGTGTCGTCAGTAATTCAAATAGCATTGCAGGCGTAATTGTGCTGAACTTCGGTCGCGTAAATTCGGCATAGTGTGCTGAGACACTTAGGTTTGAATACGTACCTACTAATTACATCCATATACAACTTATGTTTTTTTAGTTCATATATATTTAACACGGCAAACTACTTTCTATACCCTTGCCAAGCCTATAAACTCATCAAATAATAAGAAACCACAAGACGTGCTGTGAATAATTCGATCGTTCTACTTACTACGAGGAAGATAGAATAACTGTGCCCTTAATCTAAGTTTTCTGTAATATAAGGGCCATGAGTAAGCCCTTAATACTACAGGATCAAAAGTTGTTGACTTACGTTGGCCCACATTATTACACTTTTCTATTTCTTCACAAAAATATTTGTTATGATTGAACTGAGCTGTGTATTTTATTAGATGGAGATCTCCTACAATATAGGTATTCATTTAATCAATTTTTTTATGAAATTAGAAAAGTAAATCGGTGTCGATTTAGTTATTTTTATATTTGTCAATATTAATTTAATGACGAGCTTATATTAGCTTAATTTGGGCTAGATGATGTTGTGTTATCTAGATGACTGATAGCCATACTTATCAGTTTGTAAATACATAGGTATATAGGAAACACCCAAACTCCGATACAAACATTTGTGAATCACACAAATATTTGGACCAACCCAGAATTCGAACCCAGGACCTCCAGCGCGACAGGCGGTTACACTACCGACTGCGCCACAGAGACAGTCGAACCGACTGGTACCTATGTCCTACCCCAAACGAATACAACAAAAATAGAACACAGAGAGGGGGGGGGGGGGAGAGACCTGCCGTGGCTACTTTAGAGAGTGGCGTCTCAGCCTGATACATGTTTAAAAGGAGATGGTTGGTTTGAGTCGCTCTTCAAAACACTCGTCGTGACAGATTTGGTAGTATTCAACTCGAAACGCTTCTTTTCTTCGCTGTGCAAACAGTTCAAGGCTTCCATTCCAAGGCCTGCCAGAGGTAGTAAAATAGCCTACAAAATATTATATATGATTATTTATTCGTTTTAAATGCAAAATTTTGTAGAGTTTAATTAGAATGCGTCCTTGCACGCAAACGCTTATACACAAAGACGTGTTCAACTCCGGGCTAATAATTATTTGCTAACGAGCAAATGGGGATTTGTATTTCCAGTTCTTGTAAATTGTATTAAAAATAATAATTTTTGGTCTTCTTGGGTCACACTTTCTCTCCGTCTCCGAAAATCATGATTATAAGGGTCATTCGAGTACCTACTATTATTTATCTTTATCAAATTAGATTATGACAGTCCACTGCTGGACGTAGGTCCCTTCCAAATTTCGACACAGTACACGGTCCTGCGCCTTCCACATCCAGTCAGTCCCTGCAACCCTTTTCAGGTCGTCGGTCCATCTGGCGGGGGGTCGTCCTACCCCAGGTGTACCAAGTCGCGGTCTCCACTCCAGAACTCGTTTTCTACAATATCTTCTTTATAATCTCATCAAATAATCAATACAAAACACTATACAAGGTATTATTAGCAGTATCTGTAATTTGTGTAGCGTTCAGTTTTGTAGTTTGCTGATGTGCCTAGGCCAGTATTTTTTGTCTGAAAATAAATATTTATTCCAGCAATTTTGAAACGGAAATGGTTACAGAAATTTAAAGCCAAATAACAGTTTTTTTAAAAGGCTAAATTGTTTATTGATTACTTCATAAATATTCATTGGCTGTTGAGTATTAAGTATGGAAGTGTTACAAAAGGTGAACGAAAAATAATTTTCTACCGCCCTAGTTCGTATTTTAGTAACTCACGCCTGTATTCCAGGCTTATAAAGTAAAAGGTAATGTGTATACCTACTTATTATTAGAGAAGTAATTTTTATTCATAAAAGAAAACATTTTCAAAGAGCTGCTGTGACTAGAAGGTCATTCTTAATTTGAAAATGCTCTGTGCACTAAGAAAATCATACAAGAGTAAAACGAGTATGTTGCAGCGGAGACGATTCTGCGGCAGTTTGTCGGCTTATTTATCTTCTATCTATACTTATAATAAATCTGTAGAGAGGTCAATGCTGTACATGAAAAATATTTTCAAAATAACTATCAGGGGGTGATTAGTGATCGATACTGATGCCAAAAATGCAATCAGTAAAATTTTTGTCTGTCTGTCTGTCTGTCTGTATGTTCCTTATAGAAACAAAAACTACTCGACGGATTTTAACGAAAATTGATACAATTATTCTTCATACTCCTGGGCAGGTTATAGTATACTTTTCATCACGCTAAATCAATAGCAGGAAATTTTGGGAAAACGGGAGAAGTTACTCCATTTTTTAAGCTTCCGTCGCGTGTGCAGCCTTAATGGTTAAAGTTACTTAGAAATCATGTATGACGGAAATACATATTCGTATTCTACATAAAATTGTCTAAAAATATCCTATGTCTATCTTTTATCGTTGACTCACAATAACACGTGTAACTCCTGATAGCTTAGCAGTTCGGAGCATTCTGTTTATATTTGTTTACTCTTACGTTTATAATACTCTCAATCATCCATAATTTAAAAAAGTTAACATTATTACCTATTCAATAAAAAAAGAATCATAGAAATCGGTATAGAAACACCAAACTTATATAAGCCATCGCACCGTCGCACGTGAATACTGAATCATGCTATAAGATAAAATCGTGAGAAGTCGCTGTCTGTACATAGAAGATAAATTAGAAAAAATATTATAGGGGGGCTTTATGAACGCAATAGAACCCAAAACAATGATTTTTAGAATTTTTGTCTATTTGTCTGCATGTCTGTATGTCTGTATATCTGTTCTGTTTGACTGTACGTTTGTGCACGCTAATCTCAGTAACCGCTTAACCGATTGCAATGCGGTTTTCTTCATTGCGTTGAGGTTTGCTCCACTTAACATTTTTTAGTGTTTATTTTATGTCAATCGGTTTATAAATAAAAAAGTTATATCACTTTAAAGAATCGTACATAGACATAAGAATCTAAAAATGGGTAAATCTAAACAGCCCCTGTTTGCTTAATCATAAAAGAGCTATTTTAAAACAATTCAGTCCACTCCTTCGGCGCACACTGAATTGTTTTAAATATACTTAATCTTTAAGCTCTTTTATGATTAAGCAAACAGGGCAGTTTGACACGCTGCTTGATGAGTCTGCTGACGAAATACCTCTCCTTTCATACAAAATATGTGACGTAAACGAAGTTGCGGGTTCAGCTAGTCGATCATAAACCTGAAGATTGTGTTCTCCTGTAGAAAGTCTTGATGAGTGAGTTCACATATCCACAGCGGAAAGTCTGATGCATCTCTGCTATCAGCGTTATCATCATTTTATTTAACATTGACTACGATTATATCCCAACCTAAACCAACCTCACCTGCAAGTTAGTGCACCTTCTGACTAACAGATGAACCTAAGTCAGAAGAACGAAAAAAATATAACAGACCATACTGTACCAAACTGTCTTGTCAGCGCGGTATCAATCAATCAATCGAATTGATTTGATCCACTAGACGTAGACCTAACCTTATTTACGCCACAAGACATGGTTCTGCGCCTGCCGCATCTAATACCTGCCAGCTACCTTCTCTAGGTACCGTTGAGCAGAACAGTTATGCTAAATACATCCACACTGCAATAATATTGGGAGACGTCCAATATTTTCCTAACATTAGCTTTCAAACTAACTAAATATTTCCACCTTTATTCAATCACACTAAAAAACAAAACGAACTTGGGTTTTATAAGCTGCTTAAGAAACAGCCCGCGGTTGCAAATTCCTTGACAAACATAAATGGGTTACAAATGATAGGTACTTTTAAGAATCCTTTACTTCAAAAGCTATTGATAAGTTCAAAGGGACCGCGTTCACTCGTACAAGATTGTTTGTTTAATGTTTCTTGGCAAAGTCTTCTCGCGTATTGAGAAATGTAATGTAATGTAATGGGAGAAATGGAAGGCAATTTCTATATTTAGTACCTACTTAGGAAAGTTCTAATTCTATCTGTTAGGCATGGATTAGTTATGTAGGAATGGATTAAGAAGTTTATTGACAGTAGAAGTTCATAATCTTGTAAAAAAGCGTATATAACGATTATAAGAATGCAAATTATTGCTTACGTTTTTGAAGTAATGTATGAATGATGTAGGTATAACATTTGATGCCGTCAATGGCAAAGAAGTTTTACTTCGATCGCGCGTAAAGGTTTTCACACACTTTTTTTTACTGTAAATCACTTTGAACTTTGCATGTCCTTCCCAATATTTATACAAAATTCAATAAATCGAGTGTAAGTTCACTCTCAGAAGTGAAACTAAATATTCTAGCTAATGAATTATATTAATCGTTTTTTTTTAAGTACAAAACCGAAAAAGAGAGATTTATAGTAGTCAGAAATATGTATAGTAAAGTAGGTTATTTGATTAGATTAACCTTTTACACACATAGCACAATTTTCTTAAGCAAACGAAACCGACGCTAGACAAAGTAGTTATAAAGGTAATTGAACGAACAACACTCAGTGTTGGTACAGTTACATGTTAAGTTTGATATTATAGGTGCAACAACGTTCAAGTTAAATGTCTCTAGATGGCTCAAGAATGTTCTCTGAATAACAATATTTATATAGGACTGACGTATAAACTGACCGTTGAACCTAACAATTCTTATTAGACTATCCAACATAGAACCGGGGATTTACCTTTAGAATTACAACTGAGTTTTGAATAGTAAACAATTGTCATGTCGAATCTGTTCCTTCTGAATAAATTACAGGCTAAATTACGGGCTGGTCTTGTGAAAATTTGTATAAACAGGCAAGATGCTATAATTGTTTCATATACTTATTGTCAAATCAGTTAATATTAATGAAAATACTGTTTTTTGCGCCCTATGGCTTTGCATGTGGCTCCTGTTACACTAAAAACACCATAGCACACATTAAACCCACACCGTGCACGTATCTATTATATAATCATTTATGTAGATACAAAAATCGTTTAAGATTTTATTTGCTTGAAGGAAACAATTTTTCCCTCTGTATAGCACGAGTAGGTTTAGATGACTTGAAATTTGTAACAAAGTAAGCGATATATTTCTCCACAAATCAAAGAACAGGGAAGCAATAAATCAATGCCCCAGCTGGAGCCCAGTGGTTGGACAACCTATGAGATCTTAGTCAGCATTACACTTATCTGAGTTACTATATTATATATAGTACAGAATCAAATATCAGTTCAGAAGTTTATTAGTTACGCCCCACGCTATAATGAAGAATCTAAAAAAACCGGCCAAGTGCGAGTCGGAGTTGCACACGGAGGGCCCCTTGCCAAAAAAAGGAAATAATCATGTTTGTTATATGGGAGCCCCCTTAAATATTATTATTTTTCTGATGTTAGTATATGATGTTATAGCGGCAACATAATCATCTGTGAAAATTTCAGGTCTCTAGCTATCACGCTGAGGTACAGCCTCGTGATGGACAGACAGACAGATGGACGGTGAAGTCTCATAAATAGCGTCCCATTTTTTACCCCTTGGGTACGAAACCCTAAAAAGTAAGAATCTAACCTTGAGTTATCATGGTTGATATTGAAAATGGCGGTCTATTTAGGCGTGTGTGTGCAATGAAACTAAAACTTGTCTCTGGCACTTTCCCGTGATGTGTAATGGTGGCAATTTGTTATCTGCTTGTGTGCCATTTTTAGGGTTTCGTAGCCAAATGGCAAAAACGGAACCCTTATAGATTCGTCATGTCTGTCTGTCTGTCTGTCCGTCCGTGTGTCACAGCCATTTTTCTCCGAAACTATAAGGCCTATGCTATTGAAACTTGGTAACTAGATGTATTCTGTAAACCGCATGAAGATTCTTATATAAAACTAGAAAAAAAGTAGTAAATTCTGGGGGTCCCCATACTCAGAACTGAAACTCAATTTTTTTTTTTTCATCAAACCCATACGTGTGGGGTATCTATAGATAGGTCTTCAAAAATGCTATTGAGGTGTGTAACATAATTTTTTTCTAAAGTGAATAGTTTCCAAAGTGGAGAAATGAGTGTCCCCCCCCCCCCCCTCTAACTTCTAAACTAAGAGAATGATAAATCTAAAAGAATTATATTATGTACATTGCCATAAAAACTACCAAAAAAAATTGGTTTGAACGAGGTAAAGCTGGTAGTTTTTTTTAATACGTCATAAACCGCAATTTTCGATTAGAAAAATCACTACCACTGCGAACGTGTTAAAACATCAATCAAAGTTACAACGAACTATAAGAACTTTTATATTAAGTTACTTGCTGCTACGAAACCCTTCATGGGCGAGTCCAACTCGCACTTGGCCGGTTTTTTCTAAGACAAATCAAATTGTGACACAGTTCATAATAGATTGACTATTTTATTACGTTTGCTTTATATTTCTGACGTTTCTTATATGCCTATGTATTAGGATTATTCGAAATAAATGTGTTTATGACTATGACTCTCAACATGATGCTAAGATTAATAGTCCATTGAAATGTTACATGAGCTTTGCATTTATTAGAGGTCGCAATTTTATTTTTGGCAGTGGCGACCCCACAAACTTGAGGTTAAGCTTCTATTGAAGCTTATTTTATTTTATTTTTTGGACATGTGTGGGGGAGCCCACACATGTCCAAAAAATAAAATTACGTCCTCTAAGAAATGCAATATTCGGTCCTTAAATTGTAACATTTCAATGGACTATAACGACAAAGCTAAAAACTTACATACCTAAATGTTGGAATTTCTTAAAAAAGTGCATTCTTTGTAAGGACAGTTCACCTTCAAAAACTCCAAGTGTGTCTTAGGGCTTCGTCTAAGTCAATCATACGAGTGCCAATTTTATTTGTAAAGATTGAGTCAAGTATACAACTACCCATTATTTTACAAAGCAATTTCTGTAACTCTCACCTGAAAATCAGGCCTACCAAAATGACTCCGCAATAAATAACGAAAGTCGTAGAACATTGGCTATTTCGTGCAAACAGCTAACAACCGTTGTTATGGCCGCTCTAATTATCTTCGTTCGGAGAAATTAATGACCCTTTGTCCCGAAGGACAAAGGGTCATTCGGGATTTTTGGACATGTGTGGGGGAGCCCACACATGTCCAAAAAAGACGTGTGGCACTCGGGGACTGCCGCGGTAAAGCTATTACATAGCATTTTTTACCAACTATGCTAGTATAATTATTTCTATATAAGAATACTAGCTGATGCCCGCAGCTTCGCCCGCGTAAAATTTGTTACCGCGGGAAGTTATTCCCGGGATAAAAGGTAGCCTATGTGTTATTCCAGACTATAATGTATCTCTGTTACTGGAAGTGCACTTACCTTGAACTCTTGTTGGTAGGTAGGCGCTGCTCCCAGCTTTGCGTTCGGGGTCTTGATTCACGACCGCGAAATATGCACACAGGAGTTATAACCGTAACTCTCGAGACTGTGGCTGATGATAAGCGATGTAGCGCGATATGATGGGTAATCACAGCGGCCGATAGCGGAGCGGAGCGTTAAGAGACGGGTGCGTGCGTATCTTCCAATAGCTATGGCGGAATGTGAATGTAGGAAGCGGGCGGGATAGTGTTGCCATAGACAATACATAAAAGTAAGATGCGTTTAGTGCGTGAGTGTTGACATATAATAATTATAATAAATACCATTAAATACATAAACTAAAAAATATGTATGCGTCGGTACTGGCGCATCCAACTTCGGGGGGCTTAGAGGATTCTTCCTCTACATTGAATAAACAAAATAAAAAAATAAAAGGAATGAAAACTTATGAACTAAAAAATAATTCAAAAGCGTAGGAGTTATTGCGTGGGTAACGGGCAAAGCCGAGTTACAGGACGAATGTATTCACCAGAAGAAGTCTTAATTCTGACGACTCTAATTACACCATCCTTCCCGGGAAACACCTCTGATACAACCGCGAGTGGCCACGATAAAGGATGCGTATTGTCATCCTTAACAACAACTACAGTTCCTATCGTCACAGGTTTGGACGGCATATTCCACTTATGTCTAAGTTGGAGAGAGGTAAGATATTCTTTGCTCCAACGTGTCCAGTAACTTTGAACAATTCTATTTAATAATTGATAGCGGGTGAGTCTGTTATCTGGTAATAGGGGTTCAATGTGTTCAGCGGGTAAATATTTAAGCGGAGTAACATTAAGAAAATGATTAGGCGTTAGGGGGGTTGGATCCGATGGATCCGAAGAAAGTATGCAAATCGGACGGCTATTCAAAATGCCTTCAATTTGCACCAATATTGTACTGAATTCTTCATAGGTGAGTATTTGACTCCCGATAGCTTTAAATAAATGAGACTTAACACATTTGACATTAATTTCAGGCAACGAATTAAAATTGGGCCCGAAAGGTGGGCTGTGCTGAAACTGAATCTTATGTTGAGTTAGATATTTATTCAGATCATTTTTATAATTAGTGGACTGTATAAGCGTGTAAATTTCGTTCAATTTTCGTTTCGCACCTATGAAATTAGTGCCTCCATCGCTGTACAACACTGAAACAGGACCCCTGCGTGAGATAAAACGTTTAAAGGCAGCGAGAAATAAATCTGTACTAAGATCACTTACTAACTCTAAATGGAGCGCCTTTGTTGTGAGACAGACGAACAAGCAAATATACGCTTTATGACTTTTTACTCCACGACGCCTTATGTGAGTTACGTAAAAGGGTCCCGCGTAATCAACTGCGGTATGCACAAACGACTTTACTTGTGAAACTCTAATGGATGGAAGATCACCCATAGGTGGAGTTGTAGAACGAGGCCTAGCTTTAAAACATAAATTACATTTATGTACTCGTTGGCGAATCAAATTTCGTGCAGAAAGAATCCAATACTTTTGGCGAGTCAATGCTAACACTAGTCCAGGACCGGTGTGTAAATTGTCGGTGTGATAGTGGTCTACTAAGAGCGACACTATACGTCCTTTAGGTGATAGCAGTATTGGATATTTTGTATTGTAATTTAGTTGAGAATGAGTAAGTCGACCACCTACTCTAATTAACCCTTGTTCGTCAAGAAAAGGGTTGAGTTTTAAAATAGCCTGATTTGGACAAATTTTAGTAGCCTTAAGTGCTTGTAATTCTACCTGAAAATACTTAGACTGATCGAAGCGGACCGCATAATATTCTGCGTATTCTAAATCGTATACAGAAAGTATACCGCGGGATTTGAGAATCCTTGTGAAACGTAATACATAAACCAGTGAACGAATAAATTTTACCCAACTCGAGCAACGCTCGGCAAGTTCGTCTATCATGTGAACGTGATCGGAGACAGGTATGGTATGTGCATGGAGAGAAGCTATTTTAATTTCCGGTAATTCTGTCTTCTCGTTATGATTGATTTTATATTCCTTCACAGGCCATGCATTTATAGGTGCGGACAGCCATTTCGGCCCGTGAAACCAAAGATAGTTATTTATTAACCCTTTAGGTGTCACAGGGCGCGAGACTATATCGGCGGGATTTTCAACCCCACGAACGTGATACCAATGGGAAGCAGGCAGATATTCATTTACCTGAGCGATGCGATTAGCTACAAAAGTTTGAAACTTATGAGCGGGAGAGTGAATCCAGGTAAGGGTTACCGTAGAATCAGAGAATGCGAATATATTGTTTATTTGACACCGCTTATTAAAAACAGTGCGCACAGAATTAATTAATTTTGCGAGTAAGACCGCCGCGCAGAGTTCTAAACGCGCTAGCGTTTTATTAGAATCTGACACTTTGGATTTAGCGGTCAGTAGATTCACATTAAGAGCGTTTCCGTTCTCAGCCGTTTCTATTCGTACATAGATAACAGCACCATAACATTGCTGGCTGGCATCCGAGAAGCCTATTAGAGTAATTCGACGAGCGGATGTTAAACCTATATGTCTCGGTATTTTTATTTCAGATAAACGCGACAACTCCCTATGAAAGTGTTTCCATTTAGACAGAATGCAACCCGGGACCGTCTCGTCCCAGTCCAGTTGTAATTTCCAACATTCTTGTATAAGCAACTTCATGTATGCGACCACTGGACTGATGATTCCAAGCGGATCGAACAAGCGCGCGGTTACGGAAAGGATCGAGCGTTTAGTGCATGTTAAAGGCATGTCGATCACTATTTTAAAGTTAAAGGTGTCATCGTTAGGTTGCCATTGCATACCCACGATCTTAGTGTCAACATGAGGATCCTCATCAAACTTGACAGCGAGACAGCTCTTATGAATTGACGGGATACGTGACAATAGGGTATTGTCATTAGAGATCCACTTAGTTAAGTTAAAACCTCCAGATTTAAACATAGCGACCATTTCCCTATAGGTGTCTTCAGCTAAATCTACATTCTCTATGGAACTAACGTAGTCGTCAACATACATGTGATTGTCAGCTTCGTAAGCCGCCAGAGGATATAAAGCGCGACAGTCTGACGCGAGCTGGTTTACGACTCGCATTGCCAGGAAGGGTGAGCTGGAGACGCCAAAACAAACGCGGTTGAAATGATAGCTTTCAATAGGAGAATTGGAATCGAACCTAAATAATATTCTTTGATATGTATGATGATCTTGAGTAAGTTTCACTTGAAAATACATTTTTTCTATGTCCGCGGTTACAGCAACCGGGTACATACGCAAATTGAGAAGCAAATGAAAGATATTGTTCTGTAATATTGGTCCCGTATAAAGCAAATCGTTAAGCGATTTACCTGACGTGGTTTTACACCCAGCGTCTAAGACCACACGCGTTTTAGAGGTTTCTTTGTCAGGGCGATAAACGGCCCGATGCGGCATATAATAAACTTGAGAGTCTAGAAAGCTATTTGACACTTTAGTGAGATAACCTTGATCAATATATGTTTGAATAATGGCATTATAATCGTTGCGTAAGTTAGAAGCGTCTAACTTTTTTTCTAAATTTAAAAACCTGCGTTTGGCGATTGTGTACGAATGCCCTAGCTCACTGGGAGGGTATTTAAAGGGAAGACTAACCGTATATCTACCGGTATCGTCGCGTGAGTACGTAGACGAGAACAGCTTTTCACATGCTGCGTCGTCCGTGCTAATGTGCTTCTTATCTGGCACCTGTTCTATCTCCCAAAAGCGTTGCGTTAATTGTTCGAGAGACACATCTTGAGTGTGACATAAGAAGGCCTTGTCGGACACGGAGGAATGAGACATGCGATCGCGGGGATGCTTGTTTGCCACTAGCGAATAAGGTAAAGCATGCGCCTTTCCCATTGCGACGTATCCGAGCGTGGTTTCTATCGCGATTACTGATGAGGTTGGGGATGTAATTTTTTGCGACCCTAAAATCATGGGGAAGAGTTCATTACCTAACAAACAATCTATACCACCCGGAGTATAGTATCGTTCGTCAGCCATAGGTAAATTTTGTAAATGGGTTAATTCCGCTGTATCAATTTCCACGTTAGGCAAAAAATCTGTAATAGTGTCTATAACCCGTGCACTAACCGAATAAGAACAGCGGGCATCAAATCGCGAATATATTTTGAAATGCGTAATTCCATAAGATTGGCTTTCAAGTTGACCTATGCCTTTAATGACAGAAGGAGCGTTAAGTATGGTTAAGTGCAAACGCTTACAACAAGACTTCGTAATAAAGTTACTCATAGACCCTGAGTCCAAAAACAAACGTATACGATCCGATTTATAATTTGCATATACACAAGCAGTCGGCAACAAAACCGTGGTCGCGCTGCTTGAATTACGCGGCGGAGGGATCACAGCCGATAACGACGCGATATTGCCACTATGTGACCGCGCCTCCCGCGAGTGCGAGCGGGACGGATCATCTGCCGATGACGCATGAGTCGACATGGAATGCTCGGACGGCGCAGTAGACGCGTTTGCCTGCCTCGATGCGTTGCCGGCAGCATGATTTCTTGTTGAATTTGATGCGTTCAAATTATTTTTATAACACAGTAAACTATGATGAGACCGATTGCAAATCGAACACCTATTAACAGATCTGCAAGCACTCACGTGATGAAAACCTAAACAATTAACACAAAAGGAATGTTTACGAACTATTTCATTTCGCGTTTCAACAGTCTCTTGGATAAAATGTTGACATTTGAACAAAGGGTGAGCGGAATTATTGTTACATACGATACAATTTTTTATGTTAGAAGTATCGACTGATTTCAAATTAGTAGGGCGGGTTTGCGTAAAAAATGATTTAGGTTTATTTAAATGAGAGGCGGTTGAACTCCGCTGAGCGCGATAATCACCTTTTTGGGAATGTGATGGTGAGCGGAGCGTTTGGAGTTTGCTTTGTTCTGTCAAAAATGTTTTGACGTCACTATATGTAGGTACACTCAAATGTCTATGAGATTGTTCAAACAATTCAAGCATAGGTTTATCAAACTTGCCTAATGCTAAATGAGTTATTATGAAATCTGATAAATTTGTGATAGGTAGACGCTGCAGAGCTGCTTCAGCTGAACAAAAGTTCTCCAAGATCTGATCAGCCGATTGCCCTGGCTTCTGGTGTAACATTTGTTCTAAATAGCACGACGCCTGAACCCTGGTATCGTGGTATTTAGCCAGAAGGGCTTGCCAAATAACATCGTAATTTTGTGCGGTAGCAGCTATGCCTGAACAAACAGTAAGTGCCTTACCCGAAAGGCAACCTATCAAATATTGAACCTTTTCGGCGTTGGTGAGACGAGTATTCGTATGTATCACACTACAGAAATTTTCATAAAATATAGGCCACTTACCATAAGTACCATCGAAACCTGTGAGTTTAAGTGGGGGTAATTTGATATTAAAATTATCACTTTTCTTTTTATCGTCGAGTTCTTGTCTCAGAGTAGTTTCCGTTTGCTTTATGAAACAGTATAATTCATCAAATGTATTAAAAACACTATAACTCGGCTGTACCTGCGGATTATCTTTTAATTGTTCAATTAACAATTTATCGATAGTTTCGATGTAATCCGATCGGGTTTTATCGATAGATTGAACCCGAGCGAGAAACATCATGCGTACTGTTTCATCGGTAACCTTGAGACTTAAGTTGTACACTTCTTGAACTATGTGAAACAAACTTTGTTTTTTGTATTCTAAAAAATTTATCATGACCTGACTTTCGTCTGAACTTTTACTATGGGATTTGTCTTTAGAAGCCATGATAATATAATTGATACGAGATACGAGTATGTATATAAGTGGGTAGGTAATAGAAATATTCAGCGAAAAAGTATAAAATTCGAACAACGATCAGCTGTTAGCTTAAATCAGCTGTTTGCGGTAAAGTATTCAGAGAACAAACCCAATATGGAGTCTGCGTAACAATCAGCTGTTAATCGTTTGAATACCGTTATGTATCGGCTGCGTTGCCCAGTACCGTCACAATAAAATAAATATATGTGGGTATAAAATTAACGTATAAATATGAGTTTTATCTACGATTACAATTCGAAAGATAATATGAAATTGTAATGAAATTGGGGAAAACTACGTTAAATTTATGACGGTTGAGAAAATTGTTAATTTTGGATTGTCCGTTTTACTTTATGCCAAAACTCCTAATTACCAAAAAATATCAAAATGATTGCCTAGAATCGGACAACCGGACTAACATGGCCAGGATGGTCCAAGTCCTGGGTAGCGATAATTTCGGGGGGCGCTACCTGCCAGCGGGTTGATTATATATAGGTAAATATGATTATGATAAATAGCGTAAATGCGTTATAGAATATGAGTACTTATGAGTAATATAAAATATGCGGTGTGAAAAGATAATTAACTTTTCTAATGCGTGCGGGTGGCGTTAAATATAATATTTGCGTTGAGTATTTATGAGTAATATACTAAATATATATATGCGTATGCGTGAATTTAATAGGAAAAGAGGTAATTAATATTATTAGTAGAAAGAATGCGTTAGATGGAATATCCGGACGGAGGACCACACCTGGAAGTGCACTTACCTTGAACTCTTGTTGGTAGGTAGGCGCTGCTCCCAGCTTTGCGTTCGGGGTCTTGATTCACGACCGCGAAATATGCACACAGGAGTTATAACCGTAACTCTCGAGACTGTGGCTGATGATAAGCGATGTAGCGCGATATGATGGGTAATCACAGCGGCCGATAGCGGAGCGGAGCGTTAAGAGACGGGTGCGTGCGTATCTTCCAATAGCTATGGCGGAATGTGAATGTAGGAAGCGGGCGGGATAGTGTTGCCATAGACAATACATAAAAGTAAGATGCGTTTAGTGCGTGAGTGTTGACATATAATAATTATAATAAATACCATTAAATACATAAACTAAAAAATATGTATGCGTCGGTACTGGCGCATCCAGTTACCAAATTTCAGCCCGATCCGTTCAGCGGTTTGAGCGTGAAAGAGTAACAAACATCCACACTCACAAACATTCGCATTTATAATATTAGTAAGAAGTAAGAAGTAAGATTTTAAGGCCAATGTTCAACAAAGTAAAGTACCAAGTACCTACTTGACTGTGGACATTTGGGCTTTTGGACTTTTGGCCTATTGGCCTTTTGGACTTTTGGACTTTTGGACTTTTGGCCTTTTGGACTTTTGGACTTTTGTACTATTGGACTTTTGGACTTTTGGACTTTTGTACATTTGGACTTTTGGACTTTTGGACTTTTGGACTTTTGGACTTTTGGACTTTTGGACTTTTGGACTTTTGGACTTTTGGACTTTTGGACTTTTGGACTTTTGGACTTTTGGACTTTTGAACTTTTGGACTTTTGGACTTTTGGACTTTTTGACTTTTGGACTTTTGGACTTTTGGACTTTTGGACTTTTGGACTTTTGGACTTTTGGATTTTTGGACTTTTGGATTTTTGGACTTTTGGACTTTTGGACTTTTGGACTTTTGGACTTTTGGACTTTTGGACTTTTGGACTTTTGGACTTTTGGACTTTTGGACTTTTGGACTTTTGGACTTTTGGACTTTTGGACTTTTGGACTTTTGGACTTTTGGACTTTTGGACTTTTGGACTTTTGGACTTTTGGACTTTTGGACTTTTGGACTTTTGGACTTTTGGACTTTTGGACTTTTGGACTTTTGGACTTTTGGACTTTTGGACTTTTGGACTTTTGGACTTTTGGACTTTTGGACTTTTGGACTTTTGGACTTTTGGACTTTTGGACTTTTGGACTTTTGGACTTTTGGACTTTTGGACTTTTGGACTTTTGGACTTTTGGACTTTTGGACTTTTGGACTTTTGAACTTTTGGACTTTTGAACTTTTGGACTTTTGGACTTTTGGACTTTTGGACTTTTGGACTAAAGTCCAAAAGGCCAAAAGGCAGGAATCTTAGCATTATTTTATGTAGCCTATAGCCACTATCAATTAATGTACCTACTTATTATCGAACAGTTTTTGAAACCCTACCAGTAGTTTCAGTAAGACTTGCCTTGGTATGATGTGATCGTGGTCCCTTTGCAGCGTGTGTCCAATCTAGCGCAGCAGCTACACTTCCGACGTTTGATCTGTTGGTGGATAGGGGTCTCACTGCAGCGTTCCAATAGTCTTACGTTCGTGATGTTCTCGGGCCCGTATGTACCGAGGATCCATTGGAGGCAGCGTTTGACGAAGACTTATAGCTGGTAGCTGGTGCGAAATGTCTTTAGTGACCTTCCATGTCTCGCATCCGTATAGCAGTTAGCAGTACAGTTTTAACGTTTACTTTGTTTTGAGTTTCACTCTTCGTGTCTTTTGAACTTTTGGACTTTTGGACTAAAGTCCAAAAGGCCAAAAGCCGCGAGCGCCATCTATCTCATACCTATGTACTTTAAACGTGTCATAAAAGTCACAACAATACCATACATGCATATTTCAAAGAATGTCTATTATTACCATAAAATTTGTAAAAATAGTTTTTAAGTAGATAAGAAGAAACCTATTGTTTTATATTTTAACTAGCTGACCCTCGCAACTTTGTTTACGTCACACAAGGTCTATGAAATTAGAGGTATTTATTAATCATACTCATCAAGTAGCGTGTGAATCTGCCCTGTTTGCTTAATCAAAATAGAGCTTAATGGTTAAAGCTATTCCTCAGTATAGAATTTTCCTCAGTATAAACAATTTACATACAAACACCGGCGTGTTAGAATTTTATTACATGTATCAATGTAGTAGACGTAACGTGTATAAAATGACATCAATCAAATGTCATCAATATTCTGAAAAAGAAATTAAAAATAGAGTTCACAAACTCTTTTGAAAATACATACTGTACCTACCTTAGAGGATCGTTATAAAGATAACAGGATAGTTAACAACCATCCATAGAAAATAGATGGTATAATGCTGAATACCGCAAAGAACAATCGGCGCGGCATAGAATGGGGCCTATACTGATATCCTGGAGGATTTAAATGATGCCGATGTCCTGTGCCTGCTGAGGCACACACACGCCGTCATGCATGTCTGCAGGACAACGTGCAGGACAACGAGCAGGATGAGGCAGCGAATGGCTGGACTGAAATTAAAATCGACAGACGCAAGAGATGTGGTGGAGGCACTAATTCACGTACCTCGGGAGTGTCGTGTCAGAAACTGATGGGATAGAAGAGTACCTTACATCATTTCGAGTCTCGCCAAGGCCAGAACAACCTTTACACAGCCGCGCCCCGTGGGCAGTTGCGAAAATGGACACGAAGAGTGAAACTCAAAACAAAGTAAACGTTAAAACTGTACTGCTAACTGCTATACGGATGCGAGACATGGAAGGTAACTAAAGACATTTCGCACCAGCTACCAGCTATAAGTCTTCGTCAAACGCTGCCTCCAATGAATCCTCGGTACATACGGGCCCGAGAACATCACGAACGTAAGACTATTGGAACGCTGCAGTGAGACCAACAGATCAAACGTCGGAAGTGTAGCTGCTGCGCTAGATTGGACACACGCTGCAAAGGGACCACGATCACATCATACCAAGGCAAGTCTTACTGAAACTACTGGTAGGGTTTCAAAAACTGTTCGATAGTAAGTAGGTACATTAATTGATAGTGGCTATAGGCTACATAACATAATGCTAAGATTCCTGCCTTTTGGCCTTTTGGACTTTAGTCCAAAAGTCCAAAAGTTCAAAAGACACGAAGAGTGAAACTCAAAACAAAGTAAACGTTAAAACTGTACTGCTAACTGCTATACGGATGCGAGACATGGAAGGTCACTGAAGACATTTCGCACCAGCTACCAGCTATAAGTCTTCGTCAAACGCTGCCTCCAATGGATCCTCGGTACATACGGGCCCGAGAACATCACGAACGAGATTCCTGCCTTTTGGCCTTTTGGACTAAAGTCCAAAAGGCCAAAAGGCAGGAATCTTAGCATTATTTTATGTAGCCTATAGCCACTATCAATTAATGTACCTACTTATTATCGAACAGTTTTTGAAACCCTACCAGTAGTTTCAGTAAGACTTGCCTTGGTATGATGTGATCGTGGTCCCTTTGCAGCGTGTGTCCAATCTAGCGCAGCAGCTACACTTCCGACGTTTGATCTGTTGGTGGATAGGGGTCTCACTGCAGCGTTCCAATAGTCTTACGTTCGTGATGTTCTCGGGCCCGTATGTACCGAGGATCCATTGGAGGCAGCGTTTGACGAAGACTTATAGCTGGTAGCTGGTGCGAAATGTCTTTAGTGACCTTCCATGTCTCGCATCCGTATAGCAGTTAGCAGTACAGTTTTAACGTTTACTTTGTTTTGAGTTTCACTCTTCGTGTCTTTTGAACTTTTGGACTTTTGGACTAAAGTCCAAAAGGCCAAAAGGCAGGAATCTTAGCATTATGTTATGTAGCCTATAGCCACTATCAATTAATGTACCTACTTACTATCGAACAGTTTTTGAAACCCTACCAGTAGTTTCAGTAAGACTTGCCTTGGTATGATGTGATCGTGGTCCCTTTGCAGCGTGTGTCCAATCTAGCGCAGCAGCTACACTTCCGACGTTTGATCTGTTGGTCTCACTGCAGCGTTCCAATAGTCTTACGTTCGTGATGTTCTCGGGCCCGTATGTACCGAGGATTCATTGGAGGCAGCGTTTGACGAAGACTTATAGCTGGTAGCTGGTGCGAAATGTCTTTAGTTACCTTCCATGTCTCGCATCCGTATAGCAGTTAGCAGTACAGTTTTAACGTTTACTTTGTTTTGAGTTTCACTCTTCGTGTCCATTTTCGCAACTGCCCACGGGGCGCGGCTGTGTAAAGGTTGTTCTGGCCTTGGCGAGACTCGAAATGATGTAAGGTACTCTTCTATCCCATCAGTTTCTGACACGACACTCCCGAGGTACGTGAATTAGTGCCTCCACCACATCTCTTGCGTCTGTCGATTTTAATTTCAGTCCAGCCATTCGCTGCCTCATCCTGCTCGTTGTCCTGCACGTTGTCCTGCAGACATGCATGACGGCGTGTGTGTGCCTCAGCAGGCACAGGACATCGGCATCATTTAAATCCTCCAGGATATCAGTATAGGCCCCATTCTATGCCGCGCCGATTGTTCTTTGCGGTATTCAGCATTATACCATCTATTTTCTATGGATGGTTGTTAACTATCCTGTTATCTTTATAACGATCCTCTAAGGTAGGTACAGTATGTATTTTCAAAAGAGTTTGTGAACTCTATTTTTAATTTCTTTTTCAGAATATTGATGACATTTGATTGATGTCATTTTATACACGTTACGTCTACTACATTGATACATGTAATAAAATTCTAACACGCCGGTGTTTGTATGTAAATTGTTTATACTGAGGAAAATTCTATACTGAGGAATAGCTTTAACCATTAAGCTCTATTTTGATTAAGCAAACAGGGCAGATTCACACGCTACTTGATGAGTATGATTAATAAATACCTCTAATTTCATAGACCTTGTGTGACGTAAACAAAGTTGCGAGGGTCAGCTAGTTAAAATATAAAACAATAGGTTTCTTCTTATCTACTTAAAAACTATTTTTACAAATTTTATGGTAATAATAGACATTCTTTGAAATATGCATGTATGGTATTGTTGTGACTTTTATGACACGTTTAAAGTACATAGGTATGAGATAGATGGCGCTCGCGGCTACGTCAGCGTGAAATTTTCTTCCCGCTTCCCATGGGAACGTACTCCCGGGTTTGGCTATCTTTATAGCAGTATTATATATAAATTAACAAAACAAAAAATAATACTGCATTGGTGATAATAATAATAAAATGTATGTATATAGAGTACTCACTCATTTTCTTTCACTATTTTTTGTGACTTTCTTCATTAATAAATGCACTTTGTTTATTCATATTTAAAACACTTTTTACACAAATTATACGAGTACAGTTCACTGTTGTACATAGATGATGAATACCTATACACCTATAGTCGAATTTTTATTTAGACGAAGTAAATTGACAGCAACTAATGTAATTGACAGCATCGAAATTGTCATTTCACATTATGAACTCTAAATTCGACCAGCACTCTTAATTCAACTTTGGTCGAGTGGTTAAGACGCGGATCGGTACGCAGAAGGCGCAAGATCGATTCTGGGTACAAGCATCAATTTTTGGATTATTTGACACAATATAATAATATATAACGACTGCAGAGTTCATAATTGACGTAAACAAAAAATTTATGAAGTGCGAGACGAGATACACGAACGTGGCCGAAGGTAGCCTTGAGTGTGACTCGTTTTCGTGACACAATTTCTGGATTCGGTCTCCACGCAAGGCCCGCGATAGAAGCTATGCAATAGCTTAAAAATAAAATTACGTCCTCTAAGAAATGCAATATTCGGTCCTTAAATTGTAACATTTCAATGGACTATAACGACAAAGCTAAAAACTTACATACCTAAATGTTGGAATTTCTTAAAAAAGTGCATTCTTTGTAAGGACAGTTCACCTTCAAAAACTCCAAGTGTGTCTTAGGGCTTCGTCTAAGTCAATCATACGAGTGCCAATTTTATTTGTAAAGATTGAGTCAAGTATACAACTACCCATTATTTTACAAAGCAATTTCTGTAACTCTCACCTGAAAATCAGGCCTACCAAAATGACTCCGCAATAAATAACGAAAGTCGTAGAACATTGGCTATTTCGTGCAAACAGCTAACAACCGTTGTTATGGCCGCTCTAATTATCTTCGTTCGGAGAAATTAATGACCCTTTGTCCCGAAGGACATTTAGAACTCTTGTTTGATATTTATTGTAATAAAAGTACCGCGTCGATAGGTAAAGTTCTAGATTTAGATCATAATATATAGCATTTATCCATTAGGATATCTTAGTACCTAGGTAGAGGATTACCTCAATATAGGTAGGTACTAAGATTATAATTTAATATTTATATGAAAGTTTGTGGCGTGCGTTTGTTATTCGATCACGCTGTAAGTCCTGAGTCAGTCAACTCTCGTCTACTCTGAAACTCATCTGCTCCGTTGACCAACCCATATGAAGATCTAGCTATTACATTGTCCGATGCTCTATAGGTACAAATAAAAATAATTGAGATAGGTAGATTATAGTGCACATTAGGAACTTATGCGTCCCAAGAACGATCAAGTGACTTGACAAGTATGACGTCACATCAATATCAGATCGATCGTATGAAAGTAGCGTCGAGTGTACTCAGTAAACGATCCATGACTTGACTTAAGAACGTGAGACTTGATAATATAGAACGCAGTTCAGAGAATATTTTTAACTGGTTTAATCCCAGGATCATCACTTTCTGTAGACAAGGCGTAGCGGAACTGTGTGTTACATACAGCTAGTACTTTTTTATAAAATTCACAAATAAAACTTTCTTGTCCTAAAATCAACATAAACACAACAAAAATGCAAATACAATTAATTAACACTTACTCAACTCAAACAGTCTAACCGAACAGAGATTAAAGATATGGGTTTCATACGAACATTAAACATTCCGCCCTTACGACCCAGTTAGCTTGGCTTTGTATGCGGTTGACAGAGGTTACATTATTTCCATTCAAGTTTAAACCGCTAGGGAGTTTAATTTTATATGAATTTCTATTAACTTTCAAATCTTGTTTCGTAATCGTCGCATTATGTAACTAGTTAAAGATCACTGTTCAAAACTAACTAAATCATCTTTTGGGTTTACATCTTTTACAGTTTACAAAATTTCGACAATTTACAACATCATTTTTACAAATATACGGTGACATTTATTTAGTGTTATGCGTTAAAGTTATCACGGCTGCCCCATATCAAAACCTAGCAAGGAACATTTTTAAAGAAAATGTTTTTATTACATAATCTATATCAACTATTAAGTCCCTACAAAATAAAAAAATATCAGAGTGAAAATCTTACAAATAACCAGAGATTGGAATACTCATAACCTAGTAAGTACACCATCCATAATCCCGTAACCATTTACAAACCTAGTATGTCGATCTGACCATTAACAAACCTAGCAAGTCCCTGACACTTGCTAGGTTTTAAAGTGGTTGATGCGTCTTGCTAGGCTTATGAAATGGTCAAAAAACATGCGCGGCGGGGGCAGCAAGTTTCGACACGCCCAAACTGGATGGTAGTCTGGCCCAGAGTGCCTAGGAGAAAGCTGACCTTTTGGGTTCTCTCTTTGCGTCCAACTCGATCATGAAAGATGGAGGTGCGCTGCCGCCTGACGTAACGTGGTGTGGCACTTCCATGTCAGAAATTAAATTCAGGCCAGTGGGACGTCAGGCGGGAGCTTAAATGTCTAGGGAATGCCGTCTGGCCCACTCGACTTATGAGCGTCATAAGTCGAGTGGGCCAGACGGCATTCCCGCGGTGGTGCTTAAGCAGTGTGGTCCGGAGTTGTGTCCAGTACTTACACGTCTTTTCACGCTTTCATACTCCATGACAAAAGTCCCGGCGTCGTAGAAGATCGCGTACGTGCATCCTGTGCCAAAGAAGGGTGACAGGGCCGACCCGGCCAATTACAGGCCTATAGCCGTCACCTCCCTATTATTAAAGCTGATGGAGCGTGTAATTAATGCACAGCTCCTGAGGTACCTTGAGGAAAACGACCTGCTCAGTGACCGAAAGTACGGTAGTAGTTCCGTCACGGTCGCTCGACAGGCGATCTTCTCGTGTACCTCACACACCTATGGGCTGCGGCTATCGAGAGTAAGAGCGAGGCTCTAGCAGTGAGCCTCGACATCTCTAAAGGTTTTGACCGGGTCTGGCACCGTGGTCTTCTTACGAAATAACCGTCCTATGGACTGCCCGAAAGTTTATGCGGATAGGTGTCCAGATTTCTGGCTAGTAGAAGCATCAGGGCCGTTGTTTACGGCAGTTATTCTGAATGCATGGCCATACCACAAGGATCAATGTTTTCCCCCACTTTGTTTCTGCTGCATATCAATGACATGTTGTCTATTGACGGCATTCATTGTTATGCTGATGACAGTCCGGGTGCCACTTGTTATATGGGCCGTCCCGGTATCTCTCGGGCTGTAGTGGAGGAAAGTCGTGAACTACTTGAGTCTGAAATCGAGGCTACTCTCTCTCTAGAGTGTCCGATTAGGGTAAATAAAATCTTGTCCAATTCAACCCCACCAAGACACAAGTATGTGTATTCACCGCAAAGAAAACCCCATTTACTGTGTACAGTTGGTGGACTTAGATTTTCTAAAGAAAAAGTTTAACTGCAAGCTCCGCTCTGCTAGCAACGACATCGCAAGGGGCACTAAACGTGAATAAAAACAAGAAATTATTACCGAGCTTGTAAATCTCATGCCAGAATCCAGAAAGACCTTCTGGAAAGAATTACCAGTGAATGACTTATCTGTCGCTCTAACAAGTGACGGACAATTAGATACCTGCTAAATTCCTTTATAAATAAATCTATAATTTAACTTCTGAATAAAATCTATTCACTAAGTTACTTTTTGAAACATCTACCTGACTTACTAGAATTTTAATTTATAACACCTATTATCTACAATATTCAATAAACCACATTAAAACTTAGCAAGTGCTCTTACTAGGTTAGATACTGGTTTCTACAAGGGCGAACTGATTATCAAGTCATTATCAAAGTTAGTAAGGAGTATAAAATATGCAATATACAAAAATATCATAATATTTTAATATTATAATTATCGTCTATATTTATTTTATATAATTAATCCATTTTTAAATGGTTTATGTAAATATTGTTCTAGGGCAAGCCCAATTTACGTTTTAGCGCTCTCCTGTAAAATTTTGCTTTGAACACTTGCTAGGTTTTGATATGGGGCAGCCGACACTGTTCTATGATATTACAGAGAAAATGGGGCTGAGTAATATTAGTCAGCTCTTTTACTTCATAAACTTATGTGTATCACAGGTGAAGCTGCCACACATAATAATAATTCTAAGACAAATAAAATATAAGCCAATAGACATTCACTATTGAGTACATTCTTGCCCCAAATTGCGTCAAAGTTTCAATCTTGACTCGACGACTGTTTTAACGTTACTAGCAAACGGAGTATACATTATAAGTGCTTCCTAATTCCTCTATGATATATTTAGAACTCGCATATAATTTATTCGCATAATTATAATATGTGATCACTTTTTGACATTTATTTAAGCGTTTCCGTGCTTTGGAAGGCACGTTAAACTGTTGGTCCCGGTTGCCAGTAAAATGGCAGTCGTTAAGTCAAGTTGAAGACTATATTTCAACAGCAGGCAGTCACAACCTGCGCTTGTCCATTTAAACACGGCAATACGGCTCACCACCTATTACGTAGGTGGTGTAAAAAGGTGAAATGTGGGCATATAATATGCCTCTGCCTGCCCCTTCGGGGATAAAGGCGTGACCATATGTATGTATGTATGTATATAATTTATTATACAGAACCACTATAAGGGCACATAGGTATGCGCCACTACTAGCAATTCCCATAGTAGTTGCCCAAAACCTTGTAAAACTAAAAGAAAACATGTGCTAATGTATTATAATATGCTTTGCTGCAGCCTTTGAAAATAAAACGTCTGATACCACCACTACTGCAGTTTGAACTATTACAACTGAAACAGATATTAGTTTCAAATCGCAATAAAACGTAATTTTACAAAGCATCGTTTAGTACACTCTTTAAATCTCTCTCAGTATGCGTTTATCTCAACGTGTCTTCATTCTTATTAAAATGTTCACAAAGCTGAGCTCTAAGTCAGAAAATACGAGTAGAACTGAATTTTTCATAGCTCACGCCCAAACTCTGCTAGCAGAATATTTTAAATGACGTGAAGATGATTAAATCCTCTTTTGTGCGAAACAAGGCTGTAATTTTGTTCTCAAATTCAGTTTGAGAACTTTATGAATCGGATTAAATGTCGCCTCGAAAGTATTTTAGAAAAACATTGGGCTTCTGATTGCTTTGTATTAAGGGACAATGTTAATTTCACAAAGCTCTGAATGTTAATTTTAACGATAGCTGTATTTATGGATACAGGTATAGAAATGAATGTTTCTATACTATTCGACAAATTTAATTAATACTGAAGTAACATAGGCTATATTTATCATCATGCTGCTACCAAAGATAGTATAATAGCACGAGGCAGTGAATACGGCTGTGTAAGGGTTAATGAGCGTTGTCAGTACGTCAAAGACGAAGTTGTGGGACAAAGTTAATGAGTTATACCTATATAAACCTTACATATTTAAATGAATAAATATTTTATAACATTTTTACACCAACTTATAAATAGAAGCGCTCGTGGCCCCGCGGACTCAGTGTTCTATAAACGATCACTGCAGTAAGCAACTTTCACTATGGCCGGTCCATGGATGGGTGACCATCCATGTGATCACTTTGTGACATTTATTTGAGCGTTTCCGTGCTTCGGAAGGCACGTTAAGCCGTTGGTCCCGGTTGCCAGTAAAATGGCAGTCGTTAAGCTAAGTTGAAGGCTTTATTTCAACAGCAGGCAGTCACAACCTGCGCCTGTCCATTTAAACACGGCAATACGGCTCACCACCTATTACGTGGGACAAATTATACAAAGGTGAAATGTGGGCATATAATATGCCTCTGCCTACCCCTTCGGGGATAAAGGCGTGACCATATGTATGTATGTATGTTATAAATAGATACCAACTCGTTATGTATAGGACAATTTCAAGAAATAGGCTAAAACTGATTTTGTATTCTTGTCCAAAGTAACACAATGTCTTATTGAGTCCTGGGGTATCCTTCCGAGGGCTCACTCGGGGCTCCTATCCGTAGGCTATTAGGTAGGTAGGCTACGTGTGGGTTTTAATCGGCAGGAGTCCGGCATAGCATCCAAGTATTATTTTCCTCACGTTAGAAAAAAACGTAATGTCTTATTAGAGCGTCTTCGACCAATTTGTATTGTCAGTGATGACTCACAGTGCTAAACGCAACCCTTGATAGTGGTCCACACTGAGAAGCTGGTTCTCAGAGGGTAATGAAGAGTTTCACTTCGTGATACCCTCGGTTAGAGATGAGGAACTCCGAATGTCACCAACATAACCTGCAGAATCGTTTGACTCAAGTGGCAGTCAGCATAACAAGACATATTTCTTGTAGAACTGAAAGCAGGAGACTCTGAAAGCTTTTCGAATTGACAGTGAATGGTTGGTGAATAAATCTTCCTATAGATACCTATATAGAAATCTTGGGAGGTTACTGGATACGGTGGAATATTGTGGCGATCTTTGGAGTCATCCTGCGAGTCAAGTTATGGCTTGTTATTATGACAGGCTAAGCTGCTGTTCTACGCATGGTAAAAAAGACACTAAATTGTCGACTGACTGAGAATTTTCTTTTTCCATTCAGCCTACATGTGCTTTACCGGTTGTCTAAAACACCTTAAATAATAAATAATTGTCATTCTAAATTTATCGCCGCCGATAACTCACGATTTTATCATTTACGTAATTTACTTTTAGTCATGCCAGGAAATCATAAAATATCTAATCTGCAAACATTGCTAGATAGATGATGGCATCTATCTAGCAATGTTTGCAGATTAGATATTTTAATAAAATCAATAAAACTCATGGGAGTTTTATTGATTTTTTACAAACATAACCAGTATTTATTTAATATACTGTAATATAAATCATTGCATGCGGTCAATTTGTTATGAAATACACCATTTTATTTGCTAGCAATAAATTTAATTTTAATTTTGAACACGTCATCATTCTTCGGAAGTCCTTAATTTAAAGCGAAACGCGTACCTTTCACCTATAATAATAATAATAATAAATATTCACGGACATTTTACACAACGCTATCTGATCCCAAAGTAAGCTAGGAATAACCTGCTTGTGTTATGGGTATCAGACCACGGATATTAATACTTATATACTTTAAATACATACACATTATACATAGAAACACCCAGACTCTTGAGACAAACATTTATGGGTCACACAAATATTTGTCTCCGGTGGGAATCGAACCCACGACCTCCAGCGCCGCAGGCGGTATCACTACCGATTGCGCCACAGAGGCAGTCATGAGTCAGTCTATAAGGCGATACGTGTTTTTTTAATAAGTTATTAGTCACGTTGTTAGGCGGATTAGTGCTCATTGTTGACAATCTGGAGGGGACAGGCATTTTTCCTATCTTACGCCCAAATTTCCTTTACTGAGGAGTTCGGTTCGTCCATACTCCCTTACCGTTGATTGTGTTTATCCGTAACTGTTGTAAGTTAGGTTAGAATTGACGTATCAAGGATATGAGGTTAGTTCCTCTTGTAAAGTTGTGTGTTTGGAGATGACTGAAATCAGTTAGTAGCTTGAATATACTGTCCTTAATAGAGAAACACCTGCCTTATATAATAATACAAATTATACTTTAACTACCATACCACTACACTCTGCGTCCCCTTTTGTGCAGTCATTTGAAGTTCCTGACTTTTTTCGTACCATTTACAGGTAATGCAGGTACTGCGGGAAAAAAAATCCTAAGAAACGCTAAAAAGAACTCGACAAAAAACAAGTGCTTATTCGAGGCATTGAGCGACTAGAAAAGTCTTTTGAACTAAGTTCACCAACAACTCCATTTTACAAATACCTACTACAAAGAGAAAGATGGTAAAAAAATTTCAAGAAAGTTCCTCACTTTATTTGTTTCTGCAGCCATTTATTTCACAAGACATCTCGGAATTCGTATTAGCGGTTGGATCTACAATGCTCTTGGGCGCCGTAAAACAGTAAAACTTATTAAGTACTCCAACGATTATGACGCGGTTTTTCTTTCTTTCATTGGTGTAATATATTATCTGGTTATTTAAATTTGAACGAATAATGCCTTTCCACCAGGGATGTGTTATGCTAAGTTGCGTTTGAAATCGCACAATTTGACATAAATCGTAAAACTTAGAAGTGGACTGATAAATGTGTTTGGTGGATTTCAACGTATCCATGGCAACATAGAAACATCTCTGATGGAAAAGAACCCTCATCATGTTAGAATGATTATTTTATAGATAGTGAAGAAAATTAGTATGGGGTCCCGCCATGATCCTTGAAGCCCAAGTGACCTCACTTCGTGCTAGTAATGCACCTTCTGACTAAAGAACGAAGCCTCAGGAGCCCTACTTTCATGATTTTATTAGATCAGTCTGCAGTCAGTTGTAGCTCTCAATTATGCCAAGCGATTTTTTTTCCTTTTTTTATACTACTAAGTAGTAAAAAAAAAGAAAAAAAAGACAGACAAGCTTACGGCCCACCGGAAGGTTGGTAACCGTAGCCTATAGACGTTTGCAACACCAGAGGCGCTACACACGCGCTGCCGACCCTGGCGCAGGTTGTGACGACCCACAGTTGAAATTTTTCAAGCCGCCCGTAAGGCCTTCAACTTGGCTTAACGACTGTCATTTTACCGACAACCGGGACCAACGGCTTATCGTGCCTTCCGAAGCACGGAAACGCTCGTAAATAAATGTCACAAAGTGGTCCACGTGGTGGTCACCCATCCATGTCCAGCCAAGGATGTCCCCATGAACAACTTCTAGCAGGTAGTCTATATGTAGTATGTGTAAATGGAACAGTTATAAGGTTATGAATAAGAAACGATATTCCTACACTCTTAATTATTAGGTACCTACTGAGTTACACACAAGTTTCAATGGCTAATTCTATACAGACATCATCTATTAAAATTTCAGTTTATGAGATACAGCTTGGTGACAGACAGACAGATGGACAGAGAAGTCGTAGCAATAGGGTCTCGTTTTTACACTTTGGATACGTAACCCTTTTTTTGTTTAACGTGAGGGAAAATTCTCATGGATGTTATGCCGGACTCCTACCGACTAAAAAACCTCACGTTACGCCCAACAGCTTATGGTTGGGAGCTCCGGGTAAGCCCTCAGAAGGATGTCCCAGGACTCCCAACAGACCCACGGCCGCCACTGCGGCTTCGGCCAGGGGGTGGTTCGGATGCTATCCCGCGTCTTTGGAGGGTTTCGGGTGTGATCCCGCTTCTAAGAGGGGGCGTGCGTGAGTTCCTCACGTCACGCTGCCGTCATAAGCCGCCCTCTCACCGTCCTCAGGCCCCCGGTCATGGAGGCCGATAGTTCTCGGCGAAGACACGTCGACGGCGCCCAGGCCGCCGACTGCGAAACTCGGGTGGGAGAGTTCTCTGCCGTTCCCGCCGTCTCTTTCACAAGCATGACCTGCTCGCAGAAAGAGGCGACGCAGTCCCACTTACTCCCGCTGGAGAGCATGGCTCGCACCATGGTCTCGAGCGAGAGAGTGTCCACGTCCAGACCCACCACGAGGATGGTTACGTAACCCTAAAATTAAACAAATCCATTGAATATTAAATAAGTGCAATAAAAACTTAACATAGCATTTACCGATACTCCTTCGTAGTTACACAATTTATAAAACTATTAATCCAATTTACTGCACTGACAACCCTAACATTGTGGAAGTTCCGAACAATCCTAATTTATAGCAACAGAGATGTAACTTTATAGCCCTAGGGAATAATACCTAATTTCAATGGACATCAACATTATCAAATTATTGAGTTAGGGTAAACCGGATCAAAATTGGGTCAAATAGCGTTGATTTGGGATCTGTTTTAATTGGATTTGCGAAAATCGTGCAAGCCACTCCATTTCGTTCCTTTTTTATTGTATGCGCGTTGTGGTTCAGAATAAACAATATTTTTTCATTCTTTCGTTTTTTAGGGTTCCGTACCTAAAAAAGTAAATACGGGACCCTACTGATGAAACTTCGCCATCCGTCTGTCTGTCTGCCTGTCCGTCATGAGGCTGTATCTCAGCAACCGAGATAGCTAGAAAGCTGAAATTTTCACAGATGATGCATTTTAATTGCCGCATAACGACTAAAATCAGAGAAAAAAGGGATTAAGTGAGCTGCCATACAACAAACGCAAATTTCGCCGTTTTTTTGTAAGGAACCGTTCGTGTGTGGATCCGACTCGCACTTGGCCGGATTTTTCTTTATTGTTTATATTACGCAGTCAAATCTAGGATCTTTGCTTTCGCTGTCTGTTCACTTTGCTCTTTTAAATTACTCAACGGATTTTAATGCAGTCTTTAATCATGGATAGAGTGATAATTTTTCAAAGGAATACTATAATCATAAATTAAATGTGAAAAAACATCTATCTTAAGAAGTAGTCTAATCATCTTCTGACGCTTATCCAACTGGAAATTAAGACCGTCTTACAACCGGTGAATATTTTTCAGAGAGCGGAGGGCAGGGTTGTTGCAGACAAGGAGTGGGAGAGAACTGTATTATTTTCTGCCATCTCTTTCGATGACCTTACTCTACTTAGCAGATACTAGCAGATGTCAAGCGGTATCACCCGCATGGTTCCCATTCTCGTGGGAAATAAAGTAATAAAATATAGACTATGTAACATACATACATACATATAGTCACGCCATTATTCCCTAAGGGGTAGGCAGAGGCATTGCATACGCCCTCATTTCACCTTATGGTTTTATGCCCCACGTAATAGGTGGTGAGCCTATTGCCGTGTTGAAATGGACATTCGCAGGTCGCCGCGACCCGCAGTTGAAATTTTGCCTTCAACTTGTCTTAACGATTGTCATATTACTGACAACCTACACTCGAGAGCAATGAATCCGGGTCACTTAAAGAATCCTAAAAATCTCGGAAACTAAAAATGCTAGGTTAATGCAATAAATTGTATTTAATAGACAATGTAATACTCCTTAAATGAAGGTATTAAAACTTCTTAGTTATTGTAAAGTTATATCATAAAAAAATCAAATTTGAAAAAGGGCCACTTTCGAAGATGGAACTACGAAATTACAGCATTTGGTGTTGCTTTTGTTTGTAATCTGTCATTTATGTGGGTACATAAACCATGTTGATAGTGCTCTATATTCATTAATCAAGCTGAAATTATGTCGCTTACGCCTGAAGAATGCACCAGAATACTTACAATGCTGGAAACCGGCCGGAGTCAGCGCGATACAGCCAGGACTGTCGGTGTGTCGCTGTCAACAGTACAAAGAGTTCTCCGACGTTACGAAGAAACTGGTTCTAACCTACGCAGACCAGGAACGGGCAGAACCAGGTGTACCACAGCACGAGAAGACCGATACTTGGTGAACACCATGCTTCGAAATCGCTTTCTCACAGGAACTGAACTCACCAATCAGTTTCGACGCCTCGGAGGAAGTAACCCAAGTGCATGGACAGTAAGACGTCGGCTTGCTGAATCTAACTTAAAACCCCTTAGACCTGCAAACGGCCCTAAACTGGAGCGTGGGCATCGTATTTCGAGACTAAGGTATGCCCAGAGCCACGTAAATTGGAGTATTGAAGATTGGTCAAAAGTTATGTTCTCCGACGAATCAAAATTTATGCTCTACAAGCACGATGGAAGACACAGAGTGTATCGAAGACCAGGGGAAAGATTCAAGCAAGCATGCATCGAAGAAAAAGTAGCCTACGGTGGTGGGTCTGTACTTGTGTGGGCCGGAATTTCTTCTGAAAGTCGCACAGAGCTGGTGATCATAGAAAACGGCTCTTTAACTAGCGTAAGATATGTGGAAGAAATCCTCAATGATCACGTTGGTCCATTTATGGTCAATTTAGGTGAGGATGCTATATTTATGCATGACAATGCCCGACCTCATACAGGTAGGATTGTGAATGACTACCTTCAAGAGATGAACATTACTCGTATGGAGTGGCCAGCGCGCAGCCCGGATATCAACCCGATCGAGCATGCTTGGGACGAGCTAGGCAGATGCGTAAAACAACGAAACCCTCCCCCAATCACGCTTCGTGAGCTCAAAATTGCTCTCACAGAGGAATGGGAGAATATTCCCCACAATCGTATAAGGAACTTGGTGTACAGCATGCCAAACCGCGTAAACGCAGTAATGGAAGCACGAGGAGGCAATACGAAGTATTAAAATTCAAGAAAATCGTAATAAAGTTCAAAAATTTCATGTTTCCTATTTTTGTTTTAAGGAGAGATCGGCAGTTTTTTCTTTATGTAATTTTGTGTTAATAAAATGTATGGTGACTCATATTTTTTTTACTTTCATTTAAGGAGTATTACATTGTCTATTAAATACAATTTATTGCATTAACCTATCATTTTTAGTTTCCGAGATTTTTAACATTCTTTAAGTGACCCGGATTCATTGCTCTCGAGTGTATGTTACTCAGGGCTTTTCAATTGTGAAAGAGTTTTCGAAATCGGCACGGTACTTTTTGAGTTTATTCATTCCAAACATACACACACACAAAAATATTAACTTTTCCCGTTTATAAGATTGGTGTAGATGTCGACTAGTTCTTACCATTTTTACTGCCGCTCCAAAAATGTTTTCGCGTGACTATTGCTCGGAAGGTCAAGCTTGTATCCCGTAAATTGAGATCTATTGTACGAACTTGATATAAATTTCCAATAACGGTACTGTTTACGACTCCCAAGTTTCCAAAAAACATTTCGGATGTTGCTTCAAGACTTTTGGAATATTTTTTCAAATTATCTATCTGTACCAGGCTTTACATTAAACATACTTTGAACCCCATCGTTACGCATTGCCCTATATTAGTTTTGACCTCATGTCCAAACTTACAATCTTAACTAACTAAACTAACTATCTTAACGCTAAATCCCTTGCGGGGTAGGCAGAAAGAACCGAGCGCCACACGACACGGTCCATACACACCTCACTTGCTTCTTAAACTTTCATTTTTCTTTTCATGCATGCACGTCGGTTCCTACGGCTCTTGACACCACCTTCAACTAACACACGATTAATTTGGTCGTGGTAGGTGTGTCGTGGCCTTCCCCGACTCCTACGTCTATCCACTTTCGCGTTGTATATCTGTTTTGTCATTCTTTCATCTCCCATTCGTTCCACATGCCCGAACCATCGTAGCATGCCCTTCCTTACTTTAACACCGACACTCTCTTTCAGACCAACTCTCTTTCTTACATCTTCATTCCGAACGCGATCTGCGAGCGTTACTCCGCAGATTTTGCGTAGCGCGCGCATCTCGACCGCGTTTATTCTACTTTCATGAGTTTCCTGCCATACCCAACTCTCGCTTCCATACGTTAGCGTAGGTATCAGCACCGCATTGTGTACTGCGAGCTGGGCCTTTTGACTTAAGGCCTTGGTACCTAAAAGTTTGCCTAACGCTCCATTCACACTATTGCCCGCAGTTACCCTCTTTTCTACATCAGCGGTGTACCGTCCATCCCAGCTAAATGCACATCCAAGATATACAAACTCATCCACCTGTTCCAGCACTACATCATTTACAGTTAGTTATCCTGGCATTCGTTCTGTCCTCTTCTCTTTCGAATACCACACTTTCGTTTTAGTCGCGTTCAAATGTAAGCCTCTCATTAGACAATCATCTTTCATCGTTGTAATTAGTGACTGTAGTTCTGATGGCGATTCGGCTATGAGCACGGCATCATCTGTATACAGCAAACAGTTCACAAGTAAGTCACCCATTCGCAATCCAACATTCATCGATCTTACTCTCTTAAGACAATCGTCCAGGTACAGGACAAACAGCAGAGCCGACAGCACGCAATCCTGTCTGACGCCAATGTTGACGTCAAACCAGGGAGACAGGCTGCCGTCCACCCGCACACATGCCGTACATCCCACATATGTAGACTGCACGAAGCAGCGCACCATCAATCCCGTATCCTGGCAATATATCCCAGAGATCCTTCCGTACAACTCTGTCAAATGCTTTCTCCATGTCCACAAATCCGCAGAAAACCTTCCGGCCTAAAGCAAGCTCTATACAATGTGGCGGAGCGAGAAAACTTGGTCCATACATCCGCTTCCATTTCGGAAACCACCCTGCGCCTCCCACAGTAATACTTAATTATGATAAAGCCCGGAGATAGACAGACAGGCAGACGAAAGGACATTGAAGTCTAAGTAAAAGGGTTCCCTTTTTATATATTGGGTACGGAACCCTAATAAAAGTGAAAATAAGCAAAACATCTGCAATAAAATTAATCGAATATCTATTCAAGTTTTCGGATTAAAAGTTGCGGTAGTACCTCTTACGAGTCTCTGAGGAATAAGACCGTAACTTTTAATAGGTCAATTTAAATTCATTCCGTAACTTTAATAGTGCCGTAAACTTTGCTAATTCAATGGGACATTATGGTTTGTAAGTGGAATAAAAATTGTCAATGATTTCCTTATACGGTGGTGTATTTTTTAGTTTTAATATGGTATTGAATATATACCTGGCACCTGACAATAGATATTCAACCATTTCTATCCTTGAGAGCAAATAATTTGTTATATATATACATAACGACTTATCCAAAAATGCTTACCAAACAAGAAAGTGAGGCTTAGAAAGCAATAATAATAAAATAAATCCAAAAGTGAGTACTGTGTAGACTTTCCAGAAGTGAATACTTGAATAATACGGTCATATTAACGCACCTTCGATGCAATAACGACATAAGTACAACATTTACTTTTTTTCAGGACAAGTTTTTGAATGTTTACGACACCAGTAATTCACATACTTAAATAATTTCAATATATTCACTATATTAAAATTTTATCGGTACTTTACCAGTCAAAAGAAACGGCTTTAATGATCATCTAAGTATTAGATCATCATCTTATTTTAACAATATTGTTCCAATATAAAAAATATTTTTTTTATAGGAGTGACGTTGTAGCCCCAAAACACGAAAAGATCCTGCGATCTCCCCGCTGCAACTGACCAATAAGACGTTGTCGCATCAGATGTTTACAAAATCCCGCCAAAACAATAACGTCACTAGAGACTTTACGCAATAAACTAAACGAACTATTATTAAGACCCTAATTTACCAGGTGTAGATCAACTTCGTGCATTGTTTAGTCACAAAATCTCCATTTTGGAAAACTTTGCACTTATGTCGATATTGCACAGAAGGTGCGTTATGACGGTATTATTCACGATAAATTAAAAATTACTCGATGGTTACGTGTGAAGTGTTTAGCACTTGACGTGTTATGTGCCTACTCACTAATAGAGATTTAGAATTTGCTTTTTGGCCTCAGTTTCTTGTTCGGTAGGCATCATTTGTTGGATCAGAATTACGGTTTAATCCACAGATTACAGGACTAACTTGTAATCTGTGGGTTAAATCGTAATTCTTATTCAAGAAGTCAGATTTTAAAGCTACAATTCAAGGAATTTAATGTTTTAGCATACTCGTAATCATCCACTAATACATACATAACATCACGCCTGTCTCCCAACGGGGTAGGCAGAGACTAAGACTTTCCACTTGCTACGATTCTGGCAAACAACTTTCGCTTCTTCAACTTTCATAAGTGTCTTCATACATGCTCTTCGGTTAAGGGTACTCCTGACCTGGCCTTTTCTCAGAAGATTATCGATTTGATCGACATGAGTATGCCGAGGTCGACCCCTACCAGTTTGCTCGTTCACTCTCGCTTCATAAATCTGTTTCGTCAGCCTATTTCCATCCATTCTCTCCACATGTCCAAACCATCTGAGCATCCCTTTCTCTATCTTAGTCACTACATCTTCTGTCATACCGCAATGTTCCCTTATCACACTATTCTTTACTTTATCCCTCAATGTCACTCCAGCTATATTCGCAAACTTCTCATTTACACTTCATTAATTTTACTTTCATGCTTCTCCTGCCACATCCAACTTTCACTACCATGCATAAGTGTAGGGACAAGCACTCCTCTATGTACAGCCATCCTTGCCTTTTTAGACACGTTCTGACTGCTCATAAAGGTGTGAATGGCTCCATTCACTTGGTTTCCTGCCAAAACTCTTCTTTCAATATCATTGTCACATTTCCCATCTCTTGCAAATTTTGAACCCAAATATACAAACTCTTTCACCTGTTCCACGCTCTTTCCTTCGATCGATATCGAGCAATCATTCATACATTTCTCTCTTTCAAAAACAATTACTTTTGTCTTGCTTACATTAACATTCATTCCTCTACTTTTAAGCGCGTCGTTCATTATATTAACCATCAACTGCAACTCCTCCGCCGATGATGCCAGTATTACCTGATTATCAGCATAAAGGAGGCATTTGACGGCTAGCTCATTCATTTTTAATCCATACGCGCACTCTTGTAGTTCTTTCAAGCAACTGTCCATGTATAGGTTGAACAGCCATGGTGACGCTACACAGCCTTGTCTCACACCTTTTTCGATGGGAAAAAAGTCTGTGCAAGCTCCATTGATCCTGACACAAGCACTGGAGCCCTCGTATAGAGATTTCAAGGCTCGTATCAAGTTGCTGTTCACTCCATACATGGACAGTGTCGACCACAGTTCATTCCTCACCACTCTGTCATAGGCCTTTTCCAAGTCCACGAAGATGCAATAGACTTTTTGATGTTTTGCCAAAAACTTTTCAGCTAGGCATCTTTATAAAAAGACCTGATCCGTGCATCCTCTTCCTTTCATAAATCCTGCTTGTACATCACACATTTTTCGTTCAGTTTCATTCATCACTCTTTTAATCAAAACTTTAGCATACAATTTGCCTACGATACTAAGCAAGCTTATGCCGCAGTAGTTTTTGCACTCTTGCTGTGACCCTTTACCTTTGTACAGCGGCACTATGACAGATTTGCACCATTCTTTTGGTACTCTGCCATTTCGCCAGCAAAGATTAAAAAGGCGGTACAGCTGGCAAGCTACCACGCTACGACCCGCTTTCAGCATCTCGACAGAAATTCTATCAATCCCAGCAGCCTTTCCTAATTTCATACTATTCAACGCTTCCACAATTTCTTCCATACTTAAGTGGCTTTCATTCTCAAGTTCATTCATTTCCAAAACATGAGTCTCCCTTTGCATATCCTCTTTTTCAAATAAACTTTCAAAATATTCCTTCCACGTTTTTAACACACATTTCTCTCCTATCACAAGACTGCCATTACGGTTTCTGATTTGCTTGTGAGGTTGTCTTTTCAGTCCTCATTGTTATTATAGACTTCCAAAAGAATTTTATGTTTTGTTGGAAGTCATCAGATAACCTGTTATGAAAGTCATCCTCATCATTCTCTTTCTTACTTTTTATGACTGACGCTGATACCTTTTATACTCATCCTTTGCCATTTTTACCTCCTCATCCGTTGCCTTCTGCATTCTTTGGTTGGCCATTGTAGCCAACCAGTTCAACCATACTTGCTTCTTATCAGACAAAACTTTTTAAACTTCAGCACACATACTCTTTACCTGACATCCTTGTCTCCTTTTGTTTAACCCACATACTTCCACTGCAACTTTTACGAGACCTTCCTTAATCGGCTTCCATAATTCTTCAATCTCACATATTTCCTCTAAATTTACAAATTTCTCGCTCAATTTACTTACAAATTCCTCTTACACGCGTATATCTTTCAAATTTTCGACTTAGGTATATCTTTCAAATATCTTTCAAATTTTCGACTTCCACTAATACAGTATAATAAAATAATGTTATAATAGTGTTGATGGATATTATTTATTGAACTATTATTTATTAAATACTTGTGGCGACCGCCACATAGCGAAGATAAATAGAAGTCCTGCATCCCGATATGAAAGTTCTCACGACGAGGATTACACAAATCCTACATCGTGATGTCAGAGTTCTCACAGCGATAAATTATATTAACAATAGTCCAGCATCAACCGTTGGGGTTCGGCCCGCCAGGCACAATCACCTAGCCTGGTCGGAGAATCCTCTCTTTACGTGTTGGAGGAAAATTTCCAATCTTTCCTCCATACTCTTTCTGGGGCAAAAATAAAAATAAAACAAAATTTACGAAAGAAACATTTTATTTTTTTGAAGTTTTTCACTAACAGTGCGTTCACAGTTAAAGTTTCTTACAGTAAGAAACTGATTTTAAAAGTAAAACAGAAAGAAATATAATTTTGAAACAGCGTGAATACAAATAGCTTACATTTATAGTGAAATATAATATAGTTTTTTTTTCTAATTTTATTACACTTAAAGACTTGTGACTATTCATTTAATTTCTACAGAAGGCCGTGTCTTAGGCATTTATACGAGTATAGGTTTAGTATTTATCAAACATTTTTATGTTCAAAATATCCATGCACAGAAAATATAATATTTTTCTACATTTACCGAGATTTACACTATCAAGGACAGATATATTATAGTGGATTAGAAAAGTTTTATTCAACATATTATAGCTACATACAATATACATCGAATGATCTAGATATATTTTAGAATATAATTATTTTAATATGAAATTAGACTAGTGACATTTATAATATTGTAATGCAGATTTTTCGTCAAATATTCTAATGAAGTTATAACTGTTTATAATTACACTGATGGTCACACCCAAAAATATAATATAACAAAAATTAAACCATTTTTGTTTAATTTATCACCAATTTTACGTAATAGGAGATGAGACCTTTTGTTCTAAAAATACACAAGAACACACATTTCAGATAACATTCTAACTTTAAACTACATACAGTTTGCCAAAGTTGATATAATTTACTTAACTTCATGAGAATGCAAACTATTCGCCAAACTTTTCACTGGAAGGCCTCAAACTGGATGTAGGCGACGAGCGGAGCGACGGCAATTACGTTGCCAGAGTACAAGACAGTAGGCAACTCCAAAAACGATAACAAACGCACCGAGTGCGGTTAGCTTGTATGCAAACGCTGTGCCGTCGGGTTGCTACACACATAAGCGGGCCGGCATCAATCGGCAAGGCAAAATCGGTAAAATCGAATATGTGTAGATGAATGTTCGGGAATCACAAACCGCTCGGCTGCCGAACATTACCACTCGGCTTGGTAGTTGCTAAACACAGCGAGCCGGCATCAATCGGCAAAGCCGAACGGTAAAATGGAATATAAATTATGTAAATGAATCAGCAATACTGCCGAATGGAATGATGTGGCAACCGGAATGAACAACTCGATTGGCACTAGCCGATTGAAGTCGAACAAGTGCAGTAACAGCTTCGGGTCGGCTTTGTTGTTCGACAAATACTACCGAACCGACAATGCCCTTACCCCTTTGTATTCTGGCGCCGAAATTGCGCTGCTCGCGGCTGACATCCACTGTGAAGCCTTAGCTGGGCACGTGCTATCCATTGCGCATGTTTTTAAATAGCAGTGCTTCAGCCAAACAAGCGTATTTTGCGTACATACAACTGTTGTTTTGTGAATGGTGAACCACATAGATACGTAAAATGAACTGCTCTTTTTTGTAGTACGTATGTAGCGACCAGCGCTACACAATAATTACTACACGACTTCGATGCTAGGAATGAGAGTAATAACTGTAAAGTATTACGTGCTAGCAGTAAAGAATTACATACACATTATACCAACGATTAAGATTTATGTATGTGGATGTCTTTGCAGCAATTACTCTTACTTACTGGAAACTTCACTGCGAACCAAAGCATCTGAGCCGGCCCCAACTCACTAGGACTATTAACATTGGAAACAACGTATTTCTGTTCTAATTTACTCGTAATAGCTGTATTCAGATCCAAACCATCAGAACTGCACAAAGGTTCTGGTAACATCAATTTTTAAGAGACACATCTGACTCACATGGGACATTTGCAGTCAACCTCCAGTCTCGAAGAATATGCATGTGGCGTCCAGCACCACATAGCGAAGACTGATAGATTTAGAGAAATATTATAAACGCAGCAGCCCAAATTACGTTTGTTTGACTTGTAGGAATTTGCATAATGAGCAAGTGTACCCATTGTTGCGAAATAGTAAAAAGTTTTGAGATAGGTATCTGTACTTACTTAAAACAGAATGTTCAATAAAACATTTTGGAAATGTGCTTTTTTTATAAAAGAAAATGTTTCTATAATATTTACGCTATAGCATTCTGACTACGGTGATGATTTTATCGTAAAATACATTATTTATTAAACTTTATTGTCTATTAAATTAGGTAACTTAATATAGATATTTATTTATTATAACTTATCTAATTAAATGAATGACTAGACAATTTTATCCATTTTAGCGATGAAACTCTGTTTTGATAAACTTTAAGAACTTAACCCTGCAAGTAAAGTAAAAGTCACGACTCAATTCTCATCCATTGTAAAGCGCATTAACTCTTTTCAATATTTTTTCTCCCTTGTGATCAGATTTATGAACACATTGATGTTTTCGTATGGGCTTTAGAGTGCTACTCTTAATTAAAACAAACCTTTTAATTCTATCGTCAGCCTACGGGTTGACTATCAAAGGTCGAAAATGTCACGTGACTTCATCATTCGATGAAAATGATTTAGAGATCGGAATCTGCTTTGTAAGCTGACTATGACTTTGTCATAGTGACATATACTTTCAGTGTTGTATACGGTTTTTATTTTTATTTACCATTTTTTTTAATTTGATAGTTTTAGAATTTTTTCAATCTTTTCCCCATTTTTTTATTCTTTAATCTCCTTGATTTTGATAGCTATGCACCCTCTGATAATATGTCTAGGCAAAATTCTACCAAAAACAGTGTTTTATCGCAAAAACGAGTAGTAACTCTACCATAATGACTAGATGAAATTTCTTAATACCTAATCTTAGCGATATGTGACGTAAATGTTTCAAAGCATACCGTAATGAAGCTTATACTATACGTGTTTTATTATTTTGCTACAATCACAACACTGCACATTTTAAACATACTGTATTTAGGTACGTGTGGAATGTGTTAAGGCTATTAAGCATTATGCTACCACAGAATAATTAGGTCATGAGTATTTACATACGATATTTATGATCGTTTAAAGCTGTATTGTTTACTATGCAGTAGTTTCATGCTTTTCTGTTTTGCTCTATTTAAAACCTACTATTTCCATATTGGCAAACGATTTTCCAACCATTTAACCAACTGTTGGCAATTCAAGTTCTCCGACTGATTACGTCTCTATTGAATGGAACTTTTGATGGTTAATGGTATCGATGCATAACATTAATTCTACGATTCACTCTTTTTGTTTCTTATTGATCCTGGCCGGATCGGATCATTCATGGAGTGAAATTATCCTAATTAGAAATTTTGTAAAAGTAGGGTAAATTTATTTTTAATAGAGCGCACAGTTCTCTACGAAAATCAAGACAAAGAATTAATATTATTAAGGAACAAATTACTGACTTTCTTTATTGCTTTAATTAGGTCAGGCCTTTTAATTGGTTTACCTATATTTTAGGTTTCCTGAATATCATGGTTTACTGTGTTTTAGATTCATACAGCCGTTAATGGTATAGGAACGTTAATGGTTTTCATGTTTTAATGGTCAAATATGTACAAATTCTTAAAACATGCAACTTAAGATATAATTCTGGAAGGAAAGGTATACCCGAAAGGTTTTTGGTCTTGGTTTATAAAATTATTGAGGTAAATATACCCGTACCTACATTATTATTAAAATGCAACTCTAGTTTTTATAATTACAATATCTAATAGTATTCAAGGTACGCAGTAAGCACATTAACTATTTTAGAACATAGATACGCTTTTTTGTTTGTATATTTATATTTTTTTCCAAAATCTTATCATATATACAAGTTTTACGACTATTTTTTATTAAGTATAAAAGATCCATGAATTTTTCAAGGACAAATACTATATGAACGACAAACTTGTTTGACTGGTTCTCTGTAATTAGTAGCAGTAATGTTAGATATGAAAATTGGTTAAGAAAGGTAGTGTCGGTTTCCTGGAGTATCGTCGTAACCGTAGGCTGTTAGCAAGATACGTGAGGTTTTTTAGGCGGTAGGAGGCCGGCATAACACCCATAAGGATTTTCCCTCACGAAAATAAAAAAAAAGTTAGTGTCGGTATATTGAATAGATCATTCCTGTTCAACAGGGTTGGCATTCAATCTTGACCTTTTCCTTCAACAATTCGCTCCATCCTTGGTAATATCAAATCGCATTATTCTCGCAATTGTAACTCGTATGATAATTCTGGTTCCTCTTTATAATTTCTTTGTTGATTTTAAGATCGTAATTTTTCAGTAATCACATGTTAAACTTCAATATATAAAAATCAAACTATGTTTTAGGCATTGAATTCTTATCGTGTACTACAGTTTTTATTTGGAAAAGGCGAAGCATTTCAAAATTACAATAAACTTCATATCCATATAGTTTTCACTTTAGCATTTCTATTAAATGAGTTATTTAAAAATGTTGGTGGGAAGAACCATTGTATGGGATTACAAATGGCTGACATTTAAGCCTTTGTTACCGACTGACGAAGGTATTGACTAAGCATCCCTGCTGCATCGATAAAACATCAATCTTTTAACTTTTTTCACTATATCGTATCGCGCCAACCTTAACTGATTTATCGCACGTTCTGATTGAAGGTAATTCGTTGTCAAAAATAAAAAAAAATGTTGAATACATACATACACAAATAATAGAGTATATAAATAATTAGTACAATGACTAGATAAACGAAAAAAGAATTATACATCACACTTAAAGAGTTTTAATCCACTTCCTATGCTTACATCTTATGTACTATTTTCTAAAGATATTAAATTTCACTATTCACTAGCAAAAAACATTTGCCTTAAATTATTGTTTCTAGAGCGCATTATGTCTATGTAAGTCGTAATTATCCCAGGTTCAACTTTATATACATAATCCTTATGTATTATACATAGTAAAGCTTCACACAGATCACTAAAAATTATTACACTTACAAGAAAATGTGTATATTTGAACATTTTATACTATAGACTTTCAACTACATGGTATTTAAGTCCTCTGGGATTCACGCGATTAGCATTCTGCAACCAAGCTCTCTTCAATCAGCTGAATATTATTACTTAGATTTCCCAGTCTACATTAAGATCGCTTTTAATATACATGAAATTTAATTATACACTTATGTAAATTTTATTATACATTAATCATATTGTACAATCTACCCCCGTATTTATAGTTTTTTGACATCGCAATTCTTCTTATAATTTAAAAGTATTTAGTATTAGAGATCACAACAGCCACAAAATCCTTAACTTTTAATGTATAGGTCAAACAAAATTTGTCAAAGAAGACTCCAGAGTATTAAAGTTTCATGAGACAATATTGTTTAGATTACTAAAGTTTTTGAACAATCTTGATACAAAGCAATTAAAAGATAAATATTTACATTGATAGCAATTAGTCTGGATTTACAAGTTGGTTTTGCTTACCCGTAGCACAAATTATATAACAATAGTTCCGACTCGGAGACCAACTGCATTGCACAACTAGTTGGACGATTGATTTAGTCTATGGATCGACGGGGTTTTGCTTAAAGTATGCCTAAGAAGGTTCACTGGATTCCTCACTATCAACTTCACCCGGTTTGGTTTGACCGATGTTAAAATCTTTCAAAGCGTCTTGTATATGTTTTACCTGTCGAATAAATGTTTACATTACACTACAATCTGAAAACGTAGATAAAAAATTTGAAATGAAATTGTAAGTTCAAGTTGGCGTGAAACTAATCCCAAAAGGTTGACCTTATCAAACATTCATGTTCAATATATCGTAGACTTTATTCAATATCATAAACTTTATACTCTTAATACCTTACATAAAATCTAAGTGGAAAGTTTTCGATATGACTGTAAGACATGAGAGTTACTCGTATTCAATTTAGTTTAATTTAGAAAACATTAGAATACCTACAAATTAGAATCCCAATAATTTATCTAAGTCCCTGAACCCACCAAGATATCGAACTCTGATACTTTGAAATTTTCATCAAAATCAAAATTAAACAATACTTTAAAGATGACACTTATAACATAACGATAGATCTATAAAAGATAATATCGTTGTAAGTTTCATGTATATCATGAAAAATTTCAACTTCTATCTTTTAACGTAATAAAATTTGTATCAAAACAACACCTATTAATCCCCTTCCATAAATAAATCTACACTCAATCAGATTATCCCAAGTTAAATCTTTAAGGTACTGTGATATCCACTTGAAGTGACAAGCTCACCTGAGACGCGGAGGGATCCGTACCAGGATTCTGGTACTTATGCAGGAAATAACATGTCCCCGGTATGTCCTTAGGGAACGAATTTGGTAGACACGACTGATCCCGAGGCTCCATCTCGAAACCCGGGAATTTTATTAGCCACCTGAGAAAAAAAGGTTAATAAAATGGTCGGCGTTTTTAAACTTCTTTTTCGCTTCAACAGATATTATGAGGCTGACTTTATTCTTACGAGAAATCTTTATAGCTTCATTGAGATATGTTTCAAAAGGGTCTTTTTAAAAGCCTCGATTTCACCCGTGTAACTCCCGTTCCTGTGGGAATATGGGAATAAAATATAACCTATGCTCATCGGGAATAGTGTAGCTTCCCAACAGTGAAAGAATTTTTCGAATCGGTTCAGTAGTTTCGGAGCCTATTCGATTCAAACAAACAAACAATCAAATCTTTCCTCTATAAAATATTAGTATAGACAATGTGCCAAAGCTTACTTGTAGCTGGTTTCATGCGAGTAAAATATTCATTATACATCCAAAGCCTCCAAAGTGATTACCTAAGTAAATCATGTGTGGGGAACCGTATGGGCGCATAAACTTCAAAAAATAATGAGACAAGTAGGGCTGTAAACGGACCCTTTTTTGTGGCAGGTACTAAAGGATCCATGCACTCAGAATTTTATGGACCAAGTGTGTACCGTACCTAATTTTTGTGGTGAGCTTTCATTATGGGCAGCTTTACTTATATAAAACTTTTACTTGTGGCAGTGGACTGTATATTATGCTCCTAGTTTCAAGCAAATTTTGACTAAATTGACAAAACTGAAATAGAGTGTTTTTCAGTTTTCAGTTTTCGTCAGGAGTATATTGGGTGTAACAAAATTGACTCTTCAAATTTCGTCAAGTGACGTGACATCAGTCAAGAAACATTACAAAAAATGAAGAAAAAATATCACATGAATACTTTAACCGTAAATCCGTTTTAAAGGTCCTATAAATTTACCCTGCTCCACCAGGAAACCGTGGAGACATGGAAGGTGGGACTTGAGCAACCAAAGGGGGGATTCGCCACAATCGCGGCCGTCAGACCGGTCATGGACGAGTGGCTGGAGAGGAGACACGGTGCTCTCTCCTACCGGCTGTCACAGATACTAACCGGGCACGGTAGCTTCGGTAGATATCTGTGGCGAAGACACCGGGAAACCACGGCCGAGTGTCAGCACTGCGAGGACCGCAGCGATGACACAGCGCTCCATACGCTGGTGGAGTGCACTGCGTGGGCGCAACAGCGCCAGGTCCTCGTAGTGGGTCTGGACGTGGACACTCTCTCGCTCGAGACCATGGTGCGAGCCATGCTCTCCAGCGGGAGTAAGTGGGACTGCGCCGCCTCTTTCTGCGAGCAGGTCATGCTCGTGAAAGAGGCGGCGGGGCGGGTACGGGAGAGAACTCTTCCCCCCGAGTTCCGCAGTCGGCGGCCTGGACGCCGCCGACGTGTCTTCGCCGAGGACTATCGGCCTCCATGACCGGGGGTCCTTACAGAAGCAGGCCCATGACGGCATCGTGACGTGAGGAACTCATGCACGACCCCCCTTAGAAGCGGGATCACACCCGAAACCCACCCCCAAAGACGCGGATTAGCACCCGAACCACCCCCTGGGCGAGGCTGCAGAGGCGGCTGTAGGTCTGTTGGGAGTCCTGGGACATCCTTCCGAGGGCTTACCCGGGGCTCACAACCATAGGCTGTTGGGCGTTGCGTGAGGTTTTTTAGTCGGTAGGAGTCCGGCATAACATCCATGAGGATTTTCCCTCACGTAATAAAAAAAAAAAAAAAAAGGTCCTATAAATTTTCATTTTCACCCTTTCTATCGCTACAGACTGAGCGGCAGTAGAAAGCGACAGCGACATCCAGACGGGTGCTGCGCGTGGACATGACACGGTGACCATGTTACCTCGAATTGCCGCGGTAAAAAACGAATTCTTAATGTGTGACAAAAAAATTAAAAAAAAAATGAAAAAATTAACCCCCCTTTTTTATTAAATATTTGCATTTGATTTCCGATGCCAAGCCATCTCATGAAATTTGGAGAGGTAATTTTGTTACACCCAGTATATAAACCTATTCACTTACGTAAAGTTGGATCATTTAATATTTAAATGTAAACTGTGTAAGAAGCAAGAATCCAAGTTGTTATGATGGAGGTGAGTTAATATCACAATGTGCAATAGTCAAAATAGTCCTTATGTAACAGCCCTACTGTTACAAAATATTTAGGCCAAGATTCCAACCTCTTGAGTTTCCTGAAGATCGTGAAATTGAAGGAGATTCTTATTCTGATAGCTGATTCGTGTTTCAATGAATACCGGTCAACCGACAATCCATTTATGGATTGCATTATTAGTTGTCCGAAAATGTTTTCAAAAGTTTATTACGACTTTGAGAGATTCGGTTTAGGAGATATTCTTGACGTGCATACTAAATTTTAGAGATATTTAACATTGGTATTAACAGTAACTGCGCTTGGTGAAAGTTCAGTTGCTTTACTCCAAAATTTACAGTACCTACACATAATACACTCGAGAGCAATGAATCCGGGTCACTTAAAGAATCCTAAAAATCTCGGAAACTAAAAATGCTAGGTTAATGCAATAAATTGTATTTAATAGACAATGTAATACTCCTTAAATGAAGGTATTAAAACTTCTTAGTTATTGTAAAGTTATATCATAAAAAAATCAAATTTAAAAAAGGGCCACTTTCGAAGATGGAACTACGAAATTACAGCATTTGGTGTTGCTTTTGTTTGTAATCTGTCATTTATGTGGGTACATAAACCATGTTGATAGTGCTCTATATTCATTAATCAAGCTGAAATTATGTCGCTTACGCCTGAAGAATGCACCAGAATACTTACAATGCTGGAAACCGGCCGGAGTCAGCGCGATACAGCCAGGACTGTCGGTGTGTCGCTGTCAACAGTACAAAGAGTTCTCCGACGTTACGAAGAAACTGGTTCTAACCTACGCAGACCAGGAACGGGCAGAACCAGGTGTACCACAGCACGAGAAGACCGATACTTGGTGAACACCATGCTTCGAAATCGCTTTCTCACAGGAACTGAACTCACCAATCAGTTTCGACGCCTCGGAGGAAGTAACCCAAGTGCATGGACAGTAAGACGTCGGCTTGCTGAATCTAACTTAAAACCCCTTAGACCTGCAAACGGCCCTAAACTGGAGCGTGGGCATCGTATTTCGAGACTAAGGTATGCCCAGAGCCACGTAAATTGGAGTATTGAAGATTGGTCAAAAGTTATGTTCTCCGACGAATCAAAATTTATGCTCTACAAGCACGATGGAAGACACAGAGTGTATCGAAGACCAGGGGAAAGATTCAAGCAAGCATGCATCGAAGAAAAAGTAGCCTACGGTGGTGGGTCTGTACTTGTGTGGGCCGGAATTTCTTCTGAAAGTCGCACAGAGCTGGTGATCATAGAAAACGGCTCTTTAACTAGCGTAAGATATGTGGAAGAAATCCTCAATGATCACGTTGGTCCATTTATGGTCAATTTAGGTGAGGATGCTATATTTATGCATGACAATGCCCGACCTCATACAGGTAGGATTGTGAATGACTACCTTCAAGAGATGAACATTACTCGTATGGAGTGGCCAGCGCGCAGCCCGGATATCAACCCGATCGAGCATGCTTGGGACGAGCTAGGCAGATGCGTAAAACAACGAAACCCTCCCCCAATCACGCTTCGTGAGCTCAAAATTGCTCTCACAGAGGAATGGGAGAATATTCCCCAAAATCGTATAAGGAACTTGGTGTACAGCATGCCAAACCGCGTAAACGCAGTAATGGAAGCACGAGGAGGCAATACGAAGTATTAAAATTCAAGAAAATCGTAATAAAGTTCAAAAATTTCATGTTTCCTATTTTTGTTTTAAGGAGAGATCAGCAGTTTTTTCTTTATGTAATTTTGTGTTAATAAAATGTATGGTGACTCATATTTTTTTTACTTTCATTTAAGGAGTATTACATTGTCTATTAAATACAATTTATTGCATTAACCTATCATTTTTAGTTTCCGAGATTTTTAACATTCTTTAAGTGACCCGGATTCATTGCTCTCGAGTGTATTATCTGTATTACACGAAATTAACAAAAAGGTCATTTGCACAATTTTAGTCCAAATCTAAACACACATTTCATTTAAAACTATAAGCAAACTACATTGTACAAACAGAACAAACAACTTACTCGTAAGTTGTGGGGCTGACGTTGATCTTCAGTGGTTCGGAGCCCGACTCAAACTTGTTGGCCAACGTAACGTTATGTCCAAACAGACAATACTTGAGCATAGTTTTACCAACAACCCCGGCTAACACAGTACCGGTGTGTAAACCTATGCGCATCTGAAAAAATCGGCTAAGTTAGCAAAAATCACCTAAAAATTTTGTTATAAGGCATTAGGCATACAGTTCCCCTGTAAGAGAAGTATTGCAAAATCAAGACATCTTTAAACTCAGGTAGGTGACCTTAGGTCGCGCTTTTGAGTTTCTTAAAAACAATATGAGTACAAGAAAAAGGGCCTTTAAATTCTATGTATGTACTTTAAACACAAAAAACATCCGACAGTTACTCCTTTTGTTGAATTTTCTATTCAATCCTAAGACGTACTCAATTAAAGCTACTAAATATTATAAACAAATTCGCAAAATTTGACTTTTAAAATTATTTATAGAGTTAGTAGAAATACTAACTAAATTAGCGAGAGCTCTCAGCGCTACTGGGGCCCGATGACCAACTCAAAAGTGCGGCCATTGCTGCTGTCTTCCTAACCAATCTTCACCTTTTCCGAAAATTAATTAGCAATTAAAATATATCAAAAATACCAAATACCTTTATCGGATTCCCTTCGTGTGTCAAATGCTGAGCGCATGTCTCAACCATCCGCAATGCCATCCACGCGATCTGCGGTGCATGCGTCTCAATCTTTCTGTGTAAGCCACTTGCCACACAATACGCGTCTCCTATAGTCTCCACCTAAATAAGAGAGAAAATCTCTATTGAGTTTTTTATTCCTTATGCTATCAATAGTGTATTTTTCAATATTAAGCTCGCCAAATTGACGTCGCCAGCCTGATGGAAATCATGGCTTATCTATCGATTGGGGGTCACTCTCACAGACCGTAGAACTTCTAACAGTGGTCCTCAAGTTGGCGGTCCCATGATGTACCTCCTTACGCTCCGCTTGAAGAACCTGGGATTGTGAGACGAGGGAAACCCGTGCGCGAGCAGGTCGTTACAAGCTTTTATAGTGCCCAGCACGCGTTGTTTGGGATCGAAAAGTATGAAAGTACAAAAACAAATTCCTTTTAACTAGCTAACCTCCAAACCTTGGAATTCTCCGTGCTGTGTTTAGAGATCAATTAGCCCTTCCCAATTCTGAACTGGTCGATTTCAACATGATAATAAGCCCACCGCTATATTGGGTTTCCCAAAATTGACTCTCCAAATTTCATATGATGACTTGGCATCGTATATACATGGAAAATCAAATTTATCTTCTTTTTGCTGGCAAAATTTAAACGTTTATAAGTTTGTGTCTAACCCTTCAAAAAATGGCGTATAATGCATTTTTGCTGTGGTTTATTAATATTATTATTAGAAGGTTAGCTTTGATATTCCATAGTTATTCTAAAAACCTGTCACAGACTTCAAGGAAGAAGATCTCGAATATTATTTTTAGGGTACGTAAGATTTATATAATACGAATAACATGAATAACAAAATCGTTTAATCGTGCAGACATTCACCAAAGTTGATAAATAAATTGATGAATTATTCAGTATACTGTTTGTTGTATCAAATACAACTCTCACAGAGTATTTAATATTCGCAACACAGTAATAAATTTTCGAGTTCCACTGCGAGCCAAACTTTGACCACAGCTTGGCAGTTTGGGTAGGAATTAGTATTAGATATCATGAATATAAATTGCCGAGTATTTAAACTTATAACGGGTGTTTTTTTTAGAGGTATAGAACTTTAAGTTGGCCTAACTGTTTTAACCGGCGGTATTTTTGTCAGCTGTAAAGTGATTTATGTTTAGTATGGTTTGGCATTTTAACATAAATAGACTGAAGCCTGAACAATGCTTCCAAATTGTGCAAATTTATTTTGAAAATCATGGTTCTTTCCGAAATGCGTATCGTGATTTTCATAAGCGAATTTTCTTTAGCGGTGCAGCTCACTTTTGGTTGAATGGATACATCAATAAACAAAACTGCCATATTTGGGGTGATGATGATCCTCAAGTGTATGTTGAGACACCGTTACATCCAGTAAAACTGACTGTGTGGTGTGCTTTATAGGCTGGTGGAATAATTGGTCCGTACTTCTTTAGAAACGATGCTGACCAGAATGTTACAGTCAATCGTGACTGCTATAGAGCGAAGATTACTGACTTTTTCGTTCATCAATTGAACAACCATGTTGTGCAGGAGTAGTGGTTTCAACAAGACGGCGCAACATGTCACATTGCTCGTGCCACAATTGATTTATTGAAGGAAACGTTTGGTAACCGCATAGTTTCACGTTTTGGACACGTGGATTGGCCTCCAGAGTCGTGCGATTTTACGCCACTTGACTATTTTCTGTGGAGATATGTGAAGTCGCTCGTCTACGCCGATGAGCCCGAAACGATTGACCACTTGGAGGATAACATTCGGAGCGATATTGTCGCTATACGGCCACAAATGTTGGGAAAGTCATCGAAAATTGGACCTCTAGATTAGACTACGTCCGAGCCAGCCCTGGCGGTTATATGCCAGAAATCATATTTAAATTATAATGCCAGAAGATTTCCTTTCGAATAAAGTCATTTCCATATCAATAAAAACAATCACCTTCGTTTTATTCCATTTCAAAGTTCTATACCTCGAAAAAAAACACCCTTTACTTACTAAAAGAAAGAAAGAAAGAAAGAAAGAAAAATAGTTTATTCCACTAGCACTACTAAAACAAAAAATATCAAAAACAATAACTAAAATATACATCCTTAAATCTAAAAACACAATTTCATTACACGCACTCTGTGGAATAACGGCCGCCTCTCAGCTTAATGCTGTCTGCATGTGGTTCATGCAGCCAGCGCTGGTTTTCAGAGGCGGCCGGACGCGACGCGACTACCCGATAAAACAGTCAGCAAAACAACAAATTTAAAACAAACATCGCCAATCACATGCAACTATATTTAAAAAAAAAATAAAAAATAATATAATAATAAACATAACAATATGAGGGCTGGCAACATTTCTGGCAGTTTCCGTCTCCCTCCGAGCGAGAGACGCCACGCCACGCCACCGCCATTACTGTCAAGTGTCAATTCATGAATTCAATCATATTATCAACTTTGACTTTCCCTTTCATTCCCAAGAAACTGGTTAAACCAGATAATGGTAACTTGTTATTCAAGTAATAATCATATTGATAACAAAGAAGATACACAGTAAGCGACCTTAGTAAGTTGTGTTGCATGTGATTACGATTTGCATCCAGTAATCAATGTTCTGTTCTTTGGTGTAAAATGCGTTTAATGCTGTGTCAATCTTTACCAGTTCATACTACTCTTTTCAAATTCCCTATTTTATTTTACTCACTCTCAATATACTAACAAGAATTTTCGACACACTGTACGAAATAGGTGGTGTATCAAGAAACTGTTTAACTATTAATATTTAATTACAAAAATTAATAATTAAATTACAAAAATAATTAGTTAAAAAACTATTAATATTAGTATTTAATTTAAAAAAAAAAAATATTTAACCTTTTTTTATGTAACATAATATTTAACATTTAATTTCATGTCACAATATCATTTTACATGTCACATACACATACACTTACAGCTAATTATATAATTCGCTCCTTACCGTATCCGGTGCAAAAGTGCCCGTTACACTGGCAGCATTGCCACGCTGTATAGCGATGGCCAACCTTTGCACCAGATACGAAAAGTTATTTAACATTTCTTTCAAGTTTAAAAATTTTATACTGGTACGTGACCCTAATTTACGTTGTATAATTTTGATATTAGTATTTGGGTCATAGCAATAATTTATGCATTTGAAATTTCAATTTCAGATTTGCAAATGGATTATGAACAAGAGGACGCCCAAACACACAAGTGGTCCTGGGTTTCGTTTATTTCTACTCAAACGACGGAACTCTAAAAATTCACAAAAAGAATTCACAATAATCTTATCCACACAATTCTTGCGTTTCTTTTAACGTAATATTTGTCTATTTGTCTTCCATTGTAATATAATAGGAACTTTGTTAGACATAAGATATCTTTCAACATTATTATCCTTGTGATAAAATATTTCTTTTCGCAACAGAAGTTCTATTCAAAGTACATACGTAATTGTGTTACTCACTCTGCAATGCTAATTTGAACATCAAACGATAGATCTTTTGATCATCATGTAATTTATCGCTGTCAAACATTATTAACATGTTCCTTCCTTTACGTTTGTATTATCTTTTCTTACTTTAGAACTTCGCAGTAGATTTACAAATTTTAATGTTTCGCGCTTTGGTCTTTCTGAGCACGTGTAGCAAGCTATAATGTTTTCCAGCGGGAGTAAGTGGGACTGCGCCGCCTCTTTCTGCGAGCAGGTCATGCTCGCGAAGGAGGCGGCGGGCCGGGTGCGGGAGAGAACTCTCCCACCCGAGTTCCGCAGTCGGCGCCCTGGGCGCCGCCGACGTGTCTTCGCCGAGGACTATCGGCCTCCATGACCGGGGGGTCTGAGGACGGTGAGAGGGCCGCTCACCGTCCTTACAAAAGCAGGCCCATGACGGCAGCGTGACGTGAGCACTCACGCACGCCCCCCCTTAGAAGCGGGGTCACACCCGAAACCCCCCATAGACGCGGGATTGCACCCGAACCACCCCCTGGGCGAGGCCGCATTAGCGGCCGTAGGTCTGTTGGGAGTCACGGGACATCCTTCCTGAGGGCTTACCCGGGGCTCTCAACCATAGGCTGTTGGGCGTTACGTGAGGTTTTTTAGTCGGTAAGAGTCCGGCATAGCATCCTACGAGGATTTTCCCTCACGTTAAAAAAAAAAAAAGCTATAATGTTTTGGTGACATGTTTACAAGGTGACATCTAAATCAAATGTTCTATTCCAAAATATGTGTGGGGTCGGTAGACACCGGTCGGTGACTCATGGAGTCGTGATCTACGTGCAGCCAAAAGACGGAGAAGGAAGGGTTCTCAAGGCAGTGCAGCCGGCGACAACAAACATCCGCCCTAACGAACGCGCACTGAATAAAATGTTTGCTCCCCTGTATTATATATTATACAGGGGGTATTATAACTTACTAGCTGATGCGCGCGGCTTCGCCCGCGTAAAATTTGGTTCCCGTTCCCGCTTCCCGTGGGAACATTTTCCCGGGATAAAAAGTAGTGTTATTCCGGACTATACCTACTCTATCCCTGAACCAAATTTCAGCCAGATCCATTCACCCGTTAGAGCGTGATTGGGTAACAAACATCCAAACATCTAAACATCCAAACATCTTCACAAACTTTCACATTTATAATATTAGTAGGATATGTATATATTTATAGAGTATAGTAACCAAATTAAGTTTATACTACTCGTAGAATATGCTATTTGATGAATCTACTTCCATAGTTCTGAATTCATTCATAGAATAGTTATAGAGAAATCATGGAAATTCTGAAACAAACTTTTTCCAAAATTCGAACTTAGAACCTAAATACTTCAATAGAACACACTGCTACACGTATCTTCTATTTTTTTTTCGTTTTAACTTGTGAAAAATCCGTCATAGATACTATGCCGGATTCCTACTGACTAAAAATCAACACGTTCCTTACCTACTGCGCCTACGATTGCGAGCCCCGGGTAAGCCCTCGTTAAAATATCCCCAGGATTCTCAACAGTTCTTGGCTACCACTGCGACCTCAACTAGGAGATTCAGGTGCTATCCCGCTTCTTGGGGCATGTGACAAGCGTGAAATTATCACGTCACGCCAGGTCAGTCAGGCCTGCTTCTGTAAGGATAGTGACATACTTCTTACCTTATAAACATCCAGCTCTTCACAAAATATGTCAAACACGCTGTACAGGTCTTCAAGCATGGCGATAACCATCATTGGAGTGGCTGTAGCACATATTGATGTGAAACCAACTATGTCGCTGAACAGCATTGTGACGTCATCGTGACTTTTCGCTTCGATTTTTTCCCCTAGAGCAATAAATAAAATTAATGATTTACTCATTTAATAAATATTTAATTTTGAATTTTCTTCCCAATCCCGCATTCCATGGGAACTTATATACCTACGGAATAAAAAGCCAGTGTTTTGAATTTTAATTCCAGACTATTGTCTATCCCTGTACCAAATTTCAGCTAGATTCGTTCAGCCTAAGCGTGAAAGAGTAACAAACATCCTAGAAATCCACGAAACCTGACATTTGGACCTCTCAGTCAATTGCATTTATAATATTAGTGAAATATTAACTTGCAATGTGTAAATGTTAAGAGGTACTATTGTGTTAATGTTTATTTTGAATTTTATACTCCGGTAAAGTAAAAGAAGTTAAAAACCGTTTATGGTACTTGATATGCTTCTAAAAATAAAAGTTTAATACAAACCAGTATAAAATCAAGTAGAATTACTTTGTCAAACATACGATTTTAAAATTCGACGTCAAAAGTGAGACCGATAAACTTTGGAATAAAAATATTTGCTTTTCCAACGAAAAGAACTTTTCTTTTACCTTTTATCTACACTCATTTTATTCTCAATTCATTCACATTCAACCGATTATGGACTCTAAGAACACAAATTGCATGTATAAAAAGAGGAAAATCGCATCGCGTCTCTGCGTCACCCCTGTGTATGAGCTGATTGCGTTTCAAAACTTACAAGTTAAATCTGTACTTCAAAGTTTTGATCTGAATACAAAGCGTCTGAGTAATCACCATCCATAAATTTTGAGACAAAACGTTCTACGGTATTATATAAAATCCATTTATTCAACATAAACGCCTACCCATCATCCTCAAGGACTTAAGGCAGTTGATAAAGCTAACGACCTTGACCATACAAAACACGCTTCCTTATAGCTAGGAAAATAAATGAAGTATTTTATAGCTTATTTTAGTTGTAATTAGTAAAACTTATTCAAAATCGAAGAAATAAACAAATTATATATGTATGTTTTCTACATACATTTTGATTCCCGTCGATAAAAAATGAAGAAATAAAATGCACTCATCTAAAAATTTGCTACTGATTTAATGATCATTTACACAAAATGTATTATTAAAATACATACATAATATCGTCACGCCTGTTTCCCATCGGGGTACGCAGATTATGGCTTTCCACTTGCTACGATCCTGGCATACCACTTTCGCTTCTTCTGCTTTCATAAGCAACAACATATACTAATTCTTATTAAAATACAATTCATAAAAAAAGCATATTATCACAGATCTTGTAGATTAAAAATCTACAATCTACTCATGCCGACAAATGATCATTTCATTTGCACGTCTATTTCGTCATTTTCCAAACCAGGCCCCTTAAGGGTGTAAATCCTTCGCAATTATTCATGCACAGCGCATGAACGTGACGGCGTTATGAAGGTTTAGTTTACCTGTCTAAATAAATTGAGCAGCCACAGTTACGTGGTGAAACTTCATAAAAAAAACCGGAAAAGTGCGACTCAGACTTGGGCACGTAGGGTTTCGTATCAAAATACCTACGAAAAGACCATTATTTTTGCTGTGTGGGAGGCCCCCTTAAATATTCGTTAATGCTATTTTAGTATAATAATTCATTTAATAAAAAAATAACAATTTTATAACCGGCCAAGTGCGAGTCGGACTTGCAAATGTAGGGTTCCTTACCAAGAAACGGTTTAAATCACGTTTGTTGTATGAGCACCCCTTAAATATTATTACTTTTCTGATGTAAGTATGTTATAGCGGCAACAGAAATACATCATTTGTGAAAATTTCTGCTTTTTAGCTATAACTGTTCACGAGAGCCTGGAAACCGACAGAGAGATATCGAAGTCTCAGTAAAGCGTCCCGATTTTACCCTTTTAGTACGGAACCCTGAAATGTATACAAGGTTTACTTATACATTTACACAAATATACACCTCGTTTGCACCCTACTGTGACGCCAAAGAATCGTAGTACAACATAAAAACGGAATGAACTCCACGGTAATGACTAAATGACGTTGTATTTTGGGTAAAACTCGAAATGGAGAATGAAATTGAGTGCGAGTTACTTTTTAGAATGAAATGTAAAATTGGATTATTTTCTTTGATGTTATTATTAAGGAAGATACTTTTTAGGGTTCCATATGTAAAAGGTAAAACGGGGGCCCTGTTACTGCTATTTCTGAATCTCTGTGGTCCGTCTGTCACCTAAAAAGGCAACATTGCGTGTTCCATAATCTGATCATAAAATGTTTCCATTTCACTGCGTATTTTATTTTTTCACTTCATTTCGATGCGTCCCGTATTTTATTCGGAGTAGAAACATCAATATCATTTATGGTTATAAAATGAAATTGCAGATCATTTATTTAATAATGTTACCATGTTACAGTCTTTAAAGCATTTCTTGGACGAATCAAGAAAATGAATCAGATTATGAACGGAATGCGCTAGTTGGCCTTTTTATTTATTATTTATTTATTTATTTTTCACTTTATTGTACGCCAAGTAAATATAATTATTTTTAGCCCCTGAGACAGTAATTTCATGAACCGTAATAACTAGACTGTTGAAACTTCCATAGAGGACGTATCTCTGTTGCCGCTACGAAAATAAGTAAAAAGAATGAACTTAATTACCTATTTAGAATACAAAAAACCCGACTGCCAAGTAAACATACAACTGAAAAGCAATAATCAAGCTCTACATTTCTTTTGTGATTTTCATTAGCTACTTACTGTTTTACTTTGTCGGCAACATTTGCAGACGGGAAGATGCTATGTCAAGCGAGTGGTGGTTTACAAAATAGTTACAATGTTCCCATAGCTTTTTCCCGCCTGCAAATATTGCCGACAAATTAAAACAGTAAGTAGCTAAAGAAAATCACAAAAGAAATGTAGAGCTTGTTTTTTGCTTTTCAGTTGTATGTTTACTTGGCAGTCGGGTTTTTGTATTGAGTTATTAATTTTCGTGTAGTGAAGGGACATCACCAAAATTCAACCTTAATTATTATATTTTTGGTCATATTTCTAGTGCTACTCAACCGATTGCAATCAAACAAATGTTAGAATTTAAGTCTGACCAAGGCCTTATAAACACATAATACCGCATCGAAATCGGTTCAGTAGTTTTGCGTTCATCGCAGTTAAATAATTATAACGCCAAAATTCCGACATTTCGATTTTCCATGAATTTTATTATACCTGGTGTCACTTACACAATGACACCTTGTATTTAAAAATCCATCAAGCCGTTCAGGCGGTAGAGCGTTCAAGAAAAATTATCAAACCTTACATTATAGCGCCAAAAGTCTGCCATTTTCATTTTTCAAAAATTTTAATATACCTGGTGTCACTCACACAATCACGACGAATCAAATGACACCTCGTATGTTAAAATCCGTCAAGTCGTTGAGTCTGTAGAGCATGCAAGAAAAAAAATCAACGTTTTCATTTTAGCGCCAGAAGTCAGCCATTTTGATTTTTAAGAAATTTTAATGTACCTGGTGTCACTTACACAATCACGGCGAATCAAATGACACCTCGCATGTCAAAATCCGTCAAGCCGTTCAGGCTGTAGGACGTGACAAATAATTATACATACATACATACATTATCTCGAAAAACATTACCCTCCTGTCTTCGGCAGTTCGGGTAAAAACAAATAAAATACATATTTATGGGGGCTCCCATAGAACAAATAAGGTTTAATTGCCGTTTTTTTTTGTACAGAACCTTTCGTTCGCGAGTTTGACGCTCACTTGACCAGTTTTACCACAACGCCATATGATGTTAAATACTTTACTACCACACCAAGTAGTGCCATAGCATATTTTTATATGACTTATCAAATTATGTTAAGATTGCGCTACCTTTTGAAGGAAATCTGTTACTTTAAGGATCCTTGTGACTTCATGAACTCGTGCAGTTTATTCCATTTCATATATTTCACTTCATTCTATTAAAATAATTTCGTCTCTAACTTTGTTATAATATGCAAGCACTCCACACAGTCCACAAACAAAGAATAAATATCCTGTCTCTGGCGAATGTGATCATAGCTTTCCTTCACACGTAAACAAAGTAATAGCACATCAGAGATTTTCTTTGTCTTTGTTTAAGTGTATTTTACACTATCAAGTAAACAAAGTTCTGAGGGTTAAGTTTCAAACAACGGCGTACGTGATTAAAGTAATTTACATTTAGCTAAGTGAGTTCGTGACCTTTGTATAAATCCTTGCGTGATGTTTGTATATTGTACTTAGCTGTAGGAATAATTATGCATAAATGTAGGGTTAACTTGCATTGGATCCAAAGTAAGCTGTGTAGTATTTCGTGTAAAGAACGAGGTTAAATTTAAAACAAGGTGAATTTTTTGTCCAATTATGCTATAAAATAAATTTGTTGAGTCACATAACCTACTTTTCACTATTACAACTTATAAATAATTGCGCAAATAGCTCAGTCTCTCTGTAACAAGTTCACTTTACGCCTGATCTGAATTACTGAACTGATTATAATAAAATTTGGTTCAGGGATAGAATAGAACTTGAGAGAGAACATTCACTACTTTTCACCGCAGATTTTTTTTTCTTTCAGATCAAGCTCCTGTTGTTAAAAGTCTATGCGACCAGAGCAGAGGTCGTTAGTTAGTAAATTATAAGAAAACGGGTATTCTGTTTAAAAAGTTTATCAGAATCAATGTTGCGTTCTAAACATGACATTCATTACAAACAGACAGAGATACTTCTCCATTATACTTAAAATTAAAAATACGAAAGTTTGTGAGTGTCTAGAAGTCTGAATGTTTGTACTCTTTCACGCTACAAGAGCTAAATGGATCTGACTGAAAACTATTACAGAGTTAGATTAAAGTCTAGATTTAGAATAACACAAAGACTAGGTAAGTACCTTTCCCATTGGAAGCGGGAATGTGAACAATTATACAATAACAACTTTAAGAGTCTGTATGACGCCAAATAGACTATTACCTTGATCTAGATCTCAGGACTTGAGAGGTCTAATGAATTAAAATTTTAACACAGACAACTTCAGTTCATAAACTAAAAACTCACTAAGCTAAAAACACGATTGCTGATAAAATCCTCGATAGATTTTTGTGTTGAAAATACCTCGATTTCTTGAAATTTTAACCTAGATCTCGTAAGTTTTAAGTTGTTTTTATAATATAAAATATTTATAAGAAAGACAATAGTAAAATCTTCATTTGCACTAGACCACTTTTTTAATATTGGTTATAGTTTTTGTTTATAATTAATTTATTTCGTTAAAAACGCACAAAAACCGATCGCATCTCGCTGTGTCTTGCACGCTAAAATGTATATCTTCTATCTTCTTTCAACAATTTGGCGTCTGGTAGGCTCTTAAAGTAGGGATTATAATAATTTCTGCAAACCATTTTCCTCAAACAAGTACTCCCTACCTGTACGCATGTTCCGCTTAAATTTTCACCACTCAATTAACAAACGGTAACTACAAACTCCTAAGCAAATTGCGTACTTAAATTAAACTATGCATAAATCAATTTCTCATGTAATTGACTTAGAAACTCACCTAGCCATAGTCTCTTGGCGATGTGGGGAGGGAATATTAGATGTAGTAAACTGACATTCTTCTGTCGTTCTTTGTCAACTGCTTTGCTTGCTTCTTCTATTGAGTTTTTTAGTTTGTCCATGCGTCTTCGGAGACCGTCCTGTTGAAATAAAAAACAAGTTAAGTATAAAAATGCCCCGTGACGCGACGGGTTAGAGTACAAAATGTCGCCACACCAAAACATCCCGAGGGTGTCGTAAGAGGCGACGAAGGGAGCACTTTCGCAAAAAGATCCATTGCATAGAGAAGAAAACTCGAATTAAAACTCGGTTGTCAGTAAAATGTCAATCGTTAAGCCAAGTTGAAGGCTCTATGGGCGGCTGAAAAATTTTAACTGCGGGTCGCGGCCTGCACCTGTCCATTTCAACACGGCAATAGGCTCACCACCACGTGAAATGTGGGCGTATACTATGCCCCTGCCTACCCCTTCGAGGATAAAGGCGTGACTATGTATATAGCTATGTATGTTAAGTAGGTATGTATGTTAAGTACTTATAAAAAGACAGGGAGTTCTAGAATCATACAACTCCTTTATGTACATTCGTATTTCTTATATTTGAACATAGTTCACACGTTAAGAAATAAAAAGAAGTACCTACTTTGGTGTACAATAGTCACTGATTGTGGATATTACGTGGTATATAATACGAGTGACAAAATACCTTAGATCATCTAACCACAGGATGCGCCTTACTTAAGCATTGTTTTCTGCCATTGCACATGACCATTTGGTCTTTTGGCTTTATAAAAGCACTGTACATCAGTACATCATTTTATATGATTAAACTAGTACATTTCATTGTAGTTGACTGTACAATAAAAATTAACACACAACAGCCATTACGCGTTTGTCGATTAATACATTTTTAAATGCAATGAAATTTTATACGCCTTTGTGTTTCCCCCTTCACTTGTATGAAAACTGGCAGAATATTTTTGTATGCGGTGGTTCGCAAAGGCTAGTCCCGTGATATATGGTCTAAGCAAAATACAGATGCTGATTGTGCATCGTGGGCGTATAGCATGCTTTTCAGCCTCTCCCTTTGAAGATAAAGGCGTGAAGTATTTTGTACGTAGGTATTATGTACGTATTAAATTACATTAATATTGTATTATGTACGTATGTATGTGAATATTAAAATTTATTCAATAAAATATTAGACAAATGTTAAAATAAATTAATAACTATTTACAATATGAATAAATAAAACTAAACTAAATCTAAATAGGGCCCCCGTGGCATTGTGCCCAAAAGACTGGCAGCATTCCCCCTTTGAACGGCGATGCCTATTCGTTGGGAGAAATAACTGCCAGCCCTTAGGTCACCAGTTGACTCCACAAGACGCTTCTTCAAAATTTTAAAAAAATTATGTGCCCTGGGACCCCATGGACCTAGGGTCTCGACACCGACTGGAATAAAAAATATATTTCAATGATTATAAATTTAAACTAAACGTAATTAGGGTCCCATGACATTGTGCCCAAAAGTCTGACAGCATTCTCCCTTTGAATAGCAATAAGTTATTGCTATTCAAAGGGAGAATGCTGCCAGACTTTTTCTCTCGGTGAATAGTTATGGCCAATAACTATTCACTGAGAGAAATAAACCGTCAGCTGTTAGAACTGTCGACTCAACTAGGCGCTTTTTCAAAATCTTCAATAATCTATTATGCATTGAAACCTCAGGAAAAATAAAAAATTAGTATTGACTGTCCAGATTACTCCAGATAATACTTAATACGAGTACATTATATGGAGAGGTTTGACCCAGTTGCCAAGTGCGTTGATTATTGCCAAGCTCGTACAAATTAATTGTCTATGGTATTGCAGCACTGGACGTTCGATTTTATGGGACAATATAACGGTTTCCTGGAACATTGTATGCTACTTGCCAGATAGTGCAGAAGGTCTTAAAATCATTGTTTATTGAATAGATTAAATTTTATTTCATGCTTATTGTATGATGTAGGCAGTATCATACGGTATTTCTGTTGAAAGTCCTGGGGTATCCTTTCGAGGGCTTACCCGGGGCTCCCAAATGTCGGCTTTAGGTAGGTAACGTGTGGTTTTAGTAGGTAGGAGTCCGGCACAGAATACATGTAGGAATTTTCTTACGATAATAAAAAACATGAGGTATTTAAGTTAGGTGCTTATACATACGGGCAATAAGGCTTTTTTACGTATGGCAAATACCTCATGGATGCCATGCCGGACTCTAATCGACTAAAACCATACGTTGCCCTACAACAGCCTAGAGTTGGGGGCCTCGGGTAAGTCTTCGGAAGGATGTTCCAGAATTTGGGCTATAGCGGCTTACCGAGAGCTAAGTCAGGTTCACCTGTAAGTGAGGGATTGGTTGGCCACCAGGCGAGGTAATAGCGAAGAATCAGAGAGCAACCCCTCTGGTCAGTATGTCACAATAAAACCTATCAACCTCATAAAAATGTAATTGGGAGCAGAGTGTACTTTTTTTTTAACGTAAGGCAAAATCCTTAATGGATGCTATGCCGGACTCCTACCGTCAAAAAAATCTTACGTAACGCCCAACAGCCTACGGTTGGGAGCCCCGGTTATATTGATTGACCGTTTGCCTAAATACAAAAACTCGAAGTTGTCAAAAAATAAACACTTTGGTCAGAAAGCCTATTTGTTACGTCTACATTCTGTAACTAACTATTTAATTTTGGAACACATCCAAATACGATTGACATTTGTAGAGCGGTTTGCCAGAGATTGTAAATCTTGTAGCCTTGCACGGGTTCCAAGTTTTTTGCCAAGTTATATAAGTTAGATGTAAAATGAGGGTCACGCAACGTTCAAAGTTTGTACAAGCAAAAACTCTTTTAGTTCTACCAGTATATCATTATAATCTAACAATGGTATAATGAAATGAGTGATTTATAGATTGCGGACTCAGAGTGACAGAGACTTTTAGACATGGGTCAATGACCTATATTCTATCATTTTCTGTGATTTAATTACAGTTAGCTTTCTTCTAGCCCTAGGGCTGAAGCCAGACTACAGAAGCATCGAGTTGTAGAGCCTTGATTCAGCCTTCAGGCATCGTTCCAGGCTCGCTATGATAGTACAACAAAATAACAAGGTAGAGAACGCAATCTTGTGTATGTACTTTTTTTTTAAAACCTACCCTCGGACACGCACACTCGCGCGCCAACCAGTATCAAAACTACAATGAAAATTATTTGACCTCGTGTACGTGAACTCCGTGAGCAATGTCTACAGTGTGCATAACCCGAGCGCATATTGTATGTAGATAACTTTTTGTGATAGTACGTAATTACACGTCTGTTCGCCACGATCAAGTCACTAAGCGAGTATACTAGCTCTTAGCAACTAGCTAGGCGCTTATAGAATGGCATTAACCAAACACTTACCTGAGCTCTAGCTTGTTCTCCAACTAATATCACATCTCTCGTTGCGTCGTGGAGAGGAATGTCCGAAATGAACAGACCTCGGCCAGTGAGGCCTTCAAGTCCGTCCAGAAAAGGAGATCCGACGAACAGGAGTGAATCCGATTCGGAACAGAACACCATTTGACCTTTGATCTCCAAACCCTGGTGACAAGAAAAATATTGAAATCATTGGCATTTTCTTCAAAATACTACCTATGTAAGATAAAACCTATACTAGTATTACATATAGATAGGCGAATCTTCATCTTCCGCTGAGCCAAGCTTCTACACGCGCGCCCCAGTACGACCTACGGTCTAGGTCCCATAATATCAGGGTGAATGCTTCATCTACTAGTTGCCATTGCATACCACAAAGAACCAAAGATAATAGTAATGTTAAAATACTAGCAGCCTATTGGTATGTGTTACCAGAAAAGCAATAAACGTTTTAAAAGGTGATACCAACAACTTATTTAATAAAGAAATTTAAATAAATTCAACTCCGTATCTGCCGAACAATAAAAAAATTGGTATGTAAATGGACCAGCCTTCCCGTTAATATAGCGTCGAAGTTTAAAATGTCGTTCCGAAAAGTCAGCAAATACGCGAAACATGTCACAGTTTTTTTTTGCTTGATTTTAGTGACATTTTTAGGTTCGTCACTGAACTATACTATCTCAATATTGTCTTCTAGTCATGTTACATGATCTTGACCTTTTCTTCATAACCTCGTTGTTAGTTGTAGGTACCTCACTGATAGATGAAGCTGGCCCGACCGGTCAATTTCACTGCGAACAATAGCGCCAAAGGAATCCTATACTACCAACGCACATGAAGGGCAAAAGGCCGTGCTGCCTGAAGCTGGTCTTTGCAAAGCGCCTTTGACTTCGAAAATCTCATATCGGACACATAGAACCCCAAAATTATAAAGGTTATTAGTTTATTTGTTTATTTTCTCACCATGAAGATACACATTCTTAAACTAATAAAATACAGTAAAAAGATTGATGGCGGGCTGATACCTGAACTAGGAAGATTCCTGTATCTCAGGTTATCAACCCTCCACCCCATAAGTAGTCTCATCTCATAAAATTATAATATTTGTAATACTATGATAATCAGTATTTATATCGGAGGGTAGCTTTACAAAAACATACAGTACAGTTAATAGGCTAATACTTACATATCAATAAACCTGCCTACTGCAAACAAGTTTCTTAGTCACACAGTTAGGTGTGTGGTACAAGTAATAAGTTACATAACTTCATATTACAAGTGATCAAGACCAAATTAGTCGTGTTATTACGTTTCAGATTTTAAGTGTGATGTTAAATGAATTTGTGAGTTGGTGTATTTGTCGTATTGCTGTTGTGTGTGTGTGTGTGTGTGTGTGTGTGTGTGTGTGTGTGTGTGTGTGTATTACGTAATGGTTAATGTCGATTCCTGGTGAAGGATGCGTTTGTGTAGTTATAACTGTATTTATCTTTTATTCTTTACAAATACCCTAACATTCCATACACTACGAGTGAAATCGATCCAAGGCTTTGTTATGGGATCCAGACAACTGATAAAAATACTAAAATTTTATAAATACACAGGTATATACATACTCCTAGATATCATACATAGAAAACATCCAAACCCCGGCACAAACATTTGTGGGTCACACAAACATTCGTCGCAGTCCGGAATACGAACCCAAGACCCCATTATCGGCTGTCGCATAATCAACATTATGGGCCACCGAGGCTGCCTATGAAGCTACAGAGATTGCCACTCAAGTATTAATTTTAAGAATATTTTCAGTTGCATGGTAACCGAGCGCATTCAATCTATTATTTAAAATTACTTTTAAGCGTGTTCGATTCGTGTTAAATATTTTATTCTGGTCATTAAAGTATCTATACAAATATGGGCAAGTATACGATAGTTGGCGCTGCGCAAAGGCGGATTTGACCGAAGGTACAAAGGTTCGCACTCTCCGTTTATGATGGGGAAGTTGAGAAGGGATAATACTTTTGTGATGGCGAAGGACCGAGTGCAAAATAAACAATTGTCTGACCGTTAGCAGGTTAGCATCCTCATATAACTTATCCGTCGAGTACTTCCTACATTTACGCAGCATGACTTTGATAACCGCTCTTTGGGCCCTCTCTAGCTCCAGTAGATGTGTTGCTGCAGCTCCACCCCACACGGGTATGCAATAAGTTAGCAAAGATTGGACTAAAGCAAGGTATACCCCAGTAACCAACTTAGTGCCAGCTGACTCCCTAAGATTTTTAAAAATGTTGAACAGTTTGCGTACGCGTTTACTAAGTGCTGAGATATGCGACTTCCAACTCAGGTTCTTATCAATAATAATGCCCAAATATTTGTGCGCTTCTGCTTGACTAAGGTTAGGGCAATGTCAAGATGTGTTCAGATGTTCGTATTCTCTACAGTCGAATGCGTGGGCTTTAATAATGAAATCAGCGGCTGGTACCTTCGCTTCGGTAATTCTGAAACAAATGTATTTTGTTTTCGATACGTTTATTGTTAAAAGATTCTCATTCAGCCATATCATAACTTTTTTTAGACCTATTTCAGCTGCTTTCTTAACCTCAGTCCACGATTCCCCTTTAAAGATAATTACTGTATCGTCCGCAAAAGCTATTGTACTACCACCATCGATCCTAAGCTTACACAAGCTATTTACGTAAGCCAGGAAAAGCGTAGGACCAAGGGTGCTTCCCTGCGGTATGCCATAGGTGACAGGTAGGCTTGAACTAAATGAGTTACCTATCTTCACTTTTTGGTTTCTGTTAGACAAGTAGTCGCGGAACCACTCAAGTGCCGTTCCCCGGATGCCTAGATCCTCCAGCTTAAGCAAAAGTAGTGGAATTGACACTGTGTCGAATGCCTTCTTAAGGTCGATAAAGACAGCCAAGCATCTTTCTCCTCGGTCTAGGGCTTTTGTGACTATTCTGGAAAGGCTGGCGACAGCATCTTCAGTGTTCCTGCCCGAGCGGAATCCATATTGGTTGTCCGCCAAAAGATGTTTCCCTTCCAGATAATTAGTAAGGCGGGTGTTAATAACCTTTTCAATGACTTTGCTTATCGTGCTTAAAAGAGAAATCGGCCGGTAGTTTGACACCGCTTCCTTATCTCCTCCCTTGTATATAGGAACCACTATCGCTTTTTTAAATATAGCTGGAAATGTTGCAGCCGAAATACTGAGGTTGCAGAGGTGGGCTATTATTGTACACAGCAAAGTATTTGAGAATAGTGCTTGTGATACAGTCCATTCCTGGTGCACTTTGTATTCTAAGGTTAAGAATAATTTTATCTATTTCCATGGGATCTGTAGGGCACAACCACAAAGAGTCGACAATTCTGGTAGGGGAGTTATTTCTTAATAGTTGGGCCTCACTAGTGTTTAATTTGGTCAAAATGTCTGTTGCAAGTTCTTTTCCTATTGATGTGAAATAAGAATTCACGTGGTCAAGGGACAGCTCTGGAGATGCCGCAAGCTTTAGCAAAGCAGAAGATTCTAAGCTTTTTGTTTTAATATTGCACAACTCCTTAACCGCATCCCATGTACCTTTGTTGTTTCTATAGTTTTTACTGAATTTATTCTCATAGTAATTAACCTTGAGTATTTTTGCCGCTTGGTTACATGTATTGCGATATCTTATGTACATCTCTTTTAAAGAAGCGTCAGCAGGATTTCTTTTTACTAGATGATGTAAACGATTCCTCTTCTGAAAGCATTTGACAATACCTGATGTTATCCATGGTTTGATGGGTCTCTTGCGTTTGGTAAAGGTAGTAGTGGTCGTATTTAAAGCTATAAATTCCTGGAGCGTTTCAATCAACATTTGTGCCGCTGGATCTGGGTCTTCAGTTGCAAAGTAAGTATCATGGGTTTTGATCTCAGTATGCAGGCATTCGAAGTTAATTTTGGTTCTGGTCCATGAAGAAGTAATGGTGGAGGTTGGGTTAAGAGAAGTGGAAATCGATAAGAGAAGTGGATAGTGATCGGTAATATCAGCCAGAAACACATAACTCCTAAATTGTCCCACCAGTCTGCACATAAAATGATCGTAACATTTTCTTCCGTGGGTAGGAATATCGATAGTAGTTTGCAAACCGTGGGAACCCACAATCTCAAGGTAGTCTCTCGCAGATGAGTCGTTAGTCTCTAATGTATCGATATTAATGTCACCTGTAACAACAATATCTCTAGACCTAGTAGTAAGTAGGGTTGCATCCAAAGAGTCCAGAAATTTGCCTGGGTCTTTAAAGCACCATGGACGATAAATGCCAAAAACTGTGAGGTTGTCTATCACAGCAGTACTTATAGCATTACAAAGGTCACCCCCTTTTTAATATCAATAGCACTTTCCTACAAACAAAAGTTCCCAGTAAGGTGGCAAAACTTATTATAAATGTTCATACACACCATACTGATAGTATACTTTATGATAACGGAGTAAGTTTCATCGTAACCATTTATAACGTCTATAAAAGCTCAGAAACTATTTAAGTACCGATAAATACGAATATAACCTTGGACCAACACCGCCATCTTATTTTGGTCTGTTTTGCTCCGAGTTGAAAGCTGAAACCTCACTTTTCCGTATACGTATGAATAAAACAAAAGTTTGTTTGTGGTTCTCGAATAGATAGAAAAGGCTTTACAAATGTGGCAACGATTTGTGACCCAAATACGAGGTGGCTGTATTCAATTCACAATGAGTTTTTCTATAGAATCTATTTCAACACGGCTATAGACTCGCCACTTATTAGATAGGGGAAAATGTATTACGGTGAAATTTCGGGGTATAATACGCCTCTTCCTACATGCCTATGATGTTATAAAAAACCGTATAGTTCGTCGCCCATGCGTAATATAGAGTTCCGAAAAATTTTTGCATGTAATTATGTTTTCAGTATTATGTACTTGGAAAAAGCTGATTTGACAGTGAAAATTTTCGCATATTCGTACAGAACGATTTAGCTGGTTAGGAGGAGAAGGACGGGGAAACTTTACCTACTCTGATATTTTCACAAGCGCATCCCTTAGTCTCCCTCCAAAATAAATTTATATCGAGGTCTATGAACGAGACTGCAGACAGACAGGCGAACAAATTGTGATGGTAAAAAAATAAATTTCTATTTGACCATGGAACCCTAAAAATGCAAATAGTTGGAGTTAAAAACCTCATCTTTCTTTTAAAATTGGTTGAATAAATATCTATGTTATATGATTCACTGTGAAGATTTGACAGGTCCAATATTTAAGAAGCTGCTTGCTTTCCTGATCACGTCTACTCATAAGCCCGTAGTTTGTTTTAAAGTTCCAACGATATTTTATAGCACTAAGATATTTTAAAATGGTTGCCTCCAGAATGATAATGCGGAAAGTATTTCTGAAAAATATGATAGTAACTGCACTAAAGTAGCTTGAAATATTATGGTATCTTGCATGATTCGGAAGGGACAAGTAGAGACTTACATAACTAACAATTTACCAGCTGTAATATTCCACGTAATAGGTGGTAAGCTTATTTTTCAGGCGTAAAAATCGCTCATTGATGCTATAGCAGATGCTTACCGACTTAAACGACCTTTCTTAACGCGGGGAATGCGTCGTAGGCCCCGTACCTTCCGTTGGGGAGACTGAGAACTTGTGTGGGACTCCCGGCATTCCCGATTTACCCACTAACCCCCTCGGTGGTCTATATCAGCAGGAGAGAGGAGCCCCAGGAACGCATCAGCGGCTTCTGGGGTCCTCGCTGCTGTGCTCCATGGCTGAACAACATTAATGGGTGACTTATATCACTCATAAATGGAATGCTGCCCCACTTCATGTCACTAATGAGGTGGGACATCGTACGTGGTCCCGATCTGCAGCCGGCAGACCCAGATAAGCTCTCGGATGGTGTTGAGCCTACTGCCTTGTTAAAACGGATAGGGGCACATTGTGAAGGTGATGCCGCAGTGTATGTTTGATTGATGTATCATTATGTATGTATGTATGATTATGTAATGTACCAAAATACATCTCGTCTCGTCTCCTCTTATCTTCGCTTTTGTGGAAACCGACCTTTAACACGCAGGACGGTCTGAAGTATAGTGAAAAAAAAAAACAGTTTTGATAATAAAGTTTATTAAAATTTGTCAGTCAATATTAAGCTAAATCGCTGCAGATGATTGTTTAAGTTTAAATTTATTCCGATCTGATCAATTTTTCTCCTTTTGATTTGTTATTTGATACTTCGCGTCTCGGTACTTTAATATTTTAAGCTTATTGAAGAACTTCGTCGCGACCAATTTTCCCCAAAGTTAATCTACGAAGAATAATATTTACCTTCTCAATAATGAGTTTTTAAAGTACTTGGTTTGATTTAAGAAAAAAATGTAGCCTGTTTTAAATATAACATGGGTTTTTGAACTACAATTTTTGAATTTTTATAATAGTAAAATCTGGTTACCATTATTTCAAAACAGTTCTTCTTAGCATGAACTTTATAATAGTAATAGTTCTGTATTCATGTGCTCTGCTCTGTAATTTTTACTGCGTTAAACGTCCCACTTTATGGTCGGTCCACCGGATGGGTGATTGTTTGTGGCATTTCGATTTACGAGCCTTTTCAAACTTTGGAAGGCGTGACTGAAAGCCTGATGGGCGACTTAAACAATTTCTGACGCCATATCTTCTCCTTGTTAGTTTCCTTAAACAAAAGACGTGGTATAAATTGCGCTGATAGCCCCGTGGACTCAGTGTTCTGTAAACGATCACTGCAGTAAGCAAATTGCGTTATAGCGGGTACTAGGTCCCCTCCTCGTACCCGCTATAACGTGACCACTTAGGTACTTTTTTTGGCGAATATTTTCATGCTTCGGACATAACATGACATTCGTTAAGACAAGTGGAAGGGCGAGCGGCTTGAAAATTTTTAACAATGTTTCGTAATAGCCTGTTCGTAATACCATAAGTTTGTATGCCACCATAGCGGTATAAAATGTTCTTATGTGTAGTATCATACAGTAGCTAAAAAAATCAAATTCGTGAAACTAAATTCCTTTTCCTTTCTCAATCCTCTTAAATATATAAGCCTCTTAGAAATATCTCTATGTTCATGGATATTACGTATTAGAATTTATTTGATGCTTATCTCCCAAAAAAATTGACATAATACCGAAAAAAAGAATCATGATTTTAGTTTCAAGTAAAAAGCTCTCAACATAACTCTTTACTATAAGCGTCATTTTATTTTATTATATAGTTACGCTTTTATCCACAAAGAGGTAGACAGAGACATAGTATACGCCCACATTTTACCTCTTTTTTTATTCACTTATACCACAAAGGTGGCAGACAAGCGTACGGCCCACCAGAAGGACCGGTGGTCACCGCAGCCTATGAATGTTTGCAACACCAGAGGCGCCACACTCGCGCTGCCGACCCTGTTAATACCTTCTAAGACCCCTTTTGAAGAACCCCATACCCCATGGCGTTTGGGAAAAACGAGGCAGGGTGATCATTCCACAACCTAAGCGTGCGCGGAAGAAAACCCCTATCGGATCTAACGTGCTGGAATGCTACGGACGTAGAGTGTGAGGATGAACTCCCTGTCTGTGGCCTCATAAGTTTATGTTCCCCATAATACCTGGTCAGCTTATTGTCGTTTGAAAATGTACAGATATCCTTCCGAGGGCTTACCCGGGGCTCCCAACCGTAGGCAGGGAATGTGTGGTTTTTAGTGGGTAAGAGTCCAGGATAACATCCATGACGGATTTTTCTTACATTAACAAAAAAGGCGCCAGTTGTGACGACCCACTGTTTATTTTTTTTTATTTAATCAGACCCTATAATATATTATTATTATGCGTGAACGGATGAACGTAAAATTTGACATATTTAAAGTGTAGGTATGTGACGAAACTCTCTTCTACGGGTCTCTTGTTAGTGCCATTAAATACTTACTCTAAACTATAATATTATTTTCACTCTAAAACAATGACTTTTATTTTATCTCTTTTACTTAAAGTAAAACATGCTATTTTTAGAATGGCAGTGGAGAGAGTGACTTCAGCTATTATAAAATAGAATTGAGGCCCAAGTAATTTTTCATGTCATTCAAAGTTACTTCTAAGTAACCGCACTTCAAAGTTTACCTGTGATGGAGTTAAAATTCTGTGGTTAATTTTCTTGTACAGTTAACCAAGAGTGCCAGTAAAGTGATACGTACTCATATTTTTTGGAGATTGATGGGACATTATTTAAACAGCGCTTAAGAATATCAATGTTTGTGCTATGTAACCAAACAATCGACAAACATACTTGTAATTTTTTTTTGTACACAAATTGTTAATAAATTGAATTATTAGCGACTTTAAACCACGCGTTCCCTTTCTCTGCTGCCTACGGTTGGGAGTCCCGGGTTAGCCTTCGAAAGAATGTTCCCAGGACATTGAGTAAAGTTAGTCAGAACTGTTACCCACGAACATTGATTTCATAGTCAATAGTGTAACAAATACACATTTGATTTCAGGCTTTGTTTCATGTTATTACTCACTTCGTACCTTACAGCCACACTATACCGCCAGCACTGCTCCTCATGCTGCGAATATTGCCCTAACAGCCACACCCTACTCTACTCGCGGTTGCTCGTATTGCCGCTCATTTGACAGGCACTCAAAACCGACAAGAATTATTCGCAGGGCAGGACGAGCATAATAATAGAAATGTTACACATATCTGGGAAACATCCAGTCGTTAAATACAGTTAATAATGTGTGTTAATATTGGCACTAGTTCGTTTATACAATTCTCAATGACTTTGGTAGCAAATTCATCGTAGCCCGTTGATTTAGTATTTTTTAATGACTTATGCAGACGTAACGCAGCCATCCTACGTATCTATCCATTTCTCTCGCTATTTCTCTCTTTCCTGACTACTGATTCGGAGGTCGTGGGTTTGATTTCCACAAAGGACAAATCTCTATGTGTGATGAGCACATTGATTTGTTCTGTATCTGGGTGTTATTTACCTATAAAATGTATGTATGTAGTAGAAATATATAAATATGTCTTTCAGTCGTTTAGATCCCTTAGCACAAGCTTATATTAGCTTAATTTGGGCTAGATGATGTTGTGTGAGAATGTCCAGAAATATTTATTTATTTATCTCCTCGCCGAGAGTGTGGCCGTAGCGTAAAAAGATCGTGAAGGAAGTAGGAATTGAGAGTTGCGAGCAAAATGTTGGGTCACTGCTCTTTATAGAATCCCATTGCGGCTTGCTCGGGTTAGGAATTTAATGCTTTGAAAAATATTTGGGATGAACATTATTACGGTACGGTCTCTTGACGACATATATATTGTTATTTATAAATATTGAGGGTGTCGTTATTGGGGTTACACCAACCACAAGCTTATTTGATATTTTATTGTTCGGTTTTCATGATATTTTATTAGTTTCACGGCGTATTTTCAACCATTTTCCGAGTATTTTCCTTCCTGGTGCGATTATTCTCTCATATTATCGTCGCTTACATACTGACAAGCTCTTTTATATAAAGATTTGGAAGCTTAAAGCTAAGTTGATAGATTATGCTGTGATTTCGGCTGTAATCTGTTTATGAAAAAGATTTGTTTTGATTCGTAAATCAATTGTTTAGTGTAAATAAAGGCGAGTAACTAGATTTTGTTTAGCCAGATGTATTCTATTTGGATAAATACAATTAACTTTCACATTTTATACAAAAAGTTGTATATATTTTGTACATACATAACTACTCGTAAAACTCACGTATTTTTCCTAAGAGGGTAGATACGATCTTTGAGGATTTCTACATAAAAAAGGATGAACATACGGTTATATACCCTTCAGTTTGTAGTTAGTTGTATTTGGTTTTTCATAATAGGTGGTAAGCCCTTTGCCGTACTAAATTGAATATGGGAACCTGCTGTTGAATTCACCAATCGCCTATCAGCCTTACTGATCGGTACCAATGGTAGCGCGCGCCTTCAAATTACTTCCAAAGGATACGTGCGCCAATAATTAAAAGAAGCGGTAACACATCACAAGAATACCAGTAGCATAATATGCTTGACAAACAGATTTTTACTAAATTCTACTTCCTACTAATATTATACACGCCAGCGTTTGTGAAGATGTTTGGATGTTTGTTACTCAATCACGCTCCAACGGCTGAATGGATTGTGCTGAAATTTGGTATAAGGATATAATAACCAACAAGAAACTTAAACTTAACTTTAAAAAATTGCGTGTACTTAGTGTACACACGTAAGAAGTGAAACTTCTTCATAAACTTAATTTTCACCTCACCTTAAATTAAGTCAAAAAGTACAAAAGTCCAAAAGTCCAAAAGTCCAAAAGTCCAAAAGTCCAAAAGTCCAAAAGTCCAAAAGTCCAAAAGTCCAAAGTCCAAAGTCTAAAGTCCAAAGTCCAAAAGGCCAAAAGTCCAAAAGTCCCAAAGTCGAAAGTCCCAAGGTCTCAAGGTCCCAAAGTCCCAAAGTCCCAAAGTCCCAAAGTCCCAAAGTCCCGAAGTCCCAAAGTCCCAAAGTCCCAAAGGCCAAAAGTCCAAAAGTCCCAAAGTCCCAAAGTCCCAAAGTCTCAAAGACCCAAAGTACCAAGATCCCATCCAAAAGTCCAAAAGTCCCAAAGTCCCAAAGGCCAAAAGTACAAAAGTCCCAAAGTCCAAAAGTCCAAAAGTCCCAAAGTCCCAAAGTCCCAAAGTCCCAAAGTCCCAAAGTCCCAAAGTCCCAAAGTCCCAAAGTCCCAAAGTCCCAAAGTCCCAAAGTCCCAAAGTCCCAAAGTCCCAAAGTCCCAAAGTCCCGAAGTCTAAAAGTCAAAAAGTCCAAAATTCCAAAAGTCCAAAGTCCAAAAGTCCAAAAGTCCAAAAGTCCAAAAGTCCAAAAGTCCAAAAGTCCAAAAGTCCAAAAGTCCAAAAGTCCAAAAGTCCAAAAGTCCAAAAGTCCAAAAGTCCAAAAGTCCAAAAGTCCCAAAGTCCCAAAGTCCCAAAGCCCCAAAGTCCCAAAGTCCCAAAGACCCAAAGTACCAAGGTCCCATCAAAAGTCCAAAAGTCCCAAAGTCCCAAAGTCCCAAAGTCTAAAAGTCCAAAAAGTCCAAAAGTCCAAAAGTCCAAAGTCCAAAGTCCAAAAGTCCAAAAGTCCAAAAGTCCAAAAGTCTAAAAGTCCAAAAGTCCAAAAGTCCAATAGTCCAAAAGTCCAAAAGTCCAAAAGTCCAAAAGTCCAAAAGTCCAAAAGTCCAAAAGTCCAAAAGTCCAAAAGTCCCAAAGTCCCAAAGTCCCAAAGTCCCAAAGTCCCAAAGTCCCAAAGACCCAAAGTACCAAGGTCCCATCCAAAAGTCCAAAAGTCCAAAAGTCCAAAAGTCCAAAAGTTCAAAAGTTCAAAAGTTCAAAAGTCCCAAAGTCTCAAAGTTCCAAAGTCCCAAAGACCCAAAGTACCAATGTCCCATCCAAAAGTCCAAAAACCCTTAAATGACATGCTATCCCTGGATAAAGTACTCTTAATTCGAATCCACCGTGGTGGGGAACAGAACAAAGATGGCGCGTAACCAAAAATCGTGACGTGACGTGACGTGACGCAATTTTTTTTCCAACGCCGATAAAGAAGTTTCACTTCAAAAAAAACTTTAGGCTCCTTTTTTCCCGGGAATATGTACCCACGGGAACGAGACCTGAATTCCCCGCTTTCTTAGCCACGAGCTTCATCTAGTGTATGATAATTATAAAAGTTTACTCACTCGAAACTTAAACCAATTACGAAACAAGAACAAATTTTGCCGACATGATGCGCTCCGGAGACGAAATCCTTAAAGGAAACTTTAACTCAGAAACTAGGAAACTACCGAGGCTCTCAATTGATATTTGCACTTCCGAACATAGAGAAACTAAAGCAGTACCCAGCAGATAGTCTATACTAATATTATAAAGAGGCAAGATTATATTGTTTGTTTGCATCGAATAGGCTCCGTAACTACTAAACTGTTTTAAAAAAACTTTTTATTGTTAGACAGCTTCGCTATCTCCGGTTGACATACGCTATATTTTATCCACGTATTCCCACGGGAACGGGAACTACACTGGTGAAACCGCGTGACATCCGCTAGTACCTATTTGATAAATACCAAATTTTTCCCTTCATCGAAAAATAATGTTTCTTTACCTCTCAGGAATACTTTATTTCGAAACAAAATAACTTCGCGATAGGTACTTTTGACCTTACCAATAAAGTAATTTGTTGTTTCTCGGTGGCTCTGAAATGGAAGATTGTATAAATCTGCTTGTAAAATGTAAGTAAGAATTGTTTTTGGTTATTGGCTAGGTCTTCGTAAATATTACTTTTGTAAAAAGAAATAGGTATATCGGCGTATGTATTTAAATATTCGCTTTTGATTTATGATTTGATCAAAGTACAAACATTTTCGACTTGGAGCATTTACAATTTATTTTCAAGTGGAACATGCCAAACGAAAAAATATAAGATCAATTGATCACATAAACTTGGTATTTGACTTTTACTTTACGTAGGTGTTGAAATTTTCGTAACTTTCACCATCACGCAAAGGGAAACTGTCAAAATAAATATTTTTTTCTGCTTTTGTAACATTTTTCATTCCTGCTCCTCTCCTATTTGTCGTAGCATGATATTGTATAATCTATAGCTTTTATCATTTAATTTTATAAATGGGCAATTGCACTAATACTAACCTTCATTTTCTGAAATCATCGCGTCTAGAAAACTCTTCAGCTTTCTAATGTTTTGAATAGATTTATGCATTGTGACAAATTCTGTTTTGCAGCAACATTTTTATAAGCTATATGATTGTACATTAATCATAAGAAAACCTCCAAAAAGGTGCTTTTCAGATTCAGGGGACAGTAAATTGAAATAACATCTATCAAATTCAAAAATAACAAGGAGAGCGTAAGAAAATGAAAACTAAATAAAATAATGTAAGAATGTTTTCTCAATGTGAAGCACGATCATTTTTAGCGTTCCGCAGCACTTTGGAAATAAAGAATCCCTTTGTTCGCCACCAATATTTCAGTAAGCAATATTTATTATCAGTCGATGAACAAAATGAGAAATAACTACAATTTTCCAGTGCCTGTTTTCTAGCACTGTCAGTATAGAATTTTAGCGGATGTCACGCGGTTTTACGCGCGAAGCTCCCGTTCCCGTGGGAATATGGAGATAAAATGGAGCCTTTGTTACTCAGAGTAAATACAGCTTTTAATGTTGAATGAATTTTTGAAATCGTTGTTTTTGATTACAAACATACACTCACACACACACAAAAATACAAATTTTTCCTCTTTATAATATTAGGTTAAAAAAAAGTTTTGATACTTATTTCCTCCTTCACGCTAACGTGGGAAGTTGCTTTTAAACAAAGATTTTTTAAAATTTATGTAATACAAAAGAAACACGTAAAATATATAAATGATATTATTCGTTGTCCGGTACTATGCAGTACTAGTATTATTATCTTTGCCGATATATTAATATACACAGAATAATCCTTTCTTCGGGATTTAGCGCTGTGTAAAAAATTGTTAGTTAATACTTCATTATTAAAAAATCCGTACCTTTTTTTAAAGGCCTAACGCTATTAAGTGTTCAGCAGCAGTCATTTAGCTTTTTATTTTATTTCACCCTTTGCATTTCAAAATCTGTAAAAAAACCATTAAATTTACAAAATAAAAACCAAACGAGCAAGAACAGCACCCTCTTTTCGTATCAGTCGAACCACTTAATTATGGTCTGGTACACCAAGTAGACGAATTACAGGATACTGTGGAAAAATGTGCTAACATGTAATAACATTAAGTGAATCAATCAGTTTGATCTCGGGTGTGGCGTCTGAACAGAGACCCTCGTCCCCTCATCCCAATCGTTTCGTATTTTTTGCTTACACAGTGAGACTTTGACGAATCCTTGTTTTTCAACTGACTTACACAAATAAGAGGGTGTAAAGTTTGTTGTTTTTATCGGACTACCAATCTCATTCATTTATGCACTGTTTTTAGGTTTTGATTGAGCAATTGAGAGAGTATCTCATCATCTTAGCCGATATCACGCCCACTACTGGGAATAGAACTCCCCCTAGGATCATCAGGTCTTGTGATGCCCGCATCCAGCAGACTCACGTGTTTACCTTGAGGGGGTCTCCCCACTCTGCGTTTAGCAGTACGTGAACCCAATTTGAGTACTTTTAGATCCCATCGGTCGTCATCTTTACGAGTAATATGGCGGCCCACCCACTGCCACTTAAGTCAGGAATAATTATGTGACGTATATATAAACAGCATTATAATGTACCTATTTCTTTTCAATTACGAAATTAGACATCACAAACAATGAACGTGGTTGTATTTTTTAGAATATTCATTTATTTGCAAACCCTCACTATTTCAAATACCAACTTTTCTTTTGAGTTCACACAAAAAGAAACTTGATATTTTCTTATAGTACGGTTTACAGTAAATGGTATCAAATGCTACTTACCAAATGGTATTACTGATCCTGAATTCAAAAGAATCACGCTATCCCAATTCTATATATAGAAATTGATGATAGTGAAAGGAAAAATAGAGGAGAGCGTAGTAAGATCTTTAGTAACATGAATTGAACCAAAGAAATGTATTTTAAGAGATAAAGTTGCACTTAAAGATAAAATACCATTCATTTTATCAATAACGTATGAAAAGCTTTTCGATCAAATGTTTGACATAGAAATGTTTTAACAGAAACATTTTTGTGGTATTGAGTGACATTTACTCGGAATATATCTATTAAATGTATTATGGATGGAATACATAAAACTTATACTATCTAAAAACATCTAAAATGTCTTCAATTCAATAGCGTTAAAAGCCACATTCAATGAAAGTGTAGCAGTCATGAAAAGAGGTGTAATATAAGTATCATGCGCTATAAAGGGACCCAGTAGCAAGAAAACTAAAATTAAGAAGAAGACGAGGTATAGGTTGACTAATAATTTTATATACGAAATTATAGGTATATTGGTTAAAAATCGTCATAATATTTATGTTCCTAATAAAAACTGTTTAGCAAACCCAATTTGCAATTTGCAAGTTAGCAATGCTTATATTATGCTATGTATGTATAACGATTAAAATATTCGACTCAATATTTTGACTGAAACAACAGCCCAGTAAATAAATAGTAAGAATGACTGCTACCAATAATATCAAAAGATATTCGCACTCTGTAGAACATAGGTAATTGATTTTGGACACCAAATCAAACTGAATATATAACATACAGTTTCCCAGTTGATAATAAGAAATATGAAAATACTCTTTTCTTAGGAATTCTAATTTGAAACTCCAAAACATTAATACGGTAGGAGGTGAAATAAGAACTGAAATCAATATTAGTTCAACAAACTAATATTGATTTCAGTTCTTATTTCACCTCCTACAAATTACAAAATAGTTTCATTTTAACTTATAAGATAGCTATAAATCTCGATATGGAAAACTTCTCCGAAATATCCAACCTGTTTTGAAAATACAACCTTATCAAGGTTGCTTCACAGAAAACAACACGAGTGGCAGCATCACAAAAGGCTGTTTTTCTAATGTCCTACCTTGAATCCATGTCACAATGTCACAAGAATGTGTGTCCAACTAAGTGACGTTGGAACAAAGGGGTAACACAAGACAAACGAGTTTCAAGCTAACGTGGAATTTACGGGGCAAATTTATAGCTTTAATTTCTTAGAAAGAGAGCTTAATTTTTTTCATTGAAGCATATTCAAATGACCACGCCTAGTAACAGAACAGGAATCTTTTGTGAACGATTTATCTTTTAAAACGTTTATATTTTGATTGAGAAATCAAGATTGTCAACTAATTGGCATGAAAAACAAAGCGAATAGATTTACAATCACATTTTTGTTTTGTAAATTGAAACAAATTTGCAACGTATTTATAAAGTATCAAGATCTGTTATAAGACGGGCTCTTTGTTGTTGTAAAACAGGAATGAATTACATTATACTAATTTCGGTGAACAGAACACAATTTGTAATTTCGCAGTTCGTTTTATTTTCGATTGTTGTTTCTTTTTATTGTTTTGAGAGCAATGGTTAAGGTTTTTTAATTGTTGCGGGTAATTTCACAATTTTCGCGTTCTTTTAAATAAAGAAAATCATTCATCTATCTAAGCCCAGTGGTAACCCTTGAGCCTAAAAACTTTTATTAGGTTTTATTATAAGCCGACTAAAAATTTTTTTTCAAATTTTAATCCATTTATGGGGATATATAGGGCGTTCAAATTTATTGAAGTATGTCATGGGCAAAACCGGGAGGAAAGCTAGCTCGTATACACATTACTATCGATCCACCATTGAGCTGATTTTGAATTCATAAAAGATTTTTTTATTGTTTACCCAACGATGAAACTTCACTACCACGACAGTTTGATCCTACCAATCAATATAATATTTAACAAAACCTTACATTAAACAACTAAAGACTCAACAAAAACGCCTAATTTTATTCCACAAGCCGCAAAAACGAACAAAATTATTTCCCGCCGCGCCAGTGCCAAATTAATCTTCTTCAATTTACAAACCAAATGAAGCCCAATTATGGCAGTAATCCGAGGCCTATCATATCCTAATCATTTTAATACCTCCGTACATCAATATTGGGAAGATCTTTAATCAGAGTTGAGAGTATATTTATATTGATGTAACCCAAAAACTCCTAAACAAATTTGCTTAGAGAGCAAATAATTCGGCGGTGTCCATTCTAACCCTAATATGGTCTGCACACAAAGTAAAGTGGCTTCATACAAAGCGGCTCTTGATATAGAGTGTTTTGAACTGAACGTGAAGGGTGACGGGCAGAGTACACAAAGTTGTATAGGATTTCTGATACATGTTTGCAGGGCATTGTGTTGGGTGTAAGCAAATCTTCTGATGTAGTCTTTGAGTGTAGATTACCGTCCTTGTTTGTCGTTCACTTTACTATGGATCAACAAGCATCTGGTTCTATTATCTAATCTTTGGTTTTTTTAAAGATACATGGTAAATATTCAGTTATTTCCAATTCTAGTGTTTAAGTTCTAATTGCTTTATAAGATTGATACCTATTATTTTATCACTCGCGAGCAATTTTTTATAGTCAGGAAATTACATCACGTACCAGCCAGCATTATAATGCATTTAGAATTTGTGGGTTTGCTGAAATACGTTGCCGCATTTATTTGAAGATATTATATACGTCGACTAAATTCAGGATTCGAAAGATTGTCCTTTGATTTCTGCTTGCATCTTTTTTTGTGTGAAGCATGAATAAAGTAAGAAAGCTATACTAAAAATAGATCGTTTATGAAGAAAAATCGCATATTATTACTTTATTGTAATTCTTTTTTTCACTATTTCATGTAGTTCGTTGCATAAAATACGAATTATGCATCTAACAACTATTTAGATTATCTTTAGGAGAAAATGTCGCAGGAAATAATGATCTTGAGCCTTGAAACGTCGACTTTAACGTTTACACTTCTTTTTTATTTCTACCTTTACCTAAAGAGGTCATGTTAAAGAGCTCATGTTGCAATAGGGCCCTACTTAGATTTTCGGTATCCAGGCCAGCATCAGCTATAAAACCTGGAACTTTGACTGGAAACAAGCGAAGCCATTTCCAGTTCTTATCCCAAATATGTGCAAAATCGAGAAAGGTATAAATATCTTCTGATTTTGCCTAGAAACAGATCCAGCAGTAACGCAGTCTAATAGGCCGTTTGATTGATAAGAAAATAATTTAGTCACGCCTTTATACTCATAGGGTTATAAGCCCACATTTCACCGTCTTCATTTTAGTCTCACGTAGTAGGTGGTGAGGTCCAGCTCCAGCAGAGCGGGTTCATGATCTGACCTGCTCGGTATTCGCGTCGCCCCGCGTACCATCTGGGTCGGACCATGGGTGGCCTGTCCCTCAAGATCTTTCTCCGAGTTAAACAGGGACAGGCGCAGGTGGTTGTGACGACCCACTGTTTATATTTTTGCAAGACGGTCATAAGGTCTTCAATTTGGCTTAACGACTATCATATTATATTACTGAAAATTGGGAATCAGGACCAACCATAAATTTTGAAATTTTCGCTAAACGGCTTTACATGCCATATATATATCGAAGCATGGAAATACTCGTAAATAAATGTCAAAAAGTCGTTACCGTGTCTAAATATGTCAGGTATACTGAATTTAATAGAATGAAATGCAAAAATACGACTTGTCATTTTTTTTTCACTTTTCACTGATAATAAACTGTGAGATACGATCTTTTTAGGGGGTAATTTAATCAAAAACTAATATCTGCAGGAGATTGAGCGTTCCACTAATTTAATTATGTTCCCTACCGCCTGCTATGAAAAACAAAATTAGAGAGAAGAAGGAAGCTAGTTATAATCATCATTAAATCAACGCCGACTCCACTTTGTTATAAAAAGCAGAAATATATTTTTGTGCAAAGCCGAGGCGGACGAAATATAATTTCGAGAATTTTTAATTAAAATTTTTCTTTGTCAAAGGAAAAATATATGAAAAACTTAATGAACAAAAATTATGGCGTCGAGCTTACCTGTGTGTGCTTGACTTGGAAATACAGGATATTATTATGATATTGGAAATTTAATATTGTAAAACGGAACTAGGTATGTCAATGAAAAGTTAAAATTTGTTTTTTTAAAATACTCCAGAAGTGTCTGGATATTACAAGCAGTGTCAGTTGACACAGTTCTTAAACTCGTAAGTTCAAAACAGTACTGCTCGTTCGCTCTAACTTTGCCGCTCGGCTCCATACTAAAGTAAATTTTTAATTAGACGAAGTAAATTGACAGCAACTAATGTCACTTCTTCATACAACGTTGCTTATTTTCTATGACATTAGCTACTGTCAATTTACTTCGTCTAATTAACAATTCGGGTATACGCCTCTACGCCAGCAGCAAAGTTAGAGCGAACGGGTAGTATGTAAGTATGTTGTCTCGCACTTGGACAGTTTTATTTATTACTAGCGGACGTCACGCAGTTTCCCCTGCGTAGTTCCCGTTCGCGTGGGAATACGGAAATAAAATATAACCTATGTTCACCGCAAAGAGTTTAGCTTTCCAACAGTGAAAGAATTTTTCAAATAGGTCCAGTAGTTCCGGAGCCTATCGTTACAAACAAACAAACAAAAAAACAAAAAACAAATCTTTCCTCTTTATAATTATATTAGTATAGATTAAGATCACAGACAAATATAAACAGTTCATAATATTAAAGTGTTGCCCCGTGTAGCGACAGGGCCCCGTTCGGCCACGGGAAAACATACGAAATGTCGCCACCCCAATGCTTTCCGAGGGTGTCCTAAGAGGCGACTAAGGGAACACTTTTGCATCCGATCCATTGCGTAGAAAAGGAAAACTCGAAATGAAACCCGGCTGTCAGTAAAATAACAATCGTTAAGCCAAGTTAAAGGCCTTACGGATGGTTTGAAAAATTTTAACTGCGGGTCGTCACGACCTGCGCCTGTCCATTTCAACACGGCAGTAGGCTCACCACCTATTACGTGGGAAATAAAACTATAATTTGAAATGTGTTATACTATGCCTCTGCCTACCCCTTCGGGGATAAAGACGTGACTATATGTATGTATGTAACTATTCATTTTCAGTGACAGAAATCCCGCACATTTACTAACAACATCTAAAAGACTCACCTCAGCTGGTGACGCAGACCCTGGAACTTTCAAGCAGAACATAAACGGTGTATTGACTCTCTTCATGATTTCGCGGAAGTCCAGACTCACGCCTCTTGGCCGCAGCAACCGGAAGTACGTCCCCAGTGATGACCCGTGTGACGCGAGGTGAGCCCCAACAAGACGCATGAAACCACCACCTGGGCAAAGAAATGGGAAGTTTTAGTAAAGTTATTCATGAAGAGCTGGTAGCCCTGCTGGCTTAGTGTTCTGTAAGCCTTCACATTTTTGAAACTTTCTTGCGTTGGTTGACTGTATTTAACATTGTTGGCGTGTTCGAAAGGTTTATGTGGAAAGGACCGATCCAATGGCTTATTTTAGCCATTCTCGACATCTCGGTTCTTCTACTTGTCTCGGTCCTTCTAGCAATGAGCTGTAGTATCATGGTGTCTGTATTTCCTTCTACAGTAACTGTTATTGCCTCCGTGTTATTGCCTCCGTGGCATTGTGAACAAAGGACTAGCAACTCTCCCTTTCAATAGCAATACCTATTCGCTGAGCGGTAAAACTGCCAGCCCTTGGGTCACCAGCAGACGCTACCAGGCGCATTTTCAAGCTCTTGAAAAATGTATGCGTTAATTGAAGAATTTATTTAGTTATGAGCTCTTGGTGGTTTCTCACTTCAATGTGATCTACACTCGATTAATGTAATCTATTAATTTAAAGTCTGTTTATGAGTTACAGAGTATTTACGAGTACATTACAAAAAAAAGAAAGCTAAATTTTCCTGTGTTTATTGTCTAATCTGAAATAAAAGTCATAACAAGAAATTGGAAGCCAATCCTTATGACGAAGTGACAATAAATTTATTTGGACAATTTAATAATAAAGTTCAAAAGCCGCCATTACAGTTCAACTCTAATAAAATTGTAATTACTGAAGAAATGAATTGTTTGAATGAATTTAATTTCCACGCTAAAGTAATTAAACGGAGTCATTTATAAATTCTTGGTATCTCAAATTAGATTTGACAGTGACGGATGGATGTTAAGTTAATATACATTTAATACTAGGACTAACGCAGTTGATGGTGATGGGCTTTCAAATAAACAGTTAATCTATACTAATATTATATATTGTAACCACTGTGTTGTACGTGCCCGCCTGCAGGTGTCATCTCCTGCAAGGGCAGTAGAGGTGACACGGCGATTGTGGCACTACTCGTCAGCAGACTGGGACGGTCTTCGAGAATACTTTGCAACCGTCGCGTGGAGTCAGCGCTGCTTTGCGGGGAGGGCTTCATCGGAAAGCGCCACTGCGGTTGCTGGCAAGATTACGTTAGGTATGGAATACTACATTCCATACACTGATGTCGCCAGTATTCGCAAAGCTCGCCCCTGGTTCGGGCGTGAGTGCGCCGTAGCTGTTCAACAAAAACAGACAGCGTACCCAGAGTTTAATATTTATATATAGTTTAATATTTATATAATTCTACTATGGCGTACCGTGCCTGGATCAGGGCTCGGGCGGCGCGCGACCCGAATGTGGCCCGCCTCAAGGCAGCGTAGAACAGAGCCACTAGGTCCAGTAAGAGGGCCTTCAAGAGAGCGGACGCCCAGTGCGTCACGCGGCTTGGTCAGGAGCTCACATCACATCCCACGGGCAGCCGTGGATACTGGCAACTGGCCAAAGCCGTGCAGGCCAATTTCTGCAAGCCTTCGCTGCCGCCGCTGCGCTATCCTGACGGATCACTGGCTCACAAGGCCCAAGAGAAAGCAGGAATGCTGGCCAATCTCTTTGCGGCTAATTCCCGGGTCGATGACTGTGACAAGCAACCTCCCACTATCGCAGACTGTGGAACCACGATGCCGGATATTGTAATCCGGCAGTGCGATGTGCGAGCGGTGCTGCGGTCACTCGACACGCGGTTAGCCAGTGGTCCTGATGGGATTCCGGCGGTGGTGCTGAGAAAGTGTGCAGCCGAATTGTCTCCAACGCTCACACGCCTGTATCGCCTTTCCTACTTGTCGGAGGAAGTGCCGGAGGCTTAGAAGTAGGCGAATGTCCAACCGATCCCCAAGAAAGGGGATCGGTCGGATCCGGCCATCAAACTTCCCATAGCCGTAACCACCGTCATCTACAAGGTGTTCGAGCTAATTATTAAAAACAGCTCATGCGCTACCTAGAGGATAACTCGCTACTTAACGATCGTCAATATGGCTTTAGGCCGAAACGATCAACGGGTGACCTCCTGGCGTACATAATACACACCTGGGGTGAGCCTATGGAGAGGCACGGCGAATCTCTGGCTATTGGCCTAGATATCGCTAAAGCCTTTGATAGGGTATGGCATGCGTCGCCAGCATACGGTCTACCGCCTCATTTGTGCCGCTGGTTGGCCAGCTTCCTGCACGGGCGACGTATACGGTTCTCTGTGATGGTCAGGCTTCCTGCTTTTTGCAGGTAAATGCCGAAGTACCACAGGGATCGGTGTTGTCCCCAACTTTCTTTCTTCTGCATATTAATGACATGCTGTCCCTTGGGTGCATTCATTGTTATGCAGATGATAGTACTCTACATGGGAACTATTCTGGCCGTCCAGCGGAGAGGCGAGGCCACGTGGAGGAGAAGAGAAGGCAACTCGTGGCGGATCTCGACCGGGACCTGGGTCACATTGCCCAATGGGGTTCGGACAACCTGGTCGAGTTCAATGCCAGAAAAACACAGGCGTGTGCGTTTACAGCTAAGAAGTCCCCATTCCTACCCCTACCCTCTCTTCAGAGCATTACGGTTCCACTAAAGGACAACCCGGAGATCCTCAGTATAGACGTCCGGCGTGAGCCCAATCACAAAAAACTACATAGAGAGTTGTATTGGGCTGGCCTCGCGGAAACTAGGAGTATTTCACGCCACATCAGAGATGTTTACTGTACAAGACGCAAATTCGTCCCTGCGTCGAATACTGTTCTCACCTTAGGGATGACTCCGCAAAGTATTTACTAGACGCGCTTGACGCTATGCAGAGACGTGCTATACGAATAATTGGTTGTCCTGAGGTGACGGGAGGCCTCGAACCGTTGGCGCAGCGAAGAACCATAGCGTCCTTGACTGCCTTCTATCCCACTGTCTCCTTTCCGATCCCGAACAACACGTGCCGGGCAAAAATGCCACTCACACACAGTGGAGAGAATCTTCGCCAGAAGTTTGAGCGTTTCAAAAGATCGTTCCTCTGTCGAACTATAAAAACATGGAACGACCTGCCCACACACGTGTTTCCCTCATCTTACAATCCTGGGTTCTTCAAGAGGAGCGTGAAGAGGCACATCACAGGGCCGCCAACTTGAGGACCACTGTCAGAAGTGGCCCCCAATCGCTAGATGCGCCACGGCTTTCCATCAGGCTGGTGGCGACGTCAATTTAGCGAGCTAAATATAAAAAAGAAATATTATAAAGAGGTAACGTTTTTGAGTTTGCGACGTTGTAAAGGGTAATCTCTTGATCTAATGAACCGATTTTCAAAATTATGTCACCAATAGAAAGCTACGTTATTGAGGAGTGTCATATGTTATAAATCATCACGCCACAATGATTAGGAGCATATTTAATCTGAACTTATTAAGTCGTTATGTCATTTACTCGCCATAAAATAAACAATACTCGCCATAAATTATAGATTAAGCTGATAGATTTATTAGAACTAATTAATACGGTTTCTTCAAAAATCTCAACAAGTAGATAGGTATTTGAACAGGATACTACAAGGGATTTAATAAACAAAAGCATTATAAGATTCACGATAACATTGTTGAAAGACAAAAGCATTTCACAAGATGGCTGATCTAATTTTAAAAGAGATCTCGTTTTAAGTTTATGATCGACTTACTAAATATCTATAATCGTAAATATTGAAAGTACATGAAATGTGGTGTTGTAATATTTCGTATTTTAGGTCACATTGCCATATTTCAGTTAATATTTTCAGCTTACTACGTATGGACTGCAGAGACTGCACTACTGCAGTGAAGGTGTAACTCTGTACCTACCTGTTTTTTTTTACGTGAGAGAATATCCTCTTGGATGCTATGCCGGACTCCTACAAGACTAAAAAACCTCACATATCTTGCCTAACAGCCTACGGTTGGGAGTCACTTCTGTACCTGCTTTTGGAATTTGGTTCGGACTAAGGCGCGACGCAGACGACGCCGTGGACAGACATGGAGAAATTTTCTTCTGCGAAATATAGTGGAGTTTAATCCTACTTCCTACTAATATTATAAATGTGAAAGTTTGTGAAGATGTTTGGATGTTTAGATGTTTAGATGTTTGGATGTTTGTTACTCAATCACGCTCTTACGACTGAATGGATCTGGCTGAAATTTGGTACAGGGATAGAGTATAGTCCGGAATAACACATAGGCTACTTTCTATCCCGGGAAAATGTTCCCACGGGAAGCGGGAACCAGGACCAATTTCACGCGGGCGAAGCCGCGCGCATCAGCTAGTAGTTTCAATAAATTGTCCACGACTGTTCTCGCTCGTCTACCCTCTGTATATTTTTTCCTGGTATTGGAAATGGGATTGCATGTGGGCGTCTAATTCATTAATGTCTACCCTCTCAGTGCTGTGGGTGTCATAGAATGGTTTTATCTACTTCATTGAATTTAATGTCATTATGTAAATTTATTGAATCCATTCGATTGAATACCGTCCAAAGTTTTATATGTCGGTCTGTATGTATGTCTGCCTGTATATCTGTCTGTATCTCTGTCTGTTTGTCTGTCTGTATGTCTGTCTGTCTGTCTGTTAAATTTTCACGTCTAAACCGCTTAACAGATTTTCATGAAATTTGGTACAGTGATAGTTTAAGTCCAAGGAAAGAACATTTAACTGACTACTTTTTAACTGACTGTGAAAAAGGACAGTAATGATTTTACGCGATAACGACTTTTACGCGGACAAAGTTGCGGGGAACAGCTAGTTTCTAAATAAATAGCATAATTCGCTAAAAAAATATACTATTTTAACTTTATTTTCACACAAATAGTATTGGAAACACTATTAACCCCTCCCACGTTTTATGATACGCATAAGCAAATTGGCGGACGCGATACCGTTCTTCATTTGAACATAACAGCCGTCAACAGAGACTGTCGTCATTGGTCGTTGATATTTATTTATTTTTTTTTATTATTTTTTGAAACATGTAAATACTTAGATAAACTTATTCTGAAGAAAACTTACAGTCTGAAATTCTTCGTTTTTTCGAAAGCACTCTCAAAAATAAAAAGAAATCTCAAAAAGACGCCGACGCGTAGAGCATTTTTGCAAATCGAGGCCTGGCGCGTGGAGGGTTAAAGTGTACTATTGGTAAATGAACTTTCTAAAAGACCGCTCCCACTAATCACACTTTCATCAACCCTCTTCCTTCCTTGACGGTTGACGTAATAAATGGAAGGCCCTTTCTGTGTTATATATACAACACAAACCTCGTAACTTTAAAACAAACACATAACTTTGACCTCAACAACGTACGAGCTGTAGTAAACGTCTAATAAAGTTCCTGTTCATACGATTTTGATATTCAGGAGTATTCAAGCAAAAGAAAAACCTTTGAAATCCTATCCTACTAATATTATAAATGTGAAAGTTTTTGAAGATGTTTGGATGTTTGGATCGCTCTAACGGCTGAACGGAAATTTGGTACATAGATAGATCATAGTCTGGAATAACACATAGGCTACTTTTCATCCCGTAAAATGTTCCCACGGAAAGCGGGAACGGGTACCGGATTTCACGCGGGCGAAGCCGCGAGCATCATCTAGTTTAAAAATAAATCTCTGGATTTTGCATCAACACCAAACAAACAAACAGACACGAGAAAACCTACCAAAATTATGGTTTTGGACTCAGAATTCCAGAAATTGCAGGTTAGAGTCGGTGTTTTTAAATCATTATAAACGTACTATTCTGGTTACTTTTACAATTTTCTAAAAGTAGTAGATTAATAAAAACCTCCGTCTACGAAAATAGCACCCACCCATTCACAATTTGGTCTAACTACAGAACTTCGACATTGCTATTTGGTTGTCAAGGTCAGCGGGCCTAAAAAGGCAACATTGTATGTTTCATTATATGAAACATAAAATTCATATAATTTGAAATACAGAACATACAAAGCATACCAAAAATTTTACGTTTCATAATATGAAACATACAATGTTGCCTTTTTAGGCCCTCAGATGGCAGTCAATTCAAGGAAAATGGAAGTTCAGGGAAAATTCAGCCGCATCGCAGTCAGACTGGAATCTGACCCCAAATTGGTTCAGAAAAGGCTAGGGGATGTATAGATAAAGATTTCAGTATGGTATTAAGGTTGTAATTGCAATTTATATCCCTACTAATATTATAAATGCGAAAGTAACTCAGTCTGTCTGTCTGTTCGCTTTCACGTCTAAACCGCTGCAGTGATTTAGATAAAATTTCGTATTGAGATAGTTTGAGTCTCTGGAAAGGACATAGGTAATTTTTTAACAGACTATGAAAAAAGGGATAATGATTTTACGCAATAACGACTTCTACGTGGACGGAGCCGCAGGGAACAGCTAGATTTCATATAATACAAATATTATAAAGAGAAAAGATTAGTGTTTTTGTTTGTTTGTTTGTAACGAATAGGCTCCGGAACTACTGGAACGATGTGAAAAATTCTTTCATTGTTATAAAGCTACATTCTTTGCGGTAAACATAGGCTATATTTTATTCCCGTATTCCCACGGGAACGGTTACTACGCGGGTGAAACCGCGTGACGTCCGCTAGTATAATATACTTTCAAAAATCTACAATCTTAAACATCTACATCTTCACCTATCTACCAAAACAATTCCTTATTCTAAATTAACACATTACAAAGCAAAGGTATTTTAATAAGCTACTTAGAATTTGTAGATTTAAACAGAATAAGAGCTTCATTCATGGACCGAAAGCGTTAAGTACCTACTTATTCTCAACGATTTATTGCGAAAGCCGAGGTACGACGCAATAATTATCATTTGCTAACATAGTCTGTTATAATTATGGCAATTCTAATTTCACATCTAAGCGTAGTCATTAAACAAAATTATGAGTGTTCTCGTTATTGTAACATAAATAAAATTTTCATTTTAACTAAGTCTTTGTATTATTCTTTGTGATCGATTCTATTAAGATTGACTATACTTTGTGATTGAATCTATAAAATAAGTTTTTTATACTTCTGTGGTGACAAGCCTACGACATCAATATATTCGACAAGAAAGCCGTGAGATCGTTCTCACTAGACTGAAAGTGAAAGTTCAATCCGATTAACGTTGTCATTTTTGTTTTATTTCGAACTTTGAACAGATGATCCACGTGACCTAGTGATGTAGTTTAATGCAACAGAGTCACAGACTACAGACAAAGTCTCGCCATAAGCCCATTTGCACTCTGTTTTATAGAGAGGGGCTAAAAGTGGTCACCATATATAGCCTGTGATCGTTTACAACTCCAGAAATTATCGCGCTGCGGCACGTACGGTCTTGTTAAAACAGACAACGGCACGGCACAGAAAACGAAAGTATCCGCCCATAGTGCCTTTAAATTTAACTAACTTAACCAAAACCATGTCACTGGCAACCGGGACCAACGGCTTAACATGCCTATGTGAAACGTATATAAATAAAAATTCCAGTATTATTCTGAAAGCTAATGCAGCTAACGTCAGCTTTCAGTTTGTTATTGGAATATAGTGTTCTGTAAATGATCACAGCGCACAGTAATCATTTCATTCATCATCACTAGGCTAGCCAGGCTAGGAGGCGAAGAGTGCTTCAATGCGCTTTGCCGTTTGAAACTGAATTGTATTTGATAACTTTGATAAAAATACTTTGACTTGTATTGCATAAACCAGAAGATCGGTTATGATATAATTATATTTGTGGAAGTTCCGTTAGAATATAGTTTATCCGCTTAGAAAATGAGATGGAAAACATATGAGAAAAATAGTAAAGTATTTAAATAAATACAGTATAGAGCTATCCATCTAGCGCCGTAAGGGTGGTCTTCAGATCATATCGGTCGCACAATTTGACAATATAATAAAAATGGTTAGAGTTGCACGTAAACTGACGAATGTGACTGGTGGATATCAACGCATTCATAGCAAACGCACATATTTACTGGTGGAAAGGCAGCCTAACCTAGCAACATTTGTAATTCCATAAGATCCACAATTAAGAGAATCTTCAATGTTATTCGCTACCCAATACAGAGCAATAAAGAATACCTAATACAGATATCATATCTTGTTTTATTATTATGAGTGGTGCCGACTTATTGCTTGGAAGATATATTTATTTTCATGTAATTTCGTTTAGTTGGAGAGTTCCCGGAAGAGCACTTGTCTTGGATAAAACTTTATTAGACTTTTGTTTGTGATAGATAGGGATGATTTTTGGATTGAGATTATGATACCTTATGAACATGTTCACGCTTTTATCTCCAAAGGGGTAAGCAAAGGCGTAATGTACGCATTCATTTCATAATTTATATTTTGTCCAACAATGGTAAGACATTTTTACGCGCTTTGCAAACGAGCGACGGGGCTGGCTGGGCCGGGTTATTTCACCACGAACGAAAGCGCTAAAGGAATACTATATAACCAACGCCCATGAAGGGCAAAAGACCGCGGCGTTGGTGCCCGCCGGACACACATTATCGCAGTGAGGGCAGTCGCGGGCATCGACGGGCAGAAGCGGTCTTTATTACATCGCGGACAAAAAGACCGGCCTGCCCGTCGTCTGCTAAGCGCCTTATTGTGTTGTGATTCAATATAGCAATAGGGTCGGCATGAGTGTAAGTATTGTGAAAGTGCTTATGACGTAGATAAACGTTTACAACACTTTTAGCACATAGTAAACACTTTTGTTCACGCGGTCACAAATAGGAATCCCTTGAGACCATCCTTTCCAACGCTTTTCTGCAGACGAAACGTCATAGGCGTTCCGAACTGGTGGTACTATTTGCATTGTATTCATTGACGTGTCGCAATTGCCTATGTATTAGGATTATGCGAAATAAATGTTTTTTGACTTTGACTTTGACTATAAATTTTATTATACAAATCCCCTTATTCCAAAATATCTACTAATTATAAAATTGTAATAATAGCTGTGACGGTACATTCAAAATGAATTAAAAAGAACAACTGTAACCGACTAATTTAGGGCTTCTGAGTCCAAATCTATGTTTTTTTTCTTCGTTTCTGATTGTTTGTTTTTTTTTTGTTCAAGGTTTGAGCGAATTTTCGTGGCTTGTAATTATACTATTAGGATTATGTAGGTATTTTTTCAACTTAAATATTGCTGTATGTTTCATCGATATCGGTTCAGCGGAAATGATAACATAGCTTGTCCTATGTTTTACTAGCAGTCCTTTGCGTTGGACAGGTCAAAGTAGTTTGGTTAAGGCGTAAAGCAAACGACGGGGCGGGCCGGGCCGGGCAATTTGACCGCGCGCGATAGCACTATGCGAATCCTATACTATGAATGCACACGAAGGGCAAAAAGACCGCACCGCAGTTGTCCGCCGGTCAGTGGCGGCGCGGCTACCCGCCATGGATCACACAAACCAGTTTGTATGAAGTAACGCAGACGGCGGCGCGGGGCGAGCAGGGCCGGATAGCTCAGTCTCTTTGCTAGAACGAACGTCGTGAACTAACTGCCTCTGCCCGTCGTGTGCGTTGTGTTCGCGGGGCGGCGCCGGCGGACAGACGGGGTCTTTATTACGTCGGCGTCGCGGGCAAAAAGTCCGGCCCGCCCCGTCGTCTGTCTAGCGCCTAATAGTTAAAATCACCTCGCAAACGAAGTCGCGGGCAAAAGCTAGTTATAAATAAAAAGTAAATCTAAATGTACATACCTAGTTGCACTAATTCTAATCGTCTGTCTGTAACGAAATGCCATGGAAATGCTTTGCAGAAACTTGCAACTCCGATTCTTAGATCCGTTACTTTTGTTGAAGTTGCAATATTTGTCGTCTCTTCCTGTTCACTGCTGTCGTCTTTGGATTTTTCTCTTAGTGATACTGCGTTTATTTCATACCTGTAAAGTAAGATTTCTTGAAATTAAAGTTGCAGGGAGGTTGTCAGAGTCGCGAGTGCAGAGTTACATACCAGAAAACGGTAAAGTATCACGCTTGTACTATGAGACTGCCATAAACGTTTGACTGTAGTGCTTGTTCTAAAAGCGACATCACAAATACACATGTATGAAACGTTCAACTGTATAGCTGTCACGGTTCGCAAGATACAGCCGTTTTACATGGATGCTATGCCGGACTCCTAACGACTAAAAACCACACGTATCCCACCTAACAGCCTACGTATGGGAGCCCCGGGTAAGCCTTCGGTAGGATACCCCAGGACAAGTACACTCACACCCAGGATAAACCCTTCCGGGTTTAAGGGTGTACTTATGATATTGTAATATTGTTTAGACATTAAAATATTATAATTAAAAAAAGAGTATAGAATCCTAAATGTGTTTCTGTTCAGATCCTGTTTTTAGGGTTTCGTAGCCAAATGGCAAAAACGGAACCCTTATAGATTCGTTATGTCTGTCTGTCTGTCTGTCTGTCCGTCCGTGTGTCACAGCCACTTTTCTCCGAAACTATAAGGCATATGCTATTGAAACTTGGTAAGTAGATGTATTCTGTGAACCGCATTAAGATTCTTATATAAAACTAGAAAAAAAGCAGTTAATTTTGGGGGTCCCCATACTCAGAACTGAAACTCAAAATTTTTTTTTTCATCATACCCATACGTGTGGTGTGTGTATCTATAGATAGGTCTTCATAAATGCTATTGAGGTTTCTAACATTATTTTTTTCTAAAGTGAATAGTTTGCGCAAGAGAAACTTCCAAAGTGGAAAAATGTGTCCCCCCCCCCTCTAACTTCTAAACTAAGAGACTGATAAATCTAAAAAGGATATTATGATGTAAGTACATTGCCATAAAAACTACCAGCGAAAATTGGTTTGAACGAGATAGAGCTGGTAGTTTTTTTTTAATACGTCGTAAACCGCAATTTTCGGTTCGAAAAATCACTACAGCTGGGAACGTGTTAAAACATCAATCAAAGTTACAACGAACTATAAGAACTTTTATATTATGTTACTTGCAGCTACGAAACCCTTCATGGGCGAGTCCAACTCGCACTTGGCCGTTTTTTTATTAGGTTTAGGTACTTACTTAAATGTTCTAGGATCGTTGGTATAACTGGTCAGTCTTATATCTGTCTGTGTGTTGTGTAAAAGCCTTGCTATCGCTTTCAAGCTTCCGACTAGTAGATACGCTACGGGTTCACTTTCTGTTGTAAGGTGTAACTGAATTTTTCCGTCCTGTGATGTCGTACATACAAAATTTGCATCGTATTCCATTGTTTCGTCTTTGATGACGTCATCCTGTATAAAAAAATAATAACACATTATTAGATATCACAGTTCAAAAAACTTCTACAATAGTAACATCGAACAACTACAACAGTCTGTGTTTCTGCAAAACAGGTCTTAGAAAGCTCTTACAGGGCGTTGCCGAGTGTGTGTTGTTGTAAAATAATGTCAATAGATAGACCACAGTGTGCCACCACTTGGCAAAATGACGTTACGGACACCGAAGGTTCGGACACTTTGTCCCAAGTGTCAAACTCATTTTTTTATACATTTTCCCAGTGACCGTTCGGACACTTATGATAACAAGCTGATTATGAAGCTATTTAGTATCGTCAGACAAAATGTTCAAAATATTTCTAGTTTATTATGATAATTGTGAAAGTATGTGATGATGTTTGGATGTTTGCTATCAACCACGCTTTAACCATAGGATGTAGGTACGAATTTCACGCGGGTGATGCCGCGAACATCAGCTAGTATATTATGTTTTAAATATATTAGAACTTTGCTCTTTATTGCAATTTTCATTTACAATAATTTTATTTTATTGTAATTATGAAGAATGATTATTTTACCTATCTTATGACAGTTAGTGCTACCTAACTACCTATATATTGAAAACTTGAAAAGCAAACAGAATTTATTTGGATCATATATTTTGTTTTTCAAAAAAACATTGCTATTGGTTTATCTGATTCATTATTAATACAATATACCAACTTTAATAAAAGAGACACCTACTGGCACATATTAAAAAACGCTAAAAAAAATCAACTTAATTATGGGTTACATTATCTGAGGCGAAGCGCTCGTGGCCCTGCGGACTCAGTGTTCTGTAAACGATCACTGCAGTAAGCAACTTTCACTATGGCCGGTCCATGGATGGGTGACCATCCATGTGATCACTTTGTGACATTTATTTGAGCGTTTCCGTGCTTCGGAAGGCACGTTAAGCCGTTGGTCCCGGTTGCCAGTAAAATGGCAGTCGTTAAGCTAAGTTGAAGGCTTTATTTCAACAGCAGGCAGTCACAACCTGCGCCTGTCCATTTAAACACGGCAATACGGCTCACCACCTATTACGTGGGACAAATTATACAGGTGAAATGTGGGCATATAATATGCATCTGCCTACCCCTTCGGGGATAATGGCGTGACCATATGTATGTATGTATGTAGATTATCTGAAAATTAGGATTCGATTTAATTAGAGCAATAATTCGTGAGGGAAAATCCTTATATTGATGCCGGTCTTCTACCGGCTTAAAAACCTCATGTATCCTGCCTTGCCCCGGGTAAGCCCTCTGAAGTATACTCTAAGACTCCCAATAGAATACTCTCTTCCTGCCTCGGTTTTCCCAAACGCCTACAGTATGGGGTTCTTCAAAAGGGGTCTAAGAAGGTTTTTACAGGGTCGGCAGCGCGAGTGTGGCGCCTCTGGTGTTGCAAACGTTCATAGGCTGCGGTGACCGCCAGTCCTGGTGGGCCGTATGCTTGTCTGCCACCTTAGTGGTATAAAAAAAAAAAAAAAAAAAAAAAAAATAGACCCACGACTACCACTACGGCCTCACCTAGCGGGGGGGGGGGATGATTATTTAGCATTCAATTTAGTTTATCTAATTATTTGGCATTTTGTTTAGTTTAATAGACACTTAAAAAGGTAAGAAATTTTTGGTCTGACCGTACAAATCAGCTTGTTATCATAAGTGTCCGAATTGTCACCAAAAAAATTGAAATAGACTCTTCGGACAAAGTGTCCGGACCTTCGGTGTTCGTAACGTCATTTTGCCGACCACTGGCATTGAGGTTCTAATAAAAATTAGGCTAGCCAAACCATTTTGCTAAAATCGTGTATTTTAATGGTTGTATTAGAGGTATAAAACTATAAAATACTACGGCTGGTTTGACATTTACACAAACTTGTTATTGTTAGTAAGTTATATATATTTCAACAAAAGTTTTACACAGCATCAAAAACATTTTGTGACTTACCTGATCGTGTAAAACATCATGAACGCTGTCTAATGTAGTCAAAAATTCAGTCAAATTGGTGCCTAAACATTTAAAAGCTCTTTCTAATCGACAGTTGTGTGAAAATGCCGATAAAATTAAATATTCCCCTAATTTTGCCATAAAATCCTTAGTGCTAACACCTGCAACAAGAAATGGATGTTTTAGTACATTGAAATTACGACATCATTTATGTAGAAGAGGCATTAAGTACTAATAGTAGGCAGCATATGGTTAATATTTACTCTCAGTACAAATGTAATTTAAGAGGCTGCCTTTCGCCATTATTTCTTAAAAAGTGACTTGAGGATGAAATCACTATAATACCGTACTATAAGCACACGAATATGCCAGTGGGCTGGTTAAATGACGGCTTCGACTGAAGAACCGACGGCCAAAGGAGCAAACGAGTTTCATAGTGGAGACCTTGACTCGGCAAACGTAAGGTAGGACGTCCATACGCCAAATGAACCGACAACCTTGAAAAGGTGGCAGGCTGGGACTGGATGCTAAAGGCACAGGACCGTGTGTTGTGGCGTAGATTGGGAGAGGCCTACGTCCAGGAGTGGACTGCCATAGGCGGATTTGATTGATTGCTTAGACTCGGATACACAGACGCATACACTCAGCATATCGTTACAAGACTATTTCTACAAAATCTTTAGGAAAAATAGACGATTACGCTTCCACTAAGTAATAGTATAGAAGGTTCATCTAAACATAAATATAAATAAATATTCACGAACATTTCACACAACGCTATCTGATCCCAAAGTAAGCTAGGAGTAACCTGCTTGTGTTATGGGTATCAGACCATGGATATTAGTACTTATATACTTTTTAAATACATACATATAATACATAGAAACACCCAGACTCTTGAGACAAACATTTATGGGTCACACAAATATTTGTCTCCGGGGGAATCGAACCCAGGCGGTATCACTACCGACTGCGCCACAGAGGCAGTCAAAATAAGTTTTGAAGACGTTAAAGTAAGCTCATGTGCTCACTCGGTCGTAGTCGGAGTATTGTTCCGAAGGTGAAACACGTGTAGCTAGATAACACATTTATTTCTGTGCGTTCCCGAAGTGTAAAAGCACTACCCTAAATTCGAAAAAAGAATCGGGAATTACTTTTCACTCGTAACTTCAAATTTTGCTGCTTTATCTTTGTGTGTGAACCAGTCTCACTTTTTGAGTTCGTAATGTATGATCCGTCTTTCCTATTACTTGGTCGAAGCGATTACGTTTATGTTCTGACATATTGAAATGGCCGACTAAGGGCCCCAGTTATGTAACACAGCTTAACCTTCGGTCAGTCGCGCCATTTTACTTAACGAGGTTTGTCGCGTGGGGTTCTTGAGAACCTCAATGAAAAATAGCATGTAAAATAGGAAATTATAAGTATTTCATATAATTTATCATTACATTATTACGTGTTTGTCAAACTACAATAAAACAATGATAAATTATTAAGCAATTTGTATTTAATTACTTATTAAACTTATAATCTAAAAGTAGGAGCCTATATTTCTCACTCTGAGATCACTCTTACAAAAAATAAAAAAATAAAGAAATCTACTCCGTAATTATTTACTTTATACTTTTTTGGCATCATATAGAAATAATCAACTTTGTAACATATAATATATTAGGAATAAATAAAAAAAAATCGTAACTTTACGAAATTGTATGCTCGTCGCGTGGGGTCTTTGAGAGCCCTTGCGTTCAAAACAGATCCGTATCACACGGCGCTTACGAGCGAATTGAAGTTAGCCACCTTCCGCGCCAACTACAATCTAACTTAGGAGGGTACATAAACTACTGCACTGCTACAATAGATTTAAATAAGAAAATTTTGCATTTTTGTATTGTTCGGGCTTTCAAAGACCCCACGCGACGGACCGAAGGTTAATAAATATAAATAAGATACATTTGATAGAAAAAACGACAGGTATTCAAATCAAAATAGTGAATGTCACTAATAGAAAAGGCTCACAAAATCACTGACCCACATAATGTAATCCAAATGAGCTTTTTCTGTTTCTATAGGAAAAACCAAATTCAATAATAGACCCGAAAAAAGTCCTATTCAATCAATTCAACCCACAATGAATGAATGAATATCGTATTTTAAAAAGTTTCCGATTTTCACTGTATATTTACTGTCGACATCCCTAATAATATCATCAACGCTTAAGTTGGTATGTTTGTTACTCTTTCACGCTAAAACGGCTGAATATAGTCTGGAGCAACACTTTTAATCTTTGGAATCAATGGCGTATAGGTTTATAACATACTAGCTGTTACCCGCGACTTCGTCCGCGTGGAAATTATGTTATAAGCAAAGTTTGAACCGTATTCTATTTGAGCCTCTAGGATAAGTCGTAACCAAAATGTGGGAACACATTTAGGACATCCTCCAACTTACCCGGGGAGTTATGCGCTAGATGGATTTTTTTAACGTGAGGAAAATTCCACATGAATGTACTATGACTCCCACTGACTAAAAACCACACGTATCCTACCTAACAGCCTACGATTAGGAGCCCCGGGTAAGCCCTCTAAAGGATACCCTAGGACTGCGCTAGATGGATAGGAAGAGACCTCATGGTTTTAGTGGGTCCAAGGCCGGTATGACGTACATGTTTATTAATTAGCCCCTTTAATAATTATAAGAGTAAGTAGTATGGTGAAGCGCGAATACGAAACGTTTGTTAGATTAGGGCCACAGACTGAAAACTTTACGCATAATCGGAAGAGTTGAGACGATAACACTAACGCTAACGGTAGCCAGTTAATGGCAGTCGTTAAACCAAGTTGAAGACCTTATAGATTTAATAATTTTCAAAAGTAGGCCGTACTAACGCCTGTCCATTTCAACACGGCAATGCGGCTCACCACCTATTACGTTACGTGGGATAAATTAAAAAAGGTAAACATATAATATGCCTCGATACCCCTTTGGGGATAAAGGCGTGACCGTATGCATGTACTTATTATGTTTAAGGTGATTTAATTTATGTACTTACCCATGTCACTGTAGCCAAAGCTCAACATTTTTCAGTAAAGTTGTTTTAAGAATGTTCATTATAAACAACGTTTGTGTGGCGTGTTGGCTTAATCATAAAAGAGCTGCTTAATGGTTATGGCTATTGTAAAATAATTCAGTCTGCGCCGAAGGCGTGGACTGAATTGCTTTAGAATAGACTTAATCTTTAAGCTCTTTTTTGATTAAGCAAACAGGGCAGTTTCACACGCTGCTTGATGAGTCTGATGAAGAAATACCTCTCCTTTCATAGATCTTATGTGACGTAAACGAAGTTGCGAGGGTTAGCTAGTCTATACATATAGTAAAACTGTTGAGGGTCGAGAGTCTACTGAAGCCGAAAATGAAATTACATTTTTCATGTGTGTCTGTCTGTCTGTATTCCGAATAAGTATCACGCCGAAGTTAATGAATGGATTTGAATGAAACGTAGTACAATCAGAGCTTATAATCCGAGGAAGGTTCTAGGATACTTTTGATCTCGATATTTTGCGCGGTTCCTTTGGGAGAAGGGATGAAAGACAAAACGGTATTTTGGTTGTTACTTCTCAATGCGTTTTCGAATTCCAAAATTTTTTTTAGTGTTATAAAGGGAATACTGTAAGGAATGTTTCACACAAGTTTCCATGTTAAATGTTTTCTAGTTCAGGAATTAGAGACATCCCAACTTTCGCAAAACCTAGAATTCAAGGATCCCTTTGAATGTGAGGGTAAATCTAAACTGGCGTGTTGGCTTAGTGATAAAAGAGCTTAATGATTAAGGCTATTGTAAAATAATTCAGTCCGCGCCGAAGGCGTTCACTCACGCCCCCCCTCCTTAAAAGCGGGATCGCACCCGAAACCCCCAAAGACGCGGCATAGCACCCGAACCACCTCCTAGGCGAGGACGCAGTGGCGGCCGTGGGTCTGCTGGGAGTCCTGGGACATCCTTCCGAGGGCTTACCCGGGGCTCCCAACCATAGGCTGTTAGGCGTTACGTGAGGTTTTTTAATTGGTAGGAGTCCGGCATAGCATCCACGATGGATTTTCCTTCACGTTATATAAAAGTATACTACATATTACATGGCTTGTACAATACCTAGTAAAGCGTAGCCTGAAATTTGATTTATATTAGTGTGAGCTATGAGATCTAGAAAACTGATAAACTTACTTATTATGTTATATACTAAATGCATATTTAAAAACAAACACGTACTCTAATGAATTTGATTATTGTTCTTTATCAAGCCTATAAATTACTACTACTAATCTTTACAGTTAGGTACTTTTGATTGTTGCCCGTAAATACATAAACAAATATATTTTGTGTCTGTCAAGCCGTTAGAATAATTATATGAAAGAATATGAAATATAATTTCATTGACTGCCTCTGTGGCGTAGTCGGTGTAGTGATACCGCCTGTCGCGCCAGAGGGCTTTGTTCGATTTCTGGGTTGTTCCAATTAGTTGTGTGATCCACAAATGTTTGTTTCGGAGTTTGGATGTTTTCTATGTATAATATGTATGTATTTAGAAATATATAAGTATGTATATCAGTCGTCTGGATATCGTAGCAAACACAGAATTTAATTTTTCTCTATCGGGCCTCCAAGATATTTAGCGTGATAATATGTAACCGGTGTGTAAAACCGATCTCTTACTAATATTCCTGCAACGTTTTAGTTTAATCAATCCACATACTTACATATTTCATTACCCTCTGCCTAGTCCCTAGGATATGTAGCGTGATAATATATAGCCTATTTAAAGATCCCACCTCTAGATTGCTATTCAAATAAAAGATTAATTAAAATTATTCAGTAATTTCTGTATTTTGCAAAAATATACAAACAGATTTTCATTGTTCTCTGCCGAGCTCCTAAAAAATTTAGCGTAATAATATGTTGTCTGAGTGTAAAACTATCTCCTACTAATATTGCTGCTACGTTTTAGTTAAATCAATTCAACGGTTTAAACATTTCATTGCTCTCTGCTTAGCCCCTAGGATATGTGGCGTGATAATATATAGCCTATTTTAAGACCACACCCCTAAGTAATATTTGTGCAAAATTTGAACCATATCTGTTCAGTACTTTTCGAGATCCTTCCGGACAAAGCAAAGCAAACAGACAAACAGACAAAAAAAATTCTAACTATATTTTCAGCTTCGGTATCTTATGTAGAACACCCAGCGAGTATTTTTTTGTTAATATTTCCAATGTACAGTTTTGGCTTTTCTATCATTTTATTATATGTAATAGATTTTATATCAGTACCTAGCTGTTCCCCGCGGCTTCATCAAAATCATTACCCTCATTTTGCGCAGTCAGTTAAAAAGTAGCCTATGTACTTCCTTTGGGCTTAAACTAGCTATATACCAAACTTCATCAAAATCGGTTCAGCGGTTTAGGCGTAAAAACGCAATAGATAGACAGACAGACATAGCTACTTTCGCATTTTTAATATTAGTAGCGATTGCTTAGAATGCGTTCTTATGGTATTCGGGATCGGAAACAGTATTTTATCTCATAACCCGTGATAGCTAAACAGTTTTTTTTTTCCAAAATGATGTATTTCTGTTGTCGTTATAGGCATCAAAAACATTACCTACCAAAAAAATTTGTATTGTCACAAACAATATTATTTTTATTGGCACATAACCCTCAGTACCCGACCCGTACTCAACCAGTTTTTATACACACCAAAAACTGAAATCCAAAAACAAACTTTAGTAATATATCACTGTAATACAGTTCAAAACTCTGTAGAGCTTTTGAGTACTTTCAAACAAACAATACTAACAGCTTTAGCCCAACTATGACCGCATCAATCACGAGATCACTGTTACAAAATATAGTGGAAGCGACGTCCATTAGCGTAACTGTGTTGTGCATCAAAAGTAGTTTACTGTGTAGATTTAGTTACAGAATGTAATGAAACTATTAGAGTTTTGAGAGATGTAGCTTTTTTATCTATTAGTTTACTAAATAAGGCACGTGTCTTTGCCTGCGGAGAATTCGGTACCCATTCCCGCTTCCCATTGGAACAATATTCCCGGGAAGAAAAATAGCCAATGTAATATTCCAGATAATAATCTATCTCTGTACCAAATAGGTATCAGCCGGATCCGTTTAGCCGTTAGAGCGTGAAAGAGTAACAACTTCAGTCTGGATTTTTCATACTGACATCCTGCCGTATAGACAACCACACTCACAAACTTTCTCATTTATAATATTAGTAAGAAGTGAGATTGAGAAACCAATGAATACAAAGTTCCAAACTCTGTAGAGCTTTTGAGTACTTTCAAACAAACAATACTAACAGCTTTAGCCCAACTATGACCGCATCAATCACGAGATCACTGTTACAATATATAGTGGAAGCGATGTCCATTAGCGTAACTGTGTTGTGCATCAAAAGTTGTTTACTGTGTAGATTTAGTTACAGAATGTAATGAAACTATTAGAGTTTTGAGAGATGTAGGTTTTTTATCTATCAGTTTACTAAATGAGACACGTGTCTCTGCCTGCGGAGAATTCAGTTCCCATTCCCGCTTCCCATAGGAACATTATTCCCGGGAAGAAAAGTAGCCTATGTATTATTCCAGACAATAATCTATCACTGTACCAAATATCAGCCAGATCCGTTTAGCCGTTAGAGCGTAAAAGAGTTACAACTTATGTCTGGATGTTTGTTACTGACATCCTACCGTACAGACAACCACACTCACAAACATTATCATGTATAATTAGCAAGAAGTGAGATTGAAAAAATAACTGTTATACAAAGTTCAAAACTCTGTAGAGCTTTTAAGTACTTTCAAACAAACAATATACTAACAGCTTTAGCCCAACTATGACCGCATCAATCACGAGATCACTGTTACAAAATATAGTGGAAGCGACGTCCATTAGCGTAACTGTGTTGTGCATCAAAAGTTGTTTGCTGTGTAGATTTAGTTACAGAATGTAATGAAACTATTAGAATTTTGAGAGACGTTGAATTCGTATATAATATGATAAACTGTAAGCAGTTTAGAAAACTAATACCACGATGTCATAGAAAAACTTAGTAAAAAGTAATGCACACATTAAAAAGCGCCGTGTGGCCGATGTTAATGTTTTTTTGTTGATAAAATACCCATAAAGCATTGCGGGCCGGCAGCAAAGGGTAGCGACTCGCGCTGCGCTATATAAATACCTATTATGACATTATCTAATCAGTCCGTTTTGAAAGTACTCTAAATAACGTTCTAAAAGTCCCATTACACACGCACATACAAGTCAAACTACAAAATACGATCAAATGCGAGTTGGACTCGCGCACAGAAAATCACGTTTGTTATATGGAAGCCCCCCTTAACCCCCCCCCCCTTTTATGATTTTAGTATTTTTTGTCATAACGGCAACATAAATACATCATCTGTGAGAATTTCAGCTCTCTAGCTATCACGGTTTTTGAGATAGAGTCTCACGACGGACTGACAGACAGACGGACAGCGAAGTCTCATAAATAGGGTCCCGTTTTACGGAACCTTATAAAAGCGTCTTCAAAGTAATATATAATCAAACTAGTACTTAGTACCAACCGTAATTACAGAATTAGAATTCAGAAATAACACTAAATTACACAAAAATAGCTCATGAATGTTGAAAAGCCAAATTCCTTCCCATACTTAGACCCTTCTGGCGAGGCAAGTAATAACGTTTCGGGAAGAAAAGGGCAAATAAAGTAATCACGTACCGCACAATCTGATATGATTTATAATACTTTATGAAGCAATATGGCGAAGGTACTTATAATGCTGAGATGGCAGCCTATATAGAGTGGCACTTGTTATTGCGATGTGTAGGTACAACATCAGTTTTCTTTTTCATTTAAGTGTTTCAAAAATAAATTACCTAGTTGTTTCTTTCATCTCTTGCATGTTTTAGTAGTATACGTACACGAACACACGTACTCATGGATGCACGCATAATCACACACACACACGCACGCATGTTTGCATGCATACACACACACAGGTTACACACGGTGTGTCGTAGTATGAACTTTGAAGACTGTCAATGCGACTTGACAAGTCTTATTACATGCACGTCGATGCACGCACACACACGTGCAAAGAAAGCACTAGAAGCTACTTTCATGCTGTCTGAGATTTATATACGTCAGTTATTGATGGTTATTGACCATTACAAGAGCCTATTAGGGACCTCACGTTCCCTTTTAGCACGCTTTTATCATCTTATAATCTGTGCGATAAACATCACGATAAATTTAATAGTATCATTGCATTATAAAGATAAATTGAGGTATTTCACGAAACAAGGTCTATAAAAATCTACGATAAGGGTTCCGTAGTTCTCTCCAAGGGTGTCGTAAAAGTGACTTACGATATGTAGCACACGACACACGTAGCTTTTTCGTTTATCTCCACTGATTTTACTACAATCATTGGTTTACTTTCTTTGCCTAAGTAAGATTGAGAAAGGTTCAGAAAGCTTGAAATAAGAAGGAATGGTCCACTCAACAGCACTTGGCACAAAATTATAAGTACAGAATGATAACTACATACAAAGTGCGCTCAGGCTATGCACACATTGACACCGCTTAAGGAGTTCATGGACACCAGGTTAAAGGATTTTCAAAGTAATTTTGAAACTGGTTTGTACACGAGTGTGCGTAGCCGAGGGGGTAGGTTAGAAAAAAAGTACATACATGAGATTGCGTTCTGTACCTTATTATTGACGGTTTACCACTCTGTAGAACGAAATTCATTTGACCATTTTGACGTGTGACCGAAAAAAAATTAGGCCATTCTGCTACTGATCGAATGAACAATTAACCAAAAGAGTTTTTTACACGTATCGAACAAACATTTGGTATTTTTACTACTGATCGAATGAACGTCTGGTCGAAAAACAGTTGAATAAAGAATATTCTTACAGAGGCTGAATCAAAATGGCTAGGTTAGTTTAGGTTAGAACTGCGACCACAACGCATGAGCCGAGCGAGCGAAGGGAGCGTGCCGCGGCAGCGGCCAGCTAGTGCCAGTACCGAATTCTACTTATTTCGCTTTCGTTTGTCAAATATTCTTGAGTCAACTGTTTTTCAACCAAACGTTCATTAGATCAGTAGTAAAAATACCAAATATTTGTTCGATAAAAACTCTTCTGGTCAATTGTTCATTCGATCAGTAGTAGAATGGCCCAACGTTTTTTCGGTCACACGTCAAATGATGAAATGAATTTCGGTCACCAGTGGTAAACTCATTATTTTGTGGCACTAAGTGCTTGGTATCTCTTTCTTAACTTCTTAAAATCGTGCATCTGCATCTTTTTCTCACAAGTATACTAAGGTACATATGATACGCTCTACAGTTATTGGATTTCCACAGAAAGCAGCTACGTACTTCAATGTAAATACATCGATGGTACCAAAATACATTAATTTTATATAGGTACACAGGGTTGGAGAATTAATAAATAACTCTAAAATCCAGCGAAACCCAACTTTGGGTGTTATGTAGGATTTCATGAAGAAAAATACTCACTGTCAGTCGCCCTTACAGCATCGTAAATCTCTTGTAAATATGCATAATTTCTACAAGTTTTTACGTCGTCTGGTAATCTTCGCCTGCAAATAAAAAATACTATTATTACTGTGAAAAATGCTTTTTGTACGACTATTCTTTTCTCTTGTAAGCTAGTACATACAGGAATGACTAGGACCGGAAAAGTTACACAGAATATTTTATTATAAATTTAAAAAAGACAATTTGGCCCAGACGGGACTTGAACTCGCAACCTTTGCCTAAACATGGGCAATGCTCAAACCAATTGAGCTAACGGAACCGTACTGAAACAAGTTTAAATTTTTCAAAAATTCAATTATAAATCATTAAAAGTCAATCAATATCATTTAATTAAAGGTTACACCGAGTTCGAACTCGGTGAAGCTCTGAGAAGTAAGAGTGTCTTGAAACCCGCATCGATATTTTTCTTTTTATACTATTAAGATGGCAGACAAGCTCACGGCCCCACCTGATGGACTGTGCTACCGTTGCACCGGCTATGAACGTTTGCGATCAAAGGCGCTACATTCGCGCTATCGACCCTGCAAGAACCTTCTAAGACCCCCTTTTGAAGAACTTCATACTGTAGACGTTTGGGAAATCCGAGACTGGGAGATTATTTCACAATCTAAGCATTCGAGCGTATATATACGATAAACAGAGAGAAGATATTTGAAAATAAATTTACTCCTTTTGTCTCCTTTTCAAAGCAGGAATATCGTGTTTGTGACACCACTACAGTGAACTCATGAAGTGCTTAGAAGTTTGTCTGGAAATAATATTCTGTACTTATATTTCTGTCTGTCCAACGGTATCGCAGTCATCTTAGATAAAACATGTCTGAAACCACTTTCAGCAAAAACTTCAGACCGTTATAGTTTTTGAAATGGATTTTGTTCTCCCCAAATGTCACATTTACGGTCCCAAATATTTACGATATGAGACACCAAGATAATGTATTGGCTTTTTCTCTTTGCAAAATTGATACGCTTGCAACCTCACTATCTCTGTTTTTTGTAAACTATCAGAAGCTACTGCTATTTCTAAGACTTTCGTTTATAGAATTTTCATTTACGAAAGATTCCGTGCTTTGGAAAGCTCACAACGTTGACTCCCGGCTGCAATAACACGGTAAGAGTTAAGACTACCGTGTCTTTTTAGTTGAAAGCCTTATAAAAGCAGTTTGTCAACTGATTTGATTGCACAAGACATAGGGTCACGCCTGAAGAGGTAGGCAGAGGCATAGAGTACGCTTCGTTTAATTACATAGATTTTTGTCCTACGTAATATGTGGTGAGCCTATTCCCATGTTGAAATGAATGAACAGGTTGTCAAATTAGATTAAGGCTCGTATATTCGAAAGAATCGATAATGATCTTGGGGAGAATTTTACACTAGGAAATTCTCTTTGATTTGATCTTATAACACTATATTATTGTCATTTATTAGATACTCTTGCTTTTTTAATGGTTCAAAACACGATTAGGAATACTTTGTTCCATGGAAATCGCTCTCAAATAATGAGAAATATTGCACAAATCTTAACAAGCAATGTACTTTTTTTATCTAAATAAATTAGTTTAATCCTCCTAAAAACTTGTCGTAAATAGATATAGGTCTTTAGAACAATATTTTATGGCTAATTTTTTTCTTAAAACCCCTCAGATTTTATAACAGTAATATAATGTACACGATTAGGAATACTTTGTTCCATGGAACTCGCACTCGAATAATGAGAAATATTGCAAAAATCTGAACAAGCAATGTACTTTTTCTTATCTAAATAAATTAGTTTAATCCTCCTAAAAACTTTTGTAAATAGATATAAGTCTTTAGAACAATATTTTACGGCTAGATTTTTCTAAAAACCCCTCAGATTTTATAACAGTAATATAATGTATTAGAATCGAATAAAATCCGGCAAAAGCGTACGCTGCAATCCTTAAAATTGCCTTAGGATTTGTCAAGTTCGAATACGGCAGCCTTAAGGACTATCATCTTACTGACAATCGGACGGCTTAACGTGCCTTCCGAGGTACGGAAACTCTCACAAATGAAATATCAGCCATGGCGAAAATAGCTTACTGCAGTGATCGTTTACAGAATACTGAATTAGTCATGCCCCGTGTGGCGACGGGCTCCAGTGTTACGACGAGTAAGAGTACAAAATGTCGCCACCTCTATACATCCCGAGGGTGTCGTAAGAGGCGACTAAGGGAACACTTTCGCAAAAAGATCCATTGCGAAAAATTTAAACCCGGTTGACAGTGAAATGACAAACGTTAAGCGAAGTTGAAAGCCTTATGGGCGGCTTGAAAAATTTGAACTGCGGGTTGCGGGGACCTGCGGCTGTCCATTTCAACACGGCAATAGGCTCACCACCTATTATTACGTGGGACATAAAACTACTATGCCTATGACTACCCCTTCAGGGATAAAGACGTGATTATTGTGAATTAGTCAAAGAGTCAGCGGTCGCACAGTTAGAAAATCGGATGGTAACCCAAAATTTACCCCAGTTAGAAATTTAAATACAATTCTAATTGGACAATAAAATTATACTCGCTAAGAAGAAAAACAAGCTTTAATTATTTCGAATCCCTAAAGTGTTACGCGACCAATTTAAAGAGGTTGCGTAATTAAGTATAATCCCACCCGTTGTAGTTAATTAGCGAAGACGGCTGTTCGTAGTCAGGAGGGTTTAACTCAAATGCTTTGCACTTTTATCCTCTAGAGATTTATTTTCATGTTATTAAAGACAGATATTAATAAAATATCATACCGATTTCATACAATGGGGTACCGACATAAGTAAAATGGTACTGTACAATTCCATCTTGCAGATTATAAAAAGAGAGACAGAGAGATCATTTTCTTCATTTCATTGATAATCTTATTTGCATCCGAAGCCTTTGGTTTGGATCCTGGGTTCTGACCCGGGATCCAAGACAGAAAGAGTGTATTGTACCTACTCGTATCTGGCACGGAAAATACTCCAAACCACCCTAATCCCTACTTCCCTACTATAATATAATAAATGCGAAAGTAACTGTCTGTGTGTCTGTCTATATGTCTGTCTGTCTGTTACGCTTTCACGCCATAACGCCTGGAGCGATTGAGATGAAATTTGGTAAAGGGATAGTTCGCGGGATAGACAGAGAGATCATTTTCTTCATTTCATTGATAATCTTATTTGCATCCGAAGCCTTTGGTTTGGATCCTGGGTTCTGACCCGGGATCCAAGACAGAAAGAGTGTATTGTACCTACTCGTATCTGGCACGGAAAATACTCCAAACCACCCTAATCCCTACTTCCCTACTATAATATAATAAATGCGAAAGTAACTGTCTGTGTGTCTGTCTATATGTCTGTCTGTCTGTTACGCTTTCACGCCATAACGCCTGGAGCGATTGAGATGAAATTTGGTAAAGGGATAGTTCGCGGCCCTGGGAAGGACATAGGCTACTTTTTAACCGACTGCGCAAAAGGAAGGTTATGATTTCGAAGCCGCGGGGAATAGCTAGTATACCATAAAGCCATTAAAGATGCAGCTCAGGTTCACAAATGTCCTAGGGATTTGACATAATATTCATAACTAAACTTAACTAATCACAGAGTAACGCTACCAGCACAAAGGGAGTAAATATGCGTGTTTGCTCTCTGCATATCTGTGTGCCATATGTTGCTGGGGGAAATCGTATTCATATTATACACCGTTCCGTTCATATTATACCTCTCCCAAACAAAGGCAGAGATCTTGTTGCTATATGAAACTAGTGTTCGTGCACGCTTAGGTTGTGGAATGATCTCTCTGCCTCAGTTTTCCCAAACGCCTACAGTCTGGGGTCCTTCAAAAGGGATCTTAGAAGGTTTTTACAGGGTCGGCAGCGCGAGTGTGGCGCCTCTGGTGTTGCAAACGTTTATAGGCTGCGGTGACCACCAGTTCTTCTGGCAGGCCGTATGCTTGTCTGCCACCTTAGTGGTATAAAAAAACATAAGGTGAATACTTACAAACAACTGTATTTGTCGTAATGCTCCGCTTGGTTTTTAGTTAAAGCTGTTACCGCTGCATGTAGATATTCATTCTGTAACAAGACAAATAATATTATTTTTAAACAATACTATGAGTATGTAGCTACCTTAATTCTTATTAATATCTATAACCACGAGTTAAATGGCTTATTTTACAATTACCAGTGCCAATCAGACCAAACGGCAGAACGTGCTTTTCGAAGCACGAATACGATTGAAGGTAGAAAGTTCACAAGCGGTCACTCACCTCTGAACATTTTTTTAAACGTGAGGGAAAATCCATCATGGATGCCATGCCGGACTCCTACCGACTAAAAAACCCTCAAGTAACCCCCAACAGACTAATCTTAGATGAAGATATAAGAAATAGAACAACCAGTTTTGGAGTCAATTTATTAAAAGTCTTAAAAAAACAAGTCAAGACATTGTTTACGGAATCGTGACCACGACGAAAACAAAAATTTGAATCTGTATAATCGGACCATTTCTTCGCTTCATGTTTTTATTAGATCAAGTCTGCCCAGGCAACTGGAACGTCCTAATTTCTTTACAAACAAAGAATTATTGTGTTTTCCCCTAATTTTGACGTTTAATGTATTATAGTGATACAGTAAACACTATTATTACAAAAGAAAAATACCGAGATTATTTCAATATTGCCGTTCATTTTACTATTCATACAATCTATAATCTTAATAAACAAATGTATTTGCTAGCAAACTACAAACAGTACAATAAATAAAGTAGTTCTGGATATTTCTATCAAGATTAATGTATGTAGAAGGATAACAAAGTTGATGAACGAATTTCTTAGGCAATTGGTACCTAGCTACTATACATACATACATACATAGTTACATCATTATCTCTTAAGCCATTTTAAGCGGTAGGCTAAGGCATACTATAAGCCCACATTTCACCATATTTTTGTCCAAAGTGAGCCTATTGCCTTGTTACAATTAACGTTGAAAGTTTTCAAGCCAACCATAAAGTCTTCAACTTGGGTTAACGACAATCATCTTACTGACAACCGTGACCTAGCTGGTACCTGCTTTCTAAAGCACGGAAATGCTCGCAAATCACACACTCGAAAACACTGAGTTATTATGTACGTAGTAATATTACTACGTACTGTTATAACCGAATACTGAACCCTAAAATGATGACAGGGTGTGCCGGGCCTTCAGCCGCGTCACGATGCCATGTCAGCAGTTTGCCCCAGCACTCTGATGCACGAGCTTACAAAGCCAGTCTATTCTCCACTCTCGTCTCGAACGGTTGCCTAAGGGTCCTCTTAGATTGGTCGTAAATAAAGTATATTTTAATTAATTAATAAATTCTTTTTTTAAAACGCCATCTGAGAGGGACCCCATAACATTTGGTGGCAGCGGTGGGATACGGAATTCTCCAGTGCCGTTTCGCGTAATTTACGAGTTCGTGATTTAATAGGAATAGACTCGCTGTATCCCGCTACCTTAATTAAATTAAAACAAGTTAAAAGTGCCAGTGAAATAAAGTTGCACGAGTTCTACTTATAAGGGTTTGAGTGCCTGCCTAGTGGTCCGCGAGTGTCCTTAATTATCTATAAACGTACTGTGTGTCCTGCGAGTGTCCTGCGTGTCTCTAGTAAACGCCATACGACCAATTGCCCGCAAAGCATCCTGAGAACATCCTGCGAGTACTTACCTCGGGGGTATCCCGAGAGCATCCTGTGTGAATCCTGAGTGTAATCCGTGAGTGCCGCCGAGCGCGAGTATTTACTTGTGCGTCTTCGACGTATCACAAAGGCATTCCAGTAGTCTGCCTACACTCTTGTCGCGCGTCTCGTACTTGCGCGGTGTTCTGCGAAATCGCCTTATCAGTTCAGTGAGTGGCTATGCAAGAAATCCGAGTGATAGTGTTTCTTATCGTCTGCGTGTTCCTGTAAGTTCTTGAACATTTATAACTGTATTTTGTGTCTGATAGTAATTGTAATTTTACTTTGTTTTATAACTTGTTGTTTCTGTTTAAATTGTTTGTGCACATGTACACCATATTTTTATAGCATATTATGCCTAAAGTGCCGAAAACCGAAGATAGTAAGCCCCAGTTAGATATTCAATTCGAGCTTCCAGAACTCCCTCCTTCTCCACTTCTATCCCCTAGGCTAACTAGGAAATCAAACACAGAAATGGAGCTAAATATACTGTTGAAATTTGTAAAACAATACGATGGCAGTAGGGAGAAACTGAACTCATTCATTACAAACTGCAACAACGCTTACGAACTCGCATCGGAGGCACAAAAACCTACTCTATTCAAATATATTTTATGCCAGCTTACTGGCAAGGCAGAAACAGCTTGTTCAATAAAGGAATTTACGTCATGGGATCAACTTAAAGAGTTTCTCAAAACTCAATTCTCAGAGCGGAAACACTATACTCATTTATTAAATGACCTCCAAGAGAGTAGACAGGGTTCTTCCGAAACCGTTGGTCAATTCGCTCTCCGAGTGGAGACTTGCCTCTCTCAGTTATTAACTGAAATATCGCTTTCCTGGTTTAAGGCCAAAGAAGTGCCGGGTCGTACCGCCGCTATGGAGGACTTATCCCTCCATCATTTTCTTATGGGGTTGAACCCCCGAATTTCGAACATAGTTAGGTGTAGGGCACCAAAATCGTTCAATGAAGCCGTAAACCTCGCAATCTCGGAAGAGCGCATTCAAGAAACTTTATATAAGCGCTCTCATCAAAACCCACAACAACCCCGGCAGGACCTAAATCGGTTTAAACAAAAACCTTTCGCTCAAAATCAAAACCCATCTCTTAGAACTAAAACCTCTCCAAAGGTTTTGCCCTCAACTTCGAGCAATGGGCCGAAGCCGAAATCCGATTCCACAATAACTTGCAAATATTGCAAAGAATCTGGTCACGACCTATATAACTGCCAAAAGAGGCAGAAACGTCACTTTGGGTTCCAGCCCCAAAGGGACAATAACGGGGCTAGTGGGTCCCGATCGGGGTTCAAAACCCAACATGTAAATTATGTCGATGACCATTACGAGTCTGACGACTCCGAACCCGCATCTGAATGCGAAAATGTGGACGACGGAGATTTAAATTTAAACCAATAAACGTCCTGCAACCGTACCGCACGGGACGTAATCTCAAAGTCGGTACAAATCTAAGACCCACAAAGGGCAATTTATTCCATAAATCAGAGGTTATACATCAGGGTAACCAGTCCCAAAACGGCAACCTCATCCGTAAACCAGAGGTTATACATCAGGGTAACCAGTCCCAAAACGGCAACCTCATCCGTAAACCAGAGGTTATACATCAGGGTAACCAGTCCCAAAACGGCAACCTCATCCGTAAACCAGAGGTTATACATCAGGGTAACCAGTCCCAAAACGGCAACCTCATCTGTAAACCAGAGGTTATACATCAGGGTAACCAGTCCCAAAACGGCAACCTCATCCGTAAACCAGAGGTTATACATCAGGGTAACCAGTCCCAAAACGGCAACCTCATCTGTAAACCAGAGGTTATACATCAGGGTAACCAGTCCCAAAACGGCAACCTCATCCGTAAACCAAAGGTTATACATCAGGGTAACCAGTCCCAAAACGGCAACCTCATCCGTAAACCAGAGGTTATACATCAGGGTAACCAGTCCCAAAACGGCAACCTCATCCGTAAACCGGAGGTTATACATCAGGGTAACCAGTCCCAAAACGGCAACCTCATCCGTAAACCAGAGGTTATACATCCGGGTAACCAGTCCCAAAATGGCAACCTCATCTGTAAACCAGAGGTCCATCAGGGTAACCAGTCCCAAAACGGAAACCTCAATTGTAAGTTCACATCCAAGGATATACAGGATAACCGGATCGAAAATGCTGAACCGATTTATGAAATAAACCTCGACACCTCGAAAAGGTTATTGCCCCATATCGTAGTGCAATCACGGGTCTCTAATGGCCCCTTGAACCTTTTGGTCGACTCCGGTTCGGTCATTTGCCTTTTAAAAGAATGCTGTCTTGCCTTTGAACCAAAACTCGTTCACAAACCAGTCACCCTCAAGGGTATAGACGCCGGTAGCGAGACAACCCAGACAACAGGGTATTTCAATTTTAAATTTAAGATAGTAGACAATAAATCTGTTAACCACAAATTCCATGTGGTAAAGGATATCCACCTACCCTATGACGGCATTATAGGTAATGACTTCTTGACGGACAACAACTGCAACATCGACTATACCCGCGACATTCTAAAGATAGGTAACGAAGAAATCAGAATTCACTTTAACGACCCCTGCTACATCATACCACCACGAGCAGAGACAGTAATAGAGTGCATTGTATCCAATCCGGAACTAAAAGAAGGTGTCGTCTTGGATCAACACCTTTCAAAGGTTTTACTTGTAGCAAATTGCATGGTAAGAGTAAAGAAGAACAAAACAATAAACATATCCGTCCTCAACACCTCCAACCAACCGGTTAAAATTAATCGAACTCACAAGTTTACTCTAACCCCCATGGAAGTTTGCTCTTTTCATTCATTGCCGAGCAACAAGTCTGCCACTGGTCGCACGGGTCAAGTGCTCAACCTGTTGAGAACGTCTCATTTAAACGAAGAAGAACGAAACGCACTTTTAGACATATGTTCAGACTACTCTGACATATTTCACCTACCTGATGAACCCCTAAGCTTCTCACCTGCCCTGCAGCATGAAATCAAAACCACCACAGATACTCCCGTCCACACAAAATCCTACCGATTTCCTGAGTGTCACAAAGGGGAAGTAGAGACTCAAATAAACAAGATGCTGGAACAAAACATTATTAGCCCATCATCTTCTCCTTGGTCCTCCCCAATATGGGTAGTACCCAAGAAATCTGACTCATCTGGGCAGAAGAAATGGCGAGTAGTCATTGACTATAGAAAATTGAATGACGTCACTATTGGTGAAGTCTACCCTATACCCCAAATCACCGAAATACTTGACCAACTCGGTAAGAGTCAGTATTTTTCAACCCTAGACCTCTCATCTGGATTCCACCAAGTACTAATACACCCAAGAGATGCATCTAAGACAGCTTTCTCTGTGCCTCAAGGTCACTATCATTTTAATCGTATGCCATTCGGGCTCAAAAACGCGCCTAGTTCATTTCAAAAGCTCATGAATAACTGCCTCGCAGGTCTCCAAGGTTCACGGTGTTATGTATACCTAGATGACATAGTTTTATACGCCTATGACCTCAAAACAGCCATCCAAAACCTTCAGTGCGTCTTCGACAGACTACGTAAGTATAACCTGAAGCTTCAACCAGAGAAGTGCGAGTTCCTCCGAAAGGAGGTAACCTACTTAGGCCACATAATAACCCAGGATGGAGTTAAACCCAACCCGGACAAGGTTAAAGCCGTGTCCCAATATCCAAAGCCAAAGTCCCCAAGAGATATCAAATCTTTCCTAGGTCTAGTCTCATATTACAGACGGTTTATACCGAATTTCTCAAAATTAGCTAAATCGCTAACTTCTCTACTTAAAAAAGACACTCCTTTCAATTGGACTAACGAGCAACAACTGAGTTTTGAAACTCTAAAATCCAAACTGACTGAAGCACCCATTCTGGCCTACCCGGATTTTACCCAGCCTTTTCTACTAACCTGCGACGCTTCAAATTACGCTATTTCTGCCATACTGTCACAAGGTCCTGTTGGTCATGATAGACCTATCGCTTATGCGTCACGCACTCTCAACAAAGCAGAATGTAACTACAGCGTGACGGAGAAGGAGTGCCTTGCCATAATATTTGGTACAAAAACATTCAGGCCTTACCTGTATGGCCGTCGATTCACTATTATAACTGACCATAAACCTCTGCAGTGGCTTTTCAATTGCAAAGACCCCGGCTCACGTCTCGTCCGATGGAGACTGAAGCTCGAAGAATTTGAGTATGACATTCACTATAAAAAGGGGAAAATAAATGCAAACGCCGATGCCTTATCTAGATTTCCAGTAAACCCCATACAACCCACAGATAATCAATCCTCTGTCTCGCCTTCACAGGAACCTAACCCTAGTAGAACAGCTGAACAGTTGGAAGAATCTCTTCTACAGACAAATGACCTAGACAGAGACCTATTTGACCTGTTAATGTCACCTAGGCCACTCCCATCCAATGAAATGGATCCCGATTACCTTCTGGAATGTCCGACCCCGGACATGCTTGACATAGGGTCCCCTATCACTGACTTACCTGACACACAACACCATCCAAGTAAGTCCCGACCACCTGAAAAAATAATCGTGACCGAATACCCAAACTTGAATATGGAACCACAACCTTCTACATCAAGGGACTACCCTACACCAGAACCTGTAACTTCGCGAGACCCATCTCTAGATCTACTTAATGTAAATCTCTCTGAATCTCTCTCTCCACCTGTAAGAAATACGCCTAGGACTGAAACGCATGTAAACCCCGACCTAATGAATGACGATTACTCAACCTTTCTGAAACACATTGCTGACAATAATAAAGTCTTCTCAACTGAAATAATTGAACATAACCAAAGTCTCCTAAGGTCTCCTTGCAAAACAGTTTTAGTCCCTACCTCAATTGATTTGGACGAGTCGAACCCTTACACTCAAGAGATTCTGGGTAACCTAGAAAATAGAACCCAAATTCTGGAACAAGAGAAGCACCTCTACACATTTACTAACATAAACCTACGTAATAAGAACTATTACTTTCTATACACAAAAGTACACCATTTTGACAAAACCTCTTATCGGGAAATATATGAAACTCTAAAGACTGTACGCAATGAACTGACCTCCACCGGTCAAATAGAACAAATCGCGACTTCCGATTTTCGAGATCCATTCGAGAGACATAACTCAATAAAAAATTATAATATATTAAATTACCTTTTCCACAACACAAGTATACAAGTTAACATTTATCACAATATCGTGACTTACCCTTCACTATCTGAGGTAAAGAAAATTCTTTCTGACAACCACGACATACCCGTGGCAGGTCACTTAGGCGTAAGTCGCATGTACAATAGGCTGAAAGATTTATACTACTGGAAAAGTATGCGTAGTGATGTAGAATCATATGTTAAGAAATGTAAATTATGTCAGGAAAACAAGGCCTTAAGAAGAATTAACCGAGCACCCATGCAGATCACTAGCACATCTACGAAACCTTGTGATCGAATCTCATTGGACGTGGTGGGACCACTTCCTGAATCCGGTCCTGCGAAATTAAAATTCATTCTAACATTACAAGACGACTTTTCAAAATTCTCCACAGCTTACCCAATTCGCAGTACAACCGCTGAAGAAACGAGCGAGTGTTTGTTGCACTTTATCTCTATATTCGGCATTCCTAAGATGATACTGACTGATCAAGGGACGAACTTCACGTCAGAGTTATTTAAAAGAACCTGTGAATTTCTTAAAATCAAACAGCTGTGGTCTTCTCCGTACCATCCCCAGACCCAAGGTGCACTAGAGCGGAGCCATTCCACACTTAAGGAGTATTTAAAATCATTCGTTAATGAGGACCAGACAAACTGGCCCCGTTATGTATACACAGCCATGTTGACCTACAACAGTACGATCCACTCTACGACGAACTTTAGTCCTTTCGAACTAATGTTCGGCAACAAACCTTTTATTCCAAATTCCATTTGCGACGAACCTCTGGACGCTACATACCCAGACTATGTGCGCATGCTACAAAATCGCTTAAAACATTCCCGCGATAAGGCTTTGACAAATATCCAGAAATCTAAAACAACATCTAAAGATTATTACGACTCTCACACCCGGCTTGTCAAATACAAGATAGGAGATTATGTCTACTTAAAAAATCATTTAAGACTTCGGAAATCGCTATCCCCTATATGGAAGGGACCATACAAGGTAGTAAAAGTCCATGGTAACAATACCTTATCACTGCTAATTAACCGTAGACATATTCGCCACCATTATGACGAAGTAAAACTCGCCGAAGTCGATAGTAACTTATAAACCAAAGTTACTTTAATATATTTTTATTATTAAGTATAGTTAGTGAGAAAGTTATATTATAATTAGTAGTAATTTAGCTTAGATTAGTTAACAATGTTTCACAAACCCTAAGTTACATTCATACCAGTTTTATTTACAAAAACTTTTATTCTAAATTATACACATATTTGCATTATACTTACAGTGGTTCCGCGGAGCTCCAACCTTCCGACGAGTATGTCCAACCTATGGATACAAGTCCTGGACTATATTTTAACTATATAGGAAAACTAAAAATTAAGAATGGAGTTTTGAACGTCATAATGCCCATGAAACTTTCGCAGTTCAAGTCTCATATAGACAATATTAAATCAGCCTTAGAAGAAACCATAAGTTTGTGTAAACAAACCGGGTTCATCCAACACCAACAGTGTGATATCACGATGGAACCCTTGGTGGTTCAACAACTGAAGATAACCAAATTATATAAATCTATATCTCATTTAGTAGTAAACAAATCCAAACGTGCCTGGATTGGAGGAGTAGGCACCGTCTTTAAACAGGTTTTCGGCACTCTAGATGAAAACGATGCTGTCAATTATGACCAAGCAATTGAATCCATAAACCATAATCAGGACAAACTAGTTTCCTTCGTGAAAGAAAACATTCTTATCACGAACTCTTTCATATCTACTTACAATGATAGCTTACAGAAATTGAAGCAAAATGAAATGAAATTAATTGACTCCATTAACACCTTAGTAATAGATATTAAAAATATTTCTGAAACCTCAAATAATTTGCAAATGGAATCAAACCTGAACCTTGTCCTGAATATGTTGGAAACAACTATTGTCACTCTTACGTTTCAACTAGAAGACATTCTAAATGCTATAATGTTCTGTAGTCAAAACATCCTGCACCCGTCGGTGATGTCACCAACGGCCTTGTACCAAGAATTAGCCGATAACGTAAGGCACATACCCGGTAACCTAGGCTTACCGCTAACTTTAGATATAAGTTCAATCTATTCTATTGTAAAATTGTCTAATATATTATGTTATTACTTTAATGATAAGCTTGTATTTGTTCTACGTGTTCCACTTACTACAAACCAGGAATATTCACTGTTCAACAATATCGCATTGCCTACACCCCATAGTGTAAACAACTCGAACACATTCAGTTTTATTGTACCTAGTTGCGAATATACCGCAATTACAAACGATAAGACAAGTTACTGTAATCTGAACTCACTAATAAGTTGCCAAAAACCCAAACCCTCCGAATACTTATGCGAAGTTCCCGCAGTTTATAGGACGAACTCTAAACCTACCTGTGAGAGTCAACTACTCTCCGAGACTCTAAGGGAAATTCCTGACCAATGCAATACCGACTCTATTTATGGGCCATTAAATATATTTAAGCCCCTGGGCAACAGTAAATTCATTTACATACAATCAGAATCGGTACAAGTCTCTTTGGACTGCCAAAATTCCAATCAGATAAAAGAATTACACCTAAAAGGGATTGGTATTTTGCTTATACCTGATAATTGCATAGGCTACTGCAAAGGCATTACCTTATTGCCAAAATATTATAACCTGGTAAATTTGACCTCACCTATTAAATTGCCCGACTTTAGTTTGATAAATAATACATGTTGTAAGAAACACAATATAATCAATAATATGTCTCGTATTCACTTAGACGATTTAGATTTAAATAAATTAGCTGAAATTAGTAAATTATCGAGTCACTTACTTTCGGAAACAAACAAAATGCAAGAGATTCCTCATATAGTTCAATACGGGACACATTATTCTATAGCCATAAGTTTAACTATGTTTATTGTTTTAAGTTACTTATTTTATAAAATTATATTGCCTTTAATTTGTAAACCTGGCTGCAACCGAAAAATAAATAAATTACGCGAAACTAATAAGTCCCAATCGGGTTCCGTGGAGTTAGAGGATGTTCAAGACATTCCCCCTCCAACTTTGAGAACTTCCTTTTAAGGTTAACTTCAGTTTTTACCCCGAAGTTCACTCTAAAGGGGGAGGTGTTATAACCGAATACTGAACCCTAAAATGATGACAGGGTGTGCCGGGCCTTCAGCCGCGTCACGATGCCATGTCAGCAGTTTGCCCCAGCACTCTGATGCACGAGCTTACAAAGCCAGTCTATTCTCCACTCTCGTCTCGAACGGTTGCCTAAGGGTCCTCTTAGATTGGTCGTAAATAAAGTATATTTTAATTAATTAATAAATTCTTTTTTTAAAACGCCATCTGAGAGGGACCCCATAACAGTACATTATAACTCAGTGTTTGTGTGTGCGAGCATTGATATTAGTTCAATGCTCGCAAAGCACAAAGTGGTCACCCGTTCTGATCCTCAAACGCTCAATGCTTACTGCAGTGATCGTTTACAGAACACCGATGAGTCAAGGGGGCGACGCAAACGACGAGCGCTTCAAAGAAAGCCTTCAGTACAGTGCACGGCATCTAACTTAGCAATGTTTTGGAGTAGTAGGGGTTCACTTAAGGTATGAGTCCGAACTCCACCGCAAGCAGCACAGCACCACTGGTCCCCATTCATTATGTATAGATTTGTATTAAAATACATTCTGAACTCGGCAGCAGCGTCGCGACTGCACTCGGTGCTACGCGGCACTGAGACCTTGCCGCCACGAATGCAATGCTGCTTGCGGTTGAGTTCCGAATCATACCTATAAAGACACAAAAAAGTGCTCTACTCACTCCCAAAAGTGCTCCACTTACTTCAAAACCTTGCCATGTTCGATGCCGTCCACTATAAAGTATCATATTATACTATTTGATAAAGTCATAACAAAGCCGTAATCAATCTCAAAAGCTGTTGTTGATAGCCTTATTGTTCAATAGATTGCATTATAATTACCAACATCGTTAACAATATTTTTCTATCCAGTGATCTTGAAAATAAACCCAACAAATACCGCCCTTTATTTTTCATCGTGTTGCGAAGCGTGAAAGGATCGACTTCCTCGCGTTTCCTTTACAAAATACCGCTATTATGCGAAACCTTCGTATATTATTTTGGCATAATCAGGGTAGTACGAAAATAGTGAACGATTTTATTTTATGGGCATCACATTTCTGCTGGCGAAGGTACTTATAAAACGAACTGGTTTATTGGAAAGCTTTTAGTATATAGATGGGTAGGATTTGTGAACCTGTATAATATTTTGCTGTACCAAGTTATGCTACGTTTTTCAATTTGTAAGAACTCAACATAAGAATCATGCAATTCAACTCATAAAATTCAAACAAGAAAGCCGTGAGATTGTTCTTACCAGACTACCCCTCTCTTACACGTTTATTGTGAAAGTGAAAGATCAATCCGATTGACGTTGTCATTTTAGTTTTATTTTAAACTTTGAACAGATGATCTACGTGACCTAGTGACGTAACGTAGTTTAATGCGACAAAGTCACAGCTACAGACAAAGTCTCGTCATAAGCCCCTCTGCACTCTATTTTATAGAGAGGGGCTAAAATCGAATAGAAAAGAATGCCATCCTTTGCATTTAGTAATACCTATTACACGCAACGTAGGAATTCAGAATAATATCGAGACATATTTCCTGGGACAAAAATATTTTTATAACTGCCTTTACGAGGTACGGTCCGCCTCGTTCCGAATTAAAGGAAGACATTTGGGAGGCTTTAAGCAAATGGAAAAGGGTTACGACTTGACCGCATTCTCTTGAAATGACACCATCCTGGAAAGTAGGAACGCATGACATGAATATAGATTATGGCTATGAATACAGAGTTGGTAAGAAATTAAACCACACTTACGAATAATAGCCGTTGTGGTATGTTATATTAACTTTTTAATTAAATGATTTTATTGGTAAAAGAGTGTGATTGGGCTATACCGAGATCTTTGGGTCCAAGCCAGACTCTCCTAGTCCTGGGATCATCCTACCGAGGGCTTACCCGGGGCTCCCTACAGTAGGCATTAGGTAAAAAACGTGTGGTTTTTAGTCGGTAGGAGTCCGGCATAGCATCAATGCAGAATTTTTCACACGTTAAAGAAAATGAAAGCCAGTCGCACCTGCCAAAGCTGCAGTTGCAGACCAACGGACGAGGTTTTGACAAAGAGAAGGCAAGCTTGGAAGATCTGTATCACCAGGTCTGGACTGTGCACCCAGGCAATCACGGTCCAGTATAATATTGGAGAGACCGGCGTCTGGTAGTGGAGTCTGACAAGGTAGATCTGCATTGTTTATTTCTATTGTCATAATATGAGTGCTCAACTAAGTCAGTAAACTTTACAAAAAAAAAACTGAAGCTGAAAAGGCAGGACCATGTGTTGTGGTTAAAATTGGAAAAGACCTACTCCAGCAGTGGACTTTGTTCGATACTTTCTAAATTTAATTAATTTGTTGTATAAAACAAGGTATCTAATAAAATTACATGACATTCTTTTAAGACTAATCCATTACCAGTAGTCATATGTATGTTGTACTTGTAAATATTAAAGGTAGGTACCATGCCAGTTTTATTTGACGTCAATGCAGACTACTTATACGGTTTCCTGTCCGCTAGTCGGCTTACGATTCCATTTATATCGTATAACATCTGCAGTTGTATATTTTAAGAAACGAAATATGATTTCATATTACAGTAATACATGGTACGTATCGAACACGTACCTATGAGTTATAGGAAAAATACAGTAAATCATCATTTTCCGCCAGCCTTGTCAATACTCATAAAATCAGATTCACCAAAGATTACCACAGAGAGTTTGACTTGTCATTTTGAATGAAACGGTCTGGGGATTTAGTGTCCCAGTACACCTTTGAACAGACGGCGGTCACTAATTACAATGCAAAAATTAAAAATCCAAGTCCAAGCTGCTCCAAGCTGCCAATAAAGCGGGCACTAGACTTCAGCAGCAGTTCAACTTAGGCAGCAATAAGGATGATGCTTCACGAAAGAGAATTTAAACTGTGAACTTTATGGGTTATTGATTTGCAAAACCGCAAAATATAGACTGCTATGTTTTGGAAACTCTGGGGAGCAATAATTCCGCTGGCGTTCTCGGGGTACCCGGCCATAGGCAGATGGAAGCATATCTCGTGGTTTTAGTCAGTAGAAGTCAGATAGCATCCATCAGGATTTTCTCACCTAAAAAATCCTAAGAACCGGAAATATAAGTTGTGATAATAAGAAGGACTGCTCAACTATAGCTACTTGCAAGACTATTCACATACTTTTAAACGTATTCACGAGCACGCGCTACTACCGAGTCCCTCCGCACACTTCGAATAAAGGTAAATGTAACAGAATAGGTATATTATTTTATTTTTCTTTACATTTTTCAGTTCTGCAAACATGATAAACAAGCGTTAACAAGTGCTAGGCTTGCATAGTCGATCTGCTCAACGTGCTTACAGAGGCAAGCCCAATCCTGGGGATATCCTTCCGAGAGCTTGCCCGGGGCTCTCAACCGTAAGAAGTAGGTAGGTAACGTGTTGGTTTTTAGTCGGTAAGACTCCGGCATAGCATTCATGACTGATTATCCACAATTAAAAAAAAGGCTTGCTATGCAAGCCTTTTTTTACCCAAACGCTTGCAGCTTGTTTAATTAGTAAGCCAACTTTTATTTACAGAAAATGTTCTTATGTAAAACACGTAAGACCTACAAGAAAACTTCACCAAGCAGGCGGGGTCATGGGTATCAACTAGTCTATACCAATATTATAAAGAGGAAAAATTTGTTTATTTGTTTTTTTTTTGTTTTTTTTGTTTTTTTTTGTTTCTAACGAATAGGCTCCGGAACTACTGGACCGATTTGAAAAATTCTTTCACTATTGGGAAGCTACACTCTTTGCGGTGAACATAGGCTATATTTTATTCCTGTATTCCCACGGGAACGGGAACTACGCGGGTGAAACCGCGTGACGTCCGCTAGTATCATCAATACATATAATAAAATCGTAACAGGTCGCTGTCTGTACATGGAAGATAAATAAGAAAAATATTATAGGGGGGCTTTATGAACGCAATAGAACCCAAAACAATGATTTTTAGAATTTTTGTCTGTTTGGCTGTATGTCTGTATATCTGTTTGTCTGTACGGTTGTGCACGCTAATCTCAGTAACCGCTCAACGGATTGCAATGCGGTTTCTTTATTGTGTTGAGGTTTGCTCCAGTTAACATTTAGCGTTTGTTTTATGTTAATCGGTTTAGAAATAAAAGAGTTATAACACTTTTAAGAATCAGATATTTTGAAAATTTTAATTGTAGGGGTTTCTTTGAATGTGAGTGTACCTAAACTGGCGTGTTGGCTTAATCAGTCCACGCCAACAATTCAACAAAAAACCACGCCTTCGGCGCGGACTGAATTGTTTAAAAATAGTCTTAATCATTAAGCTCTTTTATGATTAAGCAAACAGAGCAGTTTCAGACGCTGCTTGATGACTCTGATGAAGAAATACCTTTAATTTCATACACCTTATGTGACGTAAACAAAGTTGCGGGCTCAGCTAGCATATAAATAAAACTGATCTATCACCCACGGCAATCAAACTTTCCCGATGTTCTCGTGTCACATTTCAACGCTATAAAAGCTTTTCCCATTCCAATAATCAATACTTTCCATTTTTATGAAGCCCCTATTTCATAACTGGCGTGGATATTACATCGACATCCGTTTTCATTTTCACTTCATTTCCGCTCAAAATTTTTTCGTTACGTAATATTTAATTTCGGTAAAATGTGTGCTTATGAAGCGACCTAATTAAAACTTGTAAAATGAAAAATTATTTTAGGTAGCACTATGTAACACAGGGCGGAAACTCCATATAAATTATTCGTTTTCAATTCTGTCACCTACATTTAAAAAAACCGGCCAAGTGCGAGTTGGACTCGCCCATGAAGGGTTCCGTAGCAGCAAGTAATCTTTTATATAAAAATGAATCGTAAAATGTGTTGGTAAGCGTATAACTTCAGAACGGGTGGACCGATTTCACTAATTCTTTTTTTGTTGTGTAAGGTATTATCAGGAGAAGGTTCTTATGGAAGAAAAAATATTGTATTCCCACGGGAACGGGTACTACGTGGGTGAAACCGCGTGACGTCCTCTAGTATAATATAAAAGTTCTTGTAGTTCGTTGTAACTTTGATTGACGTTTTAACATATTCGCTGTGGTAGTGATTTTTCTATGCGAAAATTGAGGTTTATGATATACTAAAAAAACTGCTTACTAGTTTCATTCAAACCAATTTTGGTTGGAAGTTTTTCTGTTCATCATACATTTTTGAACACTTAATTTTCCACTTTGGAAGTGTCTCTTGCGCAAAATATTCAGTTTCGAAAAAAAAAATGTTAAGAACCTCAATAACATATTTGAAGACTTATCTATAGATACCCCAAACGTCTGGGTCTAATAAGAAAAAAAATTTGGATTTCAGCTCTGAGTAGGTATACCCCCAAAATTTACTGCTTTTTTATAGTTTTATATGAAAATCTTAATGCGATTTACAGTATACATCTACTTACTAAGTTTCAACAGCATATGCCTTATATTTTCGGAGAAAAGTAGCTGTGACATACGGACGGACAGACAGACAGACATGACGAATCTATAAGGGTTCCGTTTTTTGCCATTTGGCTACGAAACCCTAAAAACACGTTATGTTTGTACAGAGCTTGAATGTGTGTGTGACCACGAACGCTAAGCAAATGTTCCCTCAAAATACCTGCCAACTATAATTTCAGCTGTGGCGGGGGTGAGGAAGCCTGGTCAGTGGGGGGCAGGGAGTTGCCTATCTGTATGTAATACTATAATATTATTATCTTTGGTAGCACATCGCAGTAATATGCAACTCAATATTAGAATATTATAATTAGAGGAATATATTTATCAAATAAATTGGCAAAAGATTAATTAAAAGACATTTTATATCAAAGAAACTAGATAAAACCTCTTTGTTCGTAACTAATTACCAACTAGATACCTATTAAATCAGCTATAGGTTTTATTTAAGGCCACTGAAGCAGTAAGTAGAATTAAAAACTAGCCAAGCGCGCCGGACACGTGAATGATGTATTCCGTAACAAAAAAATATAAAGAAACTAGGTTTGTTGTATGGGAACCCTTAAATATTGTGTTATATTTCTGATTTTAATATATTGTGTTATAGCGGAACGGAAATATCAACAGTCTAGCGATCACGGTTCATGAGATACAGCATTGTGACAGACAAGCGGATTGGCACATTCACGCTCTAACGGCTAAACGGATCGGGCTGAAATTTGGTACAATAAATAAATATTTATGGATAGATTATAGTCTGGAATAAGATAGACTTCTTTTGAAGCGCTCGTGGCCCCGCGGACTCGGTGTTCTGTAAACGATCACTACATTACGTATCGCGCTCGCTCAGCGTAAGCGTAGGTAAACAGTTAACGTGTTAACGTTAACTGTTTACCTACGCTTACTTACCGCCGAAACAAAGTGTGAGAAAATGGTACAGTGTAAGAAGTGTAAGCTGTTTGTGTCAATGAGCAAGGATGATGTTATTAGGTGTAAAGGTACATGTGAAAGTGTCTTCCATAAGAAGTGCGTGCGGAAAACATTCGGTCAGTGTGACGAGTGTTTAAAAGCTGATAAGGAAGGGGTTTCGTCAGTACCAATTTCGCCGATGGTTGGCAATCAACCTATAGATTCGATTTTGGCACAAGTAAATAAAAAACTAGAAGTGATCTACCAGATGGAGAAGAAGCTAGAAGAAGCAGTGAACCTGATTGATTTTTACGCAGAACAATATCAAAAGATGCTGGAATTTAAGAATCATACCGAGGGGAAGTTACTTGCCCTTGAACAAAAGAATATTTATTTAGAAAAATGTAATAAAGCGCTTGAGGAAAGAGTACAAGACCTGGAGCAGAAGGAGAAAGAGAAGAATGTGGAGTTGATAGGAGTGCAGAGCACAGAAAATGAAAATGTAGTTCAGGTAATTAAGTCAGTATCTCAAAAGTTAAACGTAAAATGTGAAGATATCGTGGATGCGAAGAGGGTAGGAAAGCAAAGATCCGATACTACAAAACCGCTTCCTATTGTTGTTACCCTGAGAACAAAGGAGGCGCGGGAACAATGGATTGCGGCTAGAAAGATCAAACTTACAAATGAAATGGTCATAAAAAACGGAAATGACCATCGAATCTATGTGTGTGAGGACCTTACCCGGTTTAAGCGTCATCTATTATGGGAGGCTAAGGATAAGCTAAAACCTATGGGATTTGAATTTATTTGGATCCAAAGCTCTAATATTCTAGTCAGAAAAAGTTCGAAAGATCGAATTATTAAAATTCGGACAGAGAGTGATATAAACAAACTTCTGGGTAAGTCTCACAACTAGGCCGATGAGCCGCTAGTACACACAAGGTTATTTTTTAGCAGTTACATTCAATACCGTAAATGATGTCACAGATGAATTCAAGTACGTAAGATATAATAATGTTAGTAGTTGGAAGGAAGCTGCGTCAAGGCATGCTATACAAATAATATATTATAATATTGCCTCACTACGAAAGCATTTTAATGAGTTGTTGGCAGTGCTGAAACAAGTCGATTATATTTTTGACATAATAATCCTCGCCGAAATAAATATTAAAATGGAAGATCTGGGCCTGTATAATATCGCTGGATACTCAACGCATGCAAACACAAGAGAGATCACTAAAGGTGGAGGAGTCTTATTCTATGTGAAGGAAAGTTTGAATTTCACTGCGGTACCACTGAATACCAGCACAATGGAATTGATATATGGTAGACTAACCATAGATAGTAGCATATTAAATATAGTAGGGCTGTATAAGCCTCCGATTAAAAACAAGAAAAGATGTATAGAAGAGATTGAGAACTTTATTATGGATCGAGTACCACCAAGGGAAGACTGCATTATACTGGGTGATATCAACATTGACTTGTTGAATAATAAAAATGATAGGATAATTTCCCTATACAAAAGCGCTCTGTATGGTCACGGCCTCTGCTGTGTGATACCTGCGTCAGAAGTAACGCGCGAAGCGGTAGTTTGCGGCCGCCTCGAGCAATCGTGCATTGATCATGTATGGGTGCGAATGAGAACGAGCGCTGCGACTGCGCATCTGATCGAGAGCAGGATGTCGGATCATCACATGATAGGCGTTGCATTGCCTCCGGGACTTATAAAAACAAACGAGTGCGAAAATAGTGTAAGTAAACAGGCGATCAGTAATAAATTAGTGCAGAAAAAGCTTAGAGAGTACGATTGGAGTAAATTATTGTCTATAAGATGTCCTATTAGGTTGTATCAGTCTATGTGTAATGTGTTTAGTGAAACTTATGTAAACAGTAAAGTTAGTGTGAAGTTATCAAGTAAAAGAAATCCTCAACCATGGATTAATAAACAACTAATATCTATGATTGAAAGACGAGATGTGTTGTTTAGAAAGTGGAAGGCTACACCCAGTAATATGAATAAGCGACTGGAGTATACAAAGTATAGAAATAAGGTAAATAAATACATAAATGTTGCTAAAAATCAGTACAGAATAAGTGAACTAAAGAATTGCAATGGGGACTATCGTAAAATATGGTCGTGCATAAATAAATGGATAGGAAGAGGGGTAAGAGACGTAGATAGTGTAATTAATCGATATTTAGGTAAGATAGATAGTCTGTTTAATATTTGTACAAATTTTGCGTATACATTTACAAAAGAAATTCATGAAATAAAGCACAGCTGTAGTTATAAGTTTTTAGATAGAAGTACATATGTAGAAGAGGTGAATTTAACATTTAGATTTAAGAGTGTTTGTGCTAATGATATAGCAAAGCTTATTGATAAGTTACAATCGCATAAGGCACCAGGAGTAGACATGATAAGAGTGCAGGATTTAAAATGCATAAAGGACTGTATTAGTCCTGTATTGGCTAATTTTGTAAACATGTGCCTAAAAAATGGAACGTATCCCGATTTACTGAAAAGAGCTGTAATTAGACCAATTTTCAAACAAGGTAGTCATCTGGAATATACTAACTATAGGCCGATAGCTATACTCTCCGTTATAAACAAAATTGTAGAAAAATCTGTTGTACAACAAATAACTAATTTCTTAGAGCAGCATAACATACTATCTAGTGCACAGCACGGATTTAGAACGAATAGAAGCACTCTGACTGCGCTTGGCTTATTTTCTGACACAATAAACAAACACTTAAATAATGGGAGACAGGTCTTAGCATTATTTATAGATTATAAAAAAGCTTATGATACTTTGGATCACGAAATGTTGCTACAAGCTATGGAGGAGTGTGGAATTCGAGGTCCAACCAGTAACTTCTTTAGGAGTTACTTAGCAAATAGAACAATTCGGACAGCGATCAGCGGAGTAGTCGGAAAAGAGGTTAGTGCCACTTTAGGAGTACCGACCGGGTCTGTGTTTGGCCCGGTTGGATATATAATGCATGTAAATAGTGTAAACAATGTAATAAAAAAATGTGAGATGTATATGTATGCAGATGACATGTGCCTATTATTTGCATCGAACAATGTAGACGAGTTACAGAGTAGTATACAGTCAGATTTAGACAATGTTACAAAGTGGGCTCATGATAATGGCATAATTATTAATATGGCAAAAACCAAGTGCATGCATATACACTCACCGTACAATGCTAGGGCGAAATCGTTACAATCTGCTGATATGTACATAACGGGGCACAGCTATGAGTGTTTACACGACAATATGATAAATTGTAGATGTTCCAAATTGGAATTTGTGAATACATTTAAATATTTAGGGTTGACAGTGGATAGAAATTTTAATTGGAAATACCAAGTAAGGGAAATTTGTAGCAAGTTAAGAAGAATATTAGGAAAGATGTATCACTTAAAATATGTATTAGACAGAAAAACACTTTATTTAGTATATTATGGACTAGCTGACTCTTTAATAAACTATGGTCTCCATGTGTATGGACGCACCTTTATTTCCTATATAAAAGACATAAAGAGTCTTCAAATTAGATTATTAAAGCACCTTGTAAGTAAAAAGGAGAAAATTAATTGCAAAGGAGAATATGAAAGATTATTTGTAGTATGTAAAATTTTGCCTGTAGATATTAAGTTAAAGTATTTGATAGCCCTGGAACAATATTATAGGGATGAATTTAAAATTAAAGTAAAAAATAGGTTTGAGACGCGAAGTGTAACAAAGGGTAAGCTAGAAGTGCCTAGAGTGAATAATTATTATGGAAAAAGGTGTACAAATTATTTGGTACCAAAAATATTTAATGCTGTGGATTTTCTGAGAAAAGAACCAAAGTTGAGGAAGCAGACTTTAAAATTAAAACTTAAATCTTTTTTAATAGATAGAATTAGAATATCTCAATAAGTTCTTGTAAGGTGGTGATGAATATGGTGACAGTTATAATAAGTTATAGGCTAAGTTAGTTATAGGTAGTAAGTACAGTTTAAAAAATGAGTGAGTACATATCGCCAACAAACTGCCATGCAGTTTGGCGATTATATTTAGATATTTATATCGATGTAACCCTGTTGTTTGAACAATAAATAAAAAAAAAAGTAAGCAACTTTCACTATAGTCGGTCTATGGATGGGTGACCATCCATGTGATCACTTTGTGACATTTATTTGAGCGTTGCCGTGCTTCGGTTGCCAGTAAAATGGCAGTCGTTAAGCCAAGTTGAAGGCTTTATTTCAACAGCAGACAGTCACAACCTGCGCCTGTCCATTTAAACACGGCAATACGGCTCACAACGTATTACGTGAGACAAATTATAAAAAAAGGTGAAATGTAGGTATATAATATGCCTCTGCCTACCCCTTCGGGGATAAAGGCGTGATGATGAACCTATGAACCTCTTTTTATCCCGGAAATGTGTTCCCATGGTTAGCAGGGGTTACATTAAAGTTTCTGATGAATCAGACCTGTGAATTATAGTGAAATCCCTTCATCACTCAGGAAGTCAGCTGATGATGTTCAAAATGTAAAGCTAAGAACCGTCAAATTTCCAAGATAAAAACTGCATGATAATTGGTAAATCCGTTGGGCCGCTACGATGCCACAGACAGACACACACTTGAACTTGTAACACTCCTAGGTTTCGTTGGGGCTTAAAATGGGATAAACGAAATTCCATTATTGTTTTTTCCAGCGTGAAATATAATCAAAGAACCCGATTTAAACCTACTAATTAATACTTACAAACAATGCTCTTTCAACCTTTTAATTATAAACAACGCAATTAACGCAAAAACAAACAACTGTAAGAAAACTGGTATAAGATTTAAGGTTCTAGCGATTTTCTTTAAATAGTATCTGTAAAATGTAGATATCTATAGAAACTCGGTACGTCGCCGGTACGTAAGTAGTTACGTATGACAAATACATTATTATTTTGACATACACATTGATTTTATGAAGATGCTTCGATCTTGAAGAGCTCTGCTTCTTTAGAGATCCCTAAAAACGGGATCAAACACTGAGAGTTTGCTGTCCATCATCAAATCAAATTGACACCTTGAAAATGTAAGTTGTATACCCTAACCATTACAGCAGGTAACTCCGCTTCGTTTTCGTTTCACGTGAATCGATATTGAAGGGACGAGGGCGCCGCTATAAAAGCTAAAATTAATTTCCATTTTTCACAATCATACCAAAATGCCAAAATATTTCGTACTAGCACCACGCGGTTTTACGCGTGTAGTTGCCATACCCGTGGGAATATAGGAATAAAATATAGCCTATTTCATCCGCGGATAGCGCAGTTTCGTAGTTTATAAGATGCAAACAAACAATCAAATCTATCTTGATTATATTAGTATAGATACATTCAGTTAACTTCAATAAGGGCTTTCTACCCACGCTTATATTGCGAAATGAACTCCTTGTGAGAAGCGAGAAGCGCTCGTCGCCCCGCGGACTCAGTGTTCTGTAAACGATCACTGCAGTAAGCAACTTTCACTATGGACGGTCCATGGATGGGTGACCATCCATGTGATCACTTTGTGACATTTATTTGAGCGTTTCCGTGCTTCGGAAGGCACGTTAAGCCGTTGGTCCCGGTTGCCAGTAAAATGGCAGTCGTTAAGCCAAGTTGAAGGCTTTATTTCAACAGCAGGCAGTCACAACCTGCGCCTGTCCATTTAAACACGGCAATACGGCTCACAACGTATTACGTAGGAAAAATTATAAAAAGGTGAAATGTGGGTATATAATATGCTTCTGCCTACCCCTTCGGGGATAAAGGCGTGATGATGAACCTGAACCTGAACTCCTTGTTTCGATTTTTCCTAACGCCTATTTCAATATATGTAACTACCTATTAGACTCGTAAATTCTTCAAAATGAATTGGTTCGAGTACAGCCGCGCCTCTGGCGTTACAAACTTTCATAGGTTTTCAAATCTTAGATTTCAGACTTTATCTACTTATAATATATTATTGTATGGTCTAAACTTTAAATGCTATTTAAAATTTAAAAAAAAATGTAAGTTGTACCACTAAATTAACATTATGCTGAAAGTTGTACATACATCTTTACAAAATCTACCATTTTCTAATTATGTATGATGTGCCAGTACGCTATCTTTAATTTATAAAGCTATTACCTCAATAACAATGGCTATAGCATGTAATATACACAGATATAATTATATTTATTGTGTAGGGGCTATTTGCACCGTCATCGACCTAATGCAAAATGAATGCTTGTGGTTTTGTGTATCAGCGTTGTTTAATAAATAACATAGATGTAGCGGGAATATGTAAGGACTGGTTGGTAATTAAACAACTGGTGGTTTTTTTGCAAGGATTAGAACACAGTTTTCATTTTAATTTTCTCCTCGAACTTAGGGATATGAAGATAGAATGTTCTTGGATATTTTTCCGAGGAATTGTCCGGGGGCGCCTGGCACTGAACGTAAAGGCAGGGCGTATAGTAGAAGTAGTAGCTATGAGATGTGCCATCCTTGGGGTAACTCCAAACGTTAATACAAAGGGCGAGACGGCTATTGGCTCAAAAGATAGCCCTATGTTAAGTCGAAGTGACATAACCAATAGCAACTTCTTACAAGAAACCCGATATACACTCGAGAGCAATGAATCCGGGTCACTTAAAGAATCCTAAAAATCTCGGAAACTAAAAATGCTAGGTTAATGCAATAAATTGTATTTAATAGACAATGTAATACTCCTTAAATGAAGGTATTAAAACTTCTTAGTTATTGTAAAGTTATATCATAAAAAAATCAAATTTGAAAAAGGGCCACTTTCGAAGATGGAACTACGAAATTACAGCATTTGGTGTTGCTTTTGTTTGTAATCTGTCATTTATGTGGGTACATAAACCATGTTGATAGTGCTCTATATTCATTAATCAAGCTGAAATTATGTCGCTTACGCCTGAAGAATGCACCAGAATACTTACAATGCTGGAAACCGGCCGGAGTCAGCGCGATACAGCCAGGACTGTCGGTGTGTCGCTGTCAACAGTACAAAGAGTTCTCCGACGTTACGAAGAAACTGGTTCTAACCTACGCAGACCAGGAACGGGCAGAACCAGGTGTACCACAGCACGAGAAGACCGATACTTGGTGAACACCATGCTTCGAAATCGCTTTCTCACAGGAACTGAACTCACCAATCAGTTTCGACGCCTCGGAGGAAGTAACCCAAGTGCATGGACAGTAAGACGTCGGCTTGCTGAATCTAACTTAAAACCCCTTAGACCTGCAAACGGCCCTAAACTGGAGCGTGGGCATCGTATTTCGAGACTAAGGTATGCCCAGAGCCACGTAAATTGGAGTATTGAAGATTGGTCAAAAGTTATGTTCTCCGACGAATCAAAATTTATGCTCTACAAGCACGATGGAAGACACATAGTGTATCGAAGACCAGGGGAAAGATTCAAGCAAGCATGCATCGAAGAAAAAGTAGCCTACGGTGGTGGGTCTGTACTTGTGTGGGCCGGAATTTCTTCTGAAAGTCGCACAGAGCTGGTGATCATAGAAAACGGCTCTTTAACTAGCGTAAGATATGTGGAAGAAATCCTCAATGATCACGTTGGTCCATTTATGGTCAATTTAGGTGAGGATGCTATATTTATGCATGACAATGCCCGACCTCATACAGGTAGGATTGTGAATGACTACCTTCAAGAGATGAACATTACTCGTATGGAGTGGCCAGCGCGCAGCCCGGATATCAACCCGATCGAGCATGCTTGGGACGAGCTAGGCAGATGCGTAAAACAACGAAACCCTCCCCCAATCACGCTTCGTGAGCTCAAAATTGCTCTCACAGAGGAATGGGAGAATATTCCCCAAAATCGTATAAGGAACTTGGTGTACAGCATGCCAAACCGCGTAAACGCAGTAATGGAAGCACGAGGAGGCAATACGAAGTATTAAAATTCAAGAAAATCGTAATAAAGTTCAAAAATTTCATGTTTCCTATTTTTGTTTTAAGGAGAGATCGGCAGTTTTTTCTTTATGTAATTTTGTGTTAATAAAATGTATGGTGACTCATTTTTTTTTTACTTTCATTTAAGGAGTATTACATTGTCTATTAAATACAATTTATTGCATTAACCTATCATTTTTAGTTTCCGAGATTTTTAACATTCTTTAAGTGACCCGGATTCATTGCTCTCGAGTGTAGATGGAAATAAAATACATTTAAATGTCACTTATTTTGAACTCATTTTAGTTGTTTTATAATACTTCTACATTTTACAATTAGAATTTTTGTTCCACGGTTGTAGGTGGTAAATCTATTGCCGTGCTAAACAAGAAGCCGTGAGACGGTCTCACCCAACAGCCTCTCTAACGTTTATTGTGAAAGTGAATGTTCAATCCGATTGACGTTGTCATTTTTGTTTTATTTCAAACTTTGAACAGATGATCCACGTGACCTAGTGACGTAATTTAATGCAACAGAGTCACAGACTACAGACACAAGTCTCGCCATAATCTGCAATCTATTTTATAGAGAGAGGCTAAAAGGAGCTGTTGAAAATTGCAAGTCACCCTTAAGACCTTCTACAGGTTTAACAACTGCCACGCTTATAAATCGATATGGACATTTGCAGAATACTGAGCTCCTAACTTAGACCATAGGCTACTAGTAACTGTACACCTTAAGTGAACCTCTCAACAACTACTATGATGACACCAAGCATAGATGAATGGCAGAAAATGGAACCCATATCCTTCACGTATCGAGTGTCTAATGGATAGGGTGTCTATATCATAGTGGTGTCTGACATGTGTGCTAGTGATATTGTAGTCTCAGTGTTAGTATAATAATATTTATACTGTACTAGCTGATGCGCGCGGCTTCGCCCGCGTGAATTTGGTTCCCGTTCCCGCTTCCCGTGGGAACATTTTTCCGGGATAAAAAGTAGCCTATGTGTTATTCCGGACTATACTCTATCCCTGTACCAAATTTCAGCCAGATTCGTTCAGCTCTTAGAGCGTGATTGAGTAACAAACATCCAAACATCTTCACAAACTTTCACATTTATATTATTAGAAGGATTTTGACCGTGAGATACAACATAAATAAATAAATATTCACGGACATTTTCACACAACGCCACCTGATCCCAAAGTAAGCTCTATTTAGTTTAGTGTGAAAAGTAATAAAAATGTAAAAAAGTAATAAAATGTTGTTTTCGTTTTGTCTTACGGCCAAGTAAATACGGTATAGTAAGAAGTTACGTTTACGGTATTTTAATACTTAGGTCGCCAAAATGTAACCGCCGACATTTGGCTTTTGGGTGCCATTATTAGTGTACAATAGGTATATCGACAGTAGTCCAAAAATTGGCGGCCCTGTGATGTGCCTCTGTTAGTATACTATTAATATTATTTATAGTAGGAAGTTACATTGGGTGTAACAAAATTGACTCTCCAAATTTCGTCACGTGACGTAGCATCAGTCAAGAAACATTTATTACAAAAATGAAGAAAAAAAAAATACATGAATACTTTAACCTTAAATCCGTTTTAAAGGTCCTATAAATTTTCATTTTCACCCTTTCTATCGCTACTGAGCGGCAGTAGAAAGCGATAACGACAGCCAGACGGGTGCTTCGTGTTTGTTTTGCCACAGCGACCATGTTACCTCGAATAAAACGAATTCTTAATGTGCGACAAACAAAATAAAAAGAATTGGAAAAATTAACCCCTTTTTTTTATAAAATATTTGTATTTGATTTCTGATGCCAAGTCATCTCATGAAATTTGGAGAGTCAATTTTGTTACACCCAGTATACATGGTGTTGGTTACAATAAACTCGCCAGAATATTACCGCCGGACATAAGGGAAAGTCATGGAGACATGTAGCGATTGGGGGCCACTTTAACAGTGTGCAAGACTATCGACAGTGGTCCTCGAGTTGACTGTCCTATGACGTGCCTTCAAGCGGAGCGTGAAAAACAGACAGGTCATTCCAAGTTTTTATCACATGGCAGAGTGACGATCTTTAGAAAAGCTTAGTATTGTTGAGGAAAGGTTTAAAACTTCTGCCCGCCTTTATATCAATCAATCAAATCAGCGTATGGCAGTCTACTGCAGCTGATTGGCTCCACCGTAAGTGTCCACATCTGGGCACCATAGGTTAAAATTGGTAGATGGCACCTTGTTTTATTCTTATAATCTTCAGATATTTTTTGCTCATTCATTTTGCCGCCTTGGTATAATCAGTCAAATATGTGATCAACCGTTTCTAAAGTTGATGTTTATTTGGTCAATTTTCCACTGTAATAATTAACAGTGACCATTACTCCATTTTACATTTTCTAATTTGAATTACCACATTGGACTGACGTTATTTAGAACTTTAGCAATGACTGTAGAAATATTTAATAAAAGCTTCAGTAAAAACTGATAATAATCATGAAAAAATTTTTCACAATAACAAAACAAGCGAACGGCCTATAAGCTTACCATTAATTACGTGGAACAAAATAATAACGGGCTAATGTACGCATATATTATGCCTCTGCCTATCCCCCCGAGGATAAAAGCGTGCTTTTAAATAACAAAACAAACTATAAAAATACATTTAGTAGGCTTTTTGGTGCGTGTTATTGCTAAATGGAAGCAATTTACACGGAATTCTTAAATAGCCCATGCTTTTAACTGAAAATTTAGCTGACTCATATTTAAAATCGTATTAACCTATGACCCTTGGGGTCGGCTGTGACCTTTAACCCGTTAGACACTTTTTTGCTTTAATTTTGTAATTTGTTCTGCTATTCAGTGATTTGTCTACATCTTCACTAATATTATAAGGAGAAAATATGTGATTGGTTGTTTGTTTGCATTAAAGAAGGTCAAAAACTTATGAGCCTGTTTGAAAATTTTTGTCACTGTTGGATAGTTACACTATCCCCGGATGACCAGGTTATATTTTATTCCCGTAGTCCCACGGGAACGGGAACTACGAGGGTGAAACTGCGTGACATCTGGTTTCCTTTATTTGATGAAACCAAAGAACTATCATACTATTTCTACAATTGTATCTTTAACTTTAACTTCGCTTAAAAAATTTTGATAACTTTGGGAAAGTGAAATATAACAACTATTCAAAAGTAGTAAAAATACTCGTAACTTTTTTGATGATATGATGTTAGTTATGAAGTCCTGTCAGGTTTTTGGTGTTTTATAAAGGACCCCGTATAAATTGTTAACAATATTTCCATAATTCAGTTTTTCTCAACATTATACCTAGGTATTCCTACGAGAACGGGAACTACGCAGGTAAAACCGCGTGACTTCCGCTAGTTTATGATAAAAAAGTATCATAAAAAAATATCAACCCTATCTTTAAAGTGACACTAGCATTAGACGCATATTACATTGTTCTAAGGCGAATAAAATGTCGAGCGTAATTCAGTCACTCTGCGTAACAAAATAAATAATTTTCTCGTTTCGGAAATTCTCTTCTCCCATTCCTCCAGAGCAGCTAAAGTCGTTAATATCTTCAACACTTAATTTATTATTGGGACAGGTACATTACTCACTGATAATCAGGATCTTTGTACATTTGCGTTCCTGCACAGATTTTTTCAACCCTCTGATGGTCTTGTGTTAAAAAGCTTTATTTATTTTATCAGTTTCCTCTTGCCCTGTGAAATTTCTTCAATTTGGGTAGAGTAGTACTAGGGACAGTTTTAGGATTCTATACATCGTGTGTCGTGTTATATCGTGTAGAATCTCAAAACTAGGTGTTTGATGGTGGTTTTCTGATGTTGTACACGTAATGATAGATGTTTGATAGAATGCATAAATAAATCCATTATAATAACTATGACCACCAAGGGAACGGCATGCTTGTTTGCCACCTTAGTAGAATAAGGAAAGCCGTGCATGAGCGAGTCGGATGGACAACACAGTGATCCTATAAGTGTTTCGGTTTTCCTTTTGAGATACAAAACCCTAAAAAGGCTACCATACGATTGCGTTTATTTATTTCTAACTAAAAGTTTACATTTCACTCATAACTGCGAGGATCATTAAAATAAATAAATATAAAAATATTATAGATAGTATTCATAATATTTTTTCTTTATTTTTATTCAGTTTTATGACTTCAATCACAAGTATACCTACTAAGAACCGGTTTCTTTCTTTTTAATTCGCTATGAATGGACAACTTCAAATGGAAATAAGCTTTACAAGCACCCTTGACCGTGCCGGACAGTCCAAGTGGCTATTACACGAAAACGACGTAAATATTAATGTTATTTTGAAGTATGCGCTGTTTTAGGTCCAACAAAAGAAAATTAGAATAATTTTTAGAGTTTCGTACCCAAAGAGTAAAAAAAATACGAAACATTTAGTAACCTCCTTTTTTGAAGTCGGTTAAAAACGGAATTCTTATTACTGAGACTTCGCTGTTAGTCTCTCTGTCATGAAGCTGTATCGCAGGAACCGTGATAACTTAAATTTTCACATGATCTAATGACGTATTTCTGTTGCCGCAATAAGAATAATAGTAAACACTGAAACCAGGAACTACGATGCCACAGACAGACTTACAAACACACACACACACACACACGTTAAATTTATAACACCCCGTCCGGGTTTCCGTCGGGGGTTAAAAAAACATAAGGAGATACTTGTAAAAAACTTTATTTTTGGCCGTTTTTTGGTACAGAACCCTCCGTATGTGTGTTCAACTTGCTATTGGCCGTTATTTTAGAAGAAATTTTTATGGATAGTTCAAAAGATTTCCTTTTGCGTAAGCTTTGAAATAAATTACAACGGAAATTAGAACTTTTAATGTAGTCTTAAAAGCTTTTTGACATTTTAAAATTACAGAAGCCTTCCGAAGAAGGCAGATATATTAGCTGATGTTCGTGGGTCCACCAGTGATCGCACATTGTATTTTTTATTTTCATTAAAATTACTATTGTGAGGGAATCAAAGATAGACTAGCATTAGAAGGCGGAGGCGCCGCAACCGTGTTTTCGCTAAAGACTATCTAGCCCCCCCCCACCCCCCGCTCAGAAAGCGGGATAACACCTAAAAAACCTCCCAAAGACGAGGGATAGCACCCGAACACCTCCCCTAGTTGGGGCCACATTGGTAGCCGTAGGTCTGGAGTCCTGGGGTATCCTTCCGGGCTTACGACGTAGGGGCTACCAACCGTAGGCAGTTAGGTACAATACGTGTGGTTTTTAGTCGATAGGAGTCCGGCATAGTATCCATGTAGGATTTTCCTCACGTTAAAAAAAAGAGACATTATAGGATTAGAAGTTTTTAAGACACATATTTCGGACGTCAACTTGAGGGCCATTGCCAATAGTCTGGTAAATCATGAAAATGACGCTCAAATCGTTAAACGTCATCAAGACTTTCCATCAGGCAGACGGCGTCAGTTTTTGAACTAAAGAAAAAAGAAATTCCGCACTTTCAAAACTTCATTAATCCCAACTCTAATGACTTCACATTCCTCATTACCACATTATTTTCCAACTTTTCCACCTTCACAAACTATTCCAATAAAATCTTTCTTTCCCAACATCTGAACCAAGAGTTCAGAACAAGGGGCATTCCATTAATCAAAGCTTTTATTACTAAGTGCACCTGGGAGATATATTTTATAAATGGCGCCATTAATCGTGAGAAATTGGTCCAAGATGGCGACGTGTGAAGAAATTCGATAATGAAAGCCTTGTGTCATGTGAATTTCACCTTTCGTGTCAATTATATGGATGAATTTTGATGCAAATGTAAAAGAGCTTTTTGTAATATCTTATTGACGAAGAGACATCATTTAAATGTGTTATTTGAGAATTAGAATTGAAAGTAACAAGTTTTTTTCAAAAACCTGCTATGTACTCGGGTAAATATCTAAAGCTATTTGTTTTAGTAAGAATGAGCGAAATTTTGATAGTGAAAGCCCATCGCAGTCTAGTCCAATTCTCGATCATGGACGGAAATTTACTTGAAAAATGTCTTCTGCTTCATGTTTTTCCTTTTCTAAATATGAGACTGATAATGTTGCACGTTGTGTAAATTTTCGTTTATAATTTACATTGTAATAACGAGAGTTGAAGCACAACTTAAGACTGTGATGCCTTATTCTACTGTACTGACGAGAATGGTTACTGTCGATTACTTATTTTGTGAATTTCGTACTTTCCGCCGTGACTTGTTAAGAGTCAGCAGATACACCACTACAGGAGAGGTTGGTGTGGTCTCTCGCAGTGGAATCTTACTAATATTATAAATGCGAAAGTTTGTGAGTGTGGATGTTTGTTACTCTTTCACGCTCAAATCGCTGAACGGATCGGGCTGAAATTTGGTACAGAGATACATTATAGTCTGGAATAACACATAGGCTACATTTTATCCCGGGAATAACTTCCCGCGGTAACAAATTTTACGCGGGCGAAGCTGCGGGCATCAGCTAGTAAACTAATAAACATGTATTGTTTTTATTTGATTGTATTATTTTCTTTTTCGATTATGTCATTATTATGTTTGATTATGTTTAATAGCAAGGTTTGTGTTTGGTTTGATTTGAATTAATTTTATTTTGAGTCATATGATTTTTTAATATTGTCAGATTTTGTTTTAAATTGATATAATTTTTAATTGTGTAACTGAACCTGTACCTAGTCAATGATGTGTAATGGATAAATGAATAAATAAAAAATACAAAACTTGGTAATGCTCCAGTGCAGTGAATGCTACCAATATTTAAATACACTCGAGAGCAATGAATCCGGGTCACTTAAAGAATCCTAAAAATCTCGGAAACTAAAAATGCTAGGTTAATGCAATAAATTGTATTTAATAGACAATGTAATACTCCTTAAATGAAGGTATTGAAACTTCTTAGTTATTGTAAAGTTATATCATAAAAAAAACCGGCCAAGTGCGAGTTGGACTCGCCCATGAAGGGTTTCGTAGAAGCAAGTAATATAATATAAAAGTTCTTATAGTTCGTTGTAACTTTGATTGATGTTTTAACACGTTCGCAGTGGTAGTGATTTTTCTAACCGAAAATTGCGGTTTATGACGTATTAAAAAAAACTACCAGCTCTATCTCTTTCGAACTAATTTTCGTTGGTAGTTTTTATGACAATGTACATGATATAATTTTTTTAGATTTATCATTCTCTTGGTTTAGAAGTTAGAGGGGGGGGGACACACATTTTTCCACTTTGGAAGTGTCTCTTGCGCAAACTATTCATTTTAGAAAAAAATGATGTTGGGAACCTCAATAGCATTTTTGAAGACCTATCTATAGATACACCACACGTATGGGTTTGACGAAAAAAAAAAATTTGAGTTTCAGTTCTGAGTATGGGGACCCCCAAAATTTACTACTTTTTTTCTAGTTTTATATAAGAATCTTAATGCGGTTCACAGAATACATCTAGTTACCAAGTTTCAATGGCATAGGCCTTATAGTTTCGGAGAAAAATGGCTGTGACACACGGACGGACAGACAGACAGACAGACAGACAGACAGACAGACAGACAGACATGACGAATCTATAAGGGTTCCGTTTTTGCCATTTGGCTACGAAACCCTAAAAATCAAATTTGAAAAAGGGCCACTTTCGAAGATGGAACTACGAAATTACAGCATTTGGTGTTGCTTTTGTTTGTAATCTGTCATTTATGTGGGTACATAAACCATGTTGATAGTGCTCTATATTCATTAATCAAGCTGAAATTATGTCGCTTACGCCTGAAGAATGCACCAGAATACTTACAATGCTGGAAACCGGCCGGAGTCAGCGCGATACAGCCAGGACTGTCGGTGTGTCGCTGTCAACAGTACAAAGAGTTCTCCGACGTTACGAAGAAACTGGTTCTAACCTACGCAGACCAGGAACGGGCAGAACCAGGTGTACCACAGCACGAGAAGACCGATACTTGGTGAACACCATGCTTCGAAATCGCTTTCTCACAGGAACTGAACTCACCAATCAGTTTCGACGCCTCGGAGGAAGTAACCCAAGTGCATGGACAGTAAGACGTCGGCTTGCTGAATCTAACTTAAAACCCCTTAGACCTGCAAACGGCCCTAAACTGGAACGTGGGCATCGTATTTCGAGACTAAAGTATGCCCAGAGCCACGTAAATTGGAGTATTGAAGATTGGTCAAAAGTTATGTTCTCCGACGAATCAAAATTTATGCTCTACAAGCACGATGGAAGACACAGAGTGTATCGAAGACCAGGGGAAAGATTCAAGCAAGCATGCATCGAAGAAAAAGTAGCCTACGGTGGTGGGTCTGTACTTGTGTGGGCCGGAATTTCTTCTGAAAGTCGCACAGAGTTGGTGATCATAGAAAACGGCTCTTTAACTAGCGTAAGATATGTGGAAGAAATCCTCATGATCACGTTGGTCCATTTATGGTCAATTTAGGTGAGGATGCTATATTTATGCATGACAATGCCCGACCTCATACAGGTAGGATTGTGAATGACTACCTTCAAGAGATGAACATTACTCGTATGGAGTGGCCAGCGCGCAGCCCGGATATCAACCCGATCGAGCATGCTTGGGACGAGCTAGGCAGATGCGTAAAACAACGAAACCCTCCCCCAATCACGCTTCGTGAGCTCAAAATTGCTCTCACAGAGGAATGGGAGAATATTCCCCAAAATCGTATAAGGAACTTGGTGTACAGCATGCCAAACCGCGTAAACGCAGTAATGGAAGCACGAGGAGGCAATTCGAAGTATTAAAATTCAAGAAAATCGTAATAAAGTTCAAAAATTTCATGTTTCCTATTTTTGTTTTAAGGAGAGATCAGCAGTTTTTTCTTTATGTAATTTTGTGTTAATAAAATGTATGGTGACTCATATTTTTTTTACTTTCATTTAAGGAGTATTACATTGTCTATTAAATACAATTTATTGCATTAACCTATCATTTTTAGTTTCCGAGATTTTTAACATTCTTTAAGTGACCCGGATTCATTGCTCTCGAGTGTATAATTCTATACTTTTCTGTTACAGAATAATATTACCGCTAATAATAATGTTAATACCAATAATATAATCCAATAATCTGAAATCGATACTTACCTCATATAATATTACGTAAATACGATTCAATTTGCAATATGGATGTTGCTCGTTGTATTCTATAATATTTGCTCGTAGTAATGGAATAATTATCATTTATTACTATGAAAGGATGTCATTAATCATGACTTATGTATCACAGATTTATGAAATTGGATAATTGATTAAGTACCGTACCTACAAGTAAGTCGAATGACATGTGTAGGTAGTAAGTTACTACCTATTTCATATATCGTAAAGATATGAATAAATTGTACTTGTGTACTAGTGAACACACGCGTATCTGTTCACAGGAAATTCAGTTATTTTACCTCTACCACTTAAGTGGAAATGAGGTAACATTTTGTCGAAGAACCGATGTGCGACGGAGCAAACAAGTTCTGGAGTGGAGACCGCGTGGCTTGGTAAGCGTTGAGAAGGATGATCCCGAAGAGCTGGATGTGGAAGGCCCAGAACCATGTATCATGGCTTAAATTTGGAGAGGCCTACGTCCAGCAGTGGACTGGTAGGCTGATTTGAATGATTAATATAGATTATTGCTTCAGACAAAGTGTCCATTAGTGGCCGCAAATATACAAGAAGTATTTACACATTATATTTTATTTTCCCAATATCGGTCAAAGAATTGCTGGGAGAAATTTGTCGCTTTATTAGCTGTATGTACAGTTAAATTAAGTTTCTTTCTAGGTATGAAACAAAGAAATGAAATATTTGAATGTCTTATACCTAGGTACCTATTGTAGGAGGGCATTTTGTCTTGATCTAATCTCGCGACATTCGAAAGTGGATTATATTTAAAGTAGAAAATGCTATTGCTAGATAGTATGAACCGAACAGTCTTATTTTTTTTTCTTTCTTTGTTTAACGTAAAGGAAAATCCTCATGGATGTTATGCCGGACTCCTACCGACTAAAAAACCTCACGTAACGCCCAACAGCCTATGGTTGGGAGCCCCGGGTAAGCCCTCGGAAGGATGTCCCAGGACTCCCAACAGACCCACGGCCGCCACCGCAGCCTCGCCCAGGGGTTGGTTCGGGGGCTATCCCGCGTCTTTGGGGGGTTTCGGGTATGATCCCGCTTCTAAAAGGGAGCGTGCGTGAGTTCCTCACGTCACGCTGCCGTAATGGGCCTGCTTCTGTAAGGACGGTGATCCGCCCTCTCACCGTCCTCAGGCCCCCGGTCATGGAGGCCGATAGTCCTCGGCGAAGATACGTCGACGGCGCCCGGACCGCCGACTGTGGAACTCGGGTGGGAGAGTTCTTTCCCGTTACAGTCTTACATCTTACCAACAAAACTCTCACTACAAAATTTATCTATTTTGTTGCAAATATTGAAAACGACACTTGTACTGTTCCGTAATATCGTGGAACGTACAAGTTTCGTTTTCAATAATATATGTGCAGCAAGTTCCACCAAGTGCCATCGATCACCAGTATTAAAAATATTTTGTTCAAAACTTTTCTGAATTATCATGAAAATCTAAATCTTATTTTAAATACTATGTTTATGAGGACCCCATCAATCATTTGCTTGATAACAGAAATTAAAGTGACTGTTATGATTTATTATTGTGTCGAGTGGAATGTTGTGACGAATGGTTTCCAGATTAAGCTCTTAACGGGGTCTCTAGAGGGTTAAGATAGAATGATATATTATAAAGTAAGTAAATACAACTGGCTTCATGATTTTATCACGTTATGGGGTTAATTAATAGTCCTATGGGTGTTTATTTTAAGTGATTTATTGCGATTTTAAGGTGGTTTTGGTGGTTTTCTACAGATTATCGAAAAATGTTATAAAAATACTGTTTTTGTGAATGAGTAGTACAAAGCAAAATAGCGCACTGGGTTAACATTAGTTTATATCTCAACTCGGACATATTGCAAAGGAGCAAAAACATCTATGCCTTGTTTTATTCCTGTCTTCAAAAAGTCCTGCCTATCGAAACCAAAGATACTCGAGCACAAAAACCGCTTAAGCCTGTTCGAAATATTGGAAGAAGAGTAGTAAAAATTATACTGTTCCATCCAAAATTAAAACTAAACATGAAAATAAAGAACCAACAAACCAAAATACCAAACATAAAAGAACAAAATAATGCACCTATTAAAAAATGTAAGTTACTGAAAATATTGTTCATTTTTAATAAATGCATAATGCATACAGCACTTGGCTGTAAAATAGAGAGCACAAACAGATTTAAATTGAAAAATAAAAATTCCCGGAATAAGCAGCTTTAGGGTACAGCGGAAATAAGCGAGCATTTCCGTTCTTATGCGAAATAATGGGAGAAAATTGTATGTATAGCGATGGTCCAGTTGTAGGAATATTTTAGGGATTTATGTTGCTTGCTTCTGCGTAGAGATTTGCACTTTTTCTTGCCTGTTTTGCAAATAAATAGTGTGTTGTTTCTCTTGGCTTATATAGGCTATAAGCGTATTAAATTTTATGTAAATCGTGTCGGAGAAAGATCATCCGCGTTTTTTTTTTTTTTTTTTTTTTTATACCACTAGAGTGGCAGACAAGCATACGGCCCCCCGAGATGTACCGGTGGTCACCGCAGCCTATGGACGTTTGCAACACCAGAGGCGCCACTAGCGCGCTGCCGACTCTTTAAAAACCTTCTAAGTCCCCTTTTGAAGAACCCCATACTGTAGGCGTCCGGGAAAACCGAAGCAGGGAGATCATTCCACAACCTAAGCGTACGCGGAAGAAAGCCTCTATTAGATCTCACCGTGCTCGAGCGCTCAGGACGCAACGTGTGAGGATGAACACCCTGTCTATGGCGAGCGGTGCGATGATAGAATGTAGCCGTAGGCATCATAATAATATCAAACAATTCTTCAGAGCACAAACCGTTGTACAGGCGGTAGAACACACATAGAGAAGCAAAGTCTCTCCTGTCACTAAGAGGTTCCACACTACCTGCAAGTATGGGATCGTTGACAACTCTCATAGCTCGCCTTTGCACCGAGTCAAATGGACGAAGCTGGTATTCGGGTGCTCCCGCCCAGAGGTGACAGCAGTACTCCATATGCGGACGCACTTGCGACTTATAGAGAAGCAGTGCTTGCGCCGCAGTAAAGTACCGCCGCGCCCTTCTGAGCACTCCGAGCTTCCTGGACGCCAGCTTGGCCTTGCCCTCCAAGTGACAGCGGAACTGCACATCACTGGAGATGTCAACACCAAGGATCCCTATACTTTCAGAGATGGTGAGAGATGTGCCCTGAAATTGTGGCGCCACAGTGAATGGGGTCTTTTTTGCGGTGAAAACACAAACTTGTGTCTTGGTAGGGTTGAATTGGACAAGATTTTGTCGACCCCAATCGGACACTCTAGTGAGAGTAGCCTCGACTTCAGACACAAGTTGTTCACGACTTTCTTCCACTGCATCCCGAGAGATACCGGGACGGCCCGTGTAATAAGTGTCGCCCGTACTGTCGTCCGCATAACAATGAATGCCGTCAATAGATAACATGTCATTGATATGCAGCAGAAACAAAGTAGGGGACAACACTGAGCCTTGTGGTACTCCAGCGTTTATGGCTATGCAGTCAGAACAGCTACCGTCAACGACGGCCCTGATGCTTCTACCGGCCAGAAAGCTGGACACCCATCCGCATAAACTCTCGGGCAGTCCATAGGAGGGCAATTTCGTAAGAAGACCACGGTGCCAGACCCGGTCAAAGGCTTTCGAGATGTCGAGGCTCACTGCTAGAGCCTCACCCTTACTCTCGATAGCCGCCGCCCAGCGGTGTGTGAGGTACACAAGAAGATCGCCCGTCGAGCGACCGTGACGGAAACCGTACTGCCGGTCACTGAGCAGGTCATGTTCCTCAAGGTACCTCAGGAGCTGTGTATTAATTACACGCTCCATCACCTTAGATAAAAGGGAGGTGACGGCTATAGGCCTATAATTGGCCGGGTCGGTCCTGTCACCCTTCTTGGGCACAGGATGCACGTACGCGATCTTCCACGACGCCGGGACTTTATATTTTACTAACTGCAGCTACCAGTTTTTTTCCGTGATTTATTTTAAACTATCGTTACACACTTAAGTCGAAGATATTTCTTGACATTAATGTTTACTACTCCACTCCATCGCTCAGGTACGGCACGGTTTTATGTTTAACCTACAAAGTTCTTCAAAATGTTTGTACTAAATAACCCAAGTACTGAACATGGGTCATTGGTACAAAAATTTCTGTTTCAAATCGAGATAGAGAGAAATCTGATTTTACCCCTGAAACAATCCTGCAAACTTAACCTGCTTTATTTTTAGGTCAGATGGCTTAAATTTATATTTAAGGACTCTATTTTCATCGTCAACAAAATCAGTAGGTACTACCCGGCGGAAATATCTGCGAACCTGGTTTCCCTCGCGCTTCCCCGCACCGCGCCCCATTTACGCCTATCCAGTATAACCCGCGTGCGATTGAAATATACTTGTAAACGGCCATTTTCCATTGAGTTTGACAAGGTTCAGCACATTCCCGTTGCGCTCGAATTATACCGTACAGTTTGGATGACGTCATTATGACAGGTTCGCAGATATTTCCGCTGGGCTGAGCTAATTTGATTTCTGATATTCTTTGAAGAACAAAATAGGAACAGCCGTTAATTCCGTTAAGATTTTCATATTTCAAACAAAAACGATTCCAAAGTTAAACTTGGTTGTTTTGAGTTTCAAATTCATTTCTATTAGGTTATTGTCGCCGTTTTGAAGTTTGAGATTTTAGTGTTTATGGAGTTTGTCACTTGCTTTCAATTTACGAGTATACTATTCATATTTTTTTTGTTAATTTCTGGATTAGGAAGGCGCAGGAATGTGTATTGTGACGTAAATTGTAAGAGGCCTACTTCCACCATAGGACCACCTTGGGTTGATTTGATTGATTGAATGATTTATATTTTTTTTACTTTTACTGTGTTCGAATTCATTTGAATCTATACATATATATAATAATATGATAGAAAAGTCAAAACTGTACATTGGAAATATTTAAAAAAATACTCGCTGGTTGTTCAACATAAAATACCGAAGCCGAAAATATAGTTAGAAAAATTTTTGTCTGTTTGCATTGCTTTGTCCGGAAGGATCTCGAAAAGTGCTCAATAGATTTGATTCAAATTTTACACAAATATTAACTAGGGGTAGAGTCTTTAAATAGGCTATATATTATCACGCTACATATCCTAGAGGCTAAGCAGAGAGCTATGAAATTGGCATTATAACATAATTTTCACGCGTATGAAGTCGCGGGCAACAGCTAGTAAATAAATAAATACCGAAGTTCAGCCGCATCGCAGTAAGACTGGTGAGCACCAACTGGGTTGTAAAAGGCTTGGGGGATGATGGTGTTGCAAGCCATTTGAGTCATCATAACAAATGGTATATGCCAACACCAACTGAGTTGATAAAAGGCTTGGGGAATGAAGAGTTGGAATCCATTGGGTCATTTCTGTATGACACCTGGCGGAGGAGAGGAACCAGATTGTGCCCATCAAACAAAATTATAAAAAAAAAACAGATTTTGCCTTCCGAAGCAAAGAAATTTTTCCAAACGGGAATGTCACAAAGTAGACCAAAGACCAGCCACGGTGAAAGTTGCTTACCTAAGTGATCGTTTACAGAACATCCACAGCGAAAGTTGGAGGATCGTTTACAGAACACCCACAGCGAAAGTTGGAGGTTCGTTTACAGAACATCTACAGTAAAACAGGAGTACCAGCCGCAGCGAAAGTTGCTTACGATAGTGATCGTTTACATAATACAGACCGCTGGGCCTTCGTTTCATTCGATCGTTCAAGTTATGTTAACAGGCATCAGATTATAAATTAACCCATTTAGACCGATAATTATTTTCGTAGAAGTTTTGTATTTTTTCAACGAAAGCTTACTAAAAGACGCCTAAAAAACCTAAAAAAAATATTTAAAAAAATATCTAATAAAAGGGGGAGCACAAGGGGGGCGTACCATATATAGTACAGTAGGACTATAGGTATGCAAAGATACTTGATTTTTACCAAAGAATTATTTTTACATTTTTGTGTGATACATCATAAAACATTCTACGTGGACTCCAATATTGCACTTGACACACCTTGTAGGACATTGCTTGTGACATTGTTCACACCTGGTTCTTTTCTTCTGCTTAGCAACATAGTGCTCCTTGCCGTCATATCGCGAAACAGATGTTATTGACGAGGGCCGACTAAGACCTGGTTTTTCGCGCTGCTTGTTACAGTTGATGATTGTGATTGCGATACGACGTCGAAAGTTTAGCAAGTCCATGTGCCCGCCAATATGTCTATAAAGTAACCAAGCATTTTGCACAGACATATCAATGCAGTGAAGAATCAGAGGCATGTACCACTTTTTCCCTCGAATGCTGATTCGCAGTGAAGATATGTTCTGGTCTGATAAATCCACACCCCAATGTTTTTGTTATATTGCTGAATGAGATGCAGAGAGTGACGTAAAAAAAGGGGAGGGCAACAAAGTTGTAAAAAAAAACGTCATCTCGACATTCTCGAGCGTAGCTAATTTTTTTTTTATTTTGAAGGAAATAATTCAAGAATTCTGAAAAATATATAATCTGACGATTTCCGCAAGCCGAAATAACAAAAATTCGTCGATAAAGTTAGGTACACTATGCGCCAATACACTATGCGCCAAATATCTTTGCGTCTACGAACTTCGTTCGTACTACTACTACTACTTACTTTTAATAATAGTATAGAATTAATATTGACCTATTCAAAACATCTATGTCCTGGAAATTACGCAACAGCATCGATAAAATGAATTTTTAGACTTAGTACTTTTGTTTGCGATTGTACCTGCGCAACCTTGATTTTTTAACCAACTTCATAGGCGCAAAGATATTTGGCGCGTAGTGTAAATGCGTGCAGTTGCGTGATGCCTACATTGCCTTCTCCGCGTTTCTATTCCTCTCTCACTCTTTCTCTATCTATTACTCTCTCACTCTGTCCCCACTCTGGTTTCTGCTGCCATGACGCCATCACAGCTGATCATAAAGACTCGTGGCCTACTGTTTGCAACGTTTTGTTATTTTGATATTATATATTATTATTCCAAAAATAGTGTTCTATGAAACTTCTATCAGACTTTCGAGCTGAGAGAGCTCAAATGCATAGAAATATTATTTCTTTGAACTCAGCGAGCTCAAAATATCACATAAATTCTATTTTGAGCTCAAAAATGTCATAAGTACAATTTTAAGAGCCCAGGAATGGAATTAGCGGGAAGTTGCAGGGATGGCCTTTAAGGTGAACCGTTTTTCTAATTTTTTTTTGTCAGATCAGGCCAATCCCTCTAGATAATTGTCAGATTATGAGACAGTACGTTTAGAACATAAAGATGAACCATATATATCTTAATCTGACGCGCTTGAGTATTTCAAAATGGCAAATTTTTTTTGCACATTATGAAAATGGCCGCGAGTTTGCGTCCCATCGAAATCGTCAGATTAGTGAATGAGAGCTTTTTTTGGTGCATTTAACACTCCCTTAGAAAATCTGACGCGCTCGATTAATTTTTTTTTTATTATAACCCTTAAATACAACCACCCGCATCATGCTAACGTTCAGATTAAAATACGTACATTATTAAAATACGTAGGGCATTGATGCTATCAATATCTGACGCGCTCGAGGATGTCCATGCAACAGTTTTTTTTACATAATATTTAAAAATCTATAGCCGCTTCCCCCACCGATATAAAGGTATATATCATATAACATTTTTTTCTTCATATCATCTAAGCTTTGCATCCCAATAGGTTTCTACAACGCTCGAGTAAATCCCCATTTAGCCTCGTGGGCTCCCCTACTATTATGCTCAATTTGAGATATTAGCTTAGCTTACCCGAATTTATAAGGACATTGTAATGGATTGACTATATTGGAAATTGGTCATTTTGGTAAAACGGTGCCGAAATCTTTTCTACATATTACGTACCCTTCCTGATGTATAAAATATGGAAATAGTCCATACTTTATGTCAAAACTATCTTGTAGAATGAACTGTGTCTTTTTTTTTATTTACGTAAAGGAAGATACTCAGGGATGCTATGACGGACTCCTACCGACTAAAAACCTCACGCATCCCGCCTAACAGCCTACGGTTGGGAACCCCGGGTAAGCCCTCGGAAGGATACCTCAGGACAGAATCACAAAACTGTCTTGTGAAAACAATTTAGTGTAAGGCGGAGGATATGATAAAATACTATTAAGAACTTCAATAATAACTTTAAAAATTATTTACTTTAAATACTCATACATTTGTATTTTCAAGTTTTCCATATTTATCAAATGATTTGGACGAAAGCGGCAAAGAACTAAGAGCCCAAATTCAAATTCGGAAAAAAGGTCTCAAAGTATGTGAACTAATTACATACATACATACATATAATCACGCTTGTTTCCCATCGGGGTAAGCAGAGACTATGGCTTTCCACTTGCTACGATCCTGACATACAACTTTCGCTTCTTCTACTTTCATAACTGTTTTCATACACGCTCGCCGGTTAAGGGTACTCTTGACCTTGCCTTTTTCCAGAACGTCTCTGATTTGATCGGCATGCGTACGCCGAGGTTTACCCCTACCAGTTTGCCCATTCATTCTCGCCTCATAAATCTGCTTTGTCAGTCTATTCTCATCCATTCTCTCCACGTGTCCAAACCATCTAAGCATCCCTTTTTCGATCTTAGTCACTACATCTTCTGTTATACCACATTTTTCCCTTATCACGCTATTTCTTTTTTTGTCCATTAAAGTCACTCCAGCTATACTTCGCAGACTTCTCATTTCCACTGCATTAATTTTGCTTTCATGCTTCTTCTGCCATACCCAACTTTCACTACCATACATAAGTGTAGGGATGAGCACTCCCCTATGTACAGCCAACCTGGCCTTCTCAGACACATTTTGACTGCTCATAAAGGTGTACATAGCCCCATTCACTTGATTTCCTGCCAAAACTCTTCGCTCAATATCCTGGTCACACTTTCCATCCCTTACAAATTTGGAACCCAAGTATACAAATTCTTTCACCTGTTCCACTCTTTGCCCTTCAATGAAGATTGAGCAATTCGTCATACTTTCTTCTCTTTCAAAAACCATAACTTTCGTCTTGTTTACATTAACTTTCATTCCTCTACTTTTTAGAGCCTCATTCATACTATTAACCATCAGCTGCAATTCCTCCGCTGATGATGCTAATATCACCTGATCATCAGCGTATAGGAGGCATTTGACGGTCAGTTCATTCATTTTTAAGCCATACATACTCTCTTGCAGTTCTTTCAGACAACTATCCATGTATAGATTAAACAGTTATGGATTAACAAAAACCATAACTTTTCAATGTGAAAGAAGTCCGAGCAGGCCCCGTTGATCCTGACACAAGCACTGGAACCCTCATAGAGAGACCTCAGTGCCCGTATCAAGTTGCTGTTCACTCCATACATGGACAATATTGACCACAGTTCATTCCTCACCACTCTGTCATAGGCCTTTTCCAAGTCCACGAATATGCAATAGACCTTTTGACTTTTAGCCAAAACTTTCTCAGCTACGCATCGTAAGGAAAAGACCTGATCCGTACATCCCCTTCCTTTCATAAATCCTGCTTGCACATCCCACATTTTTCCTTCAGTTTCATTCATCACTCTTTTTATCAACACTTTTGCATACAATTTGCCAACGATGCTGAGCAAGCTTATGCCGCGGTAGTTTTTGCACTCTTGCTGCGACCCTTTTCCTTTGTAAAGCGGCACAATGACAGCTTTACACCATTCTGCTGGTACTCTGCCACTTCGCCAACAAAAGTTAAAAAGGCGGTACAGCTGGCAAGCTACCACGCCACGTCCAGCTTTCAGCATTTCGACAGAAATCCGATCTATTCCAGCAGCCTTTCCTACTTTCATACAATTCAACGCTTCCACTATTTCTCCCATACTTAACTCGCTTTCATCGCCAAATTCATTCAGTTCTAAAACACGCGTATCGCCTTGTATAATCTTCTTTTTCGAATAAACTCTCAAAATATTCCTTCCATCTCTTTAGCACACATTCTTCTCCTCTTACAAAACTTCCATCCTGGTTTCTGATGTGATTGAGCGGCGACATTGTTTGCTGACTCCTCACTGTTCTTATGGACTTCCAAAAAAATTTAATATTCCGTTGGAAGTCTTCAGATAACCTTTTATCAAATTTTTCTCTATCATTCTCTTTCTTTCTCATCATCGTCTCTTTTGCAACACGTTTATACTTTTTATATTCATCCTTTGCCATTTTTACATCCTCATCCGTTGCCTTTTGCATTCTTTGATTGGCCTTTGTAGCCAACCAGTCCAACCATGCTTTCTTATTGCCAGTCAACGCATTAAGAACTTCCGCACTCATTCCCTTTGCCATACATCCTTGTCGTCTTTTGCTAACCCCACACACTTCAATCGCAACTTCCACAAGTCCTTCCTTAAACGGCTTCCATAATTCTTCAATCTCACATATTTCATCTAGGTTTTCAAATTTTTCACTCAGTTTACTCACAAATGCCTCTTTTATGCCTAACTCTTGTAAATTCTCAACTTTTATTCGCTCTAGTACACTAACGGGTTCATGCACACGATGTCGCCACCGCTGAAACAGACCCCTTACCCGGCTAATTACCAAGAAGTGATCTGTGTCGATCCCGGTGCCACGGTACGCCCGAGTGTCTAGCACTTTCTTTCTCAGTCTTGCGTCTACTATCACAAAGTCAATCATGCTTCTCTGATCTCTCTCCTCTCTTGTATACAAGTGGATATCCTTGTGGTTGAATATGGTATTAGTTACCACAAGATTCCTTTCCAAACATACTTCTAGCAAGCTTTCTCCATTTACATTCACTCGTTCATCACCAAACTTTCCTAATACACTTTCGTATCCATCGCGCTTCACTCCCACCCAACCATTAAAATCACCTAACATCACTATTCTCTCGTTTCGTTTACATTTATCCAGAATATCACTCATACTCTCCCAAAATGCCTGCCTCTCGCTTTGGTCTTTTGAAGACCGGTGCCACCGCGCATCCTGCGGAGCATACACTCCCAAAACAAAGATGCGGGTAAGTCCAACCTTCAGTCTTAGCCAAAGGAGTCTTGGGCTCACACATTCATACTCTGTCACACACTCATTCATTCTCGCGGAAAGTAGTACACCGACCCCCTGGCATGCTGTGCTGGTTGTGGCTACACCTGACCAATAGGCCGTATAGGCTCCGTGTGTCGTGGTGTCACATCCTTTCCGCTTTGTCTCATTCACACACAAAATATCAAGATGCCTCTCTTGCATCATCTTACATACCTCCTCAATTTTATCTTTCATTCCTCCTCTCACATTTAATGTAGCAAAGTGGCTAACCCTAGTCCACTTTTCGCCTCGATGGGAAACGAGACGTGATGGGTGGCGAACCACATCGCCGCCGTTTTTGGTTTTAAATTTCACTACCATAGCGTTCCCACGAGAAGCTAGGGAATTAAATTGGTCCACCTGAACAGAGCCCCGCTTGCCCAGGTAAGGCTAGCCTTGTTCTGGGTTCGCCCGGGCCCAGGGCAATTAGGCACGCTTAAGACTACGCTCGCCCGTAGCCACGCAGCTCATCGGCACGGCGACCTTGGCTTGGCGGATAGTGGAGCGGATCAGGATGGGGTAGGAAGGGATTCACGGACAAGGAAATGGATAAGGTAGGATAGGACGGGGTTAGAAAGGATCCAAAACCATCTGTAATTCAAACCAAAAAAAAAAAATTCCAACAGCCAGGACAGATCTTACATACAAAATACAATCTCTGCAGTCCGAGCATAATACAATCTCTGCAGTGAACTAATTTAATAATTAAATACAATCAATCAAATTAAATACAATCTCTGCAGTCCGATCATAATACAATCTCTGCAGTGAACTAATTTAAAAAACAAAAATACAATCTCTGCAGTGAACTAATTAGCTGCTTCGAAAAAAAAAAACAGACGAATTCTTATTTCAATTTCAAAAGACTGTACGTTATGTTATTATTTTGTATTATATCCAGCTTTACATAAGTATGTCAACTTTTGACTCAATTGTATACAAAAAGCCGGTCGAAAAATCGTTTGCAAAGGGAACTTGTAAATGATGTGTGATTAGGATTCAAAGCTTTGTTTTCTTTTTGATGAAATCAAAAGTCGTAAATATTTTTCTTGTTCTTTTACTACAAACGCGTACTTAGACTCTTTTACTTACGCCGTATTCAGTCAAATAAACCGTTTTTTAGTCACGAAAACTAAGGTTTAAGGACCCGAATGATATGAGTCCAAATATTGGTAAGAGCTCCTTAAGAAAGCAGAAAGAAATTTGGAAAGAAATGATTTTGAGAAGCAATTAGTATACTGACTCAATCACAAATTAAACGGGAATAAAATATAGCCTATGTCACCTGGGGATACTATAGCTTCCCAACAGTGAGAAAATTTTTCAAATCAGTTCAGTACTACCCGTTCGCTCTAACTTTGCCGTTGGCGTAGAGGCGTATACCTGAATTGTTAATTACAAGAAGTAAATTGACAGTAGCTAATGTCACTTCGTCATAGAAAATAAGCAACATTGTATGAAGAAGTGACATTAGTCGCTGTCAATTACTTCGTCTAATTAAAAATTCGACTTTAGTATGGAGCTGAGCGGCAAAGTTAGGGCGAACGAGCAGTACCTAGTTTTTGACTTTATTCATTACAAAAATAGACACAAAAATATAAATTTTTCCAATTTCAAAATTCCAAAATTCTTTTTTTAATATTGTTGTAGAAAAATCGTCATAAAACCTTATACCAACCCTATCGGTAAGGTCAAAAAATACCCGCCAAAATGAATTGTTTGATCTTTCAGGAAGGCTTGTGGAGATTGATTGATTGAAAACGTATGTGGGATCAAGAGATTAAGTAGCACCAAACCAGTTTTAGGAAGCACGAATTTTCCTCGCAATAAAACATTGACTCGAAATTGTTGGGAATTTCCATCCGTTTTCAACTGTCTTCCCATGGGATTTTAACTTACATTTGTACAGCAAGCGTTAGCCACGTGAATAATTTCTGCCACTCAAGTACTTTGTATAAAACGCTACAATTCATCACGATTATGCCCATTCATCAACAATTTCAGAATTATGGAACAAAAACGGCATGAAAAATGTGAGCACATTCTTTATTTAGTATCAAATTTGTGAGCAAACTTTGTTTTATCTCTTCTTAGCGTCAAGACGCGGTTCACATCCAAAATATATTCTTTTTGAATTCAATGGTTTGTGATTGCTTACTAGGGTTAGTTCTATTTACTTTTTATATAAGTATAGTTTTTTTTACATAAGTATATTATTTGAAGCGCTCGTGGCCCCACGGACTCAGTGTTCTGTAAACGATCACTGCAGTAAGCAACATTTACTATGGCCGGATATGGATGGGTGACCACCACGTAGACCACTTTGTGACATTTATTTACGAGCGTTTCCGTGCTTCGGAAGGCACGATAAGCCGTTGGTCCCGGTTGTAGTAAAATAAGTCGTTAAGCCAAGTTGGAGGCCTTATGGGCGGCTTGAAAAATTTCAACTGTGGGTCGTCACAACCTGCGCCCGGGTCGGCAGCGCGTGTGTAGCGTCTCTGGTGTTGCAAACGTCTACAGGCTACGGTTACCAACCTTCCGGTGGGCCGTAAGCTTGTCTGCCACTTAAGTAGTATAAAAAAAAATAGTTATATAGTTACTAGGTTAGTTAAAAAAAGCTCGATCTAACCCTAGCTTTTTTTAAAACTATAGTTCTGATATGAAGTTTTAAAAAAACAGCTTCCATCGTAGTCTGCAAGTTTAACACGGTGGCTTACAAGTGAGGTTAGATTAAGGCCAAAAAACCTGGATATGGTTTTAGGGTTCTGTACCCAAATGGTAAAAACGGGACTCTATTCATGAGACTTCGCCGTCCGTCTGTCTGTCGGTTCGTCATGAGGCTGTATCTCAGGAACCGTGATAGCTAGAGAGGTGAAATTTTCACAGTTGATGTATTTCTGTTGTCTCTATAACAACAATTGTAAAATTAGAAAATAAGGGGGATTATGTGTGCTACCATTATCCCATATAACAAAAGTGATTTCTTCTTTTTTGGTACGGAATCCTCTGTGCACGAGTCCAACTCGCACTTGAGCGATAAAATTATCGTCCGTAAACAGACTTTCCAGACAAGACTTTGATTTCAAACGGCTCTTCACTACATAGTATAAAACAAAGTCGCTTTCTCTGTCCCTATGTATGCTTAAATCTTTAAAACTACGCAACGAATTTTGATGCAGTTTTTTTAATAGATAGAGTGATTGAAGAGGAAGGTTTATATGTATTATAACATTCATTAAATAGTGGAGAAATACTGTATATCCGTGCGAAGCCGAAGAGGGCCACTAGTTATATAATATCCAGTCTCCTAAAATTCTTAACCCTAAAATGCCCAGTCGAACAAAAAAATACACAGAGGAAACAATTAAATAACATACATCCGTCGTAACTGTCAATCTATTCACCCGGCTGTCGAATCTATCCACCGGACTATATTTATACCCGGACGGATAAACTACAAAGGGGTTTGATTGTAACCGTGACGTATGATTCGGAATCAAAGCGCTGTGTGATTCTGGCAAAAGAAAAAAAATCACACGATGATTTTTTATTGACATGTTCCTTTTGCTACGATCGTGTACAACATTTTTATTAGGAGAATAGAGAGGATGTGTTTTTCAGTTTTATTAGCGATAAATCTTGAGGCTTGGACTTCACTTCGTCAGTTCTCAGGATCGCTAACAGTATTGTACGTACATAATGTAGTGAGTTCGGGAGATGAGTTATACCACTGTATTGATTATAGTCTCGTATATTACTGTCCAGTAAAAGTCATGAGCACATGTTATCAGTAAGTACATACATAGATGGTATTTACATACAAAAAAGTCAGTTATTTTTATACACAAAGCGTTTTTGTACGTCGATGGTAGGTACAGGTGTCCAAAAAAGGTTGTAAGTGAGTTTTGCTTTATCGTAAGAAAGACTAGCAGAAATAGCAAAAGCTAATAAGACATTATTGCTTTTAAATCAAGTTTCTAAATTTTAATCCTACTTTGGCGTACAATAAAGTAATGATTGAAGCGCTTGAAACCCCGCTTATTTTATTCAGGTTGCCATAATCTACGCCTGTCAATTTCAACACAGCAATAGGAACTACTTATTTCATGAAACAAAATAAATAACTGTTGAAAAATTGTACTTATGGTATGTCTCTTCTTACCCCTAAGCAAAACAAGACGTGATAATGAACAAGAAACTTAAATACGAGTAGTAAAACGATTTTAGTTACTATGTTAATCTGTACCTATATAAAACTTATATCTATAAATCAATTCAAACCAGCTATCACAGTCTGAGAGGAAATTAAAACACCGGCAAGATAACAGCTTAAGTTATATTGGACTTTCTTGACGTTTTCACGAAATAAATTTATAAGTAGACACTAAGTAAATTTACGAATGATCCGTACAACATAATCTGAATTACATAAGAGAGAAACTGATGAACAAAAGATGGAATATAGAACTTTAAAAGAATTATTGTATCTAAAGTTTCTGTGATCGTCGCTTTCTAACAGACAAACGAATTTTTCAACTTTATAATTTTGACTGCCTCTGTGGCGGCGCTGGAGGTTGTGGGTTTGATTCACAAATATTGTGTGACCCATAAATGTTTGTCTCAAGAGTCTGGGTGTTTCTATATAAAATATGTATGTATTTAAAAAGATATAAGTAATTATATACCTACGTGGTCTGATACCCATAACACAAGCCGGTTATTCCTAGCTTACTTTGGGATCAGATAGCGTTGTGTGAAATGACCGTGAATATTTATTTATTTATAATTATTTATTAATTTGACAATCACACCTATAATCAGAACAGGTCGTATTATTGCTCTATGATAAGTGTATACTGATGATGACGAAACCGTTTAAAATTACATTGAAAGAAATAAAGAAAGAAAACTCAACCACGTTCAAAACATGAAGTACTTATTGGATTCGGTCGTAAATTTACTTCAAGAAAATGTAACATCTTTTAACGTATTTTTCTCATCAATAAATAAAATTGATATCGTATCGGGCTCCTCAGATATTATCATTAGGATATTACATCAAGACTCGATACAATTTCCCAAGGGTGTAGTAGGTAGGTACTATAGAGCAACACGATCTATCGCCTTTATCGGGAGGGGAGGTGCTGTATTGAGGCATTCCTCTCTGTCAAAGTGGGCTCCAAAGGGGTACCCCTACGTGTATAATATTTATAATTATGTTTTAAATGCTTTAAGTGCCATAGTGACAGCTGATTGCATTTGTATTAATTTGATTTCCCCCCTCAACATTTGACAGACAGATATTTCCAGAGCAAACATGCTATAACTGCTCCCCTAGTACTGATCGCGTTGCTCTATGGTGGTACCTTTGAAAAAGTTGCGACGAACAGCTATGTATTTGATCAGTTTTTCGAATGATCGATTAATGTATACCGACACGCGACGACGATTATTTTCGCATTCATCTTATTTTCCTTTGCTGTTATGATATTTTCAGAAAATGAGTTTAAAATATTTATTATTTGCTATCAATCAGAATCTTAACTTAGGCTGGTTTTAGAGTCGCGCTGACCGTCGGCGCTGACAGCCTAAGTAAAGTGTAAGAACTTCTAGGAAGCGTTTTAGAATAACGCGTAGCTTTCGCGCGTGCGTTGGTCAGCGCTGACGGGTCAGCGTCCGTACGCGTCGCGCGTCGGCGCCGCGTCGCTGTCGGCGCTGACCAACGCACGCGCGCCTCTATATTCAGTGAGCGTTCTTGTGTCGCGCCAAGAAGACGCCGTCAGCGTCAGTCATGACAAATCGCAACGTGGGCACAAGTCTGTAGACCACAATGATCAGCACGATACTGAAACGTCTCGCGCTGACGAGCTACGCGCTGAGCTGTCAGCGCCGATGGTCACGTGACTCTGAAACCAGCCTCACTGGTATTTAAATGCTAAGGTTTGTGAGTATGAATGTGTGGATGTTTGTAACTCTTTCAGGCTATAGTGGTTGAACAGATCTGGCTAAATTTTGGTACATGGAGACCTAGATGTCGTGAATATTAATTATTATATAGGTCTGATGGGAGTCCTGGAGTATCCTTGTGAGGGCTTACCCGGGGCTTCCAACCGTAGGCTGTTAGGTAGGATACGTGTGGCTTTTAGTCGGCAAGCATCCATGTGGAAAAAAAAGACTACAAATTATTAACATTAAATAGCAATGTAGAAACAGAGCTCCACAGATAAGTGCATTAATACACGATACTCAAAATGCAATCTGCGCGAACTAATCCTTCAATTAACTCGAAGACTCGATCACAGCATTAACACATTTCCAGTGCTTCGTTTGCTCGTCATCTCTCTGGGGAGCTAAACTGTAGCTTCAAATGTTATCATATTTTGTCAGTAGTTTCTGTTTGTGCATTAATATTTCAAACACTTTTAGTTTTATTTACATCCTATGTAGGCTACATGAACTAAAAGTGTGTAAAAACAGCATAACTGCGTCTTTTTTGTTTTGACTTAATTTTTTGCTACTTTATTTCCTTTTGTTATTTTTTGTTACTTTATTTTCAGAGCAATTTCATTGAAACACATCTGATATTATTTATAAAAAAAGGTTTTGTTTGTTTGTACTCGATAAACTCTGGCACTACACAACTAATTTAAAGAAAAACTTTTTACAATTAGGAATTCTAATTATTCTGAAGTAACATAAGCTAAGTATATTTATAGTCACGCCTATATCCCCAAAGAATTTTTAATGTTTAAAATCAACTACCAGCATATCCGTCTAATTATTTCCATTCACCGAGACAAGTAGTCAAGTCGTCTATTATGGCACTAATAGTTCATTGTTTTTCATTCAATAATAATAATATTATGTAAATGGATCATTCAAGTGTTTTTAGGGTTCCATATCCAAACTGTAAAAACGGAGCCCTTATTGAGGTTCCGCCTTGACAGACAGTCGACACTTTTATAGATGATGTATTTTTGTTGCCGCTATAAAAAATACTAAAAATAGAAAAAGAATAATATTTAATAGTAGCTCCTTTTTGTTTTTTTTTACATGAGGAAAATCCTACAGGGATGCTATGCCGGACTCCTACCGACTAAAAACCACACGTATCCTACCTAACAGCCTACGGTTGGGAGCCCCGGGTAAGACCTGGAAAGAATACCCCAGGACTCCCAAAAGACCCACGGCTACCACTGCGTCTTCACCTAGGGGAGATCGGATGCTATCCCGCGTCTTTGGGGTTGTTAGGGTGTTATCCCGCTACTTGGGGGATAACACCCGAAAAACCCCTTTCTACTTCGTCCACGCTGTGCACAGTGTTCATTCCACCAATGTGTGGAGCGCTGTGTAATTGTAGCTCCTATAATTCAAACATGATTTATTTCTGTTTTTCGTATAGAACCTTTCTTGCGCGAGTCCGACACGCACTTGGCCAGTTTTTTTATAATTGTTACACATTTGTAAGACAATCGTTATGTTTTTTCATTAAAGACGATAACATCAGACCTTGAAATTAATGTGATTACAAATGTAATGTAATTGTTTTCAATTACTATTGTAATAACGTTTAACTGCTTATTGTAACACAACGTAACCAAAAGAGTTTGAATTAACGCGGCATGGCAGCGATAGTGTAGCTCCTATGGTTTAGCATAGGTACGTTCACAGACCTGAATATTTAAAATCCAAGGAAGCCGAGTCTATCGTTTTATTGGGTTTAAAATTTTGAGGTTAGGAACCACCCGCGGTAACCGCAAATACGGTCTTAGCCTTAGATAATAATTATGATAGTCACTATCAGATTTTCTACGGCTATATATTTTGCTGATTGCCATCGTCAAATTTTTTGAATGTTTGTTTATAAAACGTCACGCTCCAATACTTAAACCAATTAGAATAAAATTATACAGCTAGCCGACACCTGGGATTAACACATACGTTACTTTTCATCCCGGGAACAAAACAAGTTTTTTAAAGAAAGTGGGTACAAGAAAAACATTTCACTACTTCCCGCCTAATGGAAAGTGATGACGACATCGTGTGACTCTCGTTGATTAAGATGATTATGATTAAGAGCCACTCTCACAGTATACGAGACTAATAATGTCCCCAAGTTGGCAGTCTTAAAAATATTATAAATAGGAAAGATTTGATTGTTTCTTGGTTTGCATCGAATAGGCTCCGAAACTTCTGAACCGATTTGAAAAATTCTTCCTATTTTAGAAAGCTCGCTATCCCCGGGTAACATAGGCTATATTTTATTCCCGCATTCCCACGGGAACGGGAGCTACGTGAGTGAAACTGCGTGACGTCGGCTAGTATTAAATAAATTTAATCTTAACCCTAAAATAAAACTGTGTAAAATAATATATCATTTAAAACTTACTACATCGGGTTAAAGTTTGAAAGTTCTTTAATAAATAACCCTTAAAACCTGGAGCTTCAACTTATGATATTGAATTATCTAAAGAAAGTACTTGCGTACCTGTACTTTCTTAATATTGAAGTTTTCAGTCGAGGCAATTTAGCCCCACCTTTACGTCACCCTGACACGAGGTATTCGGGGTGAATTTGGGACAAATAATATTACTTTTTTATATAAATTGTAAACTGTTTGTTAGAAGTCGTTTTAATCAAAATTGATTATTTAATAAGTTAGGCCCATATTTTTGTTTACCACTATTTTACTGTCGATAAATTATTCCTTAGACTTAGACAATACCCGAGTTCCTACTCGGGTATTGTCTAATTCTACGTACGTACAGTAGTGAATAATTTCAGCTTATTATTTATTTTAACGGTAAGCGCTTTAGAATGATTTTATTAGAGTACGATTTGGCAAAGGTCCAAGAATATGCCCAAAAGTTCACGACATTTACAGTCTATACCCAAATATTTAAGCTACCAAGATAGAAAGGTGAAGCGGCAGTAGTTGCTTGTATGAAAAGTAGGTTCTATATATTTAGATAGGAGAGGTAAATATGAATATTATAAAGTACGGTTTAAAAGGAAAAAGGTAATCTAATAAGAGTTCAGATCTTTTTTTCTTCTGAAGTATGGAACCCTAAAAAGACCAAATAAATCGGTCTCTCACATTTTTTACATAAAACAGGTGTCAAAAGAATTGTTTCATATGACTAAAATATATTCGTAGCTGCCATGTGCACCGTTGCGATATGACAAAGGAAAGCTCAGGAATTCATAAGAGGCGCTACTCGTATTTCCCGCACGGATGCAGTGAACGGGTTAAATTGCAGTGGAGTGAGAATAAAGACTTTATTGAAAAATATGAAATTCTTTTGCGCTGTTGAGTGATGTCTTTATAATATTTGGTTTGAATAGAATTGCAAAGAATAACACAGGAACGTTTTACGTAATATCTTTATTCTTGAAAGAAACGTTTGAATTAAACTGGTCACGTGTGAGTTTAGAAAGCGCTCGTGGCCCCGCGGACTCAGTGTTCTGTAAACGATCACTGCTGTAAGTAACTTTCACTACGACCGGTCCATGGATGGGTGTCCATCCATGTGATCACTTTGTGACATTTATTTGAGCGTTTTCGTGCTTCGTAAGGCACGTTAAGCCGTTGGTCCCGGTTGCCAGTAAAATGGCAGTCGTTAAGCTAAGTTGAAGGCTTTATTTCAACAGCAGGCAGTCACAACCTGCGCCTTTCCATTTAAACACGGTAATACGGCTCACCACCTACTACGTGGGACAAATTATACAAAAAGGTGAAATGTGGGACTCGCTCGCGGAGAGTTCCGTACCAAAAAACTGCAAAAAATACGTTCATTGTAAGGGAGCCCCATTAATTTACTTTTTAAATTTTTATTATCTGAGGTTTCAGTAGATTTTTTTTTCATATGAATAAAATATATTCGTAGCTGTCATATGCATCGTTGCGATATGACAAAGAAAGCTCAAGTATTTATAAAGAGGCTCTACTCATATTTCCCGCATGAATGCAGTGAACGGGTTAAATTGCAGTGGAGTGAGAAGAAAGACTTTATTGAAAAATATGAAATTCTTTTGCGTTGTTGAGGGATGTCTTTGTAATATTTGGTTTGAATAGAATTGCAAGGCATAACACTGGAACGTTTTATGTAATATCTTTTGTTGAAAGAAACGTTTGATATAAACTGGCCACGTGTGAGTTGGACTTGCTCCCGGAGAATTCCGTACCAAAAAAACTGCATTAAATACGTTTATTATAAGGGAGCCCCCTTAAATATGTATGTTTTTTAGTTTTCAGTATCTGAGGTTTCAAGAGAATTGTTTTATATGACTAAAAATACATTCGTAACTGTCATATGCATCGTTGTGATATGACAAAGAAAGCTCAAGTATTTATAAAGAGGCACTACTCGTATTTCCCGCACGGATGCAGTGAACGGGTTAAATTGCAGTGGAGTGAGAAGACTTTATTGAAAAATATGAAATTCTTTTGCGTTGTGGAGGGATGTCTTTATAATATTTGGTTTGAATGGAATTGCTAGGAATATCACTGGAACGTTTTGTTTGGTTTTAATAAACCAAACAAAACGTTCCAGTGATATTAAGGGCTTTTGTAGTAGCATAAAATTTATAGCAGCATGTCTACTTTATTTTTATGAATATTGAAATTAGTAATGATTTAAGAAATGTAGTCCATTCAAATCACACAGGCTTCTGCTAAGTTATAAAGCGATAGAATTTACAAAGAACATAACAGCCTGAAAATAAGGTAGGTAGTAAAAGTTAGTAGGTATAGCATTGCATTGAATCCATTTTGAATATGAACTTAATTACAAATAAAAAAAATTAGGTTCTCTGCAATATCATTTTGCTGACGAATATTTTCACATCAAATTAATATTTTGTTACAAAACTTGATAATACCATTGCTTTGAATTACTTTACATTAAATATTGTAAGACATCCATACCAATTTTTAAAAGAAAAGATCTGATTGTTTGTTTATTTGCATCGAATAGGCTCCGTAACTACTGAACCGATTTCAAAAATTATTTCACTGTTGGAAAGCTACACTATCCCGGGGTCACATAGGCTACATTATATTCCCGTATTCCCACGGGAACGGGAGCTAGGCGAGTGAAACCGCGTGACGTCCACTGATGAACATAATGAGCCATGAAGTAACATCTCATTTTCCAAGCATTCTACGGGTGCTTAAGCCCAAGCCTAATCTGTAACGATAATAACTACGTCACTCAACAAATGATGATACTCACGTCAATATTCAGAGATAACGTAATTAGTTACAGACATAAAGTTACGCCCGATGTAGGCCTTGAGTGTATTAGAAATCTATATAAATAAAAATAAGTCCCCAAAAATGTAGTTTTATCCAAGTGGGTTTTAACCCACCCTTTAGGGTGGCATTTAAATAGGTAGGTACTACCCGTTCGCTCTAACTTTGCCGCTGGCTTAGAGGCGTATACCCGAATTGTTAATTAGACGAAGTAAATTGACAGTAGCTAATGTCACTTCGTCATAGAAAATACGCAACATTGTATGAAGAAGTGACATTAGTTGCTGTCAATTTACTTCGTCTAATTAAAAATTAGATTTTAGTATGGAGCCGAGCGGCAAAGTTAAAGCGAACGAGCAGTACATTTGTTACCGGTGGGCGGGGTGCAGTTATTTATGAATAACACTCATTTTCACACAACGTCCTGTAGCGCAAATTAAGCTAATATACCTAAGCTAGTGCTATGGGATCTAGACGACAGATAGATATAATACATAAAAAACACCCAAACTCCAAAACTATCTGTGGATCACGCAAATATTTGGACCGACCCGGAAATCGAACCCGGGACCTCAGCGCGGAAAGCGGTTATACTACCGAATGCGCCACCGAGGCAGTCCTATACTATACTTCTGCCTACCCTTAATGAAACATTCTGAAAAGAGTTTTCTAAAGGAAAACATACGAAATCACTCAACACACGTAACAATACGTCTGAAACATAATCACTCACTGACACACACTCAAAACATCTTTTAAAAGGATACTTTTACCAAAATACACAAATCCTTCAACAGCTTTGCAAAATAAATGGTGCATAAAAGGTGACTCATTTGTCCCACATAGGAAAGGAGGGCAAAGTTTAAACACGTCGTCGTATTTGCGAAACGTTTCGTAACTAGCAGATGCCCGCAGCTTCGCCCGCGTGAAATTTGTTTCCGTTCCCGTTAAAAGTGGCCTAAGTTACTCCTTATTACATAAGCTATCTGCCAGTGAAAGTCCCGTCCAAATCGGTCCAGCCGTTCCAGAGATTAGCCGGAACAAACAGACAGACAGACAGACAAAAATTTTAAAAATATATATTTTGGTATGTGTACCGTATATACATTCATATGCATGTAGTAGAAAGCGGTTATTTTAATATTAAAAACAGACACTCCGATTTGATTTATTTGTATAGATACGGCACGCAAGTCAAGTCGCAATCAAAAGTTTAGTACGCCACAAGTTTAGAATATATTAGTTCAACTCTAATTTGAGTCCAAAACTTTAGAGTAAAACGTCGTGTTTACTTGTATTAGACTGCAACCCACGTTTGAACCCCTATTATTTTGTTGGAAACTGATTCAACAACTTTGTAACTGATGTTTAAAATCCATGATACATATAGTTTCACGTGATCTTAAGGCTTGTATAATATTCGAAAGAGTCTCGTCTTGGGGTGAACTTTATACTAGGAAATTCTTTGATTTGATCTGATAAAACTATATTATTGTAATTTATTACATACTCTTGCTTTTTTAACGGTTCGAAACACGATTAGGAATACTTTGTTCGATCGAAATCGCTCTCGAAAAATGAGAAAAATTGCAAAAATCTTAACAAGTAATGTACTTTTTTTGTCTATATAAATTAGTTTAATCCTCAACTTGTCATAAAATAGATATAGATCCTTAGAACAATATTTTATGGCTTGATTTTTTCTTAAAACCCCTCAGATTTTATAACAGTAATATAATGTATTAGAATCGAATGAAATCCGGCAAAAGCGCCAGCTGCAATCCTTCGAATTGCCTAAGAATTTGTTAAGATCGAATACGGAAGCCTTAAATGGGTAGCTGTGGGGATAACATAACTGTGCGCTTATTAAAAAACCGATCAAGTGCTAGTTAGATTTCCGCATGGAGGGTTCCGTATCAATAAAGGGTGAATTAAATTACGTTTGTTGTATTCCTTTTGTTATTTTTTGTTACTTTATTTTCAGAGCAATTTCATTGAAACACATCTGATATTATTTATAAAAAAAAGGTTTTGTTTGTTTGTACTCGATAAACTCTGGCACTACACAACTAATTTAAAGAAAAACTTTTTACAATTAGGAATTCTAATTATTCTGAAGTAACATAAGCTAAGTATATTTATAGTCACGCCTATATCCCCAAAGAATTTTTAATGTTTAAAATCAACTACCAGCATATCCGTCTAATTATTTCCATTCGCCGAGACAAGTAGTCAAGTCGTCTATTATGGCACTAATAGTTCATTGTTTTTCATTCAATAATAATAATATTATGTAAATGGATCATTCAAGTGTTTTTAGGGTTCCATATCCAAACTGTAAAAACGGAGCCCTTATTGAGGTTCCGCCTTGACAGACAGTCGACACTTTTATAGATGATGTATTTTTGTTGCCGCTATAAAAAATACTAAAAATAGAAAAAGAATAATATTTAATAGTAGCTCCTTTTTGTTTTTTTTTTACATGAGGAAAATCCTACAGGGATGCTATGCCGGACTCCTACCGACTAAAAACCACACGTATCCTACCTAACAGCCTACGGTTGGGAGCCCCGGGTAAGACCTGGAAAGAATACCCCAGGACTCCCAAAAGACCCACGGCTACCACTGCGTCTTCACCTAGGGGAGATCGGATGCTATCCCGCGTCTTTGGGGTTGTTAGGGTGTTATCCCGCTACTTGGGGGATAACACCCGAAAAACCCCTTTCTACTTCGTCCACGCTGTGCACAGTGTTCATTCCACCAATGTGTGGAGCGCTGTGTAATTGTAGCTCCTATAATTCAAACATGATTTATTTCTATTTTTAGTAAAGAACCCCCCTTGCGCGAGACCGACTCGCACTTGGCAGATTTTTTATAATTGTTACACATTTGTAAGACAATCGTTATGTTTTTTCATTAAAAACCATAACATCAGACCTTGAAATTAATGTGATTACAAATGTAATGTAATTGTTTTCAATTACTATTGTAATAACGTTTAACTGCTTATTGTAACACAACGTAACCAAAAGAGTTTGAATTAACGCGGCATGGCAGCGATAGTGTAGCTCCTACGGTTTAGCATAGGTACGTTCACAGACCTGAATATTTAAAATCCAAGGAAGCCGAGTCTATCGTTTTATTGGGTTTAAAATTTTGAGATTAGGAACCACCCGCGGTAACCGCAAATACGGCCTCAGCCTTAGGTAATATTATGACAGTCACTAGCAGATTTTCTACGGCTAAATATTTCGCTGATTGCCATCGTCAAATTTCTGAATGTTTGTTTATAAATCGTCACGCTTCAATCCTTAAACCAATTAGAATGAAATTATTAATACAGCTAGCCGACACCTGTGATTAACACATATACGATACTTTTTATCGCGGGAACAAAACAAGTTAAAGAAATCGGGTACAAGAAAAGCATTTCACTACTTCCCGCCTGATGGAAAGTGATGACGGCAGCGTTTGACTCTCAATCGTTAGATTATTAAGAGCCACTCTCGCAGTATACAAGACTATTATTGTCCCCAAGTTGACAGTCTTAAAATCTATACTAATAATACATAAATATAAAGAGGAAAATTTGATTGTTTCTCGGTTTGCATCGAATAGGCTCCGAAAGTACTGAACCTATTTGAAAAATTCTTTCTATTTTAGAAAGCTTACACTATTCCCGGGTAACATAGGCTATATTTTATTCCTGTATTCTTACAGGAACGGGAGCTACGTGGGTGAAACTGCGTGACGTCGGCTAGTATTCAATAAATTTAATCCTAACCCTAAAATAAAACTATATGAAACCATAGGTAGGTATATATCATTGAAAATTTACTACATCGGGTTAAAGTTTAAAAGTTCTTTAATAAATAACCCTTAAAACCTGGAGCTTCAACTTATGATATTGAATTATCTAAAGAAAGTACTTGCGTACCTGTACTTTCTTAATATTGAAGTTTTCAGTCGAGGCAATTTAGCCCCACCTTTACGTCACCCTGACACGAGGTATTCGGGGTGAATTTAGGACAAATAATATTACTTTTTTATATAAATTGTAAACTGTTTGTTAGAAGTCGTTTTAATCAAAATTGATTATTTAATAAGTTAGGCCCATATTTTTGTTTGCCACTATTTTACTGTCGATAAATTATTCCTTAGACTTAGACAATACCCGAGTTCCTACTCGGGTATTGTCTAATTCTACGTACGTACAGTAGTGAATAATTTCAGCTTATTATTTATTTTAACGGTAAGCGCTTTAGAACGATTTTATTAGAGTACGATTTGGCAAAGGTCCAAGAATATGCCCAAAAGTTCACGACATTTACAGTCTATACCCAAATATTTAAGCTACCAAGATAGAAAGGTGAAGCGGCAGTAGTTGCTTGTATGAAAAGTAGGTTCTATATATTTAGATAGGAGAGGTAAATATGTATATTATAAAGTACGGTTTAAAAGGAAAAAGGTAATCTAATAAGAGTTCAGATTTTTTTTTCTTCTGAAGTATGGAACCCTAAAAAGACCAAATAAATCGGTCTCTCACATCTTTTACATAAAACAGGTGTCAAAAGAATTGTTTCATATGACTAAAATATATTCGTAGCTGCCATGTGCACCGTTGCGATATGACAAAGGAAAGCTCAGGAATTCATAAGAAGCGCTACTCGTATTTCCCGCACGGATGCAGTGAACGGGTTAAATTGCAGTGGAGTGAGAATAAAGACTTTATTGAAAAATATGAAATTCTTTTGCGTTGTTGAGGGATGTCTTTGTAATATTTGGTTTGAATAGAATTGTAAGGAATAACACAAGATCGTTTTATGCAATATATTTATTCTTGAAAGAAATGTTTGAATTAAACTGGCCACGTGTGAGTTGAGAATGCGCTCGTGGCCCCGCGGACTCAGTGTTCTGTAAACGATCACTGCAGTAAGCAACTTTCACTATGACCGGTCCATGGATGGCTGTCCATCAATGTGATCACTTTGTGACATTTATTTGAGCGTTTTCGTGCTTCGTAAGGCACGTTAAGCCGTTGGTCCCGGTTGCCAGTAAAATGGCAGTCGTTAAGCTAAGTTGAAGGCTTTATTTCAACAGCAGGCAGTCACAACCTGCGCCTGTCCATTTAAACACGGTAATACGGCTCACCACCTATTACGTGGGACAAATTATACAAAAAGGTGAAATGTGGGACTCGCTTACGGAGAGTTCCGTACCAAAAAAACTGCAATAAATACGTTTATTATAAGGGAGCCCTCTTAATTTCTTTTTCTATTTTTATTATCTGAGGTTTCAGAAGATTTTTTTCATATGAATAAAATATATTCGTAGCTGTCATATGCATCGTTGCGATATGACAAAGAAAGCTCAAGTATTTATAAAGAGGCACTAGTCATATTTCCCTCATGGATGCAGTGAACGGGTTAAATTGCAGTGAAGTGAGAATAAAGGCTTTATTGAAAAATATGAAATTCTTTTGTGTTGTGGAGGGATGTCTTTATAACACTTGGTTGGAATGGAATTGCTAGTAATATCAGTGAAACGCTTTTGTTTTGTTTATTTATTGCTGAAGAAGACATTAAGAAACAGAATTTAAGGTTTTCTGTAGAAAAAAATTAACATGACATGTTCTAGAGGGATTCAAACTTGCGTCTTCGCTCTTGCCAGGAAAGGCCTTTACCTTTGCAATCGAGCTTAAAAATTATAGTAGCATATGTACTTTATTTTTATGAATATTGAAATTGGTAATAAAAAAAATGTAGTTCACTCAAATCACACAGTCTTCTGCCAAGTAATAAACCGATAGAATTTACATAATCCATAACAGCCTGAAAAAATGTTAACATAAGTTAATATACGACTGCATTGAATCCATTTTGTGCGCGCAGACATAACAGTGTACTTGTATATTTTAATAGTTTTTAATATACAAGTACACTGTTATGTCTGCGCTATTGTATTTATATATTATACTCATCTGTAGGGGGCCTGGTAATCTGCGTGACAGGATTTTCCTAGTGCAGATACCAGTCTCCCACAAAGGTCTTTAACGAAAAATAGCTATATGTTTTAAGTATGTTCTCTCTCTGTGTACCTTTGTGGAAGAAAATAAATAAAAATTTTATTATATTATTATTTTGAAAATGAACCTAATTACAAAAAAAAAGTGTAGGTTCTCTGCAATATCTATTTGATGACAAATATTTTCACATGCAACTTGAAATAATTCAAATTAATATTTTGTTACAAAACTTGACAATACCATTGCTTTGAATTACTTTCAATTAAATATTGTAAGACATCTATACCAATTTTTAAAAGAAAAGATCTGAGTGTTTGTTTGTTTGCATCGAATAGGCTCCGTAACTACTGAACCGATTTGAAAAATTCTTTCAATGTTGATAAGCTACACTATCCCCGGGTGACATAGGCTACATTATTTTTCCGTATTCCCACGGGAACGGGAGCTAGGCGAGTGAAACCGCGTGACGTCCACTGATGAACATAATGAGCCATGAAGTAACATCTCATTATCCAAGCATTCTACGGGTGCTTAGGCTCAAGTCTAATCTGTAACGATATTAACTACGTCACTTAACAAATGATGATACTCACGTCAATATTCAGAGATATAGTAATTAGTTTCACATAATATTAAGCCTGTAGTAGGCTTTGAGTGTGTTAGAAATCTATATAAATAAAAATAAAACCACCAAAAATGTGTATTCATCCAAGTGGGGTTATTTTTTTATGTTAGGGAAAACCCTAATGGATGCAATGCCGGACTCCTATTGACTTAAAAAACCAAACGTGTCCTGCCTAACCGCCTACGGTTGGATACCCCAGGACTCCCAACGATCCAAGTGGGTTAAAAGGTGGCACTTGAATACATTTGGTAGCGGTGGGCGGGGTGCAGCTATTTATGAATAACACTCATACAAATAAAATATAAAGCGAGTGTTATGGGCACCTTTGCATGGGATACGACTCGGAGTGGGTTATTTCGCTAACAAGTTATTGTTAGCTTATTACTTGTCATTTTAATAATTTATGACTATTAAATAAAATAAAATTAGGTAAATATAATTGAATTAATATTGTTTGTATTATACTTAATAAAATAGTAATAAATATTTGTGATGATTTTCACACAACGTCATCTCGGCCAAATTAAGCTAATATAAGCTTGTGTTATAAGATCTAGACGGCTGACAGATAAAAAACATAGAAAACAACCAAACTTCGAAACTATCTGTGGATCACGCAAATATTTGGACCGACCCGGGAATCGAACCCAGGGAGGCAGTCCTATACTATACTTCTGCCTACCTTTATTCTGACAAGTTTTCTAAAGGAAAACATACGAAATCACTCAACATACGTAAAAATACGTCTGAAACATAATCACTCACACACACTCAAAACATCTTTTAAAAGGATACTTTTACCAAAATACACAAATCCTTCAACAGCTTTGCAAAATAAATGGTGCATAAAAGGTGACTCATTTGTCCCACATAGGAAAGAAGGGTAAAGTTTAAACACGTTTTCGAACGTAAATCTTGAATAGAAAATTATTCGTAACAAGCTGATGCCCGCAGCTTCGCCCGCGTGAAATTTGTTCCCGTTCCCGCTTCCCGTGGGAACTTATTCCCGGGACAAAAGTGGCCTAAGTTACTCCTTACTACATAAGCTATCTGCCAGTGAAAATCCAGTTAAAATCGGTCCAGCTGTTTCAGAGATTAGCCGGAACAAACGACTAACAGACAGACAACAATTTTAAAAATATATATTTTGGTATGTGTACCGTATATACATTTATATGCATGTAGTAGAAAGAGGTTATTTTAATACTAGCTGATGCCCGCAGCTTCGCCTGCGTAAAAATTCCTGATTCCCGTGGGAAGTTATTCCCGGGATAAAAAGTAGCCTATATGTTATTCCAGACTATAATGTATATCTGTACCAAATTTCAGCCCCATCCGTTTAGCCGTTTGAGAGTAAAAGAGTAACAAACATCCACACTCACAAACTTTCGCATTTATAATATTAGTAAGATTACGAACAGACACTCCAATTTTATTTATTTGTATAAATGTATAGATACGGCACGCAAGTCAAGTCGCAATCAAAAGTTTAGTTCGCCACAAGTTTAGAATATATTAGTTCAACTCTAATTTCAGTACAAAACTTTAGAGTAAAACGTCGTGTTTACTTGTATTGGACTGCAACCCACGTTTGAACCCCTATTATTTTGTTGGAAACTGATTCAACAACTTTGTAACTGATGTGTAAAATCCATGATACATATAGTTTCACGTGATCTTAAGGCTTGTATAATACTCGAAAGAGTCTTGGGGTGAACTTTATACTAGGAAATATTCTTTGATTTGATCTGATAAAACTATGTTATTGTAATTTATTACATACTCTTGCTTTTTTAACGGTTCGAAACACGATTAGGAATACTTTGTTCGATCGAAATCGCTCTCGAAAAATGAGAAAAATTGCAAAAATCTTAACAAGTAATGTACTTTTTTTGTCTATATAAATTAGTTTAATCCTCAACTTGTCATAAAATAGATATAGACCCTTAGAACAATATTTTATGGCTTGATTTTTTCTTAAAACCCCTCAGATTTTATAACAGTAATATAATGTATTAGAATCGAATGAAATCCGGCAAAAGCGCCAGCTGCAATCCTTCGAATTGCCTAAGAATTTGTTAAGATCGAATACGGAAGCCTTAAATGGGTAGCTGTGGGGATAACATAACTGTGCGCTTATTAAAAAACCGATCAAGTGCTAGTTAGATTTCCGCATGGAGGGTTCCGTATCAAAAAAGGGTAAATTAAATTACGTTTGTTGTATGGGAGTCCTTCTTAAATATACAATACAGACAGACAGACTGACATAAGTCCCAGTTCCGTTTTTACAATTTGGATACGAACCGAAAAACCTGGTATAAAGCTGTCTCAATTTGAACTTGCATACATTACCGTACCTTTGGCGTGTATAAATTTTAAACCAGATTTGTAAGTGGTTACTAAAATAGAAAAATCCGTGTCATTCAAAGCACATTGTCTTTAAAATGTTCGTTTTATAGTACTAGTGCTTATTTAGTGGCACATATCAATAGAAGAAAAATTTTTTTTTATACCACTAAGGTGGCAGACAAGCATACGGCCCACCAGGAGGACTGGTGGTCACCGCAGCCTATGAACGTTTGCAACACCAGAGGCGCCACACTCGCGCTGCCAAACCTGTAAAAACCTTCTTAGACCCCTTTTGAAGAACCCCATACTGTAGGCGTTTGGGAAAACCGAGGCAGGAAGATCATTCCACAACCTAAGCGTGCGCGGAAGAAATCCCCTATCGGATCTAACCGTGCTCGAACGCTCCGGACGTAGGGTCTGAGGATGAAATCCCAGTCTATGGCGAGCGGTGCGATGATAGAACGTAGCCGTGGGCATCATGTCAAACAATTCCTCAGAGCAGATACCATTGTACAGGCGGTAGAACACGCATAAGGAGGCAAAGTCTCTCCTGTCGCAAAGAGGTTCAACACCACCTGTCAGTAAAGGATCGTTGACAACTCTCACAGCTCGCATCTGCACCGAGTCAAATGGACGAAGCTGATATTCAGGTGCCCCCGCCCAGAGGTGACAGCAGTACTCCATGTGTGGCCGCACTTGCGACTTATAGAGAAGCAGTGCTTGCGCCGCAGTAAAGCACCGCCGCGCCCTGTTGAGCACACCGAGCTTCTTGGACGCTAGCTTGGCCTTGTCCTCCAAATGACTGCGCGACTGAACGTCACTGGAGATGTGAACACCAAGAATCCCTATACTTTTAGAGATGGAAAGAGATGTGCCCTGAAATTGTGGCGCTACAGTAATTGGGGCTTTCTTAGCGGTGAAGAAACACGCCTGTGTCTTGGAGGGGTTGAACTGGACAAGATTTTGTCTACCCCAATCGGACACTCTAGTAAGAGTAGCCTCGATTTCAGACACAAGCTGTTCACGACTTTCTTCCACTGCGTCCCGAGAGATACCGGGGCGGCCTGTGTAACAAGTGTCCCCCGTACTGTCGTCTGCATAACAATGAATGCCGTCAATAGACAACATGTCATTGATATGCAGCAGAAACAGAGTAGGGGACAACACTGAGCCTTGCGGTACTCCAGCGTTAATGGCCATGCAGTCAGAACAGCTGCCGTCGACAACAGCCCTGATGCTTCTACCGGCCAAAAAGCTGGACACCCATCCGCATAATCTTTCGGTCAGTCCGTAGGAGGGCAATTCATTAAGAAGACCACGGTGCCAGACCCGTTCAAAGGCTTTAGAAATGTCAAGGCTCACTGCTAGAGCCTCGCCCTTACTCTCGATAGCCGTCGCCCATCGGTGTGTGAGGCACACGAGAAGATCGCCCGTCGAGCGACCGTGACGGAAACCGTACTGCCGGTCACTGAGCAGGTCGTTTTCCTCAAGGTACCTCAGGAGCTGTGTATTAATTACACGCTCCATCACCTTAGACAATAAGGAAGTGACGGCTATAGGCCTGTAATTGGCCGGGTCGGTCCTATCACCCTTCTTGGGCACAGGATGCACATACGCGATCTTCCACGACGCCGGGACTTGTCGCATAGAATATGTACTAAATATGTAAATAATGTAAATTATGTACTGACTATGGGGTTAGTTTTATTTTTAAAATTATTCTTCAGCTAATTTTTTACTACTGCAATATATTATTTGGTCACCAAACAAATATAAGAACAAAATGTACAAAATACAGTTATTAAAATTTATAAAAAAACATTTATAACATGTCTCGACTCATAAACCTTCGACGGATTAAACAGACTTCTCTTCACATAATAATTATGAATACAACGTATTCACGGAGATGAATGCGCTGAGGTGAATATGAGAAGTGACGTAAGAAGATTTTATGAGATCTTTTCAATATGGCAGCTGTCATTTGTAACATTGTGAACAATAAATCTGCAGAGTACTTCACTAAGAACTCCATTCATGAAATATTCATTGCAAATGAAATAATCTTTAATTAAGTGGCGAGGATTAGGCACTCGAGTGGTTCGAGTTTGAGATCAACTGGCTTTGGCTGGTTTGAGTGGGTTTTAAATTCAAAGTACGCCAACAAAAGGATAGAGAAGTAATTATTTCAAAGCTTGGAGAGCAGTCTGTGAGTTTGTTGAACAAATCATTGTACAGGAAATAATTTGGGTGCAATAAAACACAAGCTTCATCTTTTCTGCTGACTTATGAACCCGTCTAGCCTGCCATTTACAGTAAGACTAAATAAAATAAATACATCATCAAAGCAACAATATTTTAAAAAGTAGGTACAGGTATAGTACCTCAATGTGACAGTTACAGGTAGTTCTGTTTGTTCGCGCCGCGAACCGGTCCAGATCCCAGACATCACGCCACCATCGTACCATACTCAACAGCCAATCAGGCGCCGGCGCGCGCCACGCGCGACACCGCCTCCAACGCCACGCTGCGCCTAGTGCGGCGTCCATTCCACTTCAGATATCAAGCGAGTGCGCACGTTACACAGTATTATATTCTATCCGTGATCCACTAAACTTTAAAGTAATAATTATATATATGTTTTGCTTACTAAGCTTCCTTTAAGAGATTTGTAATATTGAATAAACCAAGAGGAATCATTGTAAAACCAAACCTTGTTTGATTTCGGCTCAAACACTGTTCTACTCTGGTTGTAGGTACAACTAGTAGTAATTTTTTCTTAATTGAATTGACAGCCTCTGAAATAAGTTATATAAATTCAAAGAGAAGAAAACTGAATTGACGAACAAAACAGATTTCAGAAACCACGGGTAAAATAAAAGAAAGAGTCCACTGGAGGCCCGCAGTGCTAATAGCGCCAAAAAATATATCTTTAGTAAATTTGCAGTTCCCTTCCAACCACAAGTCCCTAATATATAAATACCCTTAAGTCTCTAATAAATACATAAAATATCTATTTAAGATAAAATTACTATTTGCAAACCAATTTTATGTTTTGTCACAGTACAAGTAACAACAAAATTGACGAGGATCAACCCCTTGTTACGTAGAACCGTCGTGTTTGGCCCTTTATCTCTTGTGAATGATTTGTTTTGTGCTGATGTTTACTGTGATTTCTTTGTCTTTCAATTCGTGTACTTTCAATTCGAATTTTATGTTTATAGACAGTATACCTACTTACTTTAATGTGAGTTCAACAACGCAATAGGCTCACCACCTCACCTATTACGTGGGACAACATACATAATTAGTCACGCCTTTATCCCCAAAGAATTAGGTAGAGGCATTGTATATATCTCACGTAATAGGTGGTAAGCCTATTTCCGTGCTGAAATGGACTAACCGCAGTTGAAAATTTTCAAGCCAATCTTTTGGCTTTCAACTTGGCTTCACGATTGTTATTTTACTGACAACCGGGTTTCGTTTCGAGTTTTCCTTCTCTACGTGGGACTAAATAAAATATGAAATGTAGGCGTTGGGGGAAAAGGTGGGACTGTATGTTTGTATGCCAAAGACGAAATGGAGCCGTGTACTAATAACGGTCTTTGCGTTAAGCATCTTACTCTTCGGTCGATCCTGAGATTTACACCGTATGCAGCGGTTCCAATTACGACTGTTTCTGTATTTCAGAAGGCAAGTTAAGCCGTTGGTTTCAGGTGCATGCAACAAGAAAGTTATTAAACCAAGTTAAAAGAATATTGCAAGTCACCTCGCCAGCCTCAGCCACCTAAGCCGGTCTGTTTCAAAACAGCATTAGGATGAGCCTAATGCCGTTTTGAAACAGACTGACTCGACTTAATACAAGTGCTAAAATGTGGGAGCTTATTATGCTAATATGGTGTACGTTACCCCAGCAAAAAAGTAGGTCCTAAACTGATTTGAGTGGAACCTATATTTAGAGCGCATTATGCCATATATGTGCGCCGAAAAAAAAATTTGTGCGTATTGACGTTGTGGAAAAAAAAGGAAAAAACGATTTCTGCTGGAGTAACGCCGTTCCAGCAGGAAAATTCTAAACGAATAATCTTAGAGAGAAATATTTTGCATGCACCGAGGGCTCATACTTTTACAAATATGTGCCCTTAAAATAAAATTTGTGCGTCTTAAGGTTTTCGTTATATTGAGTTTTTTGCTGGGGTAACGTTTTGTGAAATGCTGTATCTCGGAAACCACTACATTTGCGCCTCTAGGATAAACTTACACGAGTAGCTCTTAATTTGTGCGAATTTGTGTCATAATCAGATTCAGGAAAATGTGTATAGTTTTCAAGTAATCACGCTTTGTTGAAAATCTGAAAAAAAGTTGCACCACCTAAACGAGAACACCTACGAACTCGCTAAAAACTGTATTCGATCCTGCTCGACACTTACAGTGATCGTAAAAAGTTTCATAAGTGCACATGCATGCGTTAACGAATAATATTACTAAAACTCAAAAAAACGGCGTCAAAACTTTGACATCAAAATACAAAGACTGGCTCAACGCAAGATAAGGGAGTATAAATAAAAATTTTGTGCGTATAATTAAATAATATATGGTGAAAATTCAGCGTAAAATATTTCGTATTTAAGAAGAAATAAACAAAAAACAAAACATACTAACAACGGATGGTTATCCGACTAAATTCGAATGACTACAAAAAAGCGACTGTTTAATACATATCGATGACCTTCTTAATTTTACTCTCGAACAATTTGAAACGTATTGTGTCTGAGTACAGTGAAGTAGAAAAGTACTATTAAATTAAATAAACTTGCTCTTGGATTATATTCTTACCAGCGGTTTCCACGAAATTGCACATGATTAAGTACATCCATATTATATTTGCATTAAAATTAGTTTATACTACCTACTACTTATAAAAGAGTAGGTAGAAAAAAGCAAAAACGTGACATACTTGTGTCACAGACACAGTTTTTTTTTAAATATTCACGGACATTTTACACAACGCTATCTGATCCTAAAGTAATAGGAATAACCTGCTTGTGTTATGGGTATCAGACCACGGATATTGACACTTAGGTATAATTATACTTTTAAATACATACATATTATATACATAGAAACACCCAGACTCTTGAGACAAACATTTATGGGCCACACAAATATTTGTCTCCGATGGGAATTGAACCCACGACCTCCAGCGCCGCAGGCGATATTACTACCGACTGCGCCACAGAGGCAGACACTAAATAAAAGTAAGTTAATAAATAAAAAGGTAATTAACACTAGGTTCGATACTATCAATATATCATATTCATATTCATCATTTTAAAAAAAGTCAAAAGAACAGCTCGTGGCAGGCGGAGGTAATAAAACATGCAAAAGAAAAAGCGCACATCATGCTCTCTGTCACACTTGCACTGTTTATGGATGACGTCACACATACACAGAGATGCGCGTTGTATGTGTAGATGCGTTTATCGATAACAACAGTGGGCCTAAAAAGGCCACATTGTACGTTTCTTTTATGGATCTTATAGTGTTTCTCTTCACTAAATTGTCATTCACTAAATTGTCTTGAAGAATCTCATAATGAATCTCATTGTAAATCATCTGAATTGACAGTTTTGTATGGAAATTCGTAAAATGGCCACATCCATGAATAATTGTTTATTAATAATGTGAAATTCTATGTTCAAATTGGTGAATTATTAGATTGGTAAGGGGGGGACTAAGATTTCACGTTTAAATTTAGCATTTTTATTGTCATTAGTGTGTTTTTAAGTTCTTTTGGACAAAATTGCAGACTTGGAACTCTATAGAAACTTTTTAAAGCGTACACGTCCAGATAAACTCGTATTTTCATTAATGAACAGTGTAACCTTTATAATTTTGATTGTTGGCACTTGATGGAACTTGTTATACATTATGAAAACTCACTCACTTGTACTATTCCACAACTTTTATTATAATTTTAATAATACCTAACCGGTTTCGCTATTATAGCATTCTCAAAGGTCCTTTGAGACCTTTGAGCATGCTATAATAGCGAAACCGGTTAGGTATTATTAAAATTATGATAAAAGTTGTGAAATCAAAAGGCTAAGGTGACATTAGGTATATAATTATATACCTAAACCTAATAAATACTCTAAGATACTTATAATGTCACCTTAGCCTTTTAACATGATATAGTGGTCATCAAGTTATAACAACCTTACCTTTGAGAATGCTGAAAGGCGAAACCAGTCAGTTATAAAGTAAATAAATGTTGTAGAACAGTATGAGTGGTGTTATTCAATATGATCAGCAGGTTCCACCAAGTGTTATCAATCAACAGTATAAATAACCTTTTTGGGCTACCTACGTGTCACAATGTTTCGGGGAGTGCCACGGGTCCTTCTAAGTTCACATGGCATCCGCAGTGGTAGCTTATGGGATGTGCTATGGGTCCAGAATGCATTAATTGTTGGATTTATAAGCCCCTTTTGGGCTAGCAAAGAAGACCTACATATCGAGACAGAGATATCTTATTTGCCATTATTCCGGATTGACCAATCCTAAGGGAGCCACAAATCTTTCTCCAATATTTACATGGCACCCACAATGGTACCTCATGGGGTTGTGGCATGGGTTCGTAATCCTAGGGGTACCATGGACCCTCCTCCAAAGATTATATGACACCCCCAGGGATATCTTTTGGAGGGTACTATGAGTCCGGAATGTATTATTCCTGGATGTGGCACAATCCTTCTCATAAGTTAACATGGCACCCCCGGATTATCCTATGGGTCCAGAATGCATTTCCAACAGTGTTAAAAGCACAAGCCAACCTGTCCAAGCCAAACTGTCCAACCCAAACTCACCTATCAACTAGTACATCTGCTAATCTGCTGTCATTCCTGTAGACCTGAGGCTTCGATGTGAAAGGATTTTTTAGATACATTGACGGTAAAGATGAAATTAGAGATATAAAAATGATATAGAAACTTTGTACACTTAAGTATTGCTTAATTTATTTATTCATTCATAATAACAGTGTTCTAGCCATGGTAAACATATATAGGTTAGGTACAGTTTTGAGAGCTGTGCTTGGTGTAAATGTACCTAAAGTCAACAGAACCTTTACCCTTCTTCTGTCGCAGTCGGGTAAAATAGCCCTGTAGATAGATTTAATTACCAAATTGTGATTTTCTGTGATTATGCGACTCCGCTATTTGTATTTTAAAACTGAAATGAAAATCTGATCTGTGATTTAAATTAATAAGGACTACACATGGTACATATTTATATCATTTTAATTTTAGATGCCAATATTGATGGGAATTATGTATAGAACCTGCCAGCGAGAGGTGGTTGACGATTTAACAAGTAAATTATAATGAAACAAAAACTCAACTGCGGGGGTAATTTTTTAACATTATGTATCTTAATGCAGTAGGTACCTCTCCAATTGAGACGAATCTAACGACACCTCGATTATTAAAATCCGTCAAGCCATGTAAGCTGTAGAAAACGCCAACCATATGTACACACACTCGACAAAGATTACCCTACTTCTGGCGCAGTCAGGTAAAATTACCCTGTAGATAGATTTAATACCAAACTGTGATTTTCTGTGATTATGCGACTTCGCTATTTGTAAATTCATACTTAAATGAAAACCTGATCTGTGATTTAAATTTATAAGGACTACACATAGTATACATATAAATAATATAATTTTATTTTTGTTTTGATATTTATAGGTAGGAAATTTGATCTGTGATTTGATGCAATAATTAGTTTAAGAGTCAATAATAAAAAAATAATTACATATCAACAAGGTCTATCATTTGATATGGTCATAATTAAACTCTAAAATTAGGTTACAAACTTTTGAACGCGACTGTTCGGTCAACACTTTAGGTATAATCCGTTCAGTTAAGAAGGTCATCGATATGTATTAAACAGTCGCTTTTTTGTAGTCATTCGAATTTAGTCGGATAACCATCCGTTGTTAGTATGTTTTGTTTTTTGTTTATTTCTTCTTAAATACGAAATATTTCACGCTGAATTTTCACCATATATTATTTAATTATACGCACAAAATTTTTATTTATACTTCCTTATCTTGCGTTGAGCCAGTCTTTGTATTTTGATGTCAAAGTTTTGACGCCGTTTTTTTGAGTTTTAGTAATATTATTCGTTAACGCATGCATGTGCACTTATGAAACTTTTTACGATCACTGTAAGTGTCGAGCAGGATCGAATACAGTTTTTAGCGAGTTCGTAGGTGTTCTCGTTTAGGTGGTGCAACTTTTTTTCAGATTTTCAACAAAGCGTGATTACTTGAAAACTATACACATTTTCCTGAATCTGATTATGACACAAATTCGCACAAATTAAGAGCTACTCGTGTAAGTTTATTCTAGAGGCGCACATGTAGTGGTTTCCGAGATACAGCATTTCACAAAACGTTACCCCAGCAAAAAACTCAATATAACGAAAACCTTAAGACGCACAAATTTTATTTTAAGGGCACATATTTGTAAAAGTATGAGCCCTCGGTGCATGCAAAATATTTCTCTCTAAGATTATTCGTTTAGAATTTTCCTGCTGGAACGGCGTTACTCCAGCAGAAATCGTTTTTTCCTTTTTTTTCCACAACGTCAATACGCACAAATTTTTTTTTCGGCGCACATATATGGCATAATACGCTCTAAATATAGGTTCCACTCAAATCAGTTTAGGACCTAATTTTTTGCTGGGGTAACGTACACGCTAATATGAGATTATAATATAACGTATGTATCTCATAAAACGATTACATACTACTCAGTGAGCAATTCTCATAGCATGTGTATGGTATCAACATAAATACATACACAAACTTTAGTGTCTGTTTGTCAATGTGTGCAGTTTCCTTTTGTCGTACGCTTCTTGAATTTTAAGTGCACATGAAATACAATGATGATATTAAAGGTGCCATTTAGCGTAACTGTATTTGAGTTACAATCGTTAACATGCTTAGCGATAGCCATATTGTATGGAAGGTACAACGCGTGTTGTATGGCGTTGGGAAGTGGTCGACATGTTGATACAATCGATTGAGTATTCATGCTTTTTTGGTGTCTCCATTCATCTATGTGCGATCTTGATGATTAATATTTGAATTTATTTATTTTGATCTAAGTCTTTGAAGCGGAAATTCACTCGTAAAGAAAGAAATAATATGTTTTTTTTTATTGCACACACTCCTCTATTTTGATGGTTTACCCAATGTACCCATGACAAATCGAGTTGACATCCCTACGTTTTATAAATCGATGGTAAAAACAGTCCACAGACCATCACACGATCGGATATAAGGTTACGCAAGGCTTTCAATGAAAATCAAGATATATCCACCTTGAAAGTTGTTACGTTCAAGGTGGTGCTTCTAACTTCTAACTCTTCTAACCAAAGCGATGAATGAATAAACAGTTACTGAGAATAGATTAGAATAAATATATGAAACTAGTTTCACGAGAATTTTCGTCCCGACTTTCTTATGGATTTGAACGAAATTTTTCCAGTAGCTAATTGCTGTAAAAACACAACTAATTTACTTTCATAATACATGTTCACTATTTTCCTACTATGTACCGCGATGAATCACTAGTAGAACTTTAAAAACTACTAAAAATCTTAGTTGTAATATTCGAAATGTGAACTTACAGAAGGCGCTGTGAGTAGTTGAAGTGCTTCACTCAAATTCTTCAATGTCAAAGTATTCCTCTCCCCATCCTCCTCTTCAGGTCCTGGAAGATGTACTGAAGACTGTCTCGACCGAAATCCGGACCTTTTCCCACTAGTGCCACTGCCATTTGCGAATTGTTGCTGAGAGGAGGCGCGGCGAAATGGACACGTCATAGTGAGTATTCAACTCATTTGTTGAAATACCTCGATTTACTTTAGGAAATGGGTATCTGAAACAATACAAAACTTTATGAGATCTAATTTGAATTTTATCTAACCAGAGGGTAGTTTGAAACTTGGTTTAAAATATATTGAAAAGTTGCCGTTGGGTGTGACATACGTATTAACAAATTTAATTAATTGTGTCGTCTAAAATAACCAAATATTTCTAATAGAGCTAGATCTAAAACCTGTCAAAAATGTTTTTGGTGCTTTGAATAAGGTCGTAAAAGTATACATTTTAGTATTTTCATTTATGCGGTTATGTTTCAAACCTTTTTATTGCCATGATTAAAGCCATCTCTGACTACGACAGGTGGCACAGAACAGATTAATGTTATTACCTGTATAAATAAATATACATACATATTGTTTGATAATGCTTTGAGTTTAACATACTGTCAATAAAGTGTCAATTATTAACAGCTGTTACTATTTTTTTTTTACAATCGCAGTTTTTAACACACTTTACTTTTTATTTAATTTGGGACATCACGTGAAACACTTTTTACTTACAATCTAGGTAGTAAATAGTCACATATAAGTATGAGCTGTTACAAAATCCTTTCTAGGCTTTATTCATTATTCATTTATTCAACTAAAATATTGTCAGTTTACAATAACCTACGACATTAATTAAACATCGAACGGACACACTTTTATCGTCCGCAAACAACGTAAAAGACATTGGGGTTGAAATATCGAAGGCAGTGCTAAGTAAAAGTAAACAGTTTCTGAAACGTTTTCACACCCATTTCTTGGATATTTGAGAAGAAATGTTGATACCGAGAAATATGTCACCGTATAATACAGATTTGTTTTACCACAGCTTTCCTGAATAATACTCACTAGATACCCTCACGCGTTTTCAACCGCGTAGTTCCCGTTCCCATGGGAATATGGGAATAAAATATAGCGCATGTTCACCGGGAACAGTGTACTTTTCAAACGGTGAAAGAATTTTTCAAATCGGTTTAATAGTTTTGGAGCCTATGCGATGCAAACAACCAAACAAATCTGTACATATAATAAAATGATAGAAAGGTCAAAACTGTACATTGAAAATATTAAAAAAATATACTCGCTGGGTGTTCAACATAAGATACCGAAGCCGAAAATATAGCTAGAATTTTTTTTGTCTGTTTGCTTTGCTTTGTCCGGAAGGATCTCGAAAAATACTCAATAGATTTGATTCAAATTTTGCACAAATATTAACTAGGTCTTCAAATAGGCTTTATATTATCACGCTACATATCCTAGGGACTAAGCAGAGAGCAATGAAATTGGCATTATAACATAATCTTAACGCGTACGAAGTCGCGGGCAACAGCTAGTAAATAAATAAACAGACAATCAAATATTTTTCGTTATTATTATTATATTATTATAGATCAATACTAACTAAATGGTTGTACCTGTAAACTAACTTTGACGTTGACGTTTTTATTTTCATTGAAACCCTCAACTATTGCGAACTTTCCCTTATTTCCCTCGGGCTATGTAATTGTTTTTCTACTGAAGTATTACTGGTGCTTAACAACACTGTCTTAATGAGAATTTATATTTGGCACTAGCTTTCGCATATTTAAAAAAAGTAATATTAAAACGAGAAACTTAAATATACCTCGCACTTTGTCCTAGGACATCCTTTCGAGGGCTTCCCCGGGGCTCCCAACAGTAGGCCGTTGGGCGTTACGTGAGGTTTTTAGTCGGTAGGAGTCCGGCATAGCATCCATGGAGGATATTCCCTCACATTAAAAAAAAATACTTCGCACATTCGTATTTATGGGTAATTCGAAGGTCAAAGCAATAAAGACGTGCAATAAAAACTTTTGTTACCAGAGGCTGCAAATGGGTAACAGAATGAGCAATCAAATGAGGACTTCAATCCCCTGAAAACTTTCACCAAACAGAAATGGGACAAGGGTGATTTCACAGTGATATTATATTACTATTATATTTACGAAAGTATGTATATAATAGTAGAGAGTAGGATAGGTATACAAATAACACTGATATTATAAACTATTACGCCTCTGCCGCTCAATTTTTGGAATTGTTTAGTTCTAGCGAAGATTCTCTCCACTGTGTGAGAGTGGCATCTCTGTCCAGCACGCATTGTTCGGGATCGAAAAGGAGAGGGCGGGATTAGGTTGAAGAGTTACACTCACCGTGATAGATACGGTAGAATGCAGCAAAAGACGCAATAGTTCTTCGCTGCGCCAACGGCTCCAGACTTTCCGTAACCTCCTGGCAGTCGATAATGCGAATAGCTCGCCGCTGCATAGAGTCCAGCGCCTCAAGCAAGTACCTCGCGGAGTCGTCCCAAAGGTGAGAGCAGTATTCCACGCCAGGACGTATCTTCGTCTTGTAAATTTAAGGTTTAAGATTTTCAAACAATCAGACCCTTGCAATACCCTTGCAGACCCTTGCAAGAGATGCATTTATTGGACAGACGACAGACAGCTCTTACCGAACGCCGAGACCGACGGCGTCATCTAAGTATCTATACTTCTATCTCATATTATAAAGCTGAAGAGTTTGCTTGTTTGCACTAATAGTTGTATTTTAAAATTTCTCTTAAAGTTCGATACTTCATTTGTTGAGGAAGGTATAGGTATATAACATCAGGCTACGACAAATAGGAGCTGAGCAGCAACGAAAAAAGTGACGCAAACGAAGTTGTGAGGGTCAGCTAGTTGTTTGATAAAAGTCGAATAACAACTTCCCCCAGCAGCGAAAAAAGCTGACTCCATAAATCCACACACCGGATGCCGCCAGCACTTTTATCATTCTTACTATTATTTTCCTGTATAAAATTAGGTGACCTTTATTGAGAAATTATTTTATGAAGCGCATAATATAGGTATTCTTATTCGAATTCATAACAACATACAAACTCGTAAATCTTCTAAGTGAATATAAAGTTTTATTCATACTGAAATGACTTTAATTTGGAGATTATTGCGCAGTTAAATGTATAGGAAAGCCATTAGAGACCGCAGTGGGGACGCCTCGGAATTTATACAAGTCTACGCGCATTTATGAATTTTGTAATTTAAAATACTTTAACACTATCAATTTATTATTCAAACTGAAGACGTGATCATTTAAATATCGTTTCGTTATATGTTTTTAATGACCCGGTGCCACAAAATGAAAAATCGAAACCCCTATAGGATTTTATTATTTAAAATACATAGTGATCCATCCGTCTATCGGTCAAGTTTAGAGCTAAAAGTAAATACCTTATGTATGAATATGAAATATTTTAGGTTGACAATAATAATATGACAGCTAATTAGAATCGGTATTAGCCATTTCACACCATTTTTTAAACCAACTTTGTATAAAAAAAGCTATTGGGATAAGTAAAACATTAACAAAATAGCACACAATTTTTCATACAGACTTGTAACCACGAGTCAAAAGGCTCGTAGCCGATGTTCAAATCGTGTACAGTTCAACGAGGACATTCCAAATCGAATGAAATTGACAGAGGCACTCGTTGCCACATAACGTTTTATGAAATGTTCGCCCTAGTTCCCATTTTGGCTACGTACCAAAAATACTTGTAGATGTTCTTGTTTGCTCAGTTACGTACTGTAAGTTTCTATTTCCTAACAGGTTTTACAGAATAAAGGAGGCAAAAGTCTAAGAAATCTGGACTTAGAGAATGCCATAAAATAAAGGACATTGTACACTTTTAGGAGTACGTTTGTACTGTGGTACTTACCACTAGCCGGTGCCTCATAGCGTTAAGCAATCGAACTACTTGGAATTCGACATCAGACCTTGAAAATTTTAGTTGGGAGTCCTGGGACATTCTTCCGAGGGCTTACCCGGGGCTCCCAACCATAGGCTGTTGGGCGTTACGTGAGGTTTTTTAGTCGGTAGGAGTCGGACATAGCATCCATGAGGATAAAAAAAAGACCTTGAAAATTTTCATGCTAAAGAAACAGAGGATTCACGTTCCATCCGCACAAAGTGATTTTATTTCACACGTTGACTGAACGTTTCAATCACGGTAAAATTATTTTATAGCATAGATTTGGATTCTAATGATAGGTTATAATGGTTTTGGTATCAGGCTTGCGTATAGAAGGCCTAATTTTCATTAAACGTCATTACAATAGCTTGAATGATGTGGTGGTGAACCCATTCCAGCTATAACAATCAAAATCACATAACAAGAAAGGTTGAAAGATATGTGGGCTGAAAAGACTGTCCACTTAAAAAAATCTTTTCATATTTTTTTCATTTTAGTATCTCGACCACGAGGGCAAGATTACATCTAAATAATGCATAATTATAACTCAGTGTCCATACTTATTAGTTCTTAAAGACATGATTTGGTATTTATTAAATGGACTATCTTGTGCGATAAAATAAAATAAAAATGCCTGAATTTTACACCTTTGTCTTAGGAAAATCGCGAGTTTCAAAGAAATCGAAGCTCCGGCTTGGGAATGAAGCTAGTGTTACATAGGGTCCTCCTCCCCAACCCCCTCTGCTTTAACCGAATCAGCTCTACACGGAAAACAAAGGTTTAAACAATATTGCTCTAACAAATATAAGAGACAGGACTAAATCCTCAAATTTCGTTGACATTTAAGGTGCGCGACTCAGAGAGTTACTTTCAAATTTGACAATACTGTAGTCAGAAGTATGTACTTGAATATACAATGAAACTATTACCAAGTACCATTTTAATGCGAATTTCACAAAACGATGTGCACGACCATATCGGATTGGATAGGCTTAGCAGACGGCCAATGGAATAGGGATTCGAAACGCCACAATCCAGTTTGTGGTTAGTCCAGTTTGTTTGGAATGCATTGAGCTTCTGATGATAAATCAATAGCCGTTTATGTGACCTTGATTAATACAGTAAGCGATTGTTTACAATGTGTCTACACTGCATATTATATAAATACTAGCTGATGCCGGCAGCTTCGCCCGCGTAAATTTTCACTTCCCTTGGGAACTTATTCCCGGGATAAAAAGTAGCCTATGTGTTATTCCAGACTATAATGTATCCCTGGACCAAATTTCAGACAGATCCGTTCAGCCGTTCGAGCGTGAAAGAGTAACAAACATCCACACTCACAAACATTCGCATTTATAATATTAGTAAGATGAACACGGCTTGTATGTCAACGTCAACTATGTCAATCGGTCTAACAAAAATTATATAATTGTTTTAAAAAACAATTATATAGTTTTGGCCCACCTAAGGCTTGGTTTTAAGTAATATTTAAGTCTAAATGCGATTTATCTAATTATATTTGTTATTTTTTCAGGCTGAAAATTATTTCTGGTTTTGCTGGCTCCTCCGCATGCGCCCGGCGCCCGGTGTGACAGAGCGTCAACTCGAACGTCAAGATTATTTTTATTGTATTTATATTTGTGTTTGTTTTTGTCATAGAGTTATATATATTTTTGTAGTTTCTGTTTTATAATATCTAATAATAAGTAAATGCAAAGCTTGACGCAATCGGAAGATGGTACGTCACTTTATACTTTTTCTTGTTCCATTTGTTTAAAATCTTACTTTTAAACAAATGGAACAAGCAAAAGTATAAAGTGACGTACAACGTTACTTTCAGATAATTTCGCACAACCTCATGCTTCTATTCCATCTGATAGTAACCCTTCTGGCACGCCTTTTCATCACGCAGTTAAACGAATTCCTCGTGGTGCCAGGATCTCTGTCGCTACACTTTTGTCTCAATTTATAACGCAGTGTTTGGATAGTAATAGCATTGAAAATTGGCAAAATCTTTTGCTATTTCCTTATAAAGTATTACATGCTAAATTTAGTGAAGAGACTATATCTCTCACACAAAAAATTCAAAATAATTGTTCTCACCCCACACTTCCGACTCAAAATTGCTGTTTTACTGGAATTTATAACAAAAAGATTTATAATGTTAACAAGCTAGTAGAAGCAAAAGTTAGCGACGGAGATTTAAAAGGAGCCGCACGTCTCCTGTTTTCAAGTGATGTACTGTCTCCAGATACAACAGATACCCTTACGTCTTTACAGACAAAACATCCCTCAGCTCCAGTCTCGGACTACGTTCTGGACCCGCCTACATCACCCGATGTGTGTTTACTTGCACAGGATAAGGACACAGTGAGTGCGATTAATGCTTTTAAAGTCGGATCAGCAGCTGGTCTTGACGGTCTTTCTCCACAACACCTAAAAGACCTAACCTCTCACTGTGTGGGTGATGCAGGTAAGCACCTCATCGGTTATTTAACAAAATTAGTAAACCTCATGCTCTCTGGTAACATTAACCCTGAGATCACTCCTGTTATCTATGGAGCTAATCTCATTGCTCTCACTAAAAAAGACGGAGGAGTCCGTCCTATTGCTGTTGGGTCCACTTTTAGGCGTTTAGCATCCAAAATTTCTGTCCGATATATCTTGTCAAAATTACAACAAAAATTTGAACCGACTCAATTAGGGTTTGGTACCAAAGGTGGGTGTGAGGCGGCGGTCCACGCCTTACGCACCTACCTTAATAAAGGTGAGTGTGAGGTTTTGCTGAAAATTGATGTCAAAAATGCTTTTAATTCGGTAAACCGTGACATCCTGCTGTCAGAAATTAGAAGCAATGTTCCTGAAATTTATAACTATTTACTTAACTGTTATCACGAACCTTCCAAATTAATGTATAAATGCAACGAACTTTCTTCTGAAGTCGGTTGCCAGCAGGGTGATCCCCTCGGACCAGCCATTTTCAGCCTAGCCATTAACCCTATCATTCAAAATTTAAAGTCAAAATTTAACGTCTGGTATTTAGATGACGGGACTCTTGGAGGTGATGCAGTTTCTGTTCTGTCAGATCTTATAGAAATTAAAAATAAATTTCATTTAATTGGTTTGGAATTAAATTTTAATAAGTGTGAATTATATATTCATAATAATCACATCAATTCGGAACTCGTTGAAAAATTCAATTCCCTATGTCCTAATATTAAAATTGTTAGCAGAGAGAATCTTTACCTCCTAGGGTCCCCTATATTTGAAGATGCTATTCCCGAGTTAATCGCACAAAAAATTTCAAAATTTGAACCCAATGTAGATCGGCTACATTCTATTAGTTCACATTACGCAATCACAATTCTGAAATTTTGTATGTTTGTTCCCAAATCTATTTATTTGCTTCGCTGTTGTCCTTTTTGGAAACATCAAAGTCATTTATTTTCTATTGATTCGCTAATCAAATCTTCTTTGGAATCAATTCTCAATATACAACTGAGCGAACAATCTTGGTCCCAGGCATCTCTTCCCATTAAATACAGTGGGCTAGGGATCCGCAAAATTTCTAGTGTGGCTTTGCCAGCCTTTTTGTCATCTGTACATGCCACGTCGAGTCTCGTAGGTAAAATTCTGACGAATTGTCTTACAGACTATGAGACGACTGGCCTTACAGACCTTCTGGCCACTTAGGACGGATTCCATGCTGGACGGATTCCATGTTGGACGGATTCCATTTCGGACGAGTTCCACATTGAGCAGAAACAGTACAGTCATGACGCTATGTCAAAATTAACCTTTGACTCCTTTTTAAATGCTAGCTTAGGCCCGGATCGGGCCAGATTATTAGCGCTCAGTAGAAAGGAATCCGGTGATTGGTTGAAAGCTTTCCCTACCTTTCCTAAGAATTTCAGTTGGTTTGAGACTTGGCGTCACGCTTTGCGCTCCACATCGATGCCCCTGCGGTTTTAACGTTGACACTTTGGGGCATCATGGTCTTTCATGTTTAAAGAGCGCAGGCCGCTTCTCACGCCACGCTGCGCTGAATGACATCATCCGCCGTGGTCTTGCCACCGCCAATGTGCCTGCGCTCTTAGAGCCAAACGGCGTTTTCAGGGACGATGGCAAGAGACCGGATGGTATAACTTTGATACCGTGGGAGATGGGTCGGGTCCTGGTGTGGGATGCAACTTGTGTTGACACTCTAGCCCCGTCCCATCTTCCTGAAACAAAATTAAAAGCCAGTGCAGCAGCGGAAGCGGCTGAAAATATTAAAATTAATAAATATAAGGGTCTCGACTCATCGTATCGTTTTTGTCCAGTCGGTGTCGAGACCCTAGGTCCATGGGGTCCCAATGCGCAAAAATTTTTCAAGAATTTGAAAAAGCGCCTGGTGGAGTCAACTGGTGACCCAAGGGCTGGCAGTTTTCTCGCTCAACGAATAGGCATTGCTATTCAAAGGGGGAATGCTGCTAGTCTTTTGGGCACAATGCCACGGGGGCCTTATTTAGGTTTAGTTTAGATAGTAATAATGTAAACACGGCTTTATTTCCAAACGCTCACTTTTCACCATTTTTTATTTGGTCGAAATGGACGGGTTGTGGAAAGATATTGTTCTCTCTACTTGCCAGGTACATGGCTAGCAGGTTAGGTTACTTGGAACTCAATAGATCGTGAAGCAGCCGGTCACAAGCCTTGATGGATGCAAGAGTGAAAGAAGCGACTTGCTTAAAATGTAGACAAAAAATCCATTGAAAATATATTCTGTTCTACTATACTTAAATTGAATTAGAGCTTTTAGCACATGAATACATAATTATAGTCAAGCCTGTTTCCCAAAAGACAGAGGCATACTTATGTATTCACCTTTCACAACTTGTATTTTGTCCCTCATTAAAAGCTGGTGATCCTATGGCCACTATTTTTCGAATTTGTAGTAGGTATTTTTTTTCATGTATTCTCACGAAACTGAAGTTCAAGTCAAGTGTCATTAGCGTTTTCTAGGAATTGCGATGTGGTTTTTATTTCACAAAAATGTTCACTACTCCCGCAGAACCGCTTATTATCACGACATACCTAAATGAAAGGTCTCATCTCATACTGCTCGTTCGCTCTAACTTTGCCGCTCGGCTCCATACTAAAGTCGAATTTTTAATTAAACGAAGTAATTTAAAAGCAACTAATGTCACTTCTTCATACAATGTTGCGTATTTTCTATGACGTAGTGACATTAGCTACTGTCAATTTACTTCGTCTAATTAACAATTCGGGTACACGCCTCTACGCCAGCGGCAAAGTTAGAGCGAACGGGTAGTAATGTCCTTTTCTCGAAATGTCCATTCTCATAATGTCCTTTCGCAGATTGTCCTTTTCTCGTAATGTCCTTTTCTCGAAATGTTCTTTTCTCAAAATTTTAAGGTTAGAAGGCTAAGGCGGGAGCGGAGCTTCCGCATTAGCCTTCGTGGTTATTTTTTTTATAAACACCTAAGTTTTGTTTAGGTGGTTTTAAAAAAATAACATCAAATTTACCAAGTGACTGGTGGTAACTTGGTGGTTATAAAAAAAAATAACCACGAAGGCTAATGCGGAAGCTCCGCTACGCTCTGCTCCCGTCTTAGCCTTCTAACCTAACCTATCCAAGTCGGATTGAGCGGGGTTAATCCTGTAGTGTACATATTTTGAGAAATGGACATTTTGAGAAAAGGACATTTCGAGAAAAGAACATTTTGAGAAAAGAACATTTCGAGAAAAGGACATTTTGAGAAAAGAACATTTCGAGAAAAAGACATTTTGAGAAAAGAACATTTCGAGAAAAGGACATTTCGAGAAAAGGACAATCTGCGAAAGGACATTATGAGAATGGACATTTCGAGAAAAGGACATTATGAGAAAGGACATTTCGAGAAAAGGACATTATGAGATGAGACGAAATGAAATCGCAATTTTTTATTGGTGGAATGCACAGTTAGTAGTCAGCGCCATAATGAGATAATAAGTACGTACTTATCTGATATAAAAGTGCTTATGATACTGTTGCTATTACTTGTATGTTTAGCTCACTAAAATAATGCCTCCTTATACATACACACACACATAATATGGTCAAGCCTTTATCCCCGAAGCGGTGAGCAGAGGCAAATCATATGCCCACAGTTCACCTTTATAGAATTTGTCCCATGTAATAGGCGTGTGAGAGGGACAGGTACAGGTTGTGACTGCTGTTGAAATTTTTCAAGCCGCCTAAGAAGGCTTTCAGCTTGGCTTTACGACTGCCATTTTACTGGCAAAGGAGACCAATGGCTTAATGTGCCTTCCGAAGCACTGAAAAGCTCAAATAAATGTCACAAAGTGGTCACATGGATGGTCACCCATCCAAGGACTGGCTATAGTGAAAGTTGCTTACTGCAGTGATGGTTTACAGAACAATGAGTCCACGGGGCCACGAGCGCTTCTCTGTCTGATAAAAAGTTTTGATGACAGCTATATGGGAGCCGTTGTCATAAGCCAGCCAACTATTGACATCAGCTTGTAAAGGTGCGCGTTGCACTGTGGACCGAAGTTGGCAGCCAAATGATGACCTCTTCGCGCTTTGACTGGAGAACCCTGAGTTGTAAGAGGAGAGCAACAAACATACAGCGAGCGTTTCAAAGACCCTTCAAGGGGTAGGCAGAGGTCAATTACACACCCATCCTAAACCCGTAATTCTGTTTGTGTCACGTACGTATTACACGTTGTTTTGCCTTCACCGGGCACTTATAAATAAATAAATAAATATTCACAGACATTTCACACAACGCTATCGTTCCCAAAGTAAGCTAGGAATAACCTACTTGTGTTTTGGGTATCAGGCCACGGATATTAATACTTTAATTATACTTTTTTAATGCTTATGTTATACATAGAAACACCCAACCTCTTTATGGGTCACACAAATATTTGTGTCCGATAGGAATCGAACCCACGACCTTCAGCGCCGCAGGCGGTATCACTACAGACTGCGCCACAGAGACAGTCTAGTCTGCATACTTATACAGGAAAAAATCCAAAACCAAACTAACAACAGCCAGAATAAATGTTTACAAATACAATCTCTTTAGTCAAATACATTCGAAGTAGTGAGATAACCGATAGTTTATTGAGTGGAGGCGTTATAATACTTTCATCGATACCATTTAAAATACTACGCTTCCGTGCGCAGAAATAGAAAAGTATTTTAAACACTTGCAAAGAAAACTGTTACTTTTAGATTTATATGTATAGGTACTTTAGTGAGATATTCATTTATGTGTTTTATTTAGGTATGTGCTCATGAAAGCATATATTTAGATACCGTTCTTACATTAAAATATCAAATCCGGATGTTCTCTGTAACGACTGACAAGACATTCACTGGCAGGTAGCTGATGTTATAAGCTAATTTAATTAAAGATAAAAAAAATGTACGGTCCTATTTAGAAACCTTCTCTTTTTTTGAAGTCGGTTAAAAAAATACAATGGCTATGAGTATAATGTCGCTAAGCCAAGTTGAAGGCCTTAGGGCGCGGCGGCTTGAAAAATTTTAAGTGTGGGTTGTCACAACCTGCACCCGGGTCGGCAGCGTGTGTGTAGCACCTCTGGTACGGTAGCCAATATATTGATGGGCTGTAAGCTTGTCTGCCACTTTAGCAGTACAAAAATAAGAATAATAATGTGATGAAGAGCTGAACTCAGATGAAAAAATGTGATTTCGTCACTTGTGTGAGTATTATTACAGCATCATAATCATCTGATAACAGAATTAATCCGGCCAAGGGCTTTGGGAGCAAATGCAAAACATATCTTATCTGGCACCAAACATGATGATTAGGAGATAACGCGTAATAGATTGTAGCTCAATTATTTTCATACATCGAGTAAAATGAAGGTCGGTTATTTCAACAGCTACTGAATTAATGTTTCACAGGGGCAAGTGCGAGTTTCGACGAGCGCCTGTCGACATTCACGATTGAGCGCGTTATGGCCGATTTGTATGGAATCGAGATAAGTTCCCGCGTTTACAGCTAGGTGGCGGGGTCTCGATTCCATACGAATTGGTGCGCCGTGAATGTCGACAAGCTCATGCAAAAACTCGCACTTGCCCCTCAGTTCTTGTAAATCTATTCGCAAGCGTCGACATGATCGAGTTTGTGAATCAACGGCATAGGTCTAATCTGACCTAAGTTCTAACAATTAGGAGAGGAAAACTGGGAGATTATCAGAAGTGGACTGCAATCGCCTATTTATCATGACTGCTAATAAGATGTCTGACTATTATGATGTCGGATACATTAAGTTATAGAACCAACACAGGAGATTGTATAGAAAGTGACATCTTGAATGATATTCCTTTTAAGAACCGCCTCGTTCAACGTATGACATAACCGCTCAAGTTAAAAAGTAGGCTCATAAAATAAAAAAAATAAGAAGTAACAAGTTCGTTCACAACAACATCGTTCTCACCAGACTGCCCCTCTCTAACACATTTATTGTGAAAGTGAAAGTTCAATCCGATTGACGTTGTCATTTTTGTTTTATTTCAAACTTTGAACAGATGATCCACGTAACCTAGTGACGTAGTTTAATGCAACAGAGTCACAGACTACAGACAAAGTCTCACCATAAGCCCCTCTGCACTCTATTTTATGGAGAAGGGCTAAAAGGAGAAGTGGTCTTATTCTTGCAAATTTTACCAATCTACAGTACAAATACTATATAGAGTGCAATATGTTTTTTTATCCCAGATAAACATCTTAATCTTACAGGAAACTCGTTTGTCGAAAACCGAATATCACGCTCGCCCCCTAGTATTACATAAGTCAACGGTACTTTGCAGGCTTATACAAACTAATAAAGCCGTGAGTTATGCCTTCACAGCATGAATATTCCGCCTCGGAAAGTATTACCCTTCCCCTTAATATCGAGCATAAGAGAATTACGGCAAAGTCGTAAAAAGTAATTGCCAGTTAATATATTATATCTCTTGGGAACAAGCCTTGACTTAAGCAAAAATTTAATCATCAAAATTCAAGGGTCTCGTAGAATAATCGCAGTCTCCGCTTGGCGTGATTTAAGGTCGCAGCTAAAGACTTTAGATGTCATTTCGACAAATTAATCTTCAAGAAATAAGCGTCGGATTTCATTCCAACGACGCTAACCCTCAAATAGGTCTGCCAGATTCATACCGACTAAAAACTCTGGCGTTTGTGTCTAAGTGTGACTAAGGAACTGGGTATACCCTTAAAACGAAATTCCTGGAACCCTGACTAGCCGATAACCGTTTGATATTATTTGAAGAAACTTTTTTTTTATCATGTCTAAATACCACATGGATGCTATGCCGGACTCCTACCGACTAAAACCATCCGCGTAAGCCCTCAGAAGGATATCCTAGGGTTCCCGGCAGACTTTGACTACCTCCACGGTCTCATCTAAATGGTCCGAGTGCTATCCCGCGTCTGCGGGGTTTGTTCGGGTGTTCTCCCACTACTATAGGAGTGAAATGATAACCCTGGGTCCTTGCAGAGCATGTAGAGCCACATGATAGGGCCGCCAACTTGTTGACCACTGTCAGAAGTCTTATTTTCTGTGAGAGTGGCCCGCAATCGCTACATGTTGACATGACTTTCTATAAAACGGCGGTGTTAATTTGGCAAACTAAATATACAAAAGAAATCAATTTTATTTACACACACATTTACTATTTTTTAGAAAGAATCATGTTGGTGTGTAAATTAGGTTTTTAAAAGGAGGCCACCGATAGTAGTTTCTTACATTATGCATGCAAAGGCAGTCATAATTAAGACCTCGTTTATGGGTTAGACGAGGAGGATGGATCAAGTAATTAGTTTCCTTTGTAGGATGCGAGTACTTAATAGTAACATGGATTCTAGTAAAATCGTTTAGTAATAAATCTATATACACTCGAGAGCAATGAATCCGGGTCACTTAAAGAATCCTAAAAATCTCGGAAACAAAAAATGCTAGGTTAATGCAATAAATTGTATTTAATAGACAATGTAATACTCCTTAAATGAAGGTATTAAAACTTCTTAGTTATTGTAAAGTTATATCATAAAAAAATCAAATTTGAAAAAGGGCCACTTTCGAAGATGGAACTACGAAATTACAGCATTTGGTGTTGCTTTTGTTTGTAATCTGTCATTTATGTGGGTACATAAACCATGTTGATAGTGCTCTATATTCATTAATCAAGCTGAAATTATGTCGCTTACGCCTGAAGAATGCACCAGAATACTTACAATGCTGGAAACCGGCCGGAGTCAGCGCGATACAGCCAGGACTGTCGGTGTGTCGCTGTCAACAGTACAAAGAGTTCTCCGACGTTACGAAGAAACTGGTTCTAACCTACGCAGACCAGGAACGGGCAGAACCAGGTGTACCACAGCACGAGAAGACCGATACTTGGTGAACACCATGCTTCGAAATCGCTTTCTCACAGGAACTGAACTCACCAATCAGTTTCGACGCCTCGGAGGAAGTAACCCAAGTGCATGGACAGTAAGACGTCGGCTTGCTGAATCTAAAAACCCCTTAGACCTGCAAACGGCCCTAAACTGGAGCGTGGGCATCGTATTTCGAGACTAAGGTATGCCCAGAGCCACGTAAATGCTAGCGTAGATTAAAGATAAATAATAATTGTGCCTGCTTAATACAAAAAATAAAACGAAACTACTTTTTTGTGAAAAAAAAAACACTGTCTTCAAATGAGCTCAATTTTCAAAGCATAATTTTCTTTCATGAAAAAATATGTTGTAAAAAAGATCTTTACACCATTACAATAAAGTTATACAATGTCTTACAAACAAAGTAATGAACTAGTTTTAATTGCATTCTGCGTGAGAAACTTAGTGCACAATAATTGGTAACTTGTGTTAATTACTCTTGCATATACTGTGTAGTACCTTTATTGTAACATCTGGAAATAATTATATTAAACTAGCCGACGTCAGTTCCCGTTACCGTGGGAATACAGGAATAAAATATAGCATATGTTCACCGGGAAGAGTGTAGCTTCCCAACTGTGAAAGAATTTTTCCAATCGGTTCGGTAGTTTCGGAGCCTATTCAATGCAAACAATCAAATCTTTCCTCTTTATAATATTAGTATAGATATAGACTAGCGGTTGTCAAGCGGTCTCATCCCCGTAATTCCTCTTCCATAGAATATTGGTTACTCAGGGATAACGTAGCATTCTAACAGTGAAAAAACTATCAAAATCCGTCCAGTAGTTCTAGAGTTTAATCGGTACCTACAAAACTCCAAATCATAAATCTTTCCTTTTTATTACTACCATTACTACAGAGTAGAGAGAATCTCCCGCGAAGAGTGTAAATGTCTGCTTAACAATGAATGCTCCTGACTTAAGGCTGCCGTATTCGACCTTGACAAATCCTAAGGCAATTCGAAGGATTGCAGCGCACGCTTTTGCCGGATTTCATTCTGTTACTGTTATAAAATCTGAGGGGTTTTAAGAAAAAATCTAGCCCTAAAATATTGTTCTAAGGACCTATATGTATTTTTATGCGCGTTTTTATGAGGATTAAACTAATTTATTTAGATACTAGCTGACCCTCGCAACTTCGTTTACGCCACATAAGGTGTATGAAAGGACAGGTATTTTTTCAACAGACGCAAGGGAGCGTATGAAACTGCCCAGTTTGCTTAAACATAAAAGAGCTTAAAGATTAAGTCTATTCAAAAGTCTCAGTCAATAGCCTTAATCATTAAGCTCTTTTATGATTAAGCCAACACGCCAGTTTAGATTTACCGTCACATCCCGAGAAACCCTTGAATTCGAAAAGTTAAGATGCCTCTAATTTCTGAACTACGAAACTCTCAATAATGAAACTTGTGTGGAATAATGTTAAAAACATTCCCTTTCTGACACTAAAAAGAAATCGGACCATGCGGTGAGAACTTACAGCTGAAAAACCATTTTATCTTTCATCCCCTCTCCCGCAGGAACCGCGCAAAATATCGGGATCAAAAGTATCCAATAACCTTCCTCGGACTATAAGCTCGGAATGTACCAAGTATCATTCAAATCGGTTCAGTAGTTTCTGCGTGATACTTATTCGGGATACAGACAGACAGACAGACAGACAGACAGACAGACAGACATGAAAATTTTAAATTACATATTCGGCTTCAGAATCGATTATAGAACGCCCTACAATTGAAATTTTCAAAATATCTCCCATGTACAGACTCTCGACCCTCAACAGTTTTATTATAAGTATAGAAAATTTTCAAAATATCTCCCATGTACAGACTCTCGACCCTCAACAGTTTTATTATAAGTATAGATAAAAAGTACATTACTTGTTAAGATTTTTGCAATATTTCTCATTTTTCGAGAACGATTCCTAATCGTGTTTTATCTCAGTCATCAAATTACAATAATATAGTTTTATCAGATCAACTCAAAGAATATTTTCTTGTATAAAGTTCACCCCAAGATGAGTCTCTGAGATCTTTCAAATATACTAGCCAGTTCACTCGATGATCATTTCGGTCTAGCCATATTGCCGATCATTGAGTAGCGAGTGATCTGGGAATTGTATGAGCTGTTTACGAAATCTTCGATTGATTACGTACATTTTCGTTACCTTGGCTATAAAATTACTGCAGACGTGCCACTGCATCGCTCAGACTTAAATGAGGAATTCTATGCGACATTAGTATGCTTGAACGCGGATTTCAATTAATATTAAGGTGAAGGTTTTCAAAGTGATCGCTTTTACAATATTTTTACAACACCGGAGAGGCTATCAACGCTGTTAAAACATGATGAAAGCCTTCTGAGACCATTTTTGCAGAATATCATACGGTTTTGAAAAATTGAGGCTCTAAATTTCACAATAATCAAGTTATTTATTTATTTTTAAAAATAAAGAAATGATTCTTTTCAATAAAATGAGCTGAAAGGATTTAAGCTTACTCTCTAGTGCCCAAACATTTTTTATAGTTATAGTAGGTATTCTTTACTGATATGACTCCGCAAAAACACTGGCAGCCGCTGTGTTTTGAACGAATTTTTTTATGGAATGCAGTGAAGTGCATTTAGGTCAGATGTCAGTCATGTATGGATTCAGTGATTGTGTATTGTTTGTTTGTTTAGTTTTACATTCGGACAAACAGTAATGCGCCATTTTTCCTAACAAAATAATCAGTATTCCTGATCACGTTACTTAAAAGAGGTGGTGCATACCAAAAACTAATTATTTAATAGATTGGTCGTAGTATATTCGTGCTGCCTTAAGGAAACCCTGCTAACATCCTCGGCGAATGACTATTTTTACGTACTGTCTAAAGTTTTGTTTATAGTCAGTGGATGAGACTCTTGGGTAGATCCACTTGGGGTAGAGTCACTCGAGGTAGAGACACGATAGTTATAAGTAGCCTAGTGAATAGACGCAAGTGTTTAGGGCTAAGCTAAGTTAATCCCAATCATTGTGCTTATTATTCTTTCCTTGTAGGATTATAATAAACATTATAAGTAGTCAGTTACGTTATTTACAACACTAAATTTTATTTTCAGGGGTCCGTACCTCAGAAGAAAATACGGGACCCAAATAGGATCACTTAGTTTTCCGCCAGTACGTCTTTTCTCATTCTTGTCTGTTTATCCGTCTTGTCTTGTCTGTATATCATTATACAAATATATATAAATACTAACTGACCCGCGCAACTTCGTTTACGCCACATAAGGTGTATAAAAGGACAGGTATTTTTTCAACAAACTCATGGAAGCGTATGAAACTGCCCTGTTTGCTTAATCATAAAAGAACTTAAAGATTAAGTCCTTTCTAAAACAATTCGCCAAAGGCGTGGACTGAATTGTTTTAGAATTCAAAATTTCGGCGTGATATTTATTCGGGATACAGACAGACAGACAGACATGAAAAAATTTATTACATATAATTTGGCTTCAGTATCGATTAGTGAACGCCCTACAATTAAAATTTTCAAAATATCTTCCATGTACAGACTCTCGACCCTCTACAGTTTTATTATATGTATAAATTACGAACCTGTGAACATCTCTTAATCGTAGCTCATGAACCGCATTGCACAGTGTGGATAGCCATAATAGCCAGTACTAGGCAAGTTTAGTGCTAGTTCTGGTTAAACTTAGTGACAAAATGTGACCTAGATTCCAGTTTAAGTTCAGACTGCTGGGATGTCTACTATTTCTGGAAGTGGGTCGTGCAGTCAGACAATGTGAACTTGTCTGGACGTTCTGCTGGCATTGATATATTGTTCATGTAGGATTTCTAGAGTGCTAAGTGAGAAAAGATTTCTAAAAACTAAGATAGTCATCGTCATCCTACTATCCTGGATGGCTATGTTTGGATGTTTAGATGTTTGTTACTCAATCACGCTCTAACAACTAAATGGATTGGGTTGAATTTTGGTGGAAACAGAGATTATAGCCTGGAATAACACATAGGCTACATTTCATCCCGGGAAAATGTTCCCACGGGAAGCGGGAACGGGTACCGATCTTCACTCGGGCGAAGCTGCGAGCATCAGCTAGTATTGTATATGTGTTTTTTTTTATGATCTCCATTGGAAACTTTTTATTGTATGAAGTCGCTCGATAGTCGCCACCAAACTGATGAATAGACATGGCGAAATCTAGCAAATTGCGGGCTACTATCGCAACTCCCAAAACTATTGATTGTGGCCATTTTAATTATTCGCTTACAACAATAAACCATTTGAACTCAGAGTAAGTACGATGGACCCCTTAAATCTTTTAAGAGAAGGAAAACTAGAAACAACACTGTATCAACCCATTTGGGCATAGTGGTACCATAAGGCTAATTACCATCCCAATTGAAGAATATTTGGTGAGACTTACTCCAGCATTGATAGCGATAGGCTGAATTTGATTGATTGCTTGAATGCACATCAAAAAAAATTCAGATAAGGTACGCTCTCCACTGAAATAAAAATTTTGTAGCTTGTGAGTGCGATGACTATCATATTCATACATATACATACATATAGTTACGCCGTTATCCCCAAAGAAGTAGGCAGAGGCATAGTTTACGCCCACTTTTACCTTCTAGTTTTATGTCCCACGTAATAGGTGGTGAGCCTTTTGCCGTGTTGAAATGGACAGGCGCAGGTCACCGCGACCCGCATGCCACAGTTGAAATTTTTCAAGCCACCCATAAGACCTTCACTTGGCTTATCACATTCATGTCTGTAACACTATTCATTGCTTTCAATGATTACGTACCTACTTCAATAAACGACGAAATGTTTTGGCAGGGTTCTGTATCATACAGTTCTTTACAAATTAGTTTCAACATATTAAAAGAAATAGGTAAATTTATCCATCCACTTTTATAAAGTGATTCTCATTTAAGTGCTTTAACTTTTTATAGCATTACGTTTTATGGACGATAGCCCTTAACGTTATTCTATTACATTTTCCGTATAATTTACACAGTAAATGAATACATCCGATTAAATTGTACGACACGACACACTAACTGGCTTTAGATCAAGCAAATGGAACGCAAATTACATTTTCAACACCAATTTGCTTTATATTCACCTATTCCTGTCAATCCCGTTACTCCATTTAAAATTTATTTTGCAATCAAACAAAAATCACCCCTAAGACTGTGTAATACGGTTGAATTTTATAAGACTGGCTTGTGACTTAGAAATTCGCGGAATTTTTACATTAATAGCTACGTTTTTTTTGTCACAAGAAATTAAAGGGAATAGACGTGTAATTTTTTGAGAAATTTACTATTTACTATGAAAAATCAAACATTTCTTTGTAGTTCTTGGATACTATCTAAGGTTAGAATAGACGTAGTCCCATTAAAATATGGATCCTTAACAGGTATCCTAATTTGCAATTGATAATGCGTATGTGCAACTTATATACTTGAGTTCCTATAGTTCTATACATAAGATTGTATCCAAATAGCAACACAACTTCATGTGCTTAAGTTCATGAATTTGATGTTCTCTTGATTATTTTGTTTGCGCTTCAGTCAATCAAATCAGCCAATCGCAGTCCACTGCTCTAGAAATAGGCCTCTGGTGATTTGTGCCATAACACACAATCTTGATGATTGCTTATCAATGAAATCAATAAATGGCAGTACACACGGTCCTGTGTCTTACGCATCCAGTTTCAGTTTTTGACCTTCGATGATCGCCTACAAGGGTTTAACCCATTACAGCATAACGTCCGATAAATCGGACGCTAAAACATTGAAAAAAATACAGAGAAATTATTAAAATAATTGGTATTTTTTAGTTTTGAACGAATGATAAACAGTGTCTTTATACGAGAAATCCCATAGAATAGACTTGAGTATTATAAATAGCCTGTCATAATGTCATTTGTTGAAAAGGGCGGGTCGCGGTCAGGCAAATTTGATACTAAGGTAAAGTTTATTTTGAATATTTTTAAATTGTTATGGTAAAAGTAATAAATAGTATGTTCAGTCGGTTGAAATATTGTATATCTATCTAGAAATATTCTTTATTTCATATCAAAGTCTTTATTTTTTTTCTCAGGCGTGTGTTTTTGATGGTGTACGATATATCGGACGCTATGCATGGCGGACTCTACAGTTACTGTTTCTTAGTGCTTTGCCAGCTTTGGAATGTGGTGTTGATAATAAGGAGACTAAGCATATTGTTATTTATTTTGAACGGCCTATGGAAGAAAGTCGGCAGGCAACGTCTTTAGCATTGATGAGACTTCGAGAATTGGGAAAATAAGCGACTAGTGCAGTTCGGGCCAACCTTGTTGAGATCTGTCCGCAGTTCAAGCGCGAAGAAAGCCACATCACACATTCTGTTATAGCTTTGATTACAGAATATCTGATTATGTTTTGTGTGTTGCTGGTATGACAGCAATATGTTGCTGGTATGACAGCAATGATCACTGTTTGTGGCAACTAGGTAGTTTCTAAACTGAATCTTAGCATCTGCTACTCGTTGGTCTAACAACAAAGCAAAAGTTTCGATCGCGCAGCCCTCACTGATTACGAGCTACAACGAGCATAAGAATAGGGTGGATAAATACGATCTAGCTGTAGGTAGAGAATCTTCGCACTAAAATGCGAATAAGGATATGGTGGTGGCTGATTTTTGCCTACTTCAGGGATGTGGCGCTGGTGAACAGCTGGTTACTTGCTAGGATGAAAAAATGGCTGCGATAATAAGAGTACGTTGGATTACCTACCATGTACCTAAAACATCATTTACTGTAATGGGCTCCAGAGACGGTCAATGTGATTTGACAGGTCTGCTAAAATATGAACGAATTTGAATGAAAAACTCTTTGCATGGGTACCTACGTGCATCAACGTGTATGTACACATGATAGGTACTCGTCAAGTCGCGTTGACCGTCTCCAGAGCCCATAAAATTATTATTTCATTCATTTTTTTATTTTACTAACTAATAATTCTAAATACTTAACCGTCTTATGCTTTGAACTGTATACTACATCCAAGGAACTTCAGGTTCCATAGTGCATAGCGTCCGATATATCGGACGGGCCATAAAATTAAACTCGCATGTACAGGATGTTGATCTGCATTTGTGCATTACTTGCACACATGACTGTACTGCCTACACTCGTTGATATTTCGGGATAAAACGAGACACCTTTTTTTACACTTTTTTTTTCTGCTTAAATTCTTTTCTATTTGCTATGGGAACTCTACTGCTTATACTAAACCAATATTAAGTGAAAAAATGGGGCAGTAAAATTAAGTTCTTAATAATTATTAAATAAAATAAATTTAAAAAGCAACTCGTATGAATCGGTTCTAAATATTCTAATAATACTATTACCTACATAGGTACATTTTCACCGTTCATTCAAAACCGTTTCTTCTTTGCCTACAGTTTAGTAGGCACATACAAATGTGTAGGCATAGGCAAAGGAGGCGGTGGCGGCGCGGCGCGTGTAAGTTACCCCTCCAACCCCCGCGCAGGAGCGAGCGGCTCAGGCGGCGCCTTTGATCGGTGAATTTGAAATTTTGAATTAATTAGTCGCTCGCCCGCGTTCAGCGTGAGTATAACCGCACGCGCCGATATCTACGTACTTCCTCGACATGCACAAGGTCGTGGTACACAAGGCCTATCAGCTGATCGGCAAGAGCAGATTCTCAATTATTTTGAGGAAGAACCTCGAGCCAGTACGCGTGAAGCCGGTCGCCGTTTTGGTGTTCATCATACCACAGTGTGGAAGCTGCTGAATCGCGAACTAATGCATCCGTTCCATTTCCGACGTGTTCAAGAGTTGCATCCGCAGGACAATAACGCTCGGACAGTTTTTTGTCACTGGCTCCTTGAACATCAGGACGTGAACATTTTGTGGTCCGACGAATCATTGTTTACGCGCGTGGGCGTTTATAACGTCCACAATGAACATTGGTGGGTTCACCGACAACACAACCCACATGTTACTACGCGGGACTCGTTCCAGGTCCGGTTTAGTCTGAATGTGTGGGCTGGTATCATCGGTGATCATCTACTTGGCCCATATTTTATTGACGGTCGTTTGAACAGTGCTACATACTTGGTGCTACTCCGACATGTGGTTAATGAGATGCTCGATGACATTCCACTCGCATTTCATAGGGACTTGTACTTCCAACAGGACGGTGCGCCACCTCACTATGGACGCCAAGTGCGCGAATATTTAAGTGAAGTATTTGGTACGCAGTGGATAGGCCGTGGTGGACCGGTAGCCTGGCCGCCGCGTTCACCCGACCTAACGCCCTTAGACTTTTATTTGTGGGGAGATATTAAAAGACTTGTTTACAATGAAGACATTGTGAGTGTTACACAATTACGTGAAAGAATTGTTTTGGCAATCTGTGCATAGACACTGGGGTGAGCATTTTGAACAATTATTGCGTGTTACATGATTTTGTAAATAGGTATTTAAGCTTTGATTCTCAATTAATTATGTAAATAAGTTGATTTAAAATTTTTAAGTACGCCAGAAATGCTTCATTTCAGAATACTTTTCTCATACCTAATGTTTACTAACAGTACTTAATGTTTTTGTTTGCAATTGCATGATAAATAGCGTTTTTCTGCCGGTCCTAAGCCCTTGAAGTAGGAAGGAATCTTTTAAATCAACATAAACTCATCATCAAATCATTAATATCAAATCAAAAAAGTACATAAAGGTCACCGAACTTGTCAGCTGGAACTAAAAACTCATGAAACCTAATAACTAATGGCTCCTCTACACTGCCCGCAAAGTTCATAGGCGAAGTACTCTAGAAACTTTGTCTAAGTTCGAAAAAAGTGCGTCACTACACGCTCAGTGGTGTCAGTAGCCTGCGCACGCACATTGCCGCCGTTTGTAATGAACAAAGAAATTTGTGTGGCAGAGTTTCCAGGAACAACATAATTTGCTCCTGACCACTGTTTGACGCTGATAATTGGATCACATACACCAAAGCACTAATTATAGCTTAAATCACGCGCCGGCAAAGCACCGGCACACACGATGTTGGCCAAGTAGTGTAGAGAGGTACTTCGTGAACGCACTTCCCGCATCTTTGGGCCCATTAACTGAGGCGCAAAAATCGACAGCAAATAAAGTCGTCTGAGGGGAGGTATAGTTTTTGACGAGGTAAGCCGAAGTGCCTCTTTACACTATCGTATTCATTTAACCTCGTTCAACTTCGCGGGCAGTGTAGAGGAGCCATGAGATGCGATACGTAGCCGCATTATCTAGGTACCTACTATTGTCTAGCTTTAAGCCCAGGCCACACCGCCAGCGGGCGGGCGAGCGAGCTAGGCGGGCGGGTGAAGTGAGATATTGAAGTTATGCAAACTACGCGACATTGCCGAGCTAAACTATGGGGTTTACACCAAAAACTACATACGGAAGGGCGAACCGGGTAGTGCGGATGAGACTAGACACGTGGACACTGCTATTCGAATGACAAGCGACGACTAGTCTGAGTACCCGAAACGGGGAGGACGGTAGTTAAGCTAGCGAAGCGGGCGCGCCTAACGACGAAAACGAGTAGCTTCGCTCGCATCAGCCACGTAGGTTATTCGGCAGCTCGCAGTGTGCCTAGCTCGCTCACCCGCCCGCTGGCAGTGTGACTTGCGCTTTAGCGTTGGCTCGGCGACGTAAACATTAAATACACGGGTGAAGATTTTTTCTTCGTAAATCATATTTCACTAAAAACAGGATTTTTCGGGTTTTTTCAGGTTTCGTTATCTACTGTGTTGCTGTGTTGCTTGCAATCGATAATACCTATAGTACACTACGCACTGAAGGAGGCTTGTGCACGACCAAATCAACAGCTTGTATATGTCGTGTTATTATTGATTAAGCCTTTTAATTAACCCCCAATTAGTCCCTAAAATACATTAAAATCATATTAAGTGCAGAAACGAACTTTATGCAGTAATGGGTTAATTAAGACAGCGCCTCATGAATCTGTAAAAACCCTTAAAGATCAGATTTTTAACTAAATTGCTTAATTTGACCCGACCCTTTTCAACTTCAAAAAAAATAGACGTAAAATTCGAGGAACTCCTCATAACTTCATAAATATTCAATTCTAAAAACAACTTATACGCGTTTCATTGAAAAATACCTTTGAAGCCCCTTTTGTAATCACAAAAATGTAAATCTGTAGATATATAAAGTTTCAATATACAAAACAAATTTTAGGACGGAAAGCTTTTAAATTGGATTTTTAAGTCGATTTAAATAAATTGTTTGTATCTTTTTAGATACATAACATTGACCCATTGCAAACATGTTTTATTTTGTGAAAAGGGTCGCAAACTTTCATTTGTGTTACAGCCTTTTAGCACGTGAATACCTACAGCCAAACAGTCCTATACAAACACAATGATCAAAGCAATATTGAACGTATTTTCAGAGCCGGATCTAATCAATTGGCATGACAAACAGCTATCACTCACATCGTAAATGTTACCTCATCGACCATAAAAATATATTAGATCTGTATCGAGTGGTCGTCAAATAAAACTGGGAGAATAAAACGGAGCCATGTCCCATAAATTACTGAATTATAACGTTTATTCCTACTGTCTGTCTGTCTGATAAGTTTTCACGCTTAAACCGTTGAACCGATTTTGATGTAATTTATTATAGAGATAGTTTGAGTCCAAGGAAAGCGTAGGCTACTTTTAACTGACTGCGCAAAAGAAGGGTACTGATTTTACGCGATAACGACTTCTACTCGGATGAAGCCACGGGGAACAGTTAGTAAAATTCAAAGTCTTGGTTTACCTACACTAATCATATTTTAAAGAGGAAAATATATTGTGTTTTTGCGAGTGTGTATGTTTGTAATAAACTCAAAAACTTCTTTGCCGATTTCTAAAATTCTTTCACCTTTGGAAAGCTAAATTCACCTTGAGTAATATAGTGTATATTTCGTTGCCATATTCTCACGGGAACTACGCGGCTGAAAACGCTTGGCATTTGCTAGTTTTTAGATAAATTTACTTCTCAGGGTGGTGACAGGATGATTCAAAATTCTAAACGGGAAATTGACTTAGAACGTCAGAGATCTTGACATTCCAAAGCTCGTTATTATTCTCTAGTCATAAATATACAGCCTATTTCAACAGCGGATCCTCCTCAAAATAGTATTAATCCGTTTGGATATGACATTTCGTTTACATTTATAACGCCGGTTTTATAGAGCACTAAGCTATTCGGACACCAGTGCTTTCTATAATTATAAGTCCAATCCTGCCCAATCTGGCAATAATGTAAACATGTCATGTTTTGATAATCTTGTGTAAGACAGATGAGTAGTAAAATATAGTATGGCATATCATTGAATGTTTTACTATTCTGAGTAGGTATTTTGAATGAAAATAAACTGTCATAAAGTAGTTATTTGGTGTCGAAATGTTTGTAAGAACACTGTATGACTCCTGGATACTAGAATATAATCAGGGTGAATACTCAATTGCAAGTAACTATGGATATATAGGATCAAATGTGTTTGTTTACATTTTTGCGCCAAGCTATTGAAATACAGTATATTCCAATATGTTCTCCTACTATTTTTGTTCAACTAATAGAACAAATTGGAATATTTTTCTCCTATACTATCAAGATATCGCTATGACCTACAGGATGTTCATGTTCAATCATAAATTTTGAATATGGAAAAATAATCGGTTTCGAGCAGGATTCAAATCTGCGACTTCTCGCATACCGTGCGACGCCTTTACCAACTCGGCCATCGAAACCTACTCGAAACCAACAAAATTTTCCATGTTCCTGTTCATCCTCACACTTTGCATCCGGAGCGTTCGAGCATGATAGGTCCAATATTGGCTATCTTTCGCGCACGTTTCAAACTTTCAACTGTGAAATGATTTTCCAGAGAATACCTGCATTATGGGATTCTTCAAAAGGGGTTTTAAAAGGGAAGCATGGTATGGAGCCTTCAATCAACAATATAGTATATTGTTATGTATATTATTATAGTACTCGTATATTTTTGTAGTATATTGTTGATCGAAGTCTGCAGCCTCTGGCGTGTTGCAAAGATCAACAGGCTACGGTCACCACGTTCTATCAGATGAATCGTAAGCTTGCCTGCCACCTTGGTGGTTTTAAAAAACATGACGCGTAGAATAAGTTGTATAACTAAACAGTTGAAGGTTAACATTATGATACCAATGTCAGTTTTCATTAGTTGCGTGACAAATATGTGTAAATATGGTTTCTAAATGTAAATAAACTAATAAAAAGGGTTTGGTTGGCGTGTCACGCGAGCGAATGTAAGGTATGAGTGATGATAAATGACATAAAATAACAGTGTTTTAATCATGGAAATATAATGGGAGTGTTTTTAAAACAGACTGTTATGCATTTATAGTGTTGAAAGAGACAGTAGGTATGTTGTGTAATTGTGAAATGATATCTTTCTAAGCCCTTAAGGAAATATAGATTGCGTCCTTCTAGTGTTTAAATAGAAATGTTAATTATTGCAGCAGTTCTCAAAGACAGATAAAGATTTCTTCAATAGTATCTTCGTGTAGGTATATTTACGAAGGAATTCCACACAAAGAAACTTAATTAAGGAGTAATTTATTCATGCTTCGATTAGAGCTATTATTTTTTTATGTTTATGCCGAAGTACAATAACAATGTGGGTTTGCAAATCAAGGTACAGTTAATAGCCAATATCTTTATTATCTCAGCCCATTTACGCTCAATGGGTGTTAGGGTCTGCACCGAGACCTCTGGAACTTAAGTCACCTCACTTACTGACCTTGCACCGACTGATGGCAAAAACGGAACTTTGGAAGGTTCTCAGTTGTTCCCAACAGTCTTGAAAACTAAAAGCCAAGCTATAGCTCCTCCCAGCAACTGATTAAAGTGGACCGCGGCCCAGGTAGGTTCCAAATCCAGGTATGACTTGGAAACAACAGTGAAACACTTTTTTTTCACATGCTGCCATATTGGCCAGTATGGCGGCCGACCGTCACGTGACTTGCAACACAGAGACGAAAACCTATGTAACGATGTTTTTAAAGATTCACTTTAATAAGATAAGCTTCATGATCTACACCGCATTACTGCCGCGATATAACTAGAATGCCGTTATCTACCGAAAGCACTTTTTGAAATAATCGCGAGAAACGTGAGAAAATCTTTAAATTGATGTTACTCTTTAATGACAACTCATAACTCAGAATTAAAAATATCAAAAGATAGGTAAATTGGAGTACTTTTTAATGCGATTTATGAATTTTAGTACTTAGAATATATTTTTATATAAAAAACGTTTTATGCGTTTTAGTTTAACATCTCTAATACAAAGAGTTCAGAGGGTGTAAGCTAAAACGCCGCTATGCATAGCGTAACGGCATTTTAGTGTAAAACTGACAAGATACAACAATGTCCAATAATATTCTTTAAAAAACTACTATAATAAATGACTAAAACGCCGTTACAACACATAGAGTCGTTTAAGCTAAATAATAAAAGGTCTGAACTGACTATATGTTAGACTTAAATGCAGCTAATGTCATTTTACTGCTTTTAAGTGTAATATCCTAGCCATATTAACATCGGTGAAACATCGCTAACTGGCGCATAACGATGAATTAGTCGTAATTTTTTTTACAATAAAGTTAAACTATAAAGCCGTTAAGGATCTTTAAACACATTTATGTCTAACCTTTTCAGATAACGGCATTATAGCTCAATATAGCTTAAATTTCCATTTCAAATCTTGAGTAACTATAAAGCAGTAAAATTACTTTAATCACATTAAAGTGAATTAAAATTTGTTAACCGCAATCTAGCGAAACAATCTTAAGTTTTTTTTTGTTAATATTTGATTTTATTGAACTTTAGCGGCTATATAGATTAACAAAGTCACTTAACGGCATTTTTGACTAATACACAAGTAAAATAAAATCATATAACGGCTTTCTTACGTTTATTATTTCAGTAACTATTCTAGTTAGGAAAATACTGTAAATACAGATCGATAGAGATTTTTTTTCTGACTAAGATAGCATCAAAAAGTAAAAATCGACAAAATGTTGCATAACGGCGTTTTAGTTATACCACGGCAGATTATGCAATCGATGTTTACCATAAATTTTGTTTGTTTACGATTAATACATTACATTGTGATCCACGTAATAATTAATGAAGAGTCACGCTATTATTATGTGAATCTCCAGCTATGGATAATTTCATTTGTCCTAGAAGAATTTTATTGCACTTTCGGTTAGGTGACTTAACCGTGTCACATTGTTATCATCACATATTGCATAAAACAATCATCGTGGTACAAGATTCCTTATGTGTTCACTTGGCAATCATGCATCATGAAATGCATTACGTGTAATGCATGCTGATCATTCAGTTGTGTTGTTTGAAAAGATTGACGTGCATGACATGCCGCGTAATCATCTAAAGACCGCAGAACTCATTGCTTTCATTAGCGCTCGTTCCTATTCTCTCTATACACATAATTTCCAGAGAAGCTAGGACATATGTCTGTTTGTCAACAGAAGGATGAGGTCGCTTGCCTATCACTGAATGACATGTGACCTGTTCAACAATGAAAGTAGGTGAGCGCGAATTTCGCGAAAAAATGTATAAAAATGCCGGGTAGAATATTGGGAGCCCTCTCTTCATTCTGAACGCTTAGATAGGCTGTAACGCTGCTCAAATAAATGTAAATGTAAAGTTGTATTCTCAAGTTTTATTTTATTTCTGAAGTGTACCTATTTATCAGTAGTTTTACACGTTAGTAGGCTGTTATTGAAGTACCAGAACGGCTTAAGACTGAAATATTGCATAACAAATAACATGCAAAAGTCATAGTCCTGGTGACACAATTACAGATAAACACTGACTACTAATACTATTTTTTTTTGGTATTAATAGTACTGGTTTTAGTAGTCAGTGCAGATAAACTATAGCTGCTGTAGGCATCTTTTGCTATAATTTTCTATCCGTATGATTTACATTACATATTAGATATATGAATATTTTTTATAATAAGCACGCCAAATTGACGTCGCCAGTCTGATAGGAAGTTATGGCTTGGCGTATGTAGCGATTGGGGGTCACTCTCACAGTCCGTGGGACTTCTGACAGTGGTCCTCAAGTTGGTGCCCCCAAGATGTGCCTTTTTACGCTCCGCTTGAAGAACCCGGAAATGTTAGATCCAGGTTTTTATAGTTCGACAGAGCAATGCATTTCATGATACGATATTTTCGTTATTTCTATATTATGTGTTCCGAGATGGGTGAACACTTTGTGATATTTTCGTTCGCGAACATAATTATTGTTTATTTTGGGTATTGAAAGTCCCAAGAGCGGCTTCAAATTTTCAAAAACGGGTGGCGTCACAACCCTGCCCTTGTGAATTTCACCACGGCAGTAGGTCTCTCAACTATTACTTGAAAAATATGCTCTGTTTATTTCTTTAAAGATAAATTCATTATAGACCCGTAGACTATAATAACAGTAGACTATTATTAAAGCGCGAAAACGTCTTGAGATCAAAACATCGTAAACAAATTACCTACCTAAAAGAAATTAAAATACTATTAAAATAAAAATATAACAAATAAAACAATTCAATTCAATTTATAGAACATTGTGTAGAAATATGATGTTAAATACCATTCTCGTCAATCCTTAAATAAATTCGTCAATGCCACCTCCACCCGCGCCTGGTGCAAAAGAGCCCATCAAACTGCTCGCATTACCTCTCTGTATGGCAATGGCCAGCCTTTGCACCAACCACGAACCTTAAAGATATTTTTCATAAGTTGTTCTCTCCTGAATCACTTTATAACGCGTACTTTGTTTACAAGATAGAAAACATAAAATATATGATTTGTCAAGCCTTTGTCACTAAAGGTAACAAAAGAGAACTGGTGGAATGTGGATGTACAGAATGCACACACACTTTTACTTGTCGATGTCGTCGTCAAGATATGATTAAGTATAGAATAGACACCACCTCAGTTTTATAACGAGATAGATCGAAAGATTTATTGTACTGACGTTTTGTCAATTTAAAAAAAATAAAAGCATATTGTTTCCTTAAGTTAAGTATAATGGGCGAACTAATTGCAGATTGCAATACAGGCAACCTTAGGTTGAATAGGAATATACTAGAAATACAAAGACACAGCGCTTATTGATAAGATCTCAGGCATTGCAGCTGTTTCAAATAAAGTGCATAATCCCTTTTGAACGAGATCGATAGATATATTCTTAGAAGTAACATGTATGAAGTAACTCACACAACGCTGAGACTCTGCTGGAATATTCTAAGAAAATTTACTTTGGTTTGCTGTGGCGGTTCTACTGGTATTAAAATTCCTACTTAAGTATGTAAATGTTGTAAATTCTCACGACTATAAAAATCTACATAATATTTCTAAAAATATATCTACTTGATCTACTTTGTGAAAATATCGTAAGCCAACAATAAATTGATATTTCATTATTAATGCGAAATTAAAAGTTATTGGTCTGGACAGATGACGCTGGCTACTTTTTGCCCCAGAAAAATGTCTTATTCCCACGGGATAAGATGTTTGCTGAATAACCAATATCACGGTTACAGCGACGAGCTTTTTGATATATTAATAAGCTATTATTTGTAGATAATGTAATTATATGCCAAAACATAAGAACCTTTTAGAGCCTAAAATATTTTAATAATTTTCAGAGAGTTACCCTACCGAAAAATAACTGAAAAAAAGTGTGTGCGTGTAAGCTTTACGCACGATTGAAGTAAAACTTTTTTGCCATTAACCATTCGAATTTTGAATAGCAGAAACTACGTTTTCGCTATTCAAAATTCAAATAGTAAGCGTTATTTCAGTCAGAAAAAAAACTGAGTTACTCCCTATACGCGCCTAAAGAAGTTTTACTTCAATAGGCGTTTATTTTAACGTATCCATTCCAACGCTAGAAGCTTCGATCAACATAGAAGTTTTCGTGATGCCATGCTTCGTCGGCGGTCGTGGGATTGCGACGACGTAGTAGGCATAATGAAATGACATACCTAATCTGTCTGCTCTTGATATAACCTCTGTTAGGTCCAAAACTTAGTAAAGGTTGTAACCTTAGTTAAGTAATTAATAAAAAAACATTAAATAGTACCTATCGTTTGTAAAATTTATGAGACTCTTCACTGTTTCAGTTCTTACGTTAACTGTAAACGTTCGCTTTTCATTGATAACGTTGAAGTGTGGGTGCATACCTTTGTTTACCCCTTCAGGGAAGAAGGTGTGACTATATATGTATGTAGTTACGTTACCCTAAAGGGCGCTTTCCACCAACAATGTGCTATGCTACATTGCTATGGATGCGTTAATATCCAACATTTGATGTCCACATTCGTTGCTCCACATGTGACGTTGACAGCTTATAATGTCAAATTGCGCGAATATGATTGGTGATTTTCAAACGCATTTATAGCAATGTAGCTTAACACATCTCTGGTGGAAAGACACACGAACTGTCTGGGTGAGTGAGAGTTTCTTTCTGTAAACGAAAATGAAGATTTCTTTACTTGGTTCTTTCTAGTCTAGGTATATGTGTCAGCAACTGACATATATCTGTGTCAAGATAATTTTATTGTAACAGAGCAAGAACTTGACATATAACTAATTTGAGTGCTTTGATTAGTTTGAGTGCCAACGGTGTGTCGAGATAAGTGTGACATAGATACCTATCACGTTTTCTTTGCGAACTATTCATGAGCGAGAGGTAGGATTTCTTTTTGGTTTATTTTTCTTTGGTTTAGCGTAAAGTTCTGGTTATTGTCAACATGTTTGTGAGCCTAGGGTCTTCTTTGATTGGCTGTAAGGAATAGCTTTATTTGAAACTTTTTGTAAACGACTACCACTTAATCTAACAACCCATATAGGCGACTTGCGGACGGCACACAGTTTCGCGTTAAACAACATATTTATACTGTGGTTTCGCCCGCTTAACTCTCGTTCCCGTGGGAATACGAGTATAAAATATAGCTTATTTTCAACGGGTATAGTGTAGCTTCCCAACAGTGGAAGAATTTTTCAAATCGGTTCAGTAGCTTCGGAGCCTATTCGACGCAAACAAACAAACAAACAATCAAATTTATAGACACCGAGCGCATTGTTTGCAGTTGAGGTTGCCTTGAGTGTCTGAGATGTAAGCAAGGCCCCTAAATTATATTTTTTTCTAAGGAATATTACTATTACAATTGATGATCATGTCCTAACGATGCGAAAGGTAGTTGGCATAGCAACTCTACCCGGTTTAAGTAAAATTTTATAAATTTTTCAACTCTTTTACAATTCCTGAATGTTGAGCAAATTTTTCCTGTCTAACTTAGCCAAATATTCGATAATACTTTTTCGTGTGATGTGGACTAAGTAATATTGTAAAATCTACACCTAAGGAAGTAAATAATATGATTCTTGAATTTGTATTGAAGGCATTATTCCAGTGCGCGGTTCATTCTATTTTTTTTTTTCGGTTGTCACAATGACGTCATAGTGTGACGTCATGATTATTATTACTAATCTAGTCTAGACTACTTAACATAAGTGGAAGATTATTGATATATACAAATGCGAACCATGGTCATAGAAAAAAAAATCGTCTCTAATCCCACCGATAAGTAGGTAATTCTTTTTTCGATATTTTCTTCCCTTCACGTCAGATGCAAAATACCTATTGCGTTTCTTTCAAATTTTGTAAAATGGCGGTGTAACATACGTAATACCCGTAATACCCGTACTTATCCACAAAAGCTTTGCATAATATCATTCACAAAACTCATTGAATAGTGAATATACATAAGAAATTCAGCAATGGCGTAAGCTATTCCATTCATATTTCACTTCTCCAACGCTTATCAGTTATTTATTAGATATTTTTATAACCGTCATTCAATTCGAAGTTTCCGCAGTACACAAGTGATTTATGTACCACTCATCCATACATCGATAAATGGTATTTTATTGATACTTCTTTTAATATCAAACGTGCAAGCTGATTTCAGATTTATCTTAGTACCCGTAAAGATCTTTTTGGCATACGCGAGAAAACTCTTGAATATATTAAACTAGCTGATGCGCGCGGCTTCGCCCGCGTGAAATTTGGTTCCCGTTCCCGCTTCCCGTGGGAACATTTTCCCGGGATAAAAAGTAGCCTATGTGTTATTCCGGACTATACTCTATCCCTGTACCAAATTTCAGCCAGATCCATTCAGCCGTTAGAGCGTGATTGAGTAACAAACATCCAAACATCTAAACATCCAAACATCTTCACAAACTTTCACATTTATAATATTAGTAGGATGGGAAACTGTGGTTCTACGGGTTTAAAATCGGCGCACCTGCTAATATCTACAGATTCTACAGAGTAGATTTATCTCGTCTAGAAAATTACGCTAAGCTGCTGAATCTTGATGACGCGCCTGTTAAGTGATGGGATAGAGTACAAAATATCACCACTTCAGCCATTCAGCCAGGCCACTAGAGAAAAATTTATTTACTTGTAGAAGAAAATCTCAAAATGAGTGAGAAAATCTTATAAATAATTCTAGCCAGTGTAAGATAGACCACAAGTACTTCCCGAAATTAGATTTGGGAAATCCTTGCCTGAAATTGTGCTGAGCGTGTAAAATACTCTTATTATAAAATTTCTACTAATATAGGTATATAGTACCTACCTACTTGTACTCAAGAAGTAAATTGTGACGCAATATTTAATCATGCAATTTTAACACATACTATACGTCTGCAACAGTATGGGTACATCTACCTAAAAATGGGCCACAAAATTTATTAAATACTCAAAATATTCGCCCCATAGAATAGTTTTACCCAAAATAATATTTTCAATAACAAATTCTACAAAGACCCTTAGAATTTTCATAAAATAGGGTAAATTTACTTCGTTTGTCTTCACAAATGACGGGTAAAGTATTTGACGACAGGGCTGAACGCATTGTGGCCTAAATTCAAGGAAAAAGCTCATTTGGAGGGTCGAATGACAAATAAACCTAATTTTGTTTGTATAAAATTAGAATCATAATGAGTTCTGTAGATAGATTTTTACCATTTATATCGGTTAATTTATTCAGTGCCTACTTTTTTTTGACCTAGCCTATGGTTGGGAGCCCCGGGTAAGCCCTCGGAAGGGTGTTCCTGGACTTCCAACAGACCTACCACTACCACTGCGCCTATATTCAGTGCCTACATAAGAGACCTTCGGTCCTAAGTTTTACGTAATTAGCTAACTTAACAACATGTAACTGTGACCTTAATCAATCAATATAAATAAATATTTTATGATACAAATAAATATTGCGTTGGCCATCTCATGAAAACGTAATGCATCTCACAAGTATTACGTAATATTAAATTAGATTGTTTAGTGCGATTGCCAAGTCAATATGGGTACAGTAGTGGGTTTTCGTGTTGACAGATTTATCTATATCTATACTAATATTATAACGAAGTAAAGTTTGTGTGTTTGTATATTTGTTAAATTGTAAGAGGTAATCTCGGGATCTACTAAACCGATTTTATAAATTCTTTCACCAATAGAAAGCTACGTTATTGTGGAGTGTCATAGGCTATATAGCATTACGCTACAACGAATAGGAGCGGAACAGTAATACTAAATGTTTCAAAAACGGTGGAAAATTTATTCCTTTTGAGAGCTTCGTTGCGTGTGCTGCGTAAATATTTATAGTTATGTAAAAAATATGTAGTACAAAATTGTTTCTCTTAAAAAAGTTCTAAAAAAATTCTCTCTCTCTCTCTCTCTCTCACGTACTATTGAATATTAACGACGAGACGCTACGGGAGTAAATGCGACGGGAACAGGTAATACTCTCTCTTATGTGGCGCAAACGAAGTTGCGCGGGTCAGCTAGTAGTTCATAAAACAATAGTACATAAAGTAGTAGTAGTTCATAAAACAATAGTACATAAAGTAGTAGAATAGTATTAACATGTTACGAATGTTATTATTTCTTTGTTACCGATATTCTTTGATGTATATGAACATGGTTCTTTATTACATTGGGCAGCCTTGTAATACATTTATATCACACTAGCGGATGCTACGCGGTTTCACCCGTGTAGTTTCCGTTCCCTTGGGAATATGGGAATAGAATACAGCCTATGTCACCCATGGATAATGTAGCTTCCCGACAATTAAATAATTTTTAGAATCGGTTTTATAGTTTCAGAACCTATTCAATCTAAACAAACAAACAAACAGAAAATCAAATCTTTTCTCTTTGTAGTATTGGTAGGTATAGACAAAACATTATATTTCCACAAGAAATCATTTGCATAGATACTGTATTAACATTTTTTGTATTCTTAGGCTGAACGCAGATTATAGTCACGACAGACTTAAGACAGACTATTTCTCTACGAGATAAATAGAGAGGCGCACACTTCGAACAAAACGTCTCTTAGACAAAGCTGTCTTTACCTACAAGGCGACAAGTCTGACTAACGTTTGTCGGCTTCCCTTTTATAAGCATGCGGGCGCGCACATCAAAGACAAAACTGTCTATCGGCGGGCCCCCCTCTCCTATAGACTTGCGCAAAACAGTACCCGATGATGTCCTGACATATAGCATAGCTTTCCGAACCGTGCCATATGGCATTCGAACAGTACCCGGACCAGTACCCGGTCTTTCGTACAAGTACATACAGCGTTCTGATTGTTCTGACAGGTTTGTTGACCTTCATAAATTCCCGCTTTGCAAAAAATAAGGGGGGGGGGGCGAGGGTCACTTATGTTTGTATGTGTTTGCCCCTTATGGTTGGGGCTTTCTTAAAGGGGATGAAAATTTTGTTGTATTTGCAATATCAGGATATCACGCACGGTTTTCGATAATCATACAAGATTTAGAAAAAAAATCTAACTAACTAACTAACTATCTTTACGCCAAATCCCTTGCGGGGTAGGCAGAAAGAACCGAGCGCCACACGGCACGGTCCATACACACCTCACTTGCTTCTTCAACTTTCATTTTCCTTTTCATGCATGCACGTCGGTTCCTACGGCTCTTGACACCACCTTCTACTAACACACGATTAATTTGGTCGTGGTAGGTGTGTCGTGGCCTTCCCCGACTCCTACGTCCATCCACTTCCGCGTTGTATATCTGTTTTGTCATTCTTTCATCTCCCATTCGTTCCACATGCCCGAACCATCGTAGCATGCCCTTCCTTACTTTAACACCGACACTCTCTTTCAGATCAACTCTCTTTCTTACATCTTCATTCCGAACGCGATCTGCGATCGTTACTTCGCAGATTTTGCGTAGCGCGCGCATCTCGACCGCGTTTATTCTACTTTCATGCGTTTCCTGCCATACCCAACTCTCGCTTCCATACGTTAGCGTAGGTATCTGCACCGCATTGTGTACTGCGAGCTGGGCCTTTTGACTTAAGGCCTTGGTACCTAAAAGTTTGCCTAACGCTCCATTCAAACTATTGCCCGCAGTTACCCTCTTTTCTACATCAGCGGTGTACCGTCCATCCCTGCTAAATGCACATCCAAGATATACAAACTCATCCACCTGTTCCAGCACTACGTCATTTACAGTTATCCTGGCATTCGTTCTGTCCTCTTCTCTTTCGAATACAATCACTTTCGTTTTAGTCGCGTTCAAATGTAAGCCTCTCATTAGACAATCATCTTTCATCGTTGTAACTAGTGACTGTAGTTCTGATGGCGATTCGAAATAAAATCTACCTTGTAATCATTCTCTTATATGAAACTGCTAGCTGAAGAGGATGACTGCAACACCGCCAGCATGGACCCTTTTTGACGATTGATATCAAACCAACAAATAAACCTACGCGTGCATCAATCCGGTCACCCGGTCGCTCGGACCACAGATAGTATAATATATTCTATCTCGGATTCGGACGCGGCCGAACGTCGACTGTACGCGCCCGAGCGGTATATCGCGTCCGAAAAAGGTCCTGGGTCCTGCTAAATTTGGTCGCGTACTGGGTACTGAAGTATTGACCAATAGACGCGGCGCGGACGGTGTTCGTGTGATGCGTATCGTAGACAAAACAGTTTTGTCTAAGGTGTGCGACGTGTCGTAGACAGAACAGTTTCGTTTTAATTTTAAAACAGACTTGTCTATGTGAGGCAAGTCTGTCTTAAAACTGTCGTGACTATAGTCTGCGCTCAGCCTTAGTCTACATTAGTAATCTTTGTCTTTATAAAACAAAAATAAAATTGGTTCAGACACTGAAATACAAACGTTATTTTTTTAATAAAATTTATATTACATTATGATTCATGTGATTCAATTTGTTGAGAATAATAAAGTAATTCAAGATAAGTTTCTTTTCAAATTTGGGCTATGACTGTATTTTCTAAAAAAATATTTTGGTAAAACATTTTCATTTTGATAAAATAATTTCGATGGTCTAGTATTTTTCTGGACTTTTAAAATTACAGTTTTTATTAAGCAAAACAGTCTATACTATAAAGAGGAAAGATTTGATTGTTTGTTTGTTTGCATCGAATAGGCTCCGAAACTACTAAATCGATTTGAAACTATTTTTCACTGTTGGTAAGCTACACTATGGCCAGTGAACATAGGCTATATTTTACTCCCGTCTTCCCACGGAAACCCTTTTTGACTTTGACTGCCTCGGTGGTATAGCGGTCGAAATGTGCGCCTGCGGATCACGAGGGTTTCAATTCCCACCGGAGACAAAAATTTGTATGATCCATAAATGTTTGTGTTGTGAGCATGGGTGTTTCTATGTATAATAAGTATGTATTTAAAAGTATATAAGTATAATTATCCGTGGTCTGATACCTACAACACAAGCAGATTATTCCTAGCTTACTTTGGGATCAGATAGCGTTGTGTGAAAATGTACGTGAAACTTTTTTTAGTGTTAAAATCCTCAAGGATGTTATTTAGTGCCCTTCGATATACCTACGGCCATTAATCCCGATGCCACGGAAATAATCCTGGCAGTTACTTATACAAGTATTAAATATACCTACTATTGTCTAAATCATGTTCCTCCTATTCAATATTAAAATCGTATCAGGTACTAGAGTTTCACAAGAATAGACAAATAAAAAGCTTTAACCTAAGTGAAATGCTTAACAGAATTATGCTGGGAAATCTTTCCATATTCTCAAGTTTACTGTATGAAGTCTTGCGAGGAAAAATGTATCTCATACGTTTAAATATTAGATCAGATTACTTGCGAAATTGAGACTAAGATAACATCCGTTGTTATTTATGAATTTACTACGCAATTATTGTTAAAATACGTGACTTGAGATTATGGGAAAAGAAGCGTGTCTCGTATTCTTTAGAAGGATGGGAAGGAAGAAAAACACAAACGTTTATCCTTTATATGTAGTGTGGAAAATCCATCATTACTACCTACAGTTGGGAGCCCCGGGTAAGCCCTCGGAAGGATGTCCCCAGGACTCACAACAGACCTACGACTACCACTGCGACCTCACCTAAGGAGGTAATCTAACCCTATAACTAATTTCATTGACATCCGTTTAGCCGTTAGAGCGTGAAAGAGTCACACAACCAAACTCACAAACTTTCGCATTTATTATATTAGATGTTAACCCTTACTTCGTACAAATTACGTCAATTATTACAATCGAGTAACTCACAACAAAGTTACCTTTTGAATGCTCCCAAGTGGAATTAAAAGTTATACTTCGCTCTCACTTGACAGTTTTAATGTTAGATCATAAAAATTTTAACTCTTTTTAGTGACTTTGTACGCTAAAATGTAAAACGTTTTTGGAGAAAGAAAAAGGAAAAAAAGAAAACGATGCTGCCGATTGCAAGTATGACTTTAATTTGGACATTGGACAAATTGAAAAATGGATTAATCACACCTTAGGGAATATAATTGTGAGATTAGCAAATTAAATTTGGTTTCGATATTTGAGTGTTTTTTTATGTATAACTAGCGGTACCCTGCCACGCTTCGCTGTGTCTTTTTTATGGTGATTTTATGTACCTATGAGAAATGAGTAACAAACTAAATGATGGGTACATTTTTTTAAAAATGTGTGCGTGTACATACGTAAGAAGTGAAACTTTTTCATGACCTTAGTTTTCGAAAGAAATATCATGAAATATACATAGGAGTTAGTAGTCCAAAAGTTCAAAAGTCCAAAGTCAAAAAGTCAAAAAGTCCAAAAGTCCAATAGTCCAAAAGTTCAATAGTCCAAAAGTCCAATAGTCCAAAAGTCCAAAAGTCCAAAAGTCCAAAGTCCAAAAGTCCAAAACTACAAAGTCAAAAAGTCTAAAATTCTAAAAGTCCAAAACTCCAAAACTCCAAAACTCCAAAACTCCAAAACTCCAAAACTCCAAAACTCCAAAACTCCAAAACTCCAAAATTCCAAAAGTCCAAAAGTCCAAAACTCCGAAACTCCGAAACTCCAAAACTACAAAACTACAAAACTCCAAAACTCCAAAACTCCAAAACTACAAAACTACAAAACTCCAAAACTCCAAAACTCCAGAACTCCAAAACTCCAAAACTCCAAAACTCCAGAACTCCAAAACTCCAAAACTCCAAAACTCCAAAACTCCAAAACTCCAGAACTCCAAAACTCCAAGACTCCAAAACTCCAAAACTCCAAAACTCCAAAACTCCGAAACTCCGAAACTCCAAAACTACAAAACTACAAAACTCCAAAACTCCAAAACTCCAAAACTACAAAACTACAAAACTCCAAAACTCCAGAACTCCAAAACTCCAAAACTCCAAAACTCCAGAACTCCAAAACTCCAAAACTCCAAAACTCCAAAACTCCAGAACTCCAAAACTCCAAAACTCCAAAACTCCAAAACTCCAGAACTCCAAAACTCCAAGACTCCAAAACTCCAAAACTCCAAAACTCCAAAACTCCGAAACTCCGAAACTCCAAAACTACAAAATTACAAAACTCCAAAACTCCAAAACTCCAAAACTACAAAACTACAAAACTCCAAAACTCCAAAACTCCAGAACTCCAAAACTCCAAAACTCCAAAACTCCAGAACTCCAAAACTCCAAAACTCCAAAACTCCAAAACTCCAGAACTCCAAAACTCCAAGACTCCAAAACTCCAAAAGTCCAAAAGTCCAAAAGTCCAAAACTCCAAAATTCCAAAAGTTCAAAAGTCCAAAGTACAAAAGTTCAAAATTCCAAAGTCCAAAGTCCAAAGTCCAAAACTCCAAAACTCCAAAACTCCAAAACTCCAAAACTCCAAAACTCCAAAACTCCAAAACTCCAAAACTCCAAAACTCCAAAACTCCAAAACTCCAAAACTCCAAAACTCCAAAACTCCAAAACTCCAAAACTCCAAAACTCCCAAACTCCAAAACTCTAAAACTCCAAAACTCCAAAACTCCAAAACTCCAAAACTCCAAAAGTCCAAAACTCCAAAATTCCAAAAGTCCAAAAGTCCAAAACTCCAAAATTCCAAAAGTATAAAAGTTCAAAAGTCCAAAGTACAGAAGTTCAAAATTCCAAAGTCCAAAGTCCAAAGTCCAAAACTCCAAAACTCCAAAACTCCAAAACTCCAAAACTCCAAAACTCCAAAACTCCAAAACTCCAAAACTCCAAAACTCCAAAACTCCAAAACTCCCAAACTCCAAAACTCTAAAACTCCAAAACTCCAAAAGTCCAAAACTCCAAAATTCCAAAAGTTATACTTTCTACTAAGTTCAAAAGTCCAAAGTACAAAAGTTCAAAATTCCAAAGTCCAAAGTCCAAAGTCCAAAACTCCAAAACTCCAAAACTCCAAAACTCCGAAACTCCAAAACTCCAAAACTCCCAAACTCCAAAACTCCAAAACTCCAAAACTCTAAAACTCTAAAACTCCAAAACTCCAAAACTCCAAAACTCCAAAACTCCAAAACTCCAAAACTCCAAAACTCCAAAACTCCAAAAGTCCAAAACTCCAAAATTCCAAAAGTTATACTTTCTACTAAGTTCAAAAGTCCAAAGTACAAAAGTTCAAAATTCCAAAGTCCAAAGTCCAAAACTCCAAAACTCCAAAACTCACTCCAAAACTCCAAAACTCCCAAACTCCAAAACTCTAAAACTCCAAAACTCTAAAACTCTAAAACTCATAAACTCCAAAACTTCAAAACTCCCAAACTCCAAAACTCTAAAACTACAAAACTCTAAAACTCTAAAACTCTAAAACTATAAAACTCTAAAACTCTAAAACTCTAAAACTCTAAAACTCTAAAACTCTAAAACTCTAAAACTCTAAAACTCTAAAACTCCAAAACTCAAAAACTTCAAAACTCTAAAACTCCAAAACTCTAAAACTCTAAAACTCTAAAACTCCAAAACTCCAAAACGCCAAAACTCCAAAACTCCAAAACTCCAAAAGTCCAAAACTCCAAAATTCCAAAAGTTATATTTTCTACTAAGTTCAAAAAGTCCAAAATACAAAAGTTCAAAATTCCAAAGTCCAAAGTCCAAAGTCCAAAGTCCAAAACTCCAAAACTCCAAAACTCCAAAACTCCGAAACTCCAAAACTCCAAAACTCCCAAACTCCAAAACTCTAAAACTCCAAAACTCTAAAACTCTAAAACTCATAAACTCCAAAACTTCAAAACTCCCAAACTCCAAAACTCTAAAACTACAAAACTCTAAAACTCTAAAACTCTAAAACTCTAAAACTCTAAAACTCTAAAACTCTAAAACTCTAAAACTCTAAAACTCTAAAACTCTAAAACTCTAAAACTCTAAAACTCTAAAACTCTAAAACTCTAAAACTATAAAACTCTAAAACTCTAAAACTCTAAAAGTCCAAAGTCCAAAGTCCAAAACTCCAAAACTCCAAAACTCCAAAACTCCGAAACTCCAAAACTCCAAAACTCCCAAACTCCAAAACTCCAAAACTCCAAAACTCTAAAACTCTAAAACTCCAAAACTCCAAAACTCCAAAACTCCAAAACTCCAAAACTCCAAAACTCCAAAACTCCAAAACTCCAAAAGTCCAAAACTCCAAAATTCCAAAAGTTATACTTTCTACTAAGTTCAAAAGTCCAAAGTACAAAAGTTCAAAATTCCAAAGTCCAAAGTCCAAAACTCCAAAACTCCAAAACTCACTCCAAAACTCCAAAACTCCCAAACTCCAAAACTCTAAAACTCCAAAACTCTAAAACTCTAAAACTCATAAACTCCAAAACTTCAAAACTCTAAAACTACAAAACTCTAAAACTCTAAAACTCTAAAACTATAAAACTCTAAAACTCTAAAACTCTAAAACTCTAAAACTCTAAAACTCTAAAACTCTAAAACTCTAAAACTCTAAAACTCCAAAACTCAAAAACTTCAAAACTCTAAAACTCCAAAACTCTAAAACTCTAAAACTCTAAAACTCCAAAACTCCAAAACGCCAAAACTCCAAAACTCCAAAACTCCAAAAGTCCAAAACTCCAAAATTCCAAAAGTTATATTTTCTACTAAGTTCAAAAAGTCCAAAATACAAAAGTTCAAAATTCCAAAGTCCAAAGTCCAAAGTCCAAAACTCCAAAACTCCAAAACTCCAAAACTCCGAAACTCCAAAACTCCAAAACTCCCAAACTCCAAAACTCTAAAACTCCAAAACTCTAAAACTCTAAAACTCATAAACTCCAAAACTTCAAAACTCCCAAACTCCAAAACTCTAAAACTACAAAACTCTAAAACTCTAAAACTCTAAAACTCTAAAACTCTAAAACTCTAAAACTCTAAAACTCTAAAACTCTAAAACTCTAAAACTCTAAAACTCTAAAACTCTAAAACTCTAAAACTCTAAAACTCTAAAACTATAAAACTCTAAAACTCTAAAACTCTAAAACTCTAAAACTCTAAAACTCCAAAACTCAAAAACTTCAAAACTCTAAAACTCCAAAACTCTAAAACTCTAAAACTCTAAAACTCCAAAACTCCAAAACTCCAAAACTCCAAAACTCCAAAACTCCAAAACTCCAAAACTCCAAAATTCCAAAAGTTATACTTTCTACTAAGTTCAAAAGTCCAAAGTACAAAAGTTCAAAATTCCAAAGTCCAAAGTCCAAAGTCCAAAACTCCAAAACTCCAAAACTCCAAAACTCCGAAACTCCAAAACTCCAAAACTCCCAAACTCCAAAACTCTAAAACTCCAAAACTCTAAAACTCTAAAACTCTAAAACTCATAAACTCCAAAACTTCAAAACTCCCAAACTCCAAAACTCTAAAACTACAAAACTCTAAAACTCTAAAACTCTAAAACTCTAAAACTCTAAAACTCTAAAACTCTAAAACTCTAAAACTCAAACTCCAAAACTCATAAACACCAAAACTCCAAAACTTCAAAACTCTAAAACTCCAAAACTCTAAAACTCTAAAACTCTAAAACTCTAAAACTTCAAAACTCCAAAACTCTAAAACTCTAAAGCTCTAAAAATCTAAAACTCTAAATGTCTAAAACTCTAAAACTCCAACTCCAAAAGTCCAAAATGTCAAACGCCCAAAACTCGAAAAGTCCAAAAGTACAAAAGTCCAAAAGTCCAATAGTCCAAAAGTCCAAAAGTCCAAAAGTCCAAAAGTCCAAAAGTCCAAAAGTCCAAAGTCCAAAAGTCCAAAGTCCAAAAGTCCATAACTCCAAAGTCTAAAAGTCTAAAATTCTAAAAGTCCAAAAGTCCTAAACTCCATAACTCCAACACTCCAAAACTCCAAACTCCAAAATTCCAAAAGTCTAAAGTCCAAAACTCCAAAATTCCGAATGTCCAAAAAGTTCAAAAATAACATGCAAAACATATCTGACCTCTTTATTAGGTAAGTACTCTCTTTTATTATTCTGAATGCAAGGAGGCCGCAATCAAACTTCTCTTAAAAAACATCAATCTGGTAGGTACCTTCTAAATAGGTTGTTTATAATATTTTGTTCTGAAGCTGGCAACATATAATTTAAAAATAAACGACCAGCACCATCTCTTGGTAAAATCACTTTTTAAAGCTATTTTATTCTTTTTTTTTTTTTTTTTTTTTTATACTACTTAGGTGGCAGACAAGCTTACGGCCCACCGGAAGGTTAGTAACCGTAGCCTATAGACGTTTGCAACACCAGAGGCGCTGCACACGCGCTGCCGACCCGGGCGCAGGTTGTGACGACCCACAGTTGAAATTTTTCAAGCCGCCCGTAAGGCCTTCAACTTGGCTTAACGACTGTCATTTTACTGACAACCGGGACCAACGGCTTATCGTGCCTTCCGAAGCACGGAAACGCTCGTAAATAAATGTCACAAAGTGGTCCACGTGGTGGTCACCCATCCATGTCCGGCCATAGTAAATGTTGCTTACTGCAGTGATCGTTTACAGAACACTGAGTCCGCGGGGCCACGAGCGCTTCAAATTCTTCTTATTGCTGTTATGATAAAAGTGTATAAAGTAGCCTAAAACCATCTCTGAATCCTATTGTATATCGTGTCCAATTTTGAGCTCAATCGATTTAGTAAATTTTGAGTTTTTAATAGATACACAAACGCACACAACATTTTTATATATATAGATAGGATTTTTCTAATACGTATAAAAATCCCCTCGCTCCCTGCTTAGCGCCGGAAGCTCCGGAAGGATATCCCAGAAAGAATATAACACATTATAAATGATGTGTATGTTATGTTATAATTATCTACTGCCAGTTCAAAACAGAATGGCCATGAGTTTTATTGCCAGGTTCTTTTCTCTCCGACTCTTGCTATTGCGTTGCGAATATGGCAGTAAATGTTAATGTTTAAGCAGTAATTTTTATTACTTTATGACCTGACTAGCTGTTCCCCGCGCCTTCGACCGCGTAGAAGTCGTTGTCGCGTAAAATCATAACCCTCCTTTTGCGCAGGCGGTTAAAAAATAGCCTATGTCCTTTCAGGGCCTCGAACTATCCCTATACCAAATTTCATCTTAATCTCTTCAGCCCGGCTGTACAATTTCAAAACCTAGTAAGGGACTCGAGACAAATTTTACAGGAGAGCCAAAAAACGAGTAGGTCAACTTGAGACCTTGCCGCTCCGAGACTAGAAGAGCTACAGCAATGAGAATTACATCAAAAGATGCGGTATATCCTTGGCTTTGCACAGAGTTTAACTATTTTTGCGCTCAAATAATAGATCACGTTTTATAGCACTTACTAATGATTAAATAGCTTTTTTAATTTCGAGTAAACCTGTTTATCAATTTTATAACATAGTAAGTGCCGTTACTAGGATTTTAATATTGTTGAATAAGTTCGCCTATCGCCACGATGACCAGTTAATAAAGCTAGTAAGTACAATTTTATAAGAAAGTCAGTTACTTTTACATGAAATATTTATTCATATTTCATATTGAAATGTAGAAATTTTTTTTAAATGATATACCTAGGCTCCATGAAACGTGAAAACATAAACTTAACACGTATTAATCTGTAATAATTTGCCCCTCTGAAACTAAATCTTCGGATGCGTCACAAACTGAACGATAAATCCAAAATTGACTTTGGTTTGATTGCATGAGCGGCACAAGTTTGAACAGAATGCCATCTTTTTTACCCTGTTTCAAGATTTTGTCTAGATATTCCCTCATGGATGGTGGGCCGAACTCTTACCGATTGAAACCTCACGGTACTCTACCACTACGGTCGGGAGCTCCGGGTAAGCCCTCGGGAAGATGTCCCAGGATTACTTCATTTGGTTTGTGTACTTCCGCGCGTCTTTGGGGTTTTTTGTGTGTTACTCTCGCTTCCTGGGTCGTGTGTCGTGCGAAAAGTTTTCACGTCACGCAGAGTGGAGAGGTGAGCAGCCCCCACCCCATCTTTAGGCCCCCAGTCATGGAAGCCGACAATATTAAAGTGTATGGCGCCCTCGCTACAAAACTGCGGATCTCGGGTTGGAGATTTATCTCCATGCCCCCTCGCAGCGAAACACTGCTTGCAGAAAAACGCGGCAGCATCCTACTTACTCCCACTGGAGATCATGGCTCGCAGTCAGTCTCCAGCGAGATAATGTCTACGTCCAGACCTGTCACCGTGGGCGCCAAATCCTAGTACCTGGCTCCCACGCTGTGAACTCCATCAATGTATGGATTACTGTGTCCTCGCTGAGTCCTTCGCAGTGCTGACACTTGCCCGTGGCTTCCCGGCGTATGAAGCACCCGTGCCCGGTAATTATCGGTGCGACCGGTAGAAGAGATTACCATGGCTCCTCTCGCAACTGGTTTATGATCGATCTGAATGCCCCGATTATGGCCCTATTTTCCCACCTTAGTTGCACGAGGTAAAGTCGCACTTTCCAAGTCTCTAAGATTTCCTGATGGATCTAGGACCGCTGAGTAGCTGGGACCGCTGAGCCAGGGAAGCTGTCTGTCACTATGTCGTATATTACTACCTCTTTCAACTAAGACACTTCAAGCCAGATGGACCGATGGCGACGATATGGAAGGGGTCGCAAGCTGGGACTGGATGCAGAAGGTCCAGGATCGTGTGTTAATTGGGAGAGACATGTATCCAGCAGTGGACTGCTACAGGCTGATTTGATTGATTGATTATGACATGTTTATTACGTACCTCATTAAAATTTTGAATACATTTTTTTTGGAAATAGATTTCTTTCATTTTTTTTACATACAGACTGACGCTGCGTGAAGCACCTCGCGGCGCCCCTCTGGACTTTCATTGGATCCAACGAACGATGCGGAGGCGTTGACGGTTTGTCACTTACTGACGTTAGCGCGCGAAATTCAACCGCCGTCGACAACTTCAAAAACCAAGCAAGTCGCACGACAATATTTAAAACCTAGCAAGGGACATCCCTTGCTAGGTTTACAAGTTGTCAGTGTCACTTGCTAGGTTATTGAAATGGTATTTTTAGGTTGACCGAATAACGTTTGAGTACTTGCTAGGTTTTTCAATTTTAAAAATCCTATTACTAAGGTCATTTTAGACTTTTTGGCAGTATGAATCGATGCTCCATAGCCTAGTAAATCGCAAAATGCAAAGACCCGTTTTTTCAAGGTGGTGTCCCTTACTAGGTTTTGAAATTGTACAGCCGAGCCGTTTAGGCGTGAAAGCGTAACAGACAGACAGAGTTACTTTCGCATATATAATATTAGTAGGGATATGAATAAAGATTTTTTCATTTTACTCATTTTCATACTCTTGCGTGCGTGAATCAGTAGATACACTGGCAGGTGGGTTGACCCCTAAAACCTTTGTGGGGGGCCCTTACTTTATAATGAACGAAGGTAAATACTCTGGGGAAAAGTAATAATTAATTCAACTTAATGAACTGTGAAATTAGAAGCAAGAAAATTACCTTAATGTTTTATTTATACGTCGTTTTTCGTCGCTTTTATAGACCCAAAGGAAAAAGCGAGGTTTATTTCTTGCAAGTAATTATTTCATTATCTAACAGATTCAGAAAAATTATCCTTTCAATAAATGAATTGTTCTGTAACTGTTCAGTCCACAGCCTCTTCGAATTTTACTATGGACGAGATTAAAAAATAAGTATCTACTTACTTATTTTTTGTGTAATTTAAACAGATTTTTAGCAGCGAATTCTGTCTTCAATATCTTTCATTTGATGTCAATGAAATCACGTTTGTTGTATGGGAATTAGGAGCCCCCTTAATGCCCCATTATTTTCTGATTTTAATATTTATTGTCATAGTAGCAACAGAATTACATCATCTTTGAAAATTTCAACTCTAGCTATCACGGTTCCTGAGATACAGCCTCATGACGGGCGGAGAGACAGACAGACGGACAGCAGGAGCTGGCTGCCTAATAGGATTCTGCTTTTCCCTTTGGGTACGGAACTCTAATTACAGCCATCTTAAATCTACAATGATACAAAATGCATTAATTGTTTTTGTTAAGAGAATTAAGAATTTGTACAAAATATCAGAAGAAGGGAGGCCAAATTTCAATTACTACACTTGACCCAAATAAATCAGTACACGCTAAATAAAATCGTATAAAAAACAAAAGCCTATTCGTTGTACACGTTGCAAAGACTTCTATATAAACTGAGGTAGACGCGCCGTACTCTAACAAACGAGATTTCAAAAGCAATCCTCAAATACACACATTAATAAGACTACACTCACTTATAAATATTTTTTACGTAATTGTCACGCACAATAGCAATATAGAAGCGCTCGTGGCCCCGCGAACTCAGTGTTCTGTAAACGATCACTGCAGTAAGCAACTTTCACTGTGGCCGGTCCATGGATGGGTGACCATCCATGTGATCACTTTGTGACATTTATTTGAGCGTTTCCGTGCTTCGGAAGGCACGTTAAGCCGTTGGTCCCGGTTGCCAGTAAAATGGCAGTCGTTAAGCTAAGTTGAAGGCTTTATTTCAACAGCAGGCAGTCACAACCTGCGCCTGTCCATTTAAACACGGCAATACGGCTCACCACCTATTACGTGGGACAAATTATACAAAGGTGAAATGTGGGCATATGATATGCCTCTGCCTACCCCTTCGGGGATAAAGGCGTGACCATATGTATGTATGTAATAGCAATATACGAATAGAAAAAGAGTAAAAGAGAAGGCGTATGGACTCCGATTGCAAGTCGAGCACCTACTTTCGAAGTTTTGACTCACAACAGTGCGAGCAACGCTGCTAATTAGCTCAGTTTATAGGTTTCAAAAATCGGTGCGTAGGGCATGTCTACCTCAGTTTATATAGAAGTATTTGACACGTTGCACACACTAAAAAAAAGTGTATGCGTGTTACCTTTACGCGCGATTGAAGTAAAACTTTTTTGCCATTGACGGCATCAAAAATGTTATAATAATATCATTATCACGTTAAAAAAATCTGAGTTACTGCCTAGTCGCGCCTAAAGAAGTTTTACTTCAATAATAATCTCAAACAAATTCAAATATGAGCGTAGGACACTAATATCATTCATGTCACGAAACTACTGGACTACATAGAATTGTGATAGAATGCAGTTGTCTGCGAGGTCTCTCCGTCGCGACAGCCAGGCCAAGGCTAGACTTAATAGCTTTATTGTATAGAGGCTAGAGCTATTTTGTTTTACTAGTACAGTGTTGTCTCTAAGCTATCTTAAGAAGGAACAAGTTCATTTATGTGCAGTTTTCGTAACTGAATAACTAGGTACAATGAAATTAGGACTTGCATTTTTTTAACATGAGTTAAAATCCTTAATGGATGCTATGCCGGACTCCTACCGACTAAAAAACCTCACGTGCCCAACAGCCTACGGTTGGGAGCCCCGGGGCTCCCAACCGTAGGCTGTTGGGCCGTAGCCCTCGTTATAGTTACAATACAAACTTTGGTAGGTACTATTTATAAATAAACATTTTTCATTTATTAAACGAACTATAAGTCATTATAACTACGAGTATCTATACTTTTCGTTTCGACCATGACCAGTGTGAAGTTTGGTCGTCGTATCAAAAGATATGAAACATTATGATCAAATCAATTTATTTTGGTACTTTTCATTTGGAAGACGGAAGAATGTACTAGACTTCCAGGTTTCCTGGTTAATACATAGAATAGAATAAACTTTATTGCACACCAATACAAAAATATATCTATAACGAGATTATAGGAGGAAAAATGTACAGAGGGCGGTCTTATCGCTAAAAAGCAATCTCTTACAGGCAACCTTTACATACATCCCGGTGTGTTTATTGGTACATTTCTATTTTCATCGTCTGTGGTTGGAATGGGATTTCAACTCATACCCGAACTGATTGGACTGAACTCCTTTTTTATGAAACCTCTTCCGCAAGAGGGCCGTTCTTTCTTCTGCGCTCTTTACTAACATATTGCAAGTGAAACTCTGGCTCGTGAATAATTTAGGTACTCAGCTTACTACGTTTTGCGTAAAATTTTGTAAAGAGTTTTGGATGATTCACTAAATCATCAATCTTGCCCTGAAACGTATGCCTGAATGGTATACAGATACCCTGAATTAACACATAGCTTTTTATCACGAGTAAGCTCCCGTCCGAAAAAAATACGTCATGTATTTATTTAGGAGATGCCCCCTTAATACGTGACGTATCAATAAAATTATAATAAAGAATATAGTCATTAGGTTATAGTCATTAGGTTTATCATATTTTCATGAATATTATTTCCAAGGCGTGGCCTCACCTAAATGAATCATATTGTAGGTACTCATTAAAATTGACGAAAGTGAACTGAACGTATATTACAAGTCAAACGGTCCAAATGTATTTCTAAATGCTTTTGCAAAATAATTCCGTTAGCATTTAAAATTTAAATTGGACTTCTGTTCGGAAAATATGAGAATAATGCAGTTGAAATTTGCGGTATAAAATCGAATTTAGTTATAATTGTAATACGAGTATGATATATAACTTTTTGCTTTTTGGTGAATAATTATATGAATCATCTTTAGGGTTCAGTACCCAAAGTGTAAAAAACGGGACCCCATTCATGAGACTTCGCTTTCCGTCTGTCTGTCTGTCAGTCCGTCACGAGTCTGTATCTCAAGAACCGTGATAGCTAGAGAGATGAAATTTTTACCAATGATTATTTCCTGTTGGCGCTGTAGCAACAAATAAAGAAATTAAATATTTAAGGGGGAGTTCCAATATAACAAACGTAACTGTTTTACCGTTTTTTTTTTGGTACTCAAACTCGTACTTGAACGGTTTCTTTTACTATCCATATTATAAATACTAGCTGCAGCCCGCAGCTTCGCCTGCAAAAAAATTGTTTTCATTCCCGCTTCCTGTAGACACTTATTCCCGGGATAAAAAGCCGTCTATTTTAACACATAGGCTACTTTTTGCAATTTTTGCAATAACTTCCAGACTATAATGTATCCCTGTACCAAATTTCAGCCAGATCCATTCAGCCGTTTGAGCGTGAAAGAGTAACAAACATCCACACATCTACACTCACAAACTTCCGCATTTATAATATTAGTAAGATAACTCCTTATGTATTTGTGTGCGTTTATTGTGAAATACAAAATATTTTCTTAATACGTAACTTGCGTGCATGGAAACTGTTTCTCAGATAAACCCTTTCATATAACAATGGTTGGCACGCATGGTATTTTACACTTCAACGCTCGCAATTTAAGGTCAGATTCCACTACAGGGTATTCAAGATATTGTGAGGGTAGAGCGACATTGGTCGGATTAATTTCATAACTAGAGTTCATTTAGTTAAATTCTTGGTGGTATAAGGATCGGTACAAATGGTATTATAAGATTAACATAAAGGTATTAATAGATTAACATGTTTGTTACGCATATAAGCAAGTTTCTAGACTATCGAAGCCTGTTATCAGGGAGACACAGGCTTCACTTGTGGTTACTTGAAGTGGCCAATTCGTCTTTATATTATGTAGGTTTAAGTAGGCTTCAATAAGTTCTGATGTTTAAACAGTCGTAAGATATAACACGTTTTCTTACGATATAAATACGTTTTCTTTTGTGGAATTTCTACACATTAAAAAGGCATAGACAGCTATAGTCTCAAAGACTATTTAGGCTGGATTCGACCAAAATCGGAGTAAGACTATACTCACTCGTACTTGTACTAAAAGTAAAGTGAAAGTGAAGTCACTATCAACAACTAACAAGCACAACGTAACTATGGTAACCCATGTCCCATACTGAAGTACTCTATCCTGTAGGGTTACCATAGTGACGTTATGCTATTAGTTGTTGGTAAAATAGAAAGTTACTTTACTTTTAGAAGAGGTTTATGTTAATCTGCAGTATAGTCTTACTCCGACTTTGGTCGAATCCAGCCTTAAAGGCATAAAAGCCTTCTTTCTAACCACTACCTAATAATGACTACTGCTGCACCATCGGCTTGAAAAATTTAAAGTCGGCAATAGGCTCACCACCTATTACGTGGGACATAAACTATAAGGTGAATTGTGAGCGTATACTATGCCTCTGCCAACCCCTTCGGGGGATAAAGGCGTGACTAATATGTATGTATGTATGTACCTAATAAATAAGTTATTACAAGCAAATAACGACACTATATATCATAATATAGTTCACGGAAGTTCTTTTGATTGATGTCCTCAATAGCTCTCTCATTATTTCTTATTGATTTTCAGGATCCAATTTCCTCAGGGATTTGCCTTCAATCAAAATATTAATTTCATTGGTACCCACGTTTCATTCGTACGGTATTTCAAAATAATTATGATATGATTCGTGAATTAATTATTCTTTTCATGAATATTCAATTTAAACAAGTGCGAATTTATTTTTACTGACGTAATTAAATAGTAAGGCTCGATATACATAACTCAAGACCTTTCCTGAACAGGTAGGCTGAAGCATACCAGTACTACGTAGTAGGTGGTGAGCCAATCATTGTTCTGAAATAAGTACAGGTTTTGACTACCTTTGTTGATTTTTTTACAAATATCTAAGCTCTTTCTGTCTCTACCTCTAAACTTGGCTTAACGGCTATCATGGTACAGGTGACCAAAACCCAATGGCTTAACATTCCTCCAGAGCAGGTAAAAAGAAAATTCCGAATCAAGGAAACGTTAGTATAATACGTAGGTATTTTAATAACCTTCCAAAAACACGATTAATCGTTTACTCAGATCCTTATCGCAATGATTATTTACAGAACATATAAAGCAGGACTACAAAGTGCTTCCTATTTTCACTTCTATTAGACGAATAAAAATATCTCTTCAATCTTTTTAAGGTTTCTCAGACGATTGTTGTGTTTATTTACAAAAGGATTTCCAGAAGAAACCGTTTATGCTATCTTACGTAATCCATTATCCCTGAGCCTCGACAACGACACGAAAAATAAAGGAATATGTGTGTAGAGGCTATTACGATTTACAGATACCTATAGAAAACTAAATATATTGTTGTTACTGATCGTAGTCTTGATTAGCGATGGTGGATGGTGATGACTGCAGCGGTGGCGCATTCGGTAGTGTCACCGTCTTGCGCGCTTGAGGTCCTGGTTTCGATTCCCAGGTCGGAACCAAACTTCGAAACAAATATTTGTGCATCACACAAATATTGGTTTCGAAGTTTGGGTGTTTTCTATGTATTGTATGTATTTAGAAATATATTAGTATGGCTGTCAGTCGTTTAGATCCCATAGCACAAGTTTATATTAGCTTAATTTGGGCTAGTTGATGTTGTGTGAAAATGTTCACCAATATTCAGTTTATTTAAATACGTCATTGTTCTGTGAACGATCAAAGATGTAAACATGGAAATCTATGGCCAGTCCTGAGAATGGGTTACCGCAAGGAGGCGCTGGAGCGGAGCCAAAGGCCTGCGTCTCGGGAAATTGAGGCCAGCAATCAGTGAATGGGCCACTGAGGATATACATAAAAGTAGACAAAAACTGTATGAACTATACTCAGAAAGACAGCTTAATAGAACAGATGAATTTCTAAATTATGTTAAAACTTATTCAAAAAAGTTTAAAGCAGACTGCTTAGCGGCCAAAAGAAAGTATATAAGTAATAAAATTATCAATAGTGTAGACAAAGTTAAATCTACTTGGAAAATAATTAACGCAGAAAGAGGCCAAGCAAAATCAAATGATAATAATTTTAAACTTAAAGTAAATGGTAACATCATTACAACAGATGCCGAAGTCGCTAACAAATTTGAACATTTTTTCTCTCGAATACCAGTAGATTTGACCAGAGGCCTAGGTTCTTCTACCCCAATAGCAGAATCCTTGTTAAAAGCAAATGTTCCTTGCTGTAATGAAATATTCAAATTCAGTAAAATTAGTATACACACTATCATAAAAACTTTTAAATCTTTAAATATTAAGAAAACGGCTGACCTCTGGGGAATTTCTGTACATTTAGTTAATTCGTTAATTGAAATGGTTGCCCCTGAATTATCAATAATATTTAATAATTGTGTTGATAGTGGTGTGTTTCCTGACTTAATGAAGTTTAGTAAAATAACTCCTCTGTTTAAATCGGGTAGCACCTCGGATCCGTCCAATTTTCGTCCTATTTCTGTACTACCCACGTTTAGTAAAATCTTTGAAAAGGTAATGCTTAATCAAATGCAAAATCATTTTAATACAAATAAACTATTCCATACTAAACAATTCGGTTTCACGCGCGGTCGGTCTACCACGGATGCTGGAATTAAATTATTAGAGTGTATATATGAGGCCTGGGAGGAGTCGTATGATGCTTATGGTGTATTCTGCGACTTATCTAAGGCCTTTGATTGCGTCCAGCATCAGACTTTAATTCAAAAACTTGATCATTATGGGATCCAGGGGACGGCCTTGGATTTAATTAGTTCTTACCTAAGAGATAGAGTACAGAGAGTAGTTATAAATGGTAAACAGTCACATGGGTCTGCCGTAACAATGGGGGTGCCTCAGGGTTCAATTCTGGGACCTTTTCTATTTTTAGTGTACATAAATGATCTCCCTCACCTTATAAGAGACGATCACGAGGTAGTTTTGTTTGCTGATGACACATCTTTAATATTTAAAGTTGAACGTGGACAACGCAATCTTGACGAAGTAAACAATGCCCTCTCTAGGGTAGTCCACTGGTTTAACGCAAATAATTTATTGTTAAATGAAACTAAAACAAAATGTATTAGATTCACCTTGCCAAATGTTAGGCTCGTTAACACCAGTATTAGGATTAGGGATGATCAAGTAGAATTGGTCGATGAAACTGTCTTTCTGGGCATAAAGTTAGACTCCAACTTGCAGTGGGGGCCTCATATCGAGAAAGTCTCGGGCAGACTGAGCTCTGCAGCCTATGCCGTTAAAAAGATCCGACAACTGACAGACATTAGAACAGCGCGTCTTGTCTACTTTAGCTATTTCCACAGTGTCATGACCTATGGCATACTATTATGGGGTAACGCTGCCGACATCGAATGTATCTTTGTGTTGCAGAAAAGGGCTGTCCGGGCTATCTATGGTATGGGGTTTCGGGAGTCATTAAGAGAAAAGTTTAAGGATATCAACATCCTTACTGTGTATTCACAGTACATATATGAAAACTTATTATATACTCATAAAAATAATAGTAAATTTATTAAAAATAGTGATATCCATAACCTAAACTTAAGAAATAAGAATAAATTGGCTGTACCTAGATTTAGGCTTAATAAAATAAGCAATTCTTTTGCGGGCAATTGTATTCGAATGTACAATACATTGCCGACAGCCGTAACAGGTTTGTCAGTTAATAAATTTAAAAAACTAATAAAACTTAAATTGTGCCAGAAAGCTTATTATAGCATTAAAGACTTTCTAGAAGACAAGGCTGCCTGGCAGTGACACGAATTGCTCCTTTCTACATTTAAAAAAAAACTGTATTAGATACTAAGATGAATTAATAGGGACCGGACTGAGTTTCTTGGGGTGTTCTTCTCAGTCTGTAGCATTTCCGAACCCCCGGTAGAGTCACAAAAATTTTGACAAACCTAAATAATTTTTTAAAAATTTCAAAGGGAATAAATTTTATTTTATTTTTTTATTTTATTTTATTTTATTTGCGGTCCCTACTCCACCAGGAAACCGTGGAGACATGGAAGGTGCGACTTGAGCAACCAAAGGGGAGATCCGCCACAATCGCGGCCGTCAGACCGGTCGTGGACGAGAGGCTGGAGAGAAGACACGGTGCTCTCTCCTACCGGTTGTCACAGATACTTACCGGGAACGGTAGCTTCGGTAGGTATCTGTGGCGAAGACACCGGGAAACCACGGCCGAGTGTCAACACTGCGAGAAGGAATATTTTGAAATTCTTCCCCAAAGGGGTCGAAAGGAGGAAACAAATTATACAAATTATAACTAAAAACTTCACGTTGATATCATAAGATGGAACTTATGATATCCGTAGAGATAATTGCAACGGGAGTTTCAATTATGTCACGAGCCAAGCCGGAGGGCACAGTTAGAGAACAATAATAAGATCATACTGTACCAAGGGAATAACACGCCAAACAACATTGAACACGATACTATAAAATAAAAAATTAGCTTGTGTATTTTACACAATGCTTTGTTCATGTTGGCGTATCATCAATTACACGCATCGGATATTAAATTGAGAACAAGAAAGAGATGAAAGAAGAGCTTGTGATTATTTAATATACTTTCTGAGAAAAGACGTCTTGTTACGCCTCGTCTACGATTTAAGATCTGTGGATTGAAGTCTTAATCTTTGAGATTTTACTAGTGAATGAGTCAAGGCTGTGACGATAGAACGATTTGAAATAAGTCTACAGATTTGGATGAAATTTAACACAAAATAGCTTTATTTAATTTTAAAGATTATCTGAAAATTATAATATACTAGCTGTTCCCCCCGGCTTCGTTCACGTAGAAGTCGTTATCACGTTAAATCATTACCCTGTTTTAGCGTAGTCGGTTAAAAAGTAGCTTATGTCCATCCCAGGGTTTAGACATGGAAGCGTAACAGACAGACAAACAGACTTACTTTCGCATTTGTAATATTAGTTGGGATTAATAAAATAGTGCAGCTCCATCCACGTGGAATTCTGTGTCCATTCCTGCATTCCATGAGAACCTATTTCGACAATAAAACTATCAAACTAAACGAAATTTGTCTTATTTCAGACAAAAATGTTCTCTAGACAAATTTTCAAATACATGTTGCTATCGTAGAATGAGCACGGAAGGATATATTTCCAAAAAGTCTGCTTTAGTTCGCATTTTTTTCAATATGGCGTCGCTAGCGGGAAAGATACGAATTGACAAAGTTGAAATTCTCATCAAAATCTTTAATACTGCCAATTTTCAAAACTCCCGCAAAACTTTCCAAGTAAAACTACGAGATCCAAAGACTGGAACTTCAACGTTTCGCAGGCGTGCATAATACCTATTATTATAATGACATGACTCTCTCTCTCTCACACACACACACACAGACACACACACTACTGCTCGTTCGCTCTAACTTTGCCGCTCGGCTCCATACTAAAGTCAAATTTTTAATTAGACGAAGTAAATTGACAGCAACTAATGTCACTTCTTCATACAATGTTGCGTATTTTCTATGACGAAGTGACATTAGCTACTGTCAATTTACTTCGTCTAATTAACAATTTGGGTATACGCCTCTACGCCAGCGGCAAAGTTAGAGCGAACGGGTAGTAGTTGTTTCAAGGTATGACCTTGTTTACACTCATTACCTACCATTGTTGAGTTTGCTACAGGTAGATATGAAATTATCTTGAAGTGGTTTGTGGTCATGACTGGATACTTTTTGATGTTAATCAGAATTCAACATTAACGAGCACGTTTTATGTAAATACTATGAAGGTTACAATATAAATATTATCATAGTTTAGTACACAAACTTCCAAGGGCCTAACCTGGGCTCCCAACCGTAAACTGTTAGGTAGGATACGTGCAGTTTTTAGTCGATAGGAGTCCGGCATAGCATCCATGTAGGATTTTCTTCACGTTGAAAAAAAAAGGTTAGTACGTAAAACCTGTAGGTATATCTCTTTCACCTTACTTCATATCTATGTATCTGTGTGCGAGGGAGACGTAGCTATATAATTTATGGCTCCCGTTCCCGTGGGAATACGGGAATAAAATATAGCGTCACCAGGGGATAGTGTAGCCTTCCAACAGTGAAATAATTTTACAAATCGGTTCAGTAATTTCGGAGCTTATTCGATGCAAACAAACAATCAATCCTTCTTCTTTATAATATTTGTATAGATATAAATATCATTGTTATTCATTCACGTTAAAATGGTTGAATGAATTTGATTGAATATTATAATATATAGGTACGGCAAATTTTTAGGCAGTTAATTCCGTTTTGAATAGCTGCGATGCATGACTATACCTAAATAAAAATTGAGTGTTGGGATTATCAGATTATAACCATATAACGCAGCCGATGCGTGATATTCGAGTTTAATCAATTTTCGTATTCAGTTTCATCACAAAATTGGTTTCATATCACTCTTTCACCGAAACTATTCAAAAGATCGCACGATCTAATTAGACATTTTGTTTCCAATGCGTGTGTATACAACTTAGGCAATATATACGATTTTGGAAAACCGTACCTATTTTTCAACAAAAGAAAATCAAGTCCTACATCGAGATCAATATTTTTTCTAGTCAATTTCAGATATCACTCTATCACTGAACTTATTTTCATGTGTTTCCCAATGCCTAAACAACCGTTAAAACCTAATTCTGACTAGATAGATACACAACTCCAATACGTCCAAAAACAATATTTTCCAATGAAGAAAACTACATTAGAAGTATTTCACCGATGAGAGGTATGAAGGGTAAAAGGGGACCCGTGAGGTAAAAGGGGACACGTTCCTTTCCGCACACCAATTTGGGGCACTTCAAATTGAATAAAAAACGCCGAAACTTATTACTCACAACACAAGAACAGGGTAATTCTCGCAAGAAATGTGAATTTGGAAACATTTTAAGAATTTTGATGAGTTCCACGTATTTTTGTTGTGTCAGTATCAGTGAGTAGGTATCTTACTAATATCATAAATGCAAAAGTTGAAAGTTTGTGAGAGTGAATGTTTGCCACTCTTTCATTTTAAGGGGTTCCGTACCTAACAGGAAAAAACGGAACCCTTATAGGATCACTTTGTCGTCCGTCCGTCCGTCTGTCTGTCAAGACGATTTATTTGTTTTTATAATCAGCTCGCCAAATCGACGTCGCCACTGATGGAAAGCCGTGGCGCATCTAGCGATTGGAGGCCACTCTCACAGTCCGTAAGACTTCTGACAGTGGGCCTAAAATTGGCGGCGGCCCTGTGATGTGCCTCTTCACGCCCCGCTTGAAGAACCCGGGATTGAAAGATGAGGAAAACATGTGTGCGGGCAGGTCGTTCCTGGCTTTTATAGTTCGACAGAGGAACGATCATTTGAAACGCCCAGTTCTGGCGAAGATTCTCTCCATTGTGTATGAGTGGCACCTCTGCCCGGCACGCGTTGTTCGAAATCGGAAAAGAGAGGGTGGGATCAGGTTGAAGTGCTCTTCAGAATACTTGCCGTTACATGCTCTAATGGCTAAACAAAGGCTGAAATTTGAATAGATTATAGCCTGGAATAACATACCCCGGTAATAAAGTTCCCATGGGAAGCGAGAGCGGGAATAATATTTTACGCGGGCGGAGCCAAATACGCAACCAAGTTTAATTATAAAGACGTTACCTATTTCTTGCAAAGTTATTATGTTTATTTAGAAGTAGCCGTGTAATAAATGAACAAGTTGTACTCTTGTTAACTTTTTCATTTAATATTTTAAATCGAGCTTATAACTAAGTTTAGAATTCAGACGATTGTTTTATAATAAAAGCTATATTAGTTCTGTCTGTTTACGAGAGCTTTAAAATTGCTTTTTAATATTATCTGAGACAAGAAAATTTGCTTATTAACTTTTATATTTTTTTTAATTCGGAGATTGCATACATTCCATTTCCCTGCTTCGGGAAGATTGGCGGATTTTGCGGAACTCCCGGCAACGGAACTATAGCAATTAACTATCCACTTCTGCCTACTCTCGTTCGTCGCAGGTTAGGTCAGAGATTTAGTCACTACGACCCGACGAAAGGACACCCCGAAATAGAGCCCACTTTGGAAGCCCACAAACGTCCTAAGGAGGTAAGTTCGCGTCGCATGACACCGAAACCTCTGAAAGCAAAAGAGAGGGAATACGGTCCAGCGAGGACTAGAATGCACCCATGGATAAGCAGGGAAGGGCAATCCTCCATCAAAAGAAAAGTTTTCCCATAAATGCCCCTTTCCCACCAAAAAATCTTCTTCCCGGGATAAAGAGTATCTTACATCGATATTTGTTGTATAAAGCCTTATTACTGTAAAATGGTATTATGTATAATTCTTTATACTGTTGATTGATGGCACTTGGTGGAACTTGCTTCACATATTGCAAACGACACTTGTATTGTTCAACAATATTCTGAAACAGTACAAGTGTCGTTTTCAATATGTATGTATTCGTTTAGTAGTTTTTGCATAAAAGCAGCATTAACTTTCACTCCAGATACAATATTTTATAACATGACATTCACGCACACACGATACGCCATTTTCGCTATATACAGATAAGACATAAAAAGCGCTTTCTGTTTGTCATCGTCCCTATGACTAAGGGGTGGGACGTGTTGTCGCAATAAATCTGTCAACGACCTAATTCTAAAGGTAAGGTTGAAGAAAAACTATATACCTACCCGTGTATAGAACATCCTGTATTTTGTTACGTCATTCGTCTTTATAGATACAGGTTGTTCTTTTCGTTTTAACTTTTCAGATTTTATATAAGAGAATTTGATTTAGAATTTTAATATTGTTTAAACTTACTTTCTTTTTAATATTGTTTTGGACTTAGGCCTTATGGGCGGCTTAAAATTTTTTTACGGCTGGTTGTCACGACCGGCGGCTGTCCATTTTAACACGGCAATAGGCTCACCACCCATAACATGGACGTATCCCATGCCTCTGCCTATCCCTTCCCTTAAAGTAAAACAATCATATTTGAAGTGTCTATTCCATTTAATCTGGTAATTATTTACTAAAACAAGATGACTAAACTATATTGCTCTTGTCAGATTTGTCCCTTCAATATCTTGATTACAAAATTACTGGACCTTGTAGCGTAATGGATCCTCAAATTTAATGCCTTTGAAGGATATTGTACGGTTCAATTTTAGATTAAACACCTTCAAAATAAGCCAAATTCCTAAAATTACATTCCTTGAGAAGGTAGGCATTTGAGAACGTAATAGAGAATTATTATATTTTCCACTGGGAGCTTCATTTTATGTATTTTTGATTAGGTATTGTAATCAACGTAATGAAACTAAACTCCAAGAAAGAGAATTATACTACTAATCATACTAATATTAAATAATAAATAAATATTCACGGACATTTCACACAACGCTATCTGATCCCAAAGTAAGCTAGGAATAACCTGCTTGTGTTATGGGTATCAGACCACGGATATTATAATAATAATAATAATAAATAGAAATATACAACAAAATGAAATATACTACACAATGGTTCTGTATTTGACAGATGTCAAGACACAATATTTACAATTATAAAACACACAATAAAATGGTAAAATAAATGTTGACCCGATCCAGAAAACGAGAAGCACAAGTAACACCTCCGGACTCATCACTCAGCTCCGCCTCTCTTCCCCGTGAATGTGTAACAGCGCCAAGGGGAATTGCAGAGGCGTCGAGCTCATCGTCGAGTGATGAGTTTTTCTCTCCGCCGACGTCGCCAACACCTGTACGTCGGCCGGGGAGAGGCCGGCCACCGTCTCGCTTGGGACCCCGACGCCCACCGGCATCGCATAGGGCCCCCGCTTCCGGTGGTAATGTGCACCGCATGAGATGGACCACACCTATCAATGAAAATGTCATGCGGGCATATTTTATGGCTACAGAGGTTGAAACCAACCTCACTGCGTATCGTAATCGTATACTGCCTCTGTTTCAGGAGCTTGAACCATCTATCAACGTATCGGCTCAACGATTATCGGACCAAGTGCGTGTCATTCAACGCAATCGTATGTTGGATGACGCTGTACTTGACCGTTTACGCTCAGAGTGTCTGCAGAATAGGCGTGTTATCCCTCCTCCGCAACAAACTGTAAGTACAGCAGATAATATCAGCATAGTTGTGGATGACAGTATCACTGCTGTGGATGACACGTATATTCGTGCAGATACGCAGTACAATGACGAGGCTAGGGTAACTTTGGAATGTGCAATTCATGAATATCGTTTCATACCTATTGAATTAAGACCACGATTGCCCCGGTTACCCATGCATAGAAAAAACCTGATGCTGGTTAGTGCGGTTGACTCACTATTATCTATTTATTTAGATAATAGTGGGTCTCTCGGTGATACCCATTCGATCCTGTATTGTGCAGCTGTTGCGGTTTGCCGTGTAGCTAAAGTAAAAATGCCATCTAAAGACCTGGTTACACGGCCAAAGCCAACCGTTCCTGTTTGGCAATCCAGGATCGAAAGACGTATCGCCGAAGCGAGAGTGCTAATCAGCAAATTAACCAGTTTCAGATCAGGTAACACTCGGCCAAAGGTAATGCGCTTTGTGAAACGAGCGTTTTCTGGGACTGAAATTAGTCCTGAGGAATATACCGCTCGGGTCACGGAGCGCATTGATTTTTGGAAACAAAAAGTCTATGCATGGGCACACCGTATACGTAGGTTTAGAAAGCGCGTCGATCGATTTCAAATTAATTGCTCATTCCAAAGAGACCAGAGGTGTGTTTATAGAAATTGGGAGCAACCAGATAAAGGTGTGAGTATTGGTAGCCTACCGGATGCTGATGAAACGAACATGTTTTGGCGAAGCGTCTGGTCGGCACCTGTAAATCACACCGAAGGTGACTGGATGTGCGGTGTCGAGAGAGCATGTGAAGGTGTTGTAAATATGGAACCAATAAGAATAGATTGTTCAGATGTGGCTAATGCAGTTCGTTCGGTATCAAATTGGAAATCTCCAGGACCGGACGGACTGCATAACTTTTGGATTAAATGGTTCCGTAGTTCACATGCTCTTTTGGCATCTCAGTTCCAGGCGGCCATTGATTCTGGTTCACTCCCAAATTTTATGACCACAGGAGTTACTCACCTGCTACATAAGACAGGAAGTACCTCGAACCCCAGCAATTATAGGCCGATCACTTGTTTGCCATCGGTCTATAAACTTCTCACATCCATTTTGAGGGACAAAATTGCCAAGCATATTAGCTATAATACGGTAATAAGTGCCTCTCAGAATGGATGTAGAAGTGGCGCTCGAGGTACTAAAGAGCTCCTCCTCATTGATATGGCCATCAGCCAACAGGTTCGCCGCAACCGCAAAGACCTCTCCGTATGCTGGATAGATTATAAGAAGGCGTTCGATTCCGTACCTCATACGTGGCTTTTGAGGGTGTTAGAGTTGTATAAAGTAGATACAACTCTATGCACCTTTTTAAAGTCATGTATGAGTCAATGGAGAACTATTCTTAGCTACCCAGGATATCGAGGGCCATGCGGTAGTGGTGAACCTATAAAAATCGAGCGGGGAATATTCCAAGGTGACAGTTTGAGTCCTCTTTGGTTTTGCCTAGCACTGAACCCTTTATACTCTACTTGAAAGTTCAGGGTTAGGTTATAGGTTGCGAAGAGGAGGTCAGGTAATATCTCACTTACTTTATATGGATGATTTAAAGTTGTTTGCTACAACAAACTCACAATTGATAGATTTACTAAAGGTAACTGAAAACTTTAGTAATTCTATCAAAATGGAGTTTGGTGTAGATAAATGTGCAGTCATGCATATTAAGCGAGGGAAGATAATGGAATCAGATGGTATTCAGCTTTCTGATTCCGTCCATCTGACGTCACTCCTCGTAACTGATACCTATAAGTACTTGGGTATATCGCAGGCTTTGTGCATCAACGAAGCTGACTTGAAACATTCATTGCGAGAGCGTTTCTTTGGTCGCCTGAAAAAGGTACTAAACAGTCTTTTATCAGGTGGCAACAAGGTTCGCGCTTATAATGGATGGGTCATGCCACTTCTGATGTACTCCTTTGGTATACTCAAGTGGACTCAAACCGAATTGGACGCTTTGGATCGGAGGGTGCGCACATTGCTAACCGCATACCGTATGCATCATCCACGTTCATCTTTAATGAGGATGTACATCCCACGAAGATATGGAGGACGTGGCTTTTTAAATGCCAAAAGCCTCCATAATCGCGAGGTGTACAACCTCAGGCAGTATTTCCTTAGCATGAGCGTGGATATGCATCGTGATGTGGTTGCAGTGGACGCTGGACTCACCCCGCTTGGTTTGGCTAGAGAGAACTGGCATAGGCCTACAGTACTTAGCCTTGGTGACCGTCAGGAGGTATGGCAGAGTAAGGAGCTACACGGGAGGTTCTATCAGGCCCTACATGGGTCTGATGTGGACTTTTTAGCTTCCGTAGCCTGGCTACGTTTCGGTGATCTTTTTGGAGAAACCGAAGGTTTTGTCTGTGCAATTGCAGATGAAGTTATCAAGACGAACAACTATAGGAGGCATATTATGAGGGACGGCACGATCGACATTTGTCGAGCGTGTCACCAACCTGGTGAGTCCCTCAGACATATAGTTTCCGGTTGTCCTCGTCTTGCTAACAGCGAGTACTTGCACAGGCACAATCAAGTAGCCAGGATTATCCATCAACAGCTCGCTCTTAAGTACCACCTGGTGGACGTTGAGGTTCCGTATTATAAGTATGTTGCCGAACCAGTTCTCGAAAATGGTCTTATCACATTGTACTGGGACCGTTCTATCATCACAGACAGGACTGTTATAGCTAACAAACCTGATATTGTGGTGATAGACAGGTCCGAGCGCAAGGTTATGATTGTCGATGTCACAATCCCTCATGATGGCAATCTCGTGAAAGCTGAAAAAGAGAAACAAATTAAATATTTAGATCTAGCTCGCGAGATTGTCGATATGTGGGATGTGGACTCGGCAATCATAGTCCCGATAGTTGTAACTGTGAACGGACTCATAGCCAAGAGCCTCGACCAACATCTAAAGAGGCTCGCGTTAGGTAGCTGGGTCAAGGGCCAGATCCAGAAAGCAGTTCTGCTCGATACGGCACGTATTGTGAGGAGGTTTCTGTCTCTGGAGCCCTAACCACCGGTATCTTGGTCCCTGTATCCGATGCCGGTGGGATGCTATTTTATATATTTTTAAATAGATTTTATTTTTATTTTTATCATTTTAAATTTATTTAAAAATGTATCTAATATGTGTATTTGATGAATAAAGGACATAATAATAATATATGTTTATTTTTCACAAATATTACAGACAAAGTTACATTAAATCAGTGAAGCAACCATAAAAGTGATTATACATCAGAATTTTGTGTCAACCAAAACATGAAAGAAAATAACTTATAATAAACCCTGTCTTCTAAACTAGGCAATTTGCCTGTGTCTTAGGGGACAGTGTTCGGTCAATTGGAATGTTTCCATTTCGAATTGAAACTTTTTCATTGACATGTGTCACATGACGTGAGTCAGTTTTTGGATGTAATATTCAGTGATAACAATATGGTACTGAGATATATGCGTTTGTGTGTGTGTGTGTGCGTGTGTGTGTGTGTGTGTGTGTGTGTGTGTGTGTGTGTGTGTGTGGCGGTATCACTACCGACTGCGCCACAGAGGCAGTCGATATTACAAAATATTTGAAAGTTTGTGAGGATGTTAGGATGTTTTTTACTCAATCACGCTCTAACCATAAAAAAGAATCATAGAGATAGAGTATAGTCTAAATATTTTCCCTTGTAATGCGGAAACGGAAACCGATATCCACACGGGTGAAACCCTATAAAAATAATTCTCTTTCTTGGTAAATAATATAAATTTAATTTTCTATCATGGACTTTGGTCAATAACTTCAGTGTAGAACTCCTACGAAAGAGGTTTTCTATCTGACACCCACTGACCTCAATATTAAAGACATCACAGCGGGGTCGCGTCGCGTCGGTGATAAATTTAACCCAGTTGGTATTCGCCATTCTGGCGCTGACTGCAGTATGTATGACTATGAAATTAATTTAGCGTTCTTTTTTATTTTGTGTTTGAAAGTTTCGCAAATGTAACTTTTTTAGAATTAAAATGTTTCATTTCAAATGAAACACGACTGTTATATAAAACTAACGGACGTCACGCAGTTTCGCCCGCGTAGCTCCCGTTCCTGTGGGAATACGGGAATTAAATATAGCCTATGTTCACCAGGAATAGATAATTTTTCAAATCGGTTCAGTAGTTTTGAAGCCTATTCGATGCCAAAAAACAATCAAATCTTTCCTCTTTGTAATGTTAATATAGATTCATAAAAATCAGGCCAAACTACCATGTACAGCGCTAAAAAAAATATTATAAATTATAATTTTTGTCTTGAAACAAGACACATTTTCGTTAGCTTATTAAAACCGCCTAATATCAATCAGTCATCCGCTAAGGGTAATTTGCGAAGCTTCTTCAGGTTTCACTCGGGAAGGTTCTTTAGAGACAATGAGATCAGCATGACTTGTAGATTTTCTTCGCTTAAGCTACATACCTCATACGCCTTACAATCAAAGACAAGGACGTCAGGAATTTTGGCTGGATTACATGGGCTTTTCTGTGTCCCCTGATTTAATAAAATTAAAGATTTGTATGTATCAGTAACAGATAAATAAACGGTATCAGTCTATAAATTAAATTCATTAGCCCATATATGCCCAGCGGGTCGTTTTTGTCCTGAAAAACTGGATTTGGTAAACGCGCTATTTCGTCCTTATAAAACGTTAATTTTCAATGCCTAGTGTGATTTGTCAATAAATCAAAGTACCGTCTACCAAAATAAATGAAAATACTTGGATTGGGTTGGAGTTTGTTGTCACTAGTGACAGTTGTTTTTATGACTTGATTTTTGGTGACAAAAAATTCCGACTCTGCTGATAAAAATGTGAGTAACATCGTTTTCTGCGTAAAAATACCCAATAAGTCATTTGTTTTATAATATTAGATAGTTATTCTTTTCAATAACAGGAAATGTGGTATAAAATACTTATTTTATTCCTAAGATATAGCTGTCAGAACACTGACGGGTCGCTATTGACCCATTGGGTAAAAGTGTAACTAATGTAAATTAGGTCTGAGGGACCGCTTTACACGAATGATATCATTGAAGTGTTGGAAAATTTGGACTCCAACGATGATGTACTGGGTGCTGATATTTTTATTAATCCTCCTGGTGATGGCAAGGTATCAGATGGTGATTCAGGGGACGAAGAAGTTACATTTTTCTATAACTTATCACGTCGACAGCTACTTGCGCTGGCAAATCTTACTTATAGACGACCAATTACTGCGGAAACCGCGTCCAGTGAAGATGATGAACTTCATGATACACCTCCATTACCACTGGAACAAATAAGGCGCAGAGGAGGAAGAGGGAGACCCCAAAGAAGGGTTAGAGGAGCAATTACTCAGCGTCAAGCGCGTGGAGGTTGCTCTTGGAGATCCTTCCAAGGATAATCGTGCGTGGACTATACCACTTCCTAGGTCCGTTTGACGTTGTCTGAAAATAGTGATCCTATCGAATTCTTTCAACTTTTTTTCAATCGTGAAGTAATTGTTCACTGGGTCAGACAAACAGTTACATTATGCTGTTCAATCGGGAAATATGAATTTCTCTTTTCCAGACCAAGAAATTATTGTTTTGTTGGTATTATTATTTTGTCTGATTATGTTCCGCTACTGTGACGCCGCATGCACTAGTAAAGCATTGAGGATACTCATACAACTCATAACTTGCGGCACAAAGTATGTGCCGCAAAGATTTGAAGAGATTTTTCGTTATTTTCACGTGACAGATAATACTGAACTGTCAGAAAATGATAAGATGGCGAAAGTACGCCCGCTGATTGACATGTTAAATGCCAAATTTCTTCTGTATCTATGCTCGTAAAGAACAACATAATAAGCATCAATAAATCTATGGGTCCCTATAATGGTAGGCATGGTTGCAAACAACACATCAAAGGGAACCAATAAGATTTGGTTTCAAAATATGAATTGCTGCAACGAGATTGGGCTACAGCCTGTAAATAAATAAATAAATATAAGTAAATTTATTATTTACATTTAAACATGATAAATGAATACATATTTAACAACATTCTGGTATCTTCATTCATTATAAACTAAGTAGCACATTTAACCACGGGGTCGTTTTTGACCCTTTAAAAAAACGTATTTCTCTCAGTGCCACCTCCGATTTTCACTTACAATATCCATAGGGGCCCTTCAACCTACCACATATCCAAAAATGAAAGAAATTGGAAACAAAAATAGTTCTGGGCATATATGGGTTAGGAACTGATAAAATTTATAAGCACTTTCTTATTCGCAAAGAAATTTGTAAGTACCTACCTACTTTTATTGTTTGGTGGTGGATGCATGAAGCAGCATGAAATGAATTATTAACTAGTAGAAGTTTCAATCGCTCAAAGTTAGGTGAGTGTTATATTGACACTAGTAAGGTGGTCCTCCCTACTTATCGAAATTGGTTGCTGTGGCCTTTAGATCGTTGCAGTAAAAAGGTGTGGCTCTGCCTCTGTCAATAACATATATTACCATTGAAACTGATAGAGAAAATCTGTGGCTAAATGCTGTTAAATTATTTGAAGGCGTAAATGCAGTAGCGACATACGATCACCAATCTAAGTAAACTCAGGAGTCCTGGGATATCTCTCCGAGGGCTTACCCAAGGCTCCCAACCGTAGGCTGTAAGGCAGGATACGTGAGGTTTTTTAGTCAGGAATGGCATCCACGAGAGAGTTTTCCTTACGTTAAAAATAAGGAGTTATCTAAGGATTTAAAGAAACGTAAGATGTTTAACATTGTGATTGTTTAAAAAAACACTGACCAAGCCAGGTTATGAGGATTGAATCCTAAAATAGCACCTTCAAATTGAACGTTGCATTTCCAACACTAAATATTCAAACCATGTTTTTCATACATACATATGGTCACGCCTTTATCCCCGAAGGGGTAGGCAGAGGCATATTATATGCCCAAATTTCACCTTTTTGTATAATTTGTCCCACGTAATAGGTGGTGAGCCGTATTGCCGTGTTTAAATAGACAGGCGCAGGTTGTGACTGCCTGCTGTTGAAATAAAGCCTTCAACTTAGCTTAACGACTGCCATTTCACTGGCAACCGGGACCAACGGCTTAACGTGCCTTCCGAAGCACGGAAACGCTCAAATAAATGTCACAAAGTGATCACATGAATGGTCACCCATCCATGGACCGGCCATAGTGAAAGTTGCTTACTGCAGTGATCGCTTACTGAACACTGAGTCCGCGGGGCCACGAGCGCTTCGTTTTTCAATAATACATTTTAGTCCCTTTCATTTAGGCTCAATCAACAAAGTCATCTTTCAACGAGTTTCAAAGGGATTTATTTATCAATTAAATATTCACCCGACATTCAATTTTATTTAAAGTTAACTTAATTTGACTTTTTTCATTAAATTTACCTACCTACATAAATTAAAATGTAAACCAGATATAGTTGTAAAATAATTACTAGAACTGATTAGTTAAGTAGATAGTTAGTTAAGTAGATTTTTTTTGGACATTCACACACAACAAAATCCAGCTCAAATTAAGCTAATATAAGCTTGTGCTATGAGATCTAGACTACTGATATACCTACATACTTATATATTTCTAAATACGTACATATCATACATAGAAAACACCCAAACCCGGAAACAAACATTTGTGGGTCGCACAAATATTTGGACCGACCCAGGAATCGAACCCAGGACCTCCAGCGCCGCAGGCGGTATCACTACCGACTACGCCACAGAGGCAGTCAAGGCAGATTATGTGCTTCATAAACCATAATAAAAGCTATCTCAACACGTAAAGTATTTAGTCAAAATTACAAATTCCATAGTGCGTATTATGGTTTTTCTAAGAATTACTTAACAGATACTTTAATAATAAATAATTGATTCCTAGATACCATCACGATATCTCTTCTTATTTGAAAATGTAAAATGACTAAGTGATACGATTTTTACTACCTGAAAAAGTAAATCATGAAGTACTAGGTACTTCATGAAGTAAATCATGAAGTACTATGTACATCATGAAGTAAATCATGAAGTACCTACTGGATACTTCATGATTTACTGTTAGAACTAGTGTAGAGTTAAAGTAGTCGTTTGGAAACAAAAAACATTTCTGTAGTAGTAAAAGCCTTTGGATACTACAAACTTTTTTTTCTGAAAGCTCTAACGTCTAATAATATACATTTACAAAATATGTGTGGCCCATAAATGTTTGTCTCAAGAGTCTGGGTGTTTCTATGTTTGTTAAGTATGTATTTCAAAGTATATAATATGTATTGATATCTGTGGTCTGATACCCATAACACAAGCAGGTTAGTCCTAGCTTACTTTGGGATCAGATAGCGTTGTGTGAAATGTCCGTGAATATTTATTTATTATTTAATATTAGTATGATTAGTAGTATAATTCTCTTTCTTGGAGTTTAGTTTCATTACGTTGATTACAATACCTAATCAAAAATACATAAAATGAAGCTCCCAGTGGAAAATATAATAATTCTCTATTACGTTGTCAAATTCCTACCTTTTCAAGGAATGTAATTTTAGGAATTTGGCTTATTTTGAAGGTGTTCAATCCGAAATTAAACAGTACAATATCCTTCAAAGGCATTAAATTTGAGGATCCATTACGCTACGAGGTCCAGTGATTTTGTAATCAAGATATTGTAGGGACAAATTTGACAAGAGCAATATAGTTTAGTCATCTTGTTTTAGTAAATAATTACCAGATTAAATGGAAAGATAGATACTACAATTATGATAGTTTTAATTTAAAGGAAACGGTAGGCCTAGGACACGCCCACATTTCACTTTATAGTTTTATGTCCCATGTTATGGGTGTTAAGCCTATTGCCGTGTTGAAATGGACAGCCCTAGGTCGTAACGACCCGCTGTAAATAAAATTTAATTGAATTACCGAATCTATTAATAATTCGATTTTAGATGTGCTACCCAAGCACATCACGTTTTACGAAGTGGGTTACTCATGGCTCCGTGACCATAATTCGTATAAGTCGATCTCTGTAGTGATCATTATATATGGGCTATAATTTATCAAAACAAAATAAATAAATAAATAATAAATAAATATTCACGGACATTTTCACACAATGCTATCTGATCCCAAAGTAAGCTAGGAATAACCTGCTTCTGTTATGGGTATCAGACCACGGATATTAATACTTAAATACTTTTAAATATATACTTACTTATACATAGAAACACCCAGACTCTTGAGACAAACATTTATGGGTCACACAAATATTTGTCTCCGGTGGGAATCGAATCCACGACCTCCAGCGTCGCAGGCGGTATCACTACCGACCGCGCCACAGAGGCAGCCAATGGCAAGATCTTCGTGAAATGAGTTTAAAATGTTCTTATCCAATCTCTTTGGTTCTACTAAGATATTATGAAAAAGTTGGCATACTAATTTGCTTTAAAGATTTTATCTACGAGTACTAACGATTATAATCTCTAAGTAATCTAGTTCAGTTCCATAAATTCTTCCTGATGATCCAAAGATATGAATTTGTATAGTCTAATTTCTAGCCCCGGCTTAGTTTGTACCTACTAGATAAATACGCCACAGTACACTTAAATCAAGATTAACGTTTAAAAAATAAATTAGTGTCAATTAGTAAAAACAACGATACAAATTATTCAAATCGGAAAGTAGATAATTATTTACTTAATTCCTTAGTGGCTAATAACAGAAAAGCTAGACCAATAGCCGGACAGCCCTGCCCTTCACAACTCCCTTTTACCCATCTCATCTTATCAATACAAAGCTTCAGATTGCAAGCCAATCTAGACTCGCCGACGTGTCTTCGCCCAAGACTATCGACCTCCATGACCGGGGGCCTAAGGACGGTGAGGGGGCTGCTCGCTGTCCTAACAGAAGGAGGCCCCAGACGGTAGCGTGACGTGAGAGACTAACGCACGCTTCTCCCCCCCCCCCCCTCCCCCTATGAATAGGGATAATCATACTACAGTCGAATTTTTAATTAGACGAAATAAATTGACAGCTACTAAACTTCTTCATACAATGTTGCTTATTTTCTATGACGAAATGACATTAGTTGCTGTCAATTTACTTCGTCTAATTAAATTAAAAATTCGACTTTAAGTGAGAAGGTTCAGTTCAGGCGCAGGGATCCGTATGCGGTTGACAGTCACGTCCGTGAAACCCGAAAACAGTATCTGTACAAAAAAAAAAACCCTTGACCGCGGGTGCCAGAGCAAAAATTTTGAGAGCAGTATTATTTATTAAATGCACTTAATATTTGCTCCCATAATACAAGTAATATTATTACAACTGTCACAGTTTAGTTGATTGTTTGTGCTTCTATGGCATCTTATAGAAGTAATGAATAGAAATTATATATTTTAATAGGAACAATTTTAAACCTATATAGAAACCGAGATAATGGTAGGAGGAAGAACCTAGTACATTAAATCTTTGTCGTCAAATAGGGCCCACTAAAAAGGAATTAACACAATATAGGTTATTATGCGCATTGCCCTTTAAATCAATGCGCATATAAGTATAAATATTTTTCTTTTTTTATTTATGTATGTTGTGCTTAGACCATTCACTAACCTAGATATCTGTGACCTATTATAATGCATCCAAATACAGATTCAAAATTTAAAATTTCTAAAGATATAACTCTACATAATGCGGACTCTAAAAATACTTGCCATACTTTTTACCTGATTATACACATCATATAAATATATCGGTATAAATACCCATTATTTATTTCTTTATATAACTTCTATGACACCACTTTGAACGAAAGACAAATATTAATCCAATTTAAAACTAAATACCAACCTTTAGTATATAAGTTCGAGAAGCCACACAAATGTACAGAAACAGTCACATACAAACACAACACAAGGAATTAAAAAACTTAACTTTTTTTATTTACACACTTACACGGAAAAATGTTATTTACACACTGATTTAATTTATTATGATTGGTTGTGTACGATCTTTATTCGTAGCGGATAGGACGTAGCGTCCGTCCCAAACTCTACGCGGCACTGCTGCTACGAAACGCCGTGAATACTTGTACGTGAAGTGCGCAAGCTTAGGCTGTACGCAGACTGTGCGTTTGTATCTCTAGGCGTTTTATCAGCGTTTGTAAAAATATTTTTCAGAAAAAAAACTATATTTTTTGATATTATTACTGCGTAAAATACTGCAGACTCGTTTGAAGAGTGGGATATTCGAATACAAATTGTTTTTGTTAGTCAATTTAATTATGTAATATTTTTTATGTAATTCTAAAGAGGTTTTTTTTCTGATTCGTAGAAACATAAATAAATATAAAACAATATTATCCAAAAAAGGGCATAGAACCCGAGTAAATGTGGAAAGATTAAACCCACATATTTACTGTGAAAATTGGAATAGGTTTACATCCATCGTGGTTTGCGGTTACGACTGATCACCTAATTGAATTTTGTCATTATAATCTACTAATTGATGTGAAAATATATTGAAGCGTTTGAAGTACTCACTATTACGATTTTGGGTATCTCTTTTATATTGTTACGTATATTTTGACTTCTAATCTATAAAAAATATTTAAGTATTATGTTTTTTATATTTCATTTTAAAACTGACTTTTAAAGCTTTACTTTTTTTAAAAAAATCCTATTTCATCAATTTGCTTCAATCCCCAAACTCCTATATCAACAAGATTTTTCGTTCATTAATTACAAAAATATATTTCATTTAGGCCCAAAGTTCAATATTTAAACAAGCCTTTGAAAGCCTCTTGTGTCTGAAACAGGGGTGTTAAATAAACACCAAATGGTTGTTATAATTGTTTACACAATGGACATTTGAACACATTTGCACACCATTATAATGGGTACTTATTTAATGTTTGTTTTCGTTATTTATTTCGACTAGCTGACCCGCGCAACTTCGTTTGCGTCACATGAGAGTGCGAAAGAGAGACGTAAATATTTTGAGTAATAGAATGTTTCCCGTCGCATTTACTCCCGTCGCGCCGCTTACATTTTTAGAACAACAACTTTATTAGAACTTTTTAAGATAAATAATTATGTTTTACACAATTTTTAGGTAACTTTTACCATTTGCTCAGCGTTTGCCTCGGAAGCTTTCAGACGGAAAAAAAAATCTAGTTTTTGAAACATTCTTGATTGCTGCTCCGCTGCTTTTCATCTAAGCGTAATGTTAAATAGCTTATAGCCATCCTCAATGAATTGACTATCAAACAGTAGAAAAAATTCTGAAATCGAACTAGTAGTTCCTGAGATCCTTGCGTTTAAACAAACAAACAAACTCTCAGCTTTATAAAATTAGTATGGATTCTGTTTTTGCGAAAAGCAGTGTAGAAATACCATTTATAACGTGTGAGAATCCCCACGGGCTTTGAAGGGTGTGTTAAATTTAAACAAAAAAAAAAAAAAAAAAAAAACCGATCAGGTGCGATTCAGACTCGCGCACAGAGGATTCCGTACCAAAAAACTGAAATTAATCATGTGTGTTGTATGGGCCCCGTTAATTATCATTATTTTTTCAATATTAATGTTATAGCGGCAACAAAAATGCATCATCTGTTAAAATTTCAGCTCTCCATCTATCACGGTTCCTTAGATACAGCTTCGTGACGTACAGACAGACAGACGAACTGTGAAGTCTCATGAATAGGGTCCCATTTTTACCTTTGGGTATGGAACCCTAAAAAGATACCACTGTTCTCCTGAAACCCGACACATTCACGCCAGAAATATGTGCCTTAGAAATCCGACCTGTGTAAATTATAGGTGTGTGTTTCCCTTAGACCATATAACACGGGACTAGCCTTTGCGAACCACCGCATACAAAAATATTCTGCCAGTTTTCATACAAGTGAAGGGGGAAACACAAAGACATATAAAATTTCATTGCATTTAAAAATGTATTAATCGACAAACGCGTAATGGCTGTTGTGTGTTAATTGTTATTGTACAGTCAATTACAATGTAATGTACTAGTTTAATCATATAAAATCATGTACTGATGTACAGGCTTTTCATAAAGCGTAAAGACCAAATGGTCATGTGCAATGGCAGAAAACAATGCTTAAGTAAGGCGCATCCTGTGGTTAGATGATCTAAGGTGTTTCCAGGGTAAAGCAATTTAGTACCGTGAGACATGGCGACACTGTGCAGCAACTCAGAGTTTGTTTCAGCTGGAACTCTTCATCTTACTTAAGTATGTAATCCCCCATCGCAACCTTCAACGTTACACGTAACTAATTACTATCTATTACTATTCTTCCTTTTAGCGTATGATGGATTTGAGCGCTCTCTTACTATTGGGAATAGGAGTGTATTTAATCTCACTTCCGAAAACATCTTTTACATTCAAAATTGATTTACAATTAGAAGTCGTAAGGGTTCTTCAAAATTCGTCTTAAAATGAGTTCACGATGCCACGCTTTTAGTGTGACTACTCTCAAATTAGGTGAGTTCATTCATTGATATCTAACCCTGTTGTAATAAGGTCTATCCAATTTGCTTAGATCAGATTTTTATTTTTAAAATACAGTACATTAAACTAAATATTTTACAAGAACAAAAATCACAAGTCTTTTTTTCCGTGAGAAAATTCTGTCATGGATGCTATGCCGGACTCTTACCAAATAAAAACCAACACGTTCTCAACCTACTGCCTACGGTTGGGAACGTGTAAGCTCTCGAAAGAATGTCTGTACCAGCTACAAAGAGTACAGTGAATGTTCAAATTCTTCACAAAAAAAATGTGAATGTCAAAACTTCTTCTGATTTAAAATACTTTGTTGTAGCGAACCCAGTCTTAAAAGTTGAACACTTTTTAATATAAAATTTATGACTTTTAAGTCTAACTCTTTTAATTAGCTCTTTGATATAGTACTTAGCTTAAAACTTTTAATGTAATGTCTAAGTATTCATTGGTAGTTTTCAAGGGATTCAGACTTATGTTATTTAAAACGTTCACCTGCGTTTTGTTGCCCCCTGTTGGAAAATTTCAGTACACTCTGACGTCATTTGAATAAATATTTTACTAATGTAGTTCTTATTTTTGTAATTGGCCTGTCCATTTCATAGTCCATTTAGCTACAATGGACTAACGTTGTAGCAATTAATTATTCTGTGTAGAGACATCTTTTTATATTTATATTGGCGGCCACTTTAGATGACTATTATAAAGTAGGCGGCCATAGGGAGCTGCTCACCGTCCTTAAGCAGGCCCTAAACGAAAGCGTGACGTGAGGTAATCACGCAAGCCAACCCCCCTTCCCCCAAGCACCCAATCCCAGCCCCCCCCCCCCCTCCCCAGGTGAGGCCACAGTGGTAGCCGTAGGTCTGCCGGGAGTTCTGGGGTATCCTTCCGACGGCTTACCCGGGGTTTCCAACCGTAGGCTATTAGGCAGGATTCGTGAGGTTTTTTAGTCGGTAGAAGTCGAATAGAATCGACGAGGATTATCACTCACGAAAAAAAATCTAGGTGGCCCTATGACGAGTCTCTTTACGCTCCGCAACCCGAGTTTGTTATGCCCGCCTTCCACTGCGAGCGAGTCGGACCCATTACGGACTCCGTTATACTCGTAACAACGATTTTCATACATGTCCTTCCACCAAAGCGGACATGACATGTATCGAAAACCATCGTTACGAGTATAGCGGAGTCCGTAATGGGTCCGACTCGCTCGCAGTGGAAAGCGGGCATTAGAATCCATTATAGTATTTCGAACAGCTGAAAAGATGCAAAGATGAAGAGTGATAGAGGGGAGGAGGGAGGTATTTTCATCAAAATGAAATTGAGTAAAAACACAATGTAGTTCATGAAACGTAAGTATATTTTCTTACTTTTTTAATAAGCAATTTACAAGGTTCAGGATCCGGCGGGCTTTTATTAAACTTTTTTAATGAAAGCTGAAAAATTTCGTGAACTGCGTGAGCACAAAAACTAACAGCGGAACTTTTTCGTAGAAAAGTTGGTATTTACACATTCACCTTGAAATCCTTGATGTACTGGTCAGGTATTAATATGACAAGCAAAACAGTTTTGTTTGTTTTGTCCTGGTTTGTTTGTCCTGGGACGTCCTTCCGAGGGCTTACCCGGGGCTCCGAACCATAGGCTGTTGGGCGTTACGTGAGGTTTTTAGTCGGTAGGAGTCTGGCATAGCATCCACGAGGATTCTCCCTCATGTTAAAAAAAAAAACAAAAAAAAGCAAAACAGTTTCAAGTTAAATTCATTATTAAATCATTTTATCTGCTTTAGTGGCACAGGCGGTAGTGTGACAGAATGGCTTACTCAGGTTCTGGGTTCGATTTCCATATCGGTCAAAATATTTGTGTGATCCACAAATATTTGGTTCTAAGTTTGGGTGTTTTTTTTAAAGTATAATGTGTATGTATTTATAAATACACTTATAAGTTTGGGCTGGCGGAGGCGTGGGGTACCATGTTTTTTTTTTTTTTTTTTTTTAACGTGAGGGAAAATCCTCGTAGGATGCTATGCCGGACTCTTACCGACTAAAAAACCTCACGTAGCGCCCAACAGCCTATGGTTGAGAGCCCCGGGTAAGCCCTCAGGAAGGATGTCCCGTGACTCCCAACAGACCTACGGCCGCCAATGCGGCCTCGCCCAGGGGGTGGTTCGGGTGCAATCCCGCGTCTATGGGGGGGGTTTCGGGTGTGACCCCGCTTCTAAGGGGGGGCGTGCGTGAGTGCTCACGTCACGCTGCCGTCATGGGCCTGCTTCTGTAAGGACGGTGAGCGGCCCTCTCACCGTCCTCAGACCCCCGGTCATGGAGGCCGATAGTCCTCGGCGAAGACACGTCGGCGGCGCCCAGGGCGCCGACTGCGGAACTCGGGTGGGAGAGTTCTCTCCCGCACCCGGCCCGCCGCCTCCTTCGCGAGCATGACCTGCTCGCAGAAAGAGGCGGCGCAGTTCCACTTACTCCCGCTGGAGAGCATGGCTCGCACCATGGCCTCAAGCGAGAGAGTGTCCACGCCCAGACCCACTACGAGGACCTGTCGCTGTTGTGCCCACGCCGTGCACTCCACCAGCGTGTGGAGCGCCGTGTCATCGCTGCGGTCCTCGCAGTGCTGACATTCGGCCGTGGTTTCCCGGTGTTTTCGCCACAGATACCTACCGAAGCTACCGTGCCCGGCAAGCATCTGTGTCAACCGGTAGGAGAGAGCACCGTGTCTTCTCTCCAGCCACTCGTCCATGACCGGTCTGACGGCCGCGATTGTGGCGAATCCCCCCTTTGGTTGCTCAAGTCGCATCTTCCATGTCTCCAGGGTTTCCTGGTGGAGCAGGGTCCGCTGGGCCTCGATTTCTCGAGACGCAGGCCTTTGGCCCCGCTCCAGCGCCTCCTTGCGCCATCTGAACAGTGACGCAAGGGCTCTCGCTTCCAGGTCCCATGGAGGGGTCCCGGCTAGGAGACATGCCGCCTCACCGGAGATCGTGCGGTATCCTCTTATCACCCTGACGGCCATCACTCTCTGCGGGCTCATCAGTCTAGCCTCATTGCTGGCCGTCAGGGTCTCCGCCCATACGGGAGCCCCGTACAGGGCCATGCTTCGCACGATCCCAAGGTACAGCCTCCTGTAGGGAGCGTTGGGTCCCCTGATGTTGGGCATCAGCCGCGCGAGTGCGGCCGATGCTCCCCTCAGTTTTGGGACCAAACTTCGGAAATGGTGTCCGAAGTTCCACCGGCCATCGAGTACGAGCCCCAGATACTTCATCGAGGGCTCGATGCCGATGCTGACGCCCCCCACCTGTAGGCTGGATCCCGCAGGTGGCCCCATCCGAGGTCCGTGGAAGCACAGAGCCTCGGATTTGTGAAGGGCGACCTCAAGACCCAGCCGCCGAATCCGACCCACGACCTGAGCAACCCCTGCCGTGGCCTTAAGTGCTGCGGCACGGTGCGTTGCTCCCCGCGCCGTAACGAGGGTGTCGTCGGCGTAACATGTTACGCCGACCCCTCTGAGCAACGGACCACGCAGCACCCAGTCGTAACCGATGTTCCACAGGAGCGGCCCTAAAACCGATCCCTGTGGAACACCGCACGACACATCTCGCCGACCCGGCCCTAGCCAGCTCGGGTAAGTTATGGCTCTCTCGGAAAGATAAGCCCCGACAATTCGACGGAGGTAGGGAGGCACTCCATGATAGATAAGCGCCTCCCTGACGCAGTTCCAGGGCAAGGTGTTGAATGCGTTGGCGATGTCGAGAGACACCGCCACCACCACCTCACCCTGTGAGACTGCTTCCTCCGTCAGGCCTCTAATGCGCATGATCGCGTCCACGGTGGAGCGTCCCTGACGGAAGCCAAACTGGCTATCCGCCAGATCAGGCCCCACGCGTGTGAGGTGCCCGACGAGGCGTTGTGCAATAATGCGCTCAAAGAGCTTGCACACCTCGTCGAGCAACACGATCGGCCGGTACCCTGATGGGGAATTTGCCGGCCGCCCCGCCTTTCGAATCAAGACCAGTTTCCCTGTCTTCCAGACCTTGGGAAACTGGCCTTTTTCGAGGCATGCGCTATAAAGACCCATAAGTCGAGGCGCAAGCTCCTCGAGAGCCAGGACCCATGCACGGCCTGGAATGCCGTCGGGTCCAGGGGTGGTGTTTCTACGGGATTTAAGCCGCGTGGGGTACCATGTAGTAATAAAAACCAGCCAAGTGCGAGTCTGATTCGTACAAGGAGGGTTTCGTAACAAAAAATGGCACGAGTATTACAATAGCTGTTTGCGGCAGTGGCATACATAACTTTTTCTACGTCCATGAAATGAATAAATACATAAAATCATCAATGTTGAACTTTATTAGGAATTATAGTAATTTACATTCTGGATGGTACAACTATTAAAGTTTATAACGGGCGTATAAGAAGAATTTCCTGGAGTATTGGTGGAGTTGCACGGGATATCTATGTTCACTTCTTTGATGTTTTTCTTGTCTATTGCATTTAGTAGGTATCTGATTAGATACTTCATCCACACAACCTAATTACATGCGATGTTTAGTCGTGAAGCAAATACGCGCGCTTTTTGGCATATCAAATATGTTGATTTTTTGATGCCATAGCCTTAGAATATGTAACACGACTTGGCATGAATGAGTACTATTGAGATATGACTTGTGGTTATGTATTAAGCAAATTACCAAATGGTCGTAGAAAAATACGTTTGTTGTTTGGTAGCCCTTTTATTTTTTTCTGAATTAAGTCATCTGTGAAAATTTCAGCTTCAGGCAAAAGGTAGACAAACAGATTTTATCTTTTGGGTATGTAACCCTAAAAATAAAACTGTCTATCAATCAATCAATCATATCAGCCTATAACAGGACACTGCTGGATGTAGGCCTCAACTGTCTTTAATCAACGTAATAAATATACGAGATATTATTATAAGCTATAGCTATCCAGCTCGACACAGCGTGACCTTCATCTACCTAAATTGCAATCTCGATCCGTTCGCATCATTAACTATCGACCATTTTGGGGTTACATAATGGAATTACGTTTTAGTGGGACAGTGGGTTTAACCGTGAAATCATATTGTGCTCTATATATCTAGTTTTAATATGATGACGATGAAGAACATTACTACGAACCTATTGATATTTCTGCAAAAATAAAATAAGATTAAATATTTGTGGACATTCTCACACCACATAACCTAGCTCAAATTTCATACATACATACATACATACATATGGTCACGCCTTTATCCCCGAAGGGGTAGGCAGAGGCATATTATATGCCCACATTTCACCTTTGTATAATTTGTCCCACGTAATAGGTGGTGAGCCGTATTGCCGTGTTTAAATGGACAGGCGCAGGTTGTGACTGCCTGCTGTTGAAATAAAGCCTTCAACTTAGCTTAACGACTGCCATTTTACTATAATTCTACTATGATTTTACTGGCAACCGGGACCAACGGCTTAACGTGCCTTCCGAAGCACGGAAACGCTCAAATAAATGTCACAATGTGATCACATGGATGGTCACCCATCCATGGACCGGCCATAGTGAAAGTTGCTTACTGCAGTGATTGTTTACAGAACACTGAGTCCGCGGGGCCACGAGCGCGCTCAAATTAAGCTTGTATAAGCTTGTGCTATGGGATCTAGACGACTGATAAACATACGTATTTATAAAAGGTACTGTGCGCATGTGTATCTATGCTTCAAAAACTCAAAACGTACTGAATCGACTGAGCTCAAAATTTGACTCGGTATTAAATTAGGTTTCAGAGTTGGTTTTAGACATATTTTTGCATCATTATCATCCCAGCGATAAAAATCAATTTTTGCTAGTCAAAACTACCCTCATTTAAAATCAATCGTTAACTAACGAGCTAAGGTAGTAGACGTTAGCGGGTTAGAGAGTAAAGTGTATTTTTTTTTATAGACGGTAAATACTTGGCAGGCTTTCGCCTTCCAAACGTTAGTACACGAGCCAAGTAATTTAAACCGGTTTTTGTTACTTTTGTAATAGACTACTTTTTTAAATATGGAAAAAGACTACTTTTTGTTTTAATGAAAGATTCACTTTAAATAAAATAACATTCTGTCGAGATTTAGAAGGTCTGGATCATTTTGAGTATGTTCTCATATACATAGAACCTAATATAAAATTAAAGATATTTTTAAACCAGTTACAATGTTTTTTTTTAACGGGAGAAAACTCAATAGTGACTAGATTTCGTTAGATAAGTTATTCAACCGTCACCTACATATACTACATGATTATAATTATTTATGTGTTAACTAACACAAAGGTTATAAATAAATAAATAAAATAATAAATGTTTATTAAATCACATATTATACAACAGAACTTTGAACAGAAACTGATTCCCAAGCTAGGCTATTATTGCCTGTGTTATGGGAACCACTGTTCCGTCTTACAGTGATACGTTTGTCAATGTCACTATACAGTGGTTCTTTTAATAAGGGATAATATCCTACTAATATTATAAATGTGAAAGTTTGTGAAGATGTTTGGATGTTTGGATGTTTGTTACTCAATCACGCTCTAACAGCTGAATGGATTGGGCTGAAATGTTGTGGAAACAGAGATAGTTTATAGTCTGACATAACACATAGGCTACATTTCATCCCGCGAAAATGTTCCCACGGGAAGCGGGAACGGGTACCGATCTTCACTCGCTGAAATTTGGTACAGGGGTAGAGTAAAGTCCGGAATAACAGTTAGTAACAGGAAGAAAATGTTCCCATGGGAAGCGGGAACGGGAACCAAATTTCACGCGGGCGAAGCCGCGCGCATCAGCTAGTAAGGGATATTTTTAAATGCACATCTATATATTTTTTCTGCACACTAGGTAACTCCACTAATTTACTACACGCATACCAGAAATCTGAATGCTGTACAAAAAAACCAATAGATTAACTAAACATGTTCTACTTAAAAAACTTAAATTTTACAAAAAACGAGATGACCCTTTTTATCGAATTCACACCAAAAATGTGGTTCGTACACCGGATATACGATTCACTAAACAAAAATACGAATTGCTTATCAAAAATACTAACTTGCACTCTAAATTGTACAATCTTATAACGGAATAGGTTAGGTTAGGTTAGTTTTTTATTTTTTTGATTCATAAAATTTAATTTTGTAAAGAGGACTGATGGTTTTTAATTAGAATAAAAGATGTTTCTAGAAGTAAATTAGGCGACGGTTTTCCTTAAAAAATTTTTAATATATTTGTTAAGCTAAGGAATTTTTAGATATACAATTTTGATTATAAAGATTTGTTCAGTAAAATAGTTCTGCAAATGCTATTAAACAGTATATTGAATTTGACATAATTAGTGTGCATAATTAGTGTGCAAGTCAGTATTTTTGGTTTAACTTTGTAATATTTTGTTCGGAAAAAGGGAATAAACAGATATCGATTTAAATACATGCCTTTTAATAATAGTTATATAGATTATGCTATTCCTTTAGTTTATCCACAGTAAATGTACATTGTGTGTGTGTGTGTGTGTGTTTGTGTGTGTGTGTGAGTGTGTGAGGGAGAGTGCGCATGATTAAAAGGTTACATTTTCTTCCCGGCTGGGTACAATACCATTTCACGTAAAGATTTACTAGACCTATATTGAAAGTTATTCTAATATTCCGTAAATTAACACAACTTCTAATAATGAATTGATCGCAGGTTATAGGTCGAACGGTATATTGCCTAAATTATGACGTCACCAAGTAAACAGCACACGCATTGCGGCAATAATAATATTTGTAGAAGTCTCCAGTTAATTTGGTAATGGTGAGGTATCTTCGGTGACAAAATTATTTCTAGGATACATTAAATAAATAAATATTGTAAGGTCGTTTTTCACATTACCATCTAGTCCAAAGTAAGCTAATCTAAGCTTGTAGTATGGAATCTAAACAACTGATAAACATACTTATATTTTGTAAATACTTACACATTATTATTATCTATTATATAAAAATAAGTCGGGTTTTCCTTCCTGACGCTATAACTTTAGAACGCACGAACCGATTTCCACGGTTTTGCATTCGTTGGAAAGGTCTCGGGCTCCGTGAGGTTTATAGCAAAGAAAATTCAGCAAAATTTCACATACAGCGCCATCGCGGGCGAAGCTGCGGGCATCAGCTAGTTATACATAGAAACACCCAAACACCGAAACAAACTCTTGTGCATCACACAAATATATTTTGGACCGATCCGGGAATCAAACCCAAAACCACAGCGCGGCAGGCGCTTACACCACCGAATGCGGCATCGAGGCCGTCAAATAAAATATTAGACTGTTATTTTTATAAATTAACTATATAATAGAACTATAACGTTTTTGGGAGCGCTCAATACCATTTCTGACCCGGGCCGTGGTCCTATTTTAATACACGAGACGGACATGCCGAATTTGTATTTTCACTTACAAGCCAAATTAATCATTAGCTTGGTGTGAAATTATTAATCTAATCGAAGCCTTCTTTTCTGTACCTAACGTATTAGTACCTAAAGCCCCCATTATACAAATATACTGATTTTTTGGTTAAAAAATTGTTTAAATTCACGGACATTTATCTATATAAATGTCAAGTTTTAAATGATGTTTTTCAGTTAGGTATCTTTTCTGTTTGTTATAATTTTTGAAATGCGCATTTTAATAAAGTACATCTTGCAAATTATAACTTGAGAAACAATTTCAAAGTTTTTAGAATGACAAACGATGTGACTTACCGTGTTTTTAATAAACAATTTTCGAAACGCTGGGAACGCCAACCAAAAATGTGTTCTTTTTAATAATGAAATTGCTGTACATCGTTAATAAACTGCGGGTCTCGCTATCGGTATATATTGTACATGTAAACTGTGTCCAACGAGGCGACACAACCAAATTGTTTTCACAAAAATATTTTTGTGCAAGCAATTTTGTAGGTAGAATGTAAACTGTTAAAAAAATATTTTAAAACAATTTTGTACTCGCCTGTATCTATGACACGCATTTATTAATCAAATTACCTTATATTAGTCGAGCACTATGCGCGTTGTTTCCATCATAGAGCAACACGATCTATGACGCTTATTGGAAGGGGAGGCGCCATAATGAGACTTTCCCCTCTGTCAAAGAGGGCTCCAAAAGGAGTACGCTAGAATTATGAGTGTACCCTAGAATTATGTGTTTTAATTAAATATTAAATAAGTATTTCAGGACAATCTCACACATGTTAGAACATGCTGCCAACTATGAGTACCAAGATTGAGGCTAGATGGCGCTTATCTCGACATAGTCATGATAACTGTTTAATATTGTAATTTAAATGATAACTATGTGTTTTGTGTTATATCGACCCCTAAAATTGAGTAATTAAATGGTATTGTCTAATTAGCAGCTTCTGAGGGAGAAGGTATAAATTGGCGGGTGAGATTATTGTGGGGTCTCTTTTTCACTGATTGCTTAGCTAGGGGGTAACTCTGCCCAAACAAATGCAGCAGCTGTACAATTTATCCAAGCAGTATTTTATTTTATTTCTGAGGTGTACCTATTTAACACACAACATCATCTAGTCCATAGACATAAGCTTCTGCTATGGGATTTAGATCACTGATAGACATGCTTATATATTTATAAATACAGATTATGCACCCAATTTCCGACTCAAACATTTGTGGATTACACTACCGACTACGCCACAGAGGCAGTCAAATTATTCTGAGTAAGTTCCATAGTGACAGCCGATTGCTTTTGTAGTGGTATTTAAGAATACGATTTCCCCCCGCAACATATGACTGACAGATAAGTATAGAGCAAACATGCTATGTCTACTCTCCTTTTACTGTTCGCGTTGCTCTATGGTCGTTTCCCATAACATTACGTCATAAACGTTCGCTTCCCACGTAATTAATATATGTAGATATTGTAGGTACTGTTTGTTTATTGGTTGGCATGTATTAATTAGTAAGAGGTGTTGGCAATAATCGGTATTATGTACGGCCTTTGTTGAGCAAATGGCTACCAGCTGCCTCCTTATAGGTAGGTATACAATTCATCGTGTTTTTACTTCTTACTTTACTAATCTATACTAATATTATAAAGAGGAAAGATTTGACTGTAGGTTTGTTTGCTCGCAACACTCCGAAACTACTGAACCGATTTGAATAATTCTTTCACTGTTGGGAAGCTACGCTATCCACGAGTGACATAGGCTATATTTTATTCCCATATTCCCACGAGAACAGGAACTACGCGGGTGAAACCATGTGGCGTCCGCTAGTGTTATTATGCCAAAGTTTGTCAGTGTGTATGTGTAGAGTTGTAGATGCTGGATGCGTGAATATTTTGTTTCTCTTTCACGCTTTCACGGCCTGACTGAAGTTTGGTACAGGTATAGAATAGATTATAGTTTGGAATACCTTTTAACCCGGGAATAATTTCCTATGGGAAGTGAAAACGGGAATAACTAGTTTTATTAATTGACAGCATTCCAATGGTCAAAGAATTTTTGAAATAGACACAGTACTTTTTGAGTTAATTCATTACAAACATACACACAAAAATACAAAGTTTTCCTCATAATAATATTAGTCTAAATTGAGTAATAAACATCCAAACATCTTCACAAACTTACACATTTATAATAATACGTAGAATTTTGTATTAACATTGACAGAGATTGACTTGACCTCCAAAGATCTTGAAAAGTCCAAGTAAGTCAAAATAAATCATTTTTGAACAATAAAACAACATTCCTAAAAAAACTCGTGAATATTTAATTTCAAGCTCTAGAGCGAGAAAATCTCTTTCCCAAAGTAATCTGGCCCCGGAAAGGGATTACTTTTATACTAAATACTGTAATTAACATTTATTTTTCATCTCATAATCCTGTTGTCACTCTTATAAATGTCAATTCTGGCGTGTTAAATTAAATAAATTGGGATCTCTGGGCTCAAACGATGCGGAACTGTGAAAAATTAAAGTAAAAACGGACTTTAAACTTTTTATAAAACGATGTTTTATTTCGTTGTTTTTTAAAGACTTTTTGATGGTCTGAAAAGACAGACGTTGTGTATAATAAAAATATTAAAAGAGGAAAGATTTGATTGTTTGTTTGCATCGTATACACTGACCTGTAATATTATCTGGACTGGTGATCGGTTTCATAAAAGTGTGCCTAATTGAAAATCGCCATTTGGCGCTGACGGCAGCTAGCGAATGTACTTGGAACTAATACTAGTGATGTACAACACCTGTCTTGGTGTCGATAAAAACTTTACCAGATATCGACTACAATGTTAATTTTATTTTTGTACCAATGATGTTTACATAATATGAATGACTACTTTAAAGTACCTAAGTAGGCTAACCATCAGGCTCGCGAATTCAGTTTGGCGAGCTTAATATAAAAAAAAAGTGTTTGCTTAAACAGTGGTCGCAGGTATGTTGCCAAAGTAGTGTTACTATTGTAAATCGGCCTAAAAATGACACCGGACACAGCCCACACAGTCATTGGTTGTCTTTAATCATAATTGGTTCATGTTAGAACTTAAAGCTGGGCGTCTAATAGGCGGATGGGCCGGGCCGGGCCGCAACGCAAAAATCCGCATGCCATACGTTTTTAATGAAACTGCGTTTCGTTGCGGCCCGCCTCTAGTAAAGGCGGCCCGGTCCGCCTGGTGGACGCCTCGCTTAACGTGAGCCGTGCGAGCGTGCTCCCCGAAGCAGCCAATGCCAACTTGCTATTCCGCCTCAATGGCAACTATTTCCCATTTACTTCCCGAAGCAGCCGTGCCCAGAGAGGAATTTTGTTAAGTGACAGGTTAATTAGGATTAGGATTTATTGTAGTTTTGTTTGTTTGCAGTAGGTAAGTACAGAGGAGGGTAGGTATTTAAAAAAATATGAAATCACACATTTATTACGGTATATTTTTAAATGCACATCTGTATAATTTTTAAAAGGAAATTATCTATTTAATAATGACATATTTTAAAAAGATTGAAAAACAAAGTAGATTCTCTTAAAATAGGCTTGTGTTCACTAAGAATAAATCTGATTGATGTGTGTTTCTAACGACTATGTCCAATATATAAATAACAAAAAGTAATATAAATTGGTACACAAATTAAGGATTAGGTACTATTATTTTTAGAAAATAAGATTGGAATAAATAGGCATTCCGTCACGTCACATCAAATACCTCTATCAGAAAGTGTGACGTAACAGTTTGCTACTTTGACGTTTGACGCACTCTGGCAGTCATAACATAAAAACATAAACAAAACTATATATTTCACACGCTAGTTAGTTACTGTTTCGATTATCAACTACAATTTTAAGTGTTTATTAATAATTTTAATATCTTCATTAAATTATTAAAGAACTTTTACCATGCCTCTTGTTTTTTAAACTACGAATTTTGGCATTGGACAGAAAATTATCGATATACATTTTGACATCCCTATTAATCATTATAGGTTATAAAAATATTCGTAAAATCCCCGAAACTCGAAGGGTATGATAGTAAAAAAAAACCTAAATTATGGTTTTATAATAATTGTTTAAAAATTTGATTCTTAGATTTACTTACTTGTGAAAAGAGACGCCACAGCCCTTCTCGTATCTTGTTTTACAATATACACACGATCTCATGCTAAATATCTACTTAATTACACTATGAACTAAATTTATACATCAAAACACTTCAAATTTATACCAATCACAGTAATAACTTAAAAATATTCGAAATTTCACACATAAACTCCTTCTGAAATAAACAAACAACGGCCATTTGCAAACTAATTTAGTTCTCAGTGCACTCGGCAGAGGCGCTTTGAATCGGCCCAAAAAAGTAGCTGTCATTTTGTATGGAATAGCCAGTCCAGCGATTATTATTACAGGTCAGTGATCGTATATCTATGTATGGTATATGTTAGGAAGCTACACTATCCCCTTATGAAAAAGGTCTTATTTTATTCCCATATTCCTACGGGAATGGGAACTACGCAAATGAAAACCGCGTGACGTCCGCTAGTAAATTATAATAATAATAGCTTTTTGAAAACTTCCTCTTTATAAAGGGCGTATGACAGGATGGTGGATGCACGGGTACCCAACTCATACAGATTATCTTTAATGAACAGAAAATATCAAGAGATGGCACTAGTAGTTTCATATTCCGGAATTCCAATTTCAAAATATCTTATTTAGATATATAATGCATGGCAAATTATTTTAAAAATTCAATCATGATATTAGCTGCTACAGTAGCACATCAAACTCGTTGATTATAGAATAAACGTAGATTGTGTAAAAATTATCTTTCGATAGCATTAATTTGCTTAAGATAAAAGATGGCGCTCATGTTAATCATTGACATCGACGTCATAGAAATTTTTATTTCATTAGTTTTTACGAACGGCCAGTTTACGTTATCGGAATAAGCAAGCGACAGTGTGGTGGTGATGAACTTGTGAAGCGTTATTTGGCCAACACTCTCAGTGGCACTTTAGCTTAGCGGGTACGCAAGCGGCATGGGGCGTATATTTTAGTTAATGCTGGTTCGAGCCCCGCAGGATGACTTTCTGTATTTTTCTTTTTATTTTTCTTTTACTTTTTAACTTAATCTAACATAGATTATTAAATAGTCCTACTTATAGCTATTCTCGAATTTAATAATCCTTGTTTTTCCTTTTAGAATTGTTTCACATTATTGTTATAAAAAATGAAAGCTGTAATCTACGTGATAATTGTAAGAGAAATATGTTCCAGCGAGATTTTGTACCAGCTTTTATTAGGGTTCCAAAGGGTAAAAACGGGACCCTATTGATGAGACTTCGCCATCTGTCTGCCTGTCTATCCGCCATGACGCTGTATCTCAGGAACCGTTATAGCCAGAAAGCTGAAATTTTCACAGATGATGTATTCCTGTTGCTGCTATAACAACAAATACTAAAATCAGAAAAAAAGAGGAAAAATTAAGGGAAATCTCATTCAAAAATTGTGACTTTTTGTCGTTTTTGGTACGGATCCCTGTGTGCGAGTCCGACTCGTACTTGGCCGGTTTTTTTTTATAATTCCACCTGCCGCCCGCTGTAAAAATAAGTATCTACCAAGATAAAGTATTTATTTTTTAGTACATATGCCAACTTTTCCATAGTAAGTATTTATTTTTATTGTAAAATGAAAAAAAGACAAGTACTGTGTGAGCCTATTGTCATTTTCACCTCATAATGAAAATATTAAGTAAAAAAAAGAAAACAAAAAGAACCGTGATACCAGCTGGATTTAAACTGGGTCAACTCGTATCAGGCGCCACCGGCCTACCCGCTGAGCTAACTGTGCGACTGATGCATGGAGTGAAATACTTAGTCATATCAGAACAGTTGAAACGAATTCAACTCTTCTCATATCATTAAATGATATGAGAACAGTTGATGATGGATTTAAAATTTATACCTATAACATAAAATATAAATAACGAAAGATTCTAAATACGGGTAAGTATAACAAATTTTAAGACATTGATTTAGTTGATGAAATAAAAGTAAAATAAAATTACCTAAAAATATCACAAAAAGTAAATCGTGTTAACAACGGGATTTGAACTGACATTGCATGCAACGGGAACCGCCCGCTTACCCGTCTGTGCTAATTAAGCGACTGCGTCACGATTAAAATAACTGAATACTTTATCAAAACAGTTAAAACGAAATCAAATTTGACCTTGAAATCTAGTTGAACATTTTGCTAAAAATATTGTCGCCATCTAGTTACATTTAAGGATTCCCACACTGACAGGTAGGTGGCCAGTGGGCCTAAAAAGGCCACATTGTACGTTTCTTTTATGGATCTTATAGTGTTTCTCTTCACTAAATTGTCATTCACTAAATTGTCTTTAAGAATCTCATTGTAAATCATCTGAATTGACAGTTTTGTATGGAAATTCGTAAAATGGCCACATCCATGAATAATTATTTATTAATAATGTCAAATTCTATGTTCAAATTGGTGAATTATTAGATTGGTAAGGGGGGGGCTAAGATTTCACGTTTAAATTTAGCATTTTTATTGTCATTTGTGTGTTTTTAAGTTCTTTTGGACAAAATTGCAGACTTGGGACTCTATAGAAACTTTTTAAAGCGTACACGTCATCGTCAAGATAAACTAGTATTTTCATTAATGAACAGTGTAACCTTTATACTTTTGATTGTTGGCACTTGATGGAACTTGTTATACATTATGGCATATTATAGCATTCTCAAAGGTCTCAAAGGACCTTTGAGAATGCTATAATAGCGAAACCGGTTAGGTACATAATATAAAAATTATAATAAAAGTTGTGGAATAGTAGGTACAAGTGAGTGAGTTTTCATAACAGTGTAACCGTAGGTAGGTAACCCAGGTAGTTGAAAACGTTTTCAACACAAGTGATACAGTCGCTCTGCCGACCCTGGAAAATGTCCAAAAGACATAACATAGAGTTAAGGAACTTTGAGAAGTCTGACCCTGCGTTTATTGGTTGTTTTCATTAATTACCTTAGCCTTTGATTAGAATCAAAAGGCTAAGGTGACATTAGGTATATAATTATATACCTAAACCTAATAAATACTCTAAGATACTTATAATGTCACCTTAGCCTTTTAACATGATATAGTGGTCATCAAGTTATAACAACCCAACCTTTGAGAATGACGAAAGGCGAAACCAGTCAGTTGTAAAGTAAATAAATGTTGTAGAACAGTATAAGTGGTGTTATTCAATATGAGCAGCAGGTTAAACCAAGTGTTATCAATCAACAGTATAAATAACCTTTTGGGCTACCTACATGTCACAATGTTTCGGGGAGTGCCACGGCTCCTTCTAAGTTCACATGGCATCCGCAGTGGTAGCTTATGGGATGTGCTATGGGTCCGAAATGCATTAATTGTTGGATTTATAAGCCCTTTTGGGCTAGCAAAGAAGACCTACATATTGAGACAGAGATATCTTATTTGCCATTATTACGGATTGACCAATCCTAAGGGAGCCACAAATCTTTCTTCAATATTTACATGGCACCCACAATGGTACCTCATGGGGTTGTGGCATGGGTTCGGAATCCTAGGGGTACCATGGACCCTCCTCCAAAGATTATATGACACCCCCAGGGATATCTTTTGGAGGGTACCATGAGTCCGGAATGTATTATTCCTGGATGTGGCACAATCCTTCTCATAAGTTAACATGGCACCCCCGGGGTATCCTATGGGTCCAGAATGCATTTCCAACAGTGTTATAAGCACAAGCCAACCTGTCCAAGCCAAACTCACCTGTCAACTAGTACATCTGCTAATCTGCTGTCATTCCTGTAGACCTGAGGCTTCGATGCGAAAGGATTTTTTAGATACATTGATGGTAAAGGTGAAATTAGAGATCTAAAAATGATATAGAAACTTTGTACACTTAAGTATTGCTTAATTTATTTATTCATTCATAATAACAGTGCTCTAGCCATGGTAAAAAAATTGTACAATTCGCATACACAAAATCTTCAACATTCTATTGGTGTCGGTTAAATCTTTTTCTTTTGTATATGTCCTTCCAAACCGGTCATAATTAACATTGTGCATGTATATTCACATTCATTAATTGCTGCAACACATTGTTGACGTTAATGCAAGCCATGATGAAATTAGTCATGACTCCTCGAGAGCTCATCCAATAAATACTATTTGGAAAATTATCTTGCATCTGAAAATGAAACAGTTTTCAATTAGGTAAATGTGCATTTATGTTGCATAAAAGAACTTCATGTATTATTTAAAGATTATTTATCAAGTTTTTATGTGATTCAGGCTCCTTCCTCTAGTTTAATAATTGCTATTTTGAAAACTGAACCCAATATCCTTTATTGATAATGATAACTTAGCAATTTGCACTAGGAGTTAGGAATTTGTTGCAAGATGCATTCGGTGGCATCGGTCATGAAGGCCCTGTCTTTTAGCCTGATGATCTGTAGAAGTGACCCGTTGCATAACAAATGCTTATGTAATACCAAGCCATTGTCAATGGTGTTAGATTACTGTCATGGAGCTCTCTCAACAATAGGAAATACCAAAGCATGTATGCAGGTATAACAGATAATGCAAAACTAAACCCGGCCCTGATTCCCTGGTAGTAGCCGATTGACTGCAGAATAAAGGACACATCACATGCTCAAGCAAAAGCTTTGCTAAGCACGACCTAATTATAAGATAATTTGCAATCTATTAAGAACTATGAAATAAATATGTAACTAATTATTGAATTATAATTTTGTTTACCTTTTATTGATTTTTATTTTGATACAATAAGTACATGTAATAAAGTTGAGCTTTGGGTCTTGCAAAGGACTTGAATGTGACGAATGTCCCTTGTTTATAAATCTTGATTGCCTCAGAGTGTAGGATAGCACGTTAGTAATCAATTATTTTAATTCAATCACAGAAAGAGAAAGACATCTTTTTTCATATATTGGTGCCGTCGTTATCGTTGAAGTAGATTTACTATATTCTTTGATACAATTTCTTGTTTTCTTTTTGGTGTTGAATTCAAGCTTGAAACTGATGCCTACTAGGTCACAGAAACCAACAATAATATCTCTTTGAAACAATACATAATTTATGTAGTAGGAATGTTCTTTTTTTCTAGCTACAATTATTGATCAAATTGACAATGACATGACATGACACCTATGACAGATGCAATAATGTCTGGCGTAAATTACGAGCGACCACAATAAAAAATAAAGTGCATTAATTATGTAATTTAATGCTTCATTTTTACTTATTTTATATTCTATAGATGAAAATCACGATATATAGTTAAACTATATATAAAAACTATCGTTTTACGTAGTAATATTGGCAAAATACTTTTACAATTCGGCGGTTTCCTGTATTTTTTTAGAGCAGCAACATCGATTTCAAATATGTTGGGAGAATTGCAAAGATTCATTTTTTAATGTTATCTCTAAAGCATTTCTTGTGCAACTCTGCAAATGAATCTGTTATGAATGAAACGCGCTATGTTGCCTTTTTAGGCCCGCAGGTCTGTGGAGCGAGTAACGAGTGTAACCGATTTTTGTTCCTATTCGTGCATCTGTATAGAATATATTATATAATCTGTGGTGGGGGCCATATTTTATATTAATACGTGAAGCTTAACTTTGTACCCCTTATTAAGAAAGTTGTTCGAACGCATGAACATGAAATTTCTTACAGCTAAAGTTTGTATAATGAGCAGTGCATAAAGTTATTTTAAACCATGTCAAGTCTTAGGCCGCGTTTCCACTGACGCGGAGCTGGGCGGAGAGGAGCGGAGAAGAGCGGTGAAAAGTGGTCAGTGTTTCCACTGAAGCGGAGCTGGGCGGAGAGGAGCGGTGAAGAGCGGTGAAAAGTGGTCAGTTTTTTCACTGAAGCGGAGCGGAGTGGAGCGTGGCGGAGTGGAGCGGAGCGGAGTAGAGCGTAGCGGAGTGGAGCGGAGCGGAGCATACTTTAGTAATCGCGCATTTTTTCTCTCAGTTACACTCAATCTCTCTGAAAGATTATCTCAAATAGAAAAACCGGCCAAGTGCGAGTCGGCCTCGCCCATGAAGGGTTCCGTAGCAGCAAGTACCTACCATAGTATAAAAGTTCTTGTAGTTCGTTGTAACTTTGATTGATGTTTTAACACGTTCGCTGTGGTAGTGATTTTTTTTAGGTGAAAATGACGTTTAAAAAAAAACTGCTTACTTGATCTCGTTTATACCAATTTTCGTTGGAAGTTTTTACGGCAATGTACTTTATATATTTTTTTAGAATTATCATTATCTTAGTTTAGAAGTTAGAGGAAGTTTGGAGTTTGGATGTGTCTCTTGCGCAAACTATTCAATTTAGAACAAAATTATGTTACAAACCTCAATAGCATTTTAGAAGACCTGTCTATAGATACCGCACACGTATTAATGAAAAAAAACCCAAAAATTTACTGCTTTTTTCTAGTGTTATGTGAAAATCTTAATACGGTTCACAGAATACATCTACTTACCAAGTTTCAATAGCATAGGTCTTATAGTTTCGGAGAAAAGTGGCTGTGACGTACGGACGGACAGACAGAAAGACAGACAGACATGACGAGTCTATAAGGGTTCCGGTTTTTGCCATTTGGCTACGGAACCCTAAAAAGCAATATTTCATATCTTTCTCTACTTGAAGACGAAGATAACGAATCCCCCACGCATCCCGCTCCACTCTCCCTCGCTGTCCTCCGCACGGCACCGCCGCGCTGTCCTCCGCACGGCACCGCCCCGCTGTCCTCCGCACCCCATCGCCTCGCTGTATTTTTACTATGAATATCCGCTCAGCTCTGCTCCACTCCGCTCGTGCTGATTCCATTGAAGCGGAGCGGAGATTTCGAGCATAGTGATTGGTCAATTCGTGCACCGCTAAGCTCCTCTCCGCCCCGCTCCGCGTCAGTGGAAACCCGGCCTTATACATACAAAACATACTTAAAAATCCAAACCTGTTTCGAATAATTTTTGATTTTTTATATACATATAGCTTGCAGTCTTTTGAAGTACAAAAATATGATATCATCTCTTTCAAATCGTCGAAACTCCTTTCTATATTTAAGAGTAAATTGCATTCAGCCAAATTGACATTCATTTTGTTTTGAATATCCTCGAACTTGATAGAACTATGTTGTCAAACTAGCTCGTAAATGTTTTTCAATGTTGAAAACTCGCTTCATACTTTATTATATTTTTTTTTATATTTAGCTCGCCAAAATGATGCCGCCGCTGCCTGATGGAAAGCCACAGCGACAGAATCGTGTACTGAATTTAAAACAATGTCTTACGTGCATGATAAATTGGCTTTTAAAAAAAGCGAATTTGACTTGATCCTTACCACCTTACCTACTATCATAAATTATCTAGTCATCAGGACTAAAAAGATTTATTCAAATTTACACTAACCATGTTTGGAAATTATTCTACTTCTATCTGCAAGCTTATACCTATTTCAATTTGTCTTGATTGAAGTTAATTGAAAATAATTCATAAATTTGGGACTTAGACGCGAAATAGGTATAGGTACTTCTAATGTTTTTAATCTAATGCCCGCAGCTTCGTTCACGTAAAATTAGTTCCCGTGCGAACTTACTACCAGGATAAAAAGTAGCCGATGTGTTATTCCAGATTATAATGGATATCTGTACCAAATTTCAGCCCGATCCGTTCGGCCGTTCGAGCCTGAAAGAGTAACAAACATCCAGATCCACACTCACAACTTTCGCATTTATAATATTAAGTAAGATTTCAAGTACCTATAGAGTATTAAAAACCGCGATATTTTACAAAACAAAATTGAAATGAAACATACTTCTCATCTATTTTTTCAAAAATATCTGACAAAGTAATTCTATGGAACAAAACTGCTTTATTATGTTATAAACTAAAAATGAAACATTCAGTCAAAATAAAGATTATTAGGTATCCCAAGCCATTGAACTAATATAACTAGCGTATTCTGAGATACTTGATAAATATGGGATGCGGGGTCCTACTAACATCTTAAGGACCCCAATGGGTCGGATCCTCCTCGTGGTGCATCCTGGGCAACGGAGTAGCGACCACTCCCCTTCCTCTGTGGGGGAGTTGTGCTACTCTGGCTAATTCCGGCCGAGGCGGGAGTAACCCACCTGTGGGTTGCTCGGTGGTGTGTGTTGCTGCCGGCCGTGCCGTTATTCACGGCCGGCAGCAGCAATGCTGGGTCGCCGTCGCTTCGCCACCTTTGCTGGCGAGACGATGGCGGCAAAGTAGGAGAGGCACTGCGTGGGGGGCGGGAGTTTGGGTAAATGCTCCCGCCCTGCCATGCAGTTCGGGCTGCCGGCCGTGAATAACGGTGCGACCGGCGGCAACAGTGCTGGGCCGCTGTCACCTCGCCAGTTGACAAGGTGATGGCGGCAAAGCGGGAGGTGCACTGTGCGGGGGAGTGGGAGTAACGGATAATGCTCCCGCTCTGCCGTGCAGTTCGGGGGCGCCGCGGTGAGGAGTCACTGCGCGCCCCCGATTGTTTCTTGACCGTGGGCGTAAGGTCGGGGGACCCCGCCCACCAACGGTCACATGGCGGTGGGCACCTTTCCCGTGTTCCGGGGGTGCCCATTAGCGCACGCCTGCGCCAGCCGCTCTCTGTCTCCTCTATTACAGAGGGGCGCTCGAGAGCGGTGCAGGCGTGGTCTCAGCTCCTTAGGGAGCTTTTGGGAGCCGCCCATCTGGCTCCCCCAAGGTGGAGCCCCGAATATACGGGGCGCCCCTAGCCGGGTCGACGTGAATAATCTTTTGATATCTCTCGGCCCGGCTAAAGGGTGAGGAGGAACACCGCGGGGTTTAGTGGGTAGGACGGTCCATTCCGGACCGGGCCGGGAGTCCCACACACCATCCCAGGCGCGTAAATGCGTTCCCCGCGTCAACAAAAAAAAAAACTTGATAAATATAAAAAAACTGACCTTTATTTTTTATCGAACCCGTAATAATTATATTGTATGTGACTCCAAAACAATAATCATGTGTACGGAAACCACAATAATTAAGTAATTTATAATGTACTTGTTGCCACAAAACACAATTTTACACATTTTCACGATGTATTTAGTACTTGAAGTAGATAATTATTCAGTAACTAAAAAACAGCAACATCTTAGAAACTATAAAGAATGTTTCATTTGATTCGCGGGAAACGCATGTGAAATGAAGTAATAACAACCCATCAAATTAAAAACACACTTCGCTGGAAAACGGTTCGACGTGCGTTAGGTGCATTTAAATTAGTCGAGTCGTCAAGGCCAGCCGCCGCGCCAGCGACAATCAAAACAAAGAAATGCGTTGTCCTTTTCTATTAATATGACTGTCTCGCTTATAAACCACGAGTTGGTCGGCTTCCTAGACGCGAAAATTCGCGAATCAAATCTTCAAAAAATGTGAGAGAAAAGGACGCATATATATATTTGCGTAGTACTAACGTAAGAGACACAAAATGATCAGAAAGCCGGGCTTATCGTGATGTCAGAGGGTCTTTGAACTTTGAGATTTAAATTGATTTCTATGACTTTCGTAGCAGACGAAAATGCCGACTTACCATGTAAATTTGCAAATATTTTTATATTTAAATGAGTGTTCGAGAATATATTATTGTGTTTATTAGTTATGAGTAAATATTACATGTCACTGCCAGATCTGAAAAGGGAAGCCACAAGGAATCGGCTTGTATGGACAATTCGCCCCTGGTAGAGGTATAGGTGCATCTCGAACCAACCCTGAAAGACGCGAGATAGCGCAGGCAGTACTGAAAATTCTAAATCTCAGAGTAGGGCAACGTCCGGTTTTAATTGGTAATAGTCCAGCACAGCATCCATAAAAGGTTCTCACTTAAAAGAAAGGTATAAATGTGTAGATGTCTGTTATTCTTACATGAGAAAAGAGAAGCTACCTTCACGAAATCAAATCCGATTTAAGGGGAGTGGTTGACAAAGTTTGCGAAAAAGAGGTGCAAATAAAGACGTTCTTCTCGGTATTAGTATACGAAAAATGACAGCCAAAAGTAGATTTTAAATCTAAAAGATGTGTGTTAAAAGATGGTTTTATCAGAAATAGTGTATTTATTATAAATAATTAGTAAAACATTATTGAAATAGCCCATATTTTTTTAGAAGAAGACGTTTTATGACATCTATTTATTAATGAATGATAATAAAATTTATATCAGAGACTAAAGAAAACATAGACCTCTAAAATGGTTTTCTTCAATTTTGAATTACTATAAGTTTCAACTAATTATAACTACTAATGTATTCAAAGAATACATCACATTGCTTGCTTCCCCGCGCTCGCCCGAAAATCTAGTGCGGGGGGAGTCGTGTTGCTAGACGGACGTGTGTCGCTCTGGTCTGCAAAATATTCTCGTAAAATGTTATATTTTCATTCATGTACAGAGTAATGCGTGTAACAGAGCCAGAGCCCGAGTTACACAATGCATACTGCATTACATGAGAATATAATGCATTTCAATTTATTTTTTGTATTGTTTTATTAAATTACTTCGAAAGGTAGTCATGCTTATATTGTAAGCGGTACTTAATCATTTCAATATAAATAAATGAAGAAATATTTGTGGATATTCGCACACAACTTAAGCTATTATAACTTTGTGCTAAGGGATATAGCTAACTGATGAAAATACTTATATTACAGTCTCTCTTTCACACGGGTATCTTCTTTTTTTTTTCTTACGAAGACACCCGGACGGACTTTTGGTAGGCTTACATGGGGACACAGGTCCAACATGCAGAGGCCCTTTGAGACTTTTAATCTAAAGGGAAATGGGACCCCCACTGCAAACAATCCACATCCGCCTTATGTACAAGAACGGTAATGGACCATCTGCAATGGGAGCTAACTATTGTAAAATATGCTAACTACGTAATGGGCTATTGTGATGGGTGTTAGATGGTCTTGTTAACTTAGGCTATGGATGAAGACGGCGTCTGCCATTTCAATATACCTATTATTATATTAAAACTTTGGCAGACGGTGACTCGCCAACTCACTAGATGGGCCCCCTATACAATCGCCAAAGGCATTAAGCCTGTAAGGCGACAGAGGGCAACACCGGTGTGAGCGCTAGGGGTGTCGAGCGGTGAGGCGCCGGTTTCGCCATCACGGGTCAGATCCGGAGCGGGTTTCCCCGTAGTTATGCCCTTGAAAATGACACTTCCACCCCCGAGCATAAAGCTCTGGCTTCCTCCCTCTGACCGGCCAATGAAGGCAAGCCAGAGTTGAGATTTGCTGCACTTCCGGGAGTACCAAGTAAGCCTACCTTCCAAGTAAGCCATATAAAAATATATCTTAATTATTGTTACATCCTTTATTTATGCTCATACCGTACAAACCTAACTAGAGTACACTGTTTTAATTTCAACTGGATTTTGAACAAAAACTATATACAATGCTGCAACATAAGCTTAATACGATTACACTATCTGAATATATACAATCATCATATTGTGGAGACCTATAACCCCACAGCACCATCCTTATACTTAGTCACAATTTTTTCACGCACCTCCCTACTCACCTCCTATCTCAACAATTCATTCTGTTTCCGTAAAATTCGATAATTCAAATGTTTTAAATGATAACCTTGATCAATTTACGGTTGCACAATCTTCCATTTGTGACATAGAAGAGTGTCCTAGACTAGTGAAGTCTCCAAAGTCTACCTTAAAAAAAATTCATCAGAATATTCGAAGTGTGTCTTGCAACATATCTCGCTTCTTAACTCTCATTGAGAGGTCAGAAACTGATTGGGACTTTATTATTCTGACTGAATGTTGGTTACCACACACTCATCATATCCCTACTATAGATGGTTATAACTTTGCTAAAAATAACATTAATTTAACCCAAAATGAAGGTGTCGTGGTATATTATAAGAATAACATACATGTAAATATAATTGAGCCCGAGGTACAAAATGCAAACTGCCTACAAATAGAAGTAGATCGATATACATGTATAATTGCAGTCTACAGACCTCCCGCCTATGATATAGAACCTTTTTTGTCCTCACTCGACACCGTTTTAGGGAATTTGAGGTATCCAAACATCATTATTTCTGGAGACATAAATATAAATATTATGCCTGATACTAAAGAAACAAAGGCATCAACCTATTTAAACCTATTAGCCTACCATAGTATGCTACCGGCTTATCAAATACCTACGCATTTTAAAACATGTTTGGATCACTTTGTACTTAAAACTAAGCAACCAGTCTTCTCCTATGTTGTGAGTACCACAATTACGGATCATAATGCCACAATACTGTTTTTGGAGCGCACTTGTCTATCCTATGAACCTAAAATTATTAAAAAGACAAATTATTCAACTCTGGATATTGATATGCAAAATGTTAATTATAATTCAATATACGAAACTACAAATTTTAATATAGCAACTTCTCGTCTAACTTTTATTCTTAACTCTAAAATTCAAGTCAATACTGTAACTTCCAAGGTTCCTTGTCGAAGGAGGATAAAAAAGCCCTGGATAACGGTTGGGTTATTAAAGTGTATGAGGAACCGTGACAAACTCCATAAGAAATATAAAAAGGATATAACTAGTGACATAAATAAAGTGATATATGTAAGATATAGAAATTATTGTAACGAGCTCCTGAAAAAGTTAAAAGGCGACTATGAAAATAATATAATAAATGAAGCTGTTCGAGCTAAAAATAACAAAAAGCTTTGGGATACCATAAAACAAGTAACATATTCTAACAAATCAAGTAATCCTGCAACTGAGCTTGTTTCCAAGACCAATCCTACCAACTCTATAAATAGCGTAAATCATTTCTTTGCATCTATCGGTCAGAATCTTGCTGCAAGTGTTTTGAATTCTCATAATCAGAACGATCCGAACTCCTTGATCAATCCATTACATCAAAATTCATGCCCATTTTCTTTTGCCTTGATACCCACTGACGAGTCTGAGGTACGGAACATTATCTTAAATTTAAAAAAAGACAAAGCCTTTGGACGTGATAATATTTCCGGAGTCTTTCTTAAACGTTATCATCATGGATTAATTTCACCTCTAACATATATATTTAACTTAATGTTCACTACAGGCGTTTTTCCCGATCAGTTTAAACTTGCTGAAGTAATACCTGTTCACAAGAGTGGTGACAGGGAAAACGTAAACAATTACAGACCAATATCTATTCTTTCTACTCTTTCTAAAATTGCTGAAAAACTATTAAATAATCGCTTAGTAAAATATTTAGAAACTAAAAATCTCTTATCTAGCTCCCAATTTGGCTTTAGGGTGGGCTCATCAACTTCAGATGCAGTCTATGAACTGGTAGATCACATAGTCTTCAAACTTGACTCTAAAAAAAAAAGTGATAGCAATATTTCTAGATATAAAAAAAGCTTTTGATACAGTGCCTTCTGCATTGCTGATTGACAAGTTGGAGAGGTTGGGAATTCGAAACATCCAGCTCAAATTGTTCAAAAGTTATTTGACTGGCAGAAAACAGAGAGTGAGAGTTGGAGATGTCCTTAGTGATGACTTGCCACTGTCCCATGGTGTCCCACAGGGAAGTGTGCTGGGCCCTACGTTGTTCCTTGCGTTTATAAACGACCTGTGTAATTTAAAATTATTAAACGGTAAAATCGTTACTTTCGCTGATGACACTGCCCTAATTTTTGATAGTGATGGTTGGGAAGGGGTTTATGACGCTGCTCAGGTTGGTTTTAACACGGTGTCTTCCTGGCTTAGGCGAAATGGACTAACACTCAACGTTGAAAAAACTAAATACGTGCCTTTTTCCATGAGAGGTTCTCCACTAGAGACACATGTCAACCAGCCTATTATAGCCCATACTTGTTTAGCGCGTGACCCTTGTTCTTGTACGCCTTTGGAAGGAGCACTTAGTGTCAAGTATCTTGGAGTCCTAATAGATTCATCACTAAATTTCAAGCTTCACTTGGACCTACTGGCATCTAGAACGCGTAAGCTTATTTTCATCTTCAAACAACTGCGTCATGTTGCTGACAGATCAGTAGTCAGAATGGTCTATATGGCGCTGTGTCAGTCCATTCTGGGCTATTGTATTACTGTATGGGGAGGAGCATGCAAGGATTACTTATTGGAAGCAGAACGTGCTCAAAGAGCGGTTTTAAAGGTTGGTATGTCCTTGCCCTACAGATTTCCGACCGAGGAATTATATAAACTGTGGAATGTTCTAACAGTTAGACAGTTATTCATTTTACTCTTAGTTATCAGACAGCACTCTTCAGTTATATACGATCCTGAAAACAACAAAAATAAGCGGCTAAAACATAGAGTTTGTTACCCTGTGCAACACTGGAACACAAGTTACTCAAGAAAATTTTATGGTTTTCTGAGCGTTTACTTATATAATAAAATCAACAAGATTCTTACCATTTGTCCTCTTACAAGATTCAAGTGTAAGAAAACTCTCTCTGACTGGCTCAAATCGTTGAGCTATGAGGATACAGAGAGTTTGCTTAATGTAGTCGTATAAACTACCTAATTACACCTACTTCTCCCATCCCCATACGCATGCACACACACACACACACACACACACACACACACACACACACACAGTTACACACACGCGCACACACACACGCGCACACACACACACACACACACACTTTCACATGCGCTTATTTATCTTTATAATGGTATGTATATGCGTGTTGTGTGTGTGTATATATATATATATATATATATATATATATATATATATATATATATATATATATATATGCCATACATATTATGATATATGTGTAGGCATGGATTTATATTTTTTATGTGAAAATTGATTGTTAGCATGATATAAAAGGTACCTACCTACCAGTCTCTCACATATCTTATTGCTATCGAGGAAAATGTACCTACCTAAGTATTACCTATGTAAGTACGGTCTCCCGTTAGCCCATTAAATGCTAACTGGTCGAGAAGAGCCACAAAACTCTGAGGAATCGGGACCGATGTGTAGCCATTATATTATATTACAGTTATTATTAACACACTGCTTTTTTTGAGACACTGGTCTCAACTTGACTGCCTCTGTGGCGCAGTCGGAAGTGATACCGCCTGCGGCGCTGGAGGTCGTGGGTTCGATTCCCACCGGAGACAAATATTTGTGTGACCCATAAATGTTTGTCTCAAGAGTCTGGGTGTTTCTATGTATAATATGTATGTATTCAAAAAGTATATAAGTATTATTATCCGTGGTCTTATACCCATAACACAAGCAGGTCATTCCTAGCTTACTTTGGGATTAGATAGCCTTGTGTGAAATGTCCGTGAATATATTTATTTATTTATATTAACCGTCAATTTTTTCAGCTTATTACGTCTTGGGGTGACGTAGGCACCATCTACCGGTAACTTGGTTAAAGTAATAAAGTGAAGGAATTGACGGTCGAGAGCAGTGTCTCGTTGGTCCAATGGTGAGGCCGTCTGGTCCAGCAAACCAGAAGACGCAGGTTCGAATCCTGCTCGGGACCAAAAATTGTATTCAATTATTTGCTAGACAAGTAAGTCTGGAAATGATCTGCTGGCTCTGTTGGATTCTCAAACAATTTGTTATGATTTTTTAAGTGTATATTACAGTAAGTAGAGTACTAAAAAGAATAACCCGCCGAGTTTCTTGCTAGTCTATATCTATACATAATAATAAAACTGTTGAGGGTCGAGAGTCTGAACATGAAAGCTATTTAAAAAAAAGAACGCGTTCTCTAATCGATACCTACTTAAGCCAAAATGAAATTTAAAATTTTCATGTCCGAATACGTATCGCGCCGAAACTACTGATTTGAATGAAAATTGATCCGAGGAAGTTCAGGAGTTGGAGACATTTCAACTTCTCAAAACCTAGAATTCAAAAGTTCCTTTGAATGTGAGTGTAAATCTAAACCGGCGTGTTGGCTTTATCATAAGAGCTTAATGATTAAGTCCAGAGTTAAATATTTCGTCCGTGCCGAAGGCGTGAACTGAAATAAATTATTTTAGAATAGATTCTAAAACAATTCAGTCCACGCCCTCGACGTGTACGTTCTTTTATGATAAAACAAACAGTGCAGTTTCACTCACCACTTGCTGAGTCTGATGAAGAAATACCTCCCCTTTCATACACTTTAAGCGTCGTAAACGAAGTTGTGAGGGTAAGCTAGTTACATACATACATAAATATAGTCACGCCTTTATAGGCGTGACCATACATACATAATATACATATTTATGTATGTATTTATGTATGTATCTGCCTACCCCTTCGGGGATAACCCCGAAGGGGTAGGCAGAGGCATATTATTATGTCCCCACATTTCACCTTTTTAGAATTTGTCCCACGTAATAGGTGGTGAGCTGTATTGCCGTGTTGAGATAGACAGGCGCAGGTTGTGACTGCCTGCTGTTGAAATTATTCAAGCCGCCAAAAAGGCCTTCTACTTGGCTTAATGACTGCCATTTTACGGGCAACCAAGACCCGTTGGTCTTGGTTGCCCGTAAGTTTCGAAAGGCACGTTCAGCCGTTGCTTAACGTGCCTTCCGAAACACGGAAACGGCACGAACAAATAACTTCACAAAGTGGTCACATGGATGGTCACCCATCCAAGGACTGGCCATAGTGAATGAGCTTACTACAGTGATCGTTTACAAAACACTGAGTCCGCGGTGCCACGAGCGCTTCTTATTTATACATAACTAGCTGACCCTCGCAACTGCGTTTACGACTATTTTTGTTTGTTATAATAAAATGAAATGAAATTTTGTTCCAAAAGTAACAAAAATTTTAAGCGAGTGGAAGACCCCTCTTGTCTGGATTTGTAATAATTTACGTAAAACAATGAATATATGAACATTCGTCTTTGTGAATTCGTCACATTTAATTTTACGTAATAATCAATCACATTTTTTGCAGTGTATTTTTACACTTAAAAACAAAGGAAAATTGAAATACAAACGTTCCTTTGTTTTTTAATTTATTTTCGCCTCTCTCTATAAAATAGAGTGCAGAGGGGCTTATGGCGAGACTTTGTCTGTAGTCTGTGACTCTGTTGCATTAAACTACGTCACTAGGTCACGTGGATCATCTGTTCAAAGTTTGAAATAAAACAAAAATAACAACGTCAATCGGATTGAACTCTCACAATAAACGTTTTAGAGAGGGGCAGTCGGGTGAGACCATCTCACAGCTTCTAGTTTATTTGGTGAAGCGAGGAACGCATTTCCGCTACTATTTTTCTTCTTCTTCCGTAGTTCTTTTACTCTGATGTCTCTGTAGTTGCGCTAGTCTATGTTGGCGAGTCATATCGCCCATATGCTCAAGGTCGTTAGCCGTGGGTATGGCCTTAAGATGTTAATATCTTAAATTAGGTAATTCAAATGAACACGTAAGCGGCAAAGTAATCTTAAGCTCACGCCAGTTATTAATTAAATCAAACGCCATACGAGGATTGCAAATTTACGGTAGACAAATTAAATAATGTTATCCTTGAAGCACAGTTGGCCATGGTGATGTAGGCTGTTTGTGAATTACTTTGACGAGCGAATGTGGGGCGGGCGTAATTTTTTTATAATGAGAAAAATCCTACAGGGATGCTATGCAGTACTCGTACCTACCTACCCCTTCTAATAGGTGGGGAGCCGTATTGCCATGCTGAGATGGTACGATTAGTTATAAATGATAATATTCGTCTGATTAGTTAATGCTAACATAATAATTTCTTATTTCAAGCACTATGTTTTATTGTTCATGAATAAAAATACTGAACCTAACTCCGAATGCTATCTCCACAGAATCGAATCTATCACACGACTTGGTACCTACACCAGTAAAATAACGGCTGACACCTTCAATCTACTTTTACGACTATTTTTATGGGGGAATACGTGACTATGTTTATAAATATTGCTTACTAGAAGACGTCACGCGGATTCACCCGCTTAGCTAACGTTCCCGAGAGAATACGGGAAAAAAATGAAGCTTATGTTCACCGGGAAGAGTTCTTAACAGTGAAAGAATTTTTCAAATCGGTCCAGTAGTTTTGGAGCCTATCCGATGCAAACAAACAACCAAATCTTTCCTCTTATAATATTTTTGTAAAATAGACGGTGCCCGCGACTTCGCCCGCCTGGGATTATCTTCCCGTTCCTGTAGACGTAGAAAAGTTGTTGTACGAGGTTTTTCTCGTAGTAATTTGTGGGTCCCTCATCTTTCAATCAATCAAGTCAGCCTGTAATCAGTCCATCATCTCTGGGAAGAGATGATGGACTGATTACAGGCTGACTTCTTTTATAACAAAACGCTTCACGTTACATTGTGGAATAATTATCCAGATCACTGCATCCAGTGATGCAATTCTCAGTCGCTTAAAAAACTTACAATAAATTTACTCGATATTACTCTATAACATAATGGATATAGGAGCCTCTTAAATTTTTCCTCGCACACCTCTTGACAGACAGACAGACAGAGAAGTTTCAGTATTAAGGTCCGTTTTTTCCCTTTCTGTAAGGACCCCTAAAAAGAAACTTCGAGGACACAGATAGAATTTTAGTCATTATAAACATTAAAAACAACTTGAAGTTTAAAAGAAATTAAAAGCAGTTTTAAGGTATACAGTCCTTTGTGTTTATGAGTTACTAGCGAACGTCACGCGGTTTCACCCGCGTAGTTCCCGTTCCCGTGGGAATACGGGAATAAAATATAGCTTATGTTCACCGCAAAGAGTGTAGCTTCCCAACAGTGAAAAAAATTTTCAAATCGTTCCAGTAGTTCCGGAGCCTATTCGTTACAAACAAACAAAAAAAAACTTGAGAGGTGTCAAGGGACACCCGGATGGAACGAAGTTCCTTTCGATTAAAGTGAAGGAATTGTAATAAAACTTTATTTTAATTTTAAAATTTTATTGTAAGCAAAAACAAAAACAGAAACAAAAACAAAAAGAAAACAAATATAAAAAAGTGAGTGCGTGTAACCTTTACGCGCGACTGAAACTGAACAGAGCGAAACTCCTATTTGCTTTGGTGTTGCTCGTAGAGTTCATGTTCATCCCCTGGCTAGCACTAGCACTACCACTATCACTACCACTATCACTATCACTATCACTATCACTACCACTACCACTACCACTATCATTACTTCTATTACTACCACTATCACTACCACTATCACTACCACTATCACTACCACTATCACTACCACTATCACTACCACTACCACTATCACTACCACTATCACTACCACTACCACTACCACTATCACAACACTATCACTACCACTATCACTACCACTATCACTACCACTATCACTACCACTATCACCACCACTATCACTACCACTATCACTACCACTATCACTACCAAAAGTGTCGTTACAACTTTTCGTAAGAATTTTTTCCGTCTAGCCCCCTTTCACAACGCGCGATTAGGAACTTCGTTCCAAAAAAACAAATCTTTCCTCTTTATAATATTAGTATAGATGTCGTACCCAGGTTGGGTATAACTTTTAAGTCTAAGTTTTAAAATAAGTAAGTTTATGTGCATTTTTTTTTGCTAGAAGAGGCCACGGTGACAATCAAAGTCTATCGTAAATTCTGCGACATCTTTCCCAAGTCTTACCAGGGCCTTAGGCAGTGATACCAAAATTTTTGAAACAGAATAGACTTAACTTAATACCCACTAAGTTGAAATACTAGCATTGATTATATGAAAACCGTATAGGATTAAGTGAATTGCTATATAGATATGTAATAATGTTCTACTACTTACATCCGTCAGCAAGAAAATTGCGACGTAACGAAAAATAAAGATGTCAGTCACATGTTACTAGTCACACTACCCCACTCACAAGCAGAAATACCTACAAGTGATTGATTATCCGTGTTTTTATGAAGGGCGGAGGTACTGTTTCAGTCATATATGAACGCGATGAAGTGCCTATCTATACATAATATAGAAGCCTTGACATTCCTCTTGGTCAAGTGCTTAAGCTGCTTGTGACTACGAAACTGTACATCGTAGGTTTAATTCTAGCACAAGACAAATCCTGGGGTCATCCTTCCGAGGACTTACATGGGGCTCCCAACCGTAGGTATGAGGTAGGAAACCTGTCGTTTTTAGTGGGTAGGAGTCCGGCAAAGCATCTATTTAGGATTTTCCTCACGATAAAAAAAGAGGTTAAGACAAATCTCAATTATGATAAGCATTTTTTTAAAAAGTGAGAGTATATTATTATATGCAATCTAGCCAATGTTGGGCGAAATACATTCACGTAGGTAAGTATGTTTATCAGTTGACTGAGTCTCAAACACCAAGGCTTTAGGCTAGATGGGAATTTTTGAAAATGGTATACTTTTAGACATTTGCTCAGAATGGGTTTTTGATAACTCATATTTATAGATTATCACAACTGATATCTGTTGTGAGTCCTGGGACTGATGTGAGTCCAGGGACATTCTTACGAGGGCTTACCCGGGGCTCCCAACCATAAGCTGTTGGGCGTTACGTGAGGTTTTTTTAGTCGGTAGGAGTCCAGCATAGCATCTATGAAGGATTTTCCCACACGTTAAAAAAAATCACAACCGATATTTTAAAGTTTCCGTACACTACTATTACTGTTTCGACACATATAAACATAAAAGTTCACCCTAATATCTTTATAAAACCGCACACATAGTTCTAGTACAAAGCTAAATTGACTTTACATTCCGAAATCGTTTTGTGGACAGCCAGTGTGCAGTTTATTGCAAAACAAGTACATTAGATGCCTCGTTTCTTTGTGTACGTGACGTTGCAATAAAGACCTGTTCCAGGCATCTTTTTTGTTGTTGTTACTGACAAGAAAAGTGCAGTGTATCTGAGCACGATTCGCATTTTCTTTTGATGTAACCAATTATTGCTTCTTGCATCGTACACTTAGTACTACATCTTCTTCCACTGTCTATCGATTCGTTTTAGGCTCAAATAAATACTGATTTTCTTCGATAGATTGGATGAAAAACTCGTTCCTTAAATGAAAACAAAAAAAAAATCCACTTCGAAATGACCGATTTTGTTATAGGAATGAAGAAATTACCATCGCAACTTAAATAGTACTGAAATTATTTAAATACTAGCAGACGTCACGGGGTTTCACCCGCGTAGTTCCTGTTCCCGTGGGAATCCGGTAATAAAACACAACCATTTCACTCGGGAATAGTGTAGCTTCCAAACAGTGAAAGAAATTTTCAAATTGGTTCGGTAGTTTCGAAGCCTATTCAATGCAATCAAATACCTAATAATATCATTACTCTTAATATTATTAGAAATCAAAATTTATTTACTTTGCGAAATACAGGTTTACAGGATGTTGTCTTATATATTTTCGGGGTACTAAGTTTACGTCATATGACCCTGGGCTTGCTATAGGCGGGGAAAAAGTTTCTATTATATCGGAAGCCGTGCCTTTCAAATTTCTTGGCAGAAAGATAGATAACAGAGGTTGTACTCCAGCTTTGGACGACATAATTGAAAGTTTCATTGTTGACATAAAAAAGGTAGACCAACAACCAATAGGTAACGTCAAGAAAGCATGGATATACGACAACGATTTAACATCACGTCTAAACTTGCCGTTTCTCGTGTACGATATGAGCCAAAACCTTCTCAGAAAATTGGATGCGAATGTGACGAAGACGTTGAAGTCGTGGCTAGGGCTAGCTCAATCGGCCGACCCGTCGGCATTATACAGAGCCTCTTATAACTTCGGAACGACGTTTAAGAAGCCGTCGGAACTCTATAAACATCTAAGAGTTACTAAAATGCACGTCTTGGCAAAATCAAGAGACAAAATCGTTCCAACTCTTCCAAAGGATAAAAATATAGCAGAACTTGAGTCACGCCTCCAATTCCACAAGAAATTCATGGTGGGTTCGCAGACTGGTCGAGCGGGGTTGGGTAGTATCCGGAGACAAACAGATAAAGACATTACAAAATATTTTCTGGAGCAGGATGAGAGCGATGCCTATAAGGTGCACGCGATGAACCTGGAGGTGCAGAATGAATGGCTTAATCTGGGCGAATTTTGTATTCCCATGGCCTTGCAGTGGCGTACCTTATTGTACGACTGGTCGCCGGCTTTGCTTAAGTTCTACCTGAACGCGTTTCAATTGACCCTCCCAGACCCAAGTAATCTGGTCAGGTGGGGGAAAGCCACAGATAAAACATGTAATGCATGTGGAGAAGCGATTGGAACTGCTAGGCACCTGCTGGTAGGTTGTAGGACGTTACTAGACCGGGGTCATTACTCACGCCGACACGATAGGCTATTGGAAATCATACGTGAGGCTGTCAGTTTGGCGGTAGCGAGAGCGAAAAAGGGATTAACCACAAACAAAAGAAATGACATTGCGTTTGTAAAGGAAGGCTGTTCAAAGAAAGTACCTCAAAAGCCATACCTACTCAATTTTGATGACTGCCACCGATTGGACTATACTCTCAGACACGTATGAAAAGCACTACAAAATCCCGGAGGATGTTGTGCCTAGTCATCCAGACCCGACATATTCCTGTTTTCGAGGATACACAGGCGTGCGGTGCTCGTGGAGCTGACGGTGCCGTGGGAGACCAACATACCGAAGGACCACGCCATGAAGACAAATAAATACTTTGACTTGACCAATGAGTTAACCAGAAATGGCTATGTGGTTAAACTCTATGCCGTAGAAGTAGGAGCAAGGGGAATTCCAGCTAAATCCCTGTATAATTTATTTAAGGACCTTGGATTGCCAAGAGCTTTAGTAAGCTCTTTACTAAAACGAGTATCCAAAGCGGCATTGATAGGATCTTACCAAATCTGGTTGGGCAGTTGGGGGAACATTGTTGACGGTGGAAGGTGGTCGTTTATGCGCATAGTAAGGTGGCCACCCTAAACCTACTCGAATGGGTTGCAAGTCCCAGACGCCGTCGGGGTGTTCCCCCCTGTGCCACGCTATGGACCCGGCGCCCGCACGGAGAATCCATGGAATGCTAAGAATACGGTCTCTAGACGGTATGAATAGTATAGACGGATAAAAAAAACGTGGCTTTATACGAAAGTGACATAATGCGACAGAAAAACGTGGCATTGTGCGAAAGTGACATAATGCGAAAGTGACGAAATGCGAACGTGACGTAATGCGAACGTGACAAAATGCGAATGTAGTGTTAATTAACTGTCAAGACACAGTGTGACATTATGCGAATGTGACATAATGCGCCGGGAGGTAAAATTTTAGTATAGATGGGTAGGTATATTGTTATTAAGCTATTGCATAGCTTCTATCGCGGGCCTTGCGTGGAGACAGAATCCAGAAATTGTGTCACGAAAACGAATCACACTCTCGGCTACCTTCGGCCACGTTCGTGTATCTCGCACTTCATAAATTTTTTGGTTACGTCAATTATGAACTCTGCAGTAGTTATATATTATGTCAAATAATCCAAAAATTGATGCTTGTACCCAGAATCGATCTTGCGCCTTCTGCGTACCGATCCGCGTCTTAACCACTCGACCAAAGTTAAATTAAGAGTGCTGGTCGAATTTAGAGTTCTTAATGTGAAATGACAATTTCGATGCTGTCAATTACATTAGTTGCTGTCAATTTACTTCGTCTAAATAAAAATTCGACTATAGATGTAATTATAGGTATTCATCATCTATGTACCACAGTGAACTGTACTCGTATAATTTGTGTAAAAAGTGTTTTAAATATGAATAAACAAAGTGCTTTTATTAATGAAGAAAGTCACGAAAAAAAGTGAAAGAAAATGAGTGAGTATGTACTCTATATACATACATTTTATTATTATTATCACCAATGCAGTATTATTTTTTGTTTTGTTAATTTATATATAATACTGCTATAAAGATAACCAAACCCGGGAGTACGTTCCCATGGGAAGCGGGAAGAAAATTTCACGCTGACGTAGTCGCGAGCGCCATCTATCCCATACCTATGTACTTTAAACGTGTCATAAAAGTCACAACAATACCATAATGCATATTTCAAAGAATGTCTATTATTACCATAAAATTTGTAAAAATAGTTTTTAAGTAGATAAGAAGAAACCTATTGTTTTATCTTACTTTGGGATCAGATAGCGTTGTGTGAGATGTCCGTGAATATTTATTATTTTATTATTATCTTTTAACTAGCTGACCCTCGCAACTTTGTTTACGTCACACAAGGTCTATGAAATTAGAGGTATTTATTAATCATACTCATCAAGTAGCGTGTGAATCTGCCCTGTTTGCTTAATCAAAATAGAGCTTAATGGTTAAAGCTATTCCTCAGTATAGAATTTTCCTCAGTATAAACAATTTACACTTTTGGACTTTTGGCCTTTTGGGACTTTTGGGACTTTTCGGTCTTTGAGGACTTTTGGGTCTTCAAAAGTCCAAAAGTCCAAAAGTCCCAAAGGCCAAAGTGTACACGAAGAAGTCTGTTGGTGGATAGGGGTCTCACTGCAGCGTTCCAATAGTCTTACGTTCGTGATGTTCTCGGGCCCGTATGTACCGAGGATCCATTGGAGGCAGCGTTTGACGAAGACTTATAGCTGGTAGCTGGTGCGAAATGTCTTTAGTGACCTTCCATGTCTCGCATCCGTATAGCAGTTAGCAGTACAGTTTTAACGTTTACTTTGTTTTGAGTTTCACTCTTCGTGTCCATTTTTACAACTGCCTACGGGGCGCAGCTGTGTAAAGGTTGTTCTGGCCTTGGCAAGACTCGAAATGATGTAGGGTACTTTTCTATCCCATCAGTTTCTGACACGACACTCCCGACGTACGTGAAATAGTGCCTCCACCACATCTCTTGCGTCTGTCGATTTTAATTTCAGTCCAGCCATTCGCTGCCTCATCCTGCTCGTTGTCCTGCACGTTGTCCTGCAGACATGCATGACGGCGTGTGTGTGCCTCAGCAGGCACAGGACATCGTCATCATTTAAATCCTCCAAGATATCAGTATAGGCCCCATTCTATGCCGCGCCGATTGTTCTTTGTGGTATTCAGCATTATACCATCTATTTTCTATGGATGGTTGTTAACTATCCTGTTATCTTCATAACGATCCTCTAAGGTAGGTACAGTATGTATTTTCAAAAGAGTTTGTGAACTTCATATTTAATTTCTTTTTCAGAATATTGATGACATTTGATTGATGTCATTTTATACACGTTACGTCTACTACATTGATACATGTAATAAAATTCTAACACGCCGGTGTTTGTATGTAAATTGTTTATACTGAGGAAAAATCTATACTGAGGAATAGCTTTAACCATTAAGCTCTATTTTGATTAAGCAAACAGGGCAGATTCACACGCTACTTGATGAGTATGATTAATAAATACCTCTAATTTCATAGACCTTGTGTGACGTAAACAAAGTTGCGAGGGTCAGCTAGTTAAGTAGATAAGAAGAAACCTATTGTTTTATCTTACTTTAGGATCAGATAGCGTTGTGTGAGATGTCCGTGAATATTTATTATTTTATTATTATCTTTTAAAAACTATTTTTACAAATTTTATGGTAATAATAGACATTCTTTGAAATTTGCATTATGGTATTGTTGTGACTTTTATGACACGTTTAAAGTACATAGGTATGGGATAGATGGCGCTCGCGACTACGTCAGCGTGAAATTTTCTTCCCGCTTCCCATGGGAACGTACTCCCGGGTTTGGTTATCTTTATAGCAGTATTATATATAAATTAACAAAACAAAAAATAATACTGCATTGGTGATAATAATAATAAAATGTATGTATATAGAGTACATACTCACTCATTTTCTTTCACTTTTTTTCGTGACTTTCTTCATTAATAAATGCACTTTGTTTATTCATATTTAAAACACTTTTTACACAAATTATACGAGTACAGTTCACTGTTGTACATAGATGATGAATACCTATAATTACATCTATAGTCGAATTTTTATTTAGACGAAGTAAATTGACAGCAACTAATGTAATTGACAGCATCGAAATTGTCATTTCACATTAAGAACTCTAAATTCGACCAGCACTCTTAATTTAACTTTGGTCGAGTGGTTAAGACGCGGATCGGTACGCAGAAGGCGCAAGATCGATTCTGGGTACAAGCATCAATTTTTGGATTATTTGACATAATATATAACTACTGCAGAGTTCATAATTGACGTAACCAAAAAATTTATGAAGTGCGAGATACACGAACGTGGCCGAAGGTAGCCGAGAGTGTGATTCGTTTTCGTGACACAATTTCTGGATTCGGTCTCCACGCAAGGCCCGCGATAGAAGCTATGCAATAGCTTAATAACAATATACCTACCCATCTATACTAAAATTTTACCTCCCGGCGCATTATGCCTCATTCGCATAATGTCACACTGTGTCTTGACAGTTAATTAACACTACATTCGCATTTTGTCACGTTCGCATTACGTCACGTTCGCATTTCGTCACTTTCGCATTATGTCACTTTCGCACAATGCCACGTTTTTCTATCGCATTATGTCACTTTCGTATAAAGCCACGTTTTTTTTATCCGTCTATACTATTCATACCGTCTAGAGACCGTATTCTTAGCATTCCATGGATTCTCCGTGCGGGCGCCGGGTCCATAGCGTGGCACAGGGGGGAACACCCCGACGGCGTCTGGGACTTGCGACCCATTCGAGTAGGTTTACGGATACTGCTATACGGATGCGAGACATGGAAGGTCACTAAAGACATTTCGCACCAGCTACCAGCTATAAGTCTTCGTCAAACGCTGCCTCCAATGGATCCTCGGTACATACGGGCCCGAGAACATCACGAACGTAAGACTATTGGAACGCTGCAGTGAGACCCCTATCCACCAACAGACTTTTTCGTGTACACTTTGGCCTTTGGGACTTTTGGACTTTTGGACTTTTGAAGACCCAAAAGTCCTCAAAGACCGAAAAGTCCCAAAAGTCCCAAAAGGCCAAAAGTCCAAAAGTCCCAAAGGCCAAAAGTCCAAAAGTCCAAAAATCCAAAAGTCCAAAGTCAAAAAGTCCAAAAGTTCAAAAGTCCAATAGTACAAAAGTCCAAAAGGCCAAAAGTCCAAAAGTCCAAAAGTCCAAAAGTCCAAAAGTCCAAAAGGCCAATAGGCCAAAAGTCCAAAAGCCCAAATGTCCACAGTCAAGTAGGTACTTGGTACTTTACTTTGTTGAACATAGGCCTTAAAATCTTACTTCTTACTAATATTATAAATGCGAAAGTTTGTGAGTGTGGATGTTTGTTACTCTTTCACGCTCAAACCGCTGAACGGATCGGGCGGAAATTTGGTACAGTGATACATTATAGTCTGGAAAAACATAGGCTACCTTTTATCCCGGGAATAAATTCCCGCGGTAACAAATTTTACGCGGGCGAAGCTGCGGGCATCAGCTAGTATTCTTATATAGAAATAATTATACTAGCATAGTTGGTAAAAAATGCTATGTAATGCTTTACCGCGGCAGTCCCCGAGTGCCACACGTCTTTTTTTATTTTTCAGTCCTTTTATGCTATCCTAGTAAATTCTTAATAATTATTACATGTGTCAACAGAATCGCCTAATGCGTACAATCTTAAGCCCCTGTTTTCACCCGAACAAACTATCAATCACACTGACACAATTTGGTGTGTCAGCGGAACAGAAAGCTGACACCTTCCATCTACTTTTACGACTCATTTTTATGGAAAAACATGAGATAGTCTGATGGGAAAATGTTCAATAAATATGGAGAATGTACTTAGGAAATAGCGGGGCAAAATAGCTTTTTTCTGAAGGCAAGCGTATTTATTAGTTTCGGCTAGATAAAATAAATGCTGATACGTAAAGAAACGGTGTAGTGTTGAAGAAAAGAAAAAGTATTCATAACAAGTATTATGAAGCGTGTATAAAGTTTACTAATAAGTGATTTTACTTGGGACTTTTTATGTAGGTATTGATCGTGTTCACACAAAGGCCATAAAGAAACTAAAAATGATGTTCAAAAGGCTATAGACTACGGTGACCACTTTTCATTAGGTACCTAGGCCGTAAGCTTGGCTGCTACCTTAATAAAAAACTTAAACCTTAAAAAATATACGACAGACGACAGGGCTAGTCTAGCACTTTTACACACACACACACACACACACACACACACTTCCAAAGTGGAAAAAAGGGCCCCCCCCTCTAACTTCTAAACTAAGGGAGTGATAACTAAAAAATATATGATGTACATTGCCATAAAAACTGCCAACGAAAATTTTTTTGACCGAGATCTAGTTCGTAGTTTTTTTCAATAAGTCATAAACCGCAATTTAGGCCTAGAAGAATCAATACCACTGCGAACGTGTTAAAACATCAAAGTTACAACAAACTACAAGAACTTTTATATTATGTTACTTGATGCTACGGAACCCTTCATGGACGAGTCCAACTCGCAAATAGCCGGATTTTTTTACGTGTCGAAATCCATCATAGATACTATGTCCGACTTATTTCTATCGACTAAAACCACACGCTGACCTGCAACTGCCTACAACCGAGTGTTCCGGGTAAACTAGTGTGGCACCTGTGATGTTAAAAATGTCTATAGGCTAAGCGATCAGTTTCGGCCAATCTATCAGCGTCACCGTATTTATCTCACACACTAGTGAGCTTAAACAAATAAGAAAAATCTTAACAGTAATTACTTTTTATAATAATAAATAAATTAATTAATATTTGTGGACATTCGCACACAACATCATCTAGCCCAAATTAAGCTAAAATAAGCTTGTACTTTGGGATCTAGACGACTGATATACATTATATATTTCTAAATACAAACATATTATACACAGAAAACACCCAAACTCCGAAACAAACATTTGTGGATCACACAAATATTTAGACCGACCCAGGAATCGAGCCCAGGACCTCCAGCGCCGCAGGCGGTTTCTCTACCGACTACGCCACAGAGGCAGTCAATAACATTAATAACTTTTGTTCTGAGACGCGCAATACACAACCATTGTTGCACCATTTTTTATTAAGTTGTTATCTAGATTTCTATAATAAATACCGATAACAGCAGAACTCATGACCAAGAACAGTTTGTTTAATAGCTTTATTGACAAACACATTCTTGGAACACAATATTTAGGATCGATCACCCTCTAAACTTAGTAGGTACCGTACTTATTTACTTTCACTTCGGACCAACTTTGATGGACAAACTTTATTTAAGCTTGTACTTTGGGACATACTTACATTTCACTGTTTGTTCAGAGATCGTATTGAATCTTATAACTATGATAAACTTGAGAAATAAATTTCGGTTTGCTATTTACGATTGACCGTAGAGAGAAGCTTTACATTCGTCGAGCATATCAATGCTTTGGACGAAATCTTTGAATAGGTGTTAGCTTTTGCGCGTTGTCGGAAATAATCTCCTACGATATGGAGACTTTCGTTCAAAACCCTAAAGGTATTTTACTAGGCTTTTTACGTACCTAGGCTGTATACCAAAGCGGATATTCGACCTGTCTTAAATTTGTTACACAACTTCACAAATTTAAAGTAAACTACAAACATTTTAGCCCCTCTCTATAAAATAATGTGCAGAGGGGCTTACGTCGAGACTGTCTGTAGTCTGTGACTATGTCGCATTAAACTACGTCATTAAGTCACGTAGATCATCTGTTCAAAGTTTGAAACAATAGAAAAATGACAACGTCAATCGGATTGAACTTTCACAATAAACGTCAGAGAGAGGCAGTCGGGTGCGAAGGATCTCACGGCTTCTTGTTTTTGAAAAACCATACTTAGCCGTTCCATTCGGCCGGGAGTTTGGGGGACACTCTCGAAAGGATACCACCAGGGCTCTCGACACAAAACTACATTTGTTTATGCTACTTGATTAACTGATTTATCAGAATTCAATAATGGATTTCAAACATGATGATAAGACTGTTCACAAATCGTCGTGTAATAAATAGCATTTAGCGAAAAGAGCGCTATATTATATGCTAAACAGTTTATAAATCACATAGGGAGCTTATATGAGACTCTAGTATCATCTGAGGCGAATAATCATGCTTATAGCCACAGCTCCATACTTACATAATTTGAATTCAACTGTAGACTAAGTAACCCCAGAAACGATGTAGCTGTTTAAAATGAACCAGTAGGAATTATGTTAAAACACTGCTACAAAGTATATCAAAATAAAATCTCTCAAACCCACGACATTACTGTTGAGTTGCACAAATTAATATGTATGAGGACATTCATTGAATTTTCGCTTACACTGTACCGTTCAAAAGTGACGTCACAGAACTGAGAGCCTTTTCAGTCGTGGTATAAATCTTATAAACAAAATTTTACAATGCGTTATTCTAAAGAGTAACTTTTTTCGTGGCTCATGCTTTTATTTTTAAGAGAAAATGAGAATGAAGAAATTTTTAAAAATGAATAAGGCAACTTCGTTGTCTATTTTAAGAATGTAAAGCGTCAATGAGCCCGATAAAAGTTCATGTTACAATTACAAGCAAGTAATAGTTTAAAGCTAATTTCAAATTGATTTCACAAATTAAATAATTTGTGTGTGATGGATTTTTAACAGTTTAGGTGTAAAAACAGAAGCTACATAATACTACACCGTCAAAATATAAATAAGTTAGTAAAGAATTTTAAAGCGCGTCAATAATTCAACTGTATCTACTGCATTCACGCTTATTCTATTACGTCTCCCTCATTAATCATTCTGAGTACATCTCAGAATACATTTGAGATTACGATCGACACCTCCAGTGCACAATGACGTGTTCATCACGGTGGCTATTGTCTTCAAGTTCTATAAGCATTGATAAAGCGGTGTTAATTAAATCCAGCCTAGTTAGATATAATACTTACTCGTCGGCTATAGATTCTTGGTTACGGAGTTCGATTGTGGGCTATTTCCTTAGGAATTATAAATAGTGACCGACCGAAGTTTCGGTTTCGGCCAGTTTCGGCCAATAATGCGAGTTTCAGCCGCAGTTTCGGTTTCGGCCAAAATGGGCTGAAACTCACGTGTTAGTGAATTTTGAGGGCCTGGCTCTGCTTGTGACGTGATTGGGGTCAGCTTAACCAGTTAATACGTTACTAGCCTAAGATTCAGAGATCGAGTAGAGAAACGCTTTCCAATCAATAGTTACAATAATACAATTTTATTCAAACAGCAAGTAATTACAATCATTGAGAAATATTAGAAAGTTACTCTTGCGTTAAGTCTTAGACCACCTTTTTAGGGTCCCGTTTTTACTTTTGGTTACGGATTCCTAAAAAAGTGATCTAAGACATTACATGAACCTACCTCTTTGTAGTCAGTTCCGTACAATGACGATAAAAACGGGACCCCATTACTTAGATTTCGTTGGTCGCCTGTCTGTTAGCAGGCTGTAACTCATGCACCGTGATAGTTAGACAGTTAACCTTCTCACAGACTTCGTCCGCGTAGAAGTTGTTATCGTGTAAAATCATTACCCTTCTTTTGCGCAGTCAGTTAAAAAGTAGCTTATGTCCTTCCTTTGGGCTCAAACTATCTCTATAACAAACTTCATCAAGATCGGTTGAGCGGTTAAGGCGTGAAAACTTAACAGACAGACAGACATAGTTACTTTCGTATTTAATTTTATAATATAAGTAGAGAGTGGGGATGTAACTAAAACCAGCCAAGAGCGTTTTAAATATTTAAAAATAATAAATAAAATGATTGTGGTTTTTTAATATTTCTAACCCCATCTTCGATTTCGATCCACCCGAAGCAGTGATAAGATGGTATAGCATTGTCTCTGTTGAGGCGGTTTGTCTCCTTGTAGGGACCACTTAATAGGAAATTCATAGCCTAATTATATAGAAGAAAGAAAGCGAGAGCCCTTGCGTCGCTATTTAAAAGACGCAAGAAGGCGATCGAGACATACAGGTCCCCGCTCTGCCAGGAAGTCATGGACACTTGGAAGGTGCGATTTCAGCAACCAAGATGAGGAAACACTACAATCGGGGCATACAATCTCTTACCGGTTATCACAGATAATATCGGGCACGGGGCGAAGAACGCCGCTAGGACACAGGGCTCAACTCAAGGTAGAGTGCTCAGCGTGGGAGCATCGGTGCCAGATCTTTGCGGCAAGTCTAGAGGCAGACATTCTCTCGCTGAAGACCAAAGTGCCCCATGCGAGACGGCTGTGGTAGCCAAAGTCTGTCGGGAATCCTGAGACATCCTTCCGGTGAATTACCCTGGCCCCCCTTCATAGACAGTAGCAGGGCACCGTTTGGTTTTAGTCGGTAGGAGCTCGCAATAGCATCCATGAGTACGGCAGTGTTCAATCACACACCACACATCATACACCACACTTAAAAGAAAAAAATCTACCTTGAGGTGGAGATATTTCTAAATCGAACACTTGAGAAGATTTATAGCGTTGATTGATGGTGGTATTTGCTGCAACTATTGAAAAAAATAAAACTGGCCAAGTGCGAGTCATACGCACGGAGGGGTAAAAGTCGGACCCTACGAACAAAACATGAGACCTAGCCGTCCGTCTGTCGGTTAGTCACGAGGGTGTATCGCTGGAACTGTGATAGACAGAGAGCAAAATTTTCACAGATGATGTATTTCTGATGCCGCTATAAAAACAATCGGAAAAAAAATCTCCACACAACAAACGTCATTTTTGGGCCCAATTTTTGTAACGGAGCCTTCTGTGAGCGAATCCGACTCGCACTTGGCTGGTTTTTTTTTCAATATGAACACGTGAGTTTCGGTTTTGGTTTCGGTTTCGGCCGAAACTGACCCTGGGGCCGAAAGGATGGTTTCGGTTTTGGTTTTGGCTGAGAAATCGGTTTCGGTCGGACACTAATTATAAATAACAATACGTCACGCGGTTTCATAAGCGTAGCTCCCGTTCCCGTGGGAAAAAGGAAATAAAATACAGTCTTTGTTATTCAGGGTGAACGTAACTTTCCAATGATAAAGAATTTTTGATATCGGCTCAGTAGTTTTAAAGTTTATTCATTAAAAACCTACACACACACACACACACACACACACACACCAAAATACAAATTTTTCCTCTCGTAACATGAAATTTTACATAGTGTTACCATTTAGTAATCTGTGGTGTTGCATAGATTAAGGCTCAGTATGTTCCACAGATTCATCTGCATGTTTTTTAAATTTGCACGGTTTCAAAATCTATGCAAGTATTGCGATTCAGTTGTCTGTAAGTATAGGTATAGTTATGAAAGATATCTTAAACGCAAAGAACTTTACCTACAGGTAAGCAATTACCGGAGGTTTATTACCTCGGTTAACCTCAAAGCCTTTTTATGACACCCGTAATTAAGAACCTTCTTTCTTTGTAAAGCATTTAACTGGTGGTAGACTTAATTATTATTTGACGCTGTTGTGGCTTGTGGCCGACATGTTTCTGAAACGTTTATAGTGTAACTAGTCGACAAGGTAAATGTTGTTCTTTTATAAAGAAACTTTCAAAGAAACGGTTAATTACTTTCAAACATCCTTTTTTTAACGTGTTGAAAATCATACATACATACAATCACGCCTTTATCCCCGAAGGGGTAGGCAGAGGCATAGTATACGCCCACATTTTACCTTATAGTTTTATGTCCCACGTAATAGGTGGTGAGCCTATTACCGTGTTGAAAAGGACAGGCGCAGATCGCCGCGGCCCGCCTTTGAAATTTTTAAAGCATAAGGCCTTCAACTTGGCTTAACGATTGTCATTTTACTGACAGATCACCACACGGCAGTAAAGAAAACGTAGTGTGGAAAATCCTGTGTGGTAAATCATACATGGATGTTTAGTCGGACTCTTATCGACTAAAAACCACACGTTCTCTACACACTGCCTACGGTTGAAAGCCCCGGGTAAGCCCTCAGAAGAACATCATAGATACGTTAAAACTAGAACTTGTGACCAAGAACAGTTTATTTAATAGCTTTATTGACAAACACTTTCTTGAAACACAATATTTAGGATCGATCAACCTCTAAACTTAGTAGGTACCGTACTTATTTACTTTCACTTCGGACCAACTTTGATGGACAAACTTTATATTACATTTCACTGTTTGTTCAGAGATCGTATTGAATCATATAACTATGATAAACTTGAGAAATAAATTTTGGATTGCTATTTACGATTGATCGTAGAGAGAAGATTTGCATTCCTCGGGCATATAGCATATACTTTGGACGAAATCTTTGAATATTAGCTTTTGCGCGTGCGTTGTCGGAAATAATCTCCTACGATATAGAGACTTTTGTTCAAAACCCTGAAGGTATTTTACTAGGCTTTTTGCGTACCTAGGCTGTATACCAAAACGGCTATTCGGCCTGTCTTGAATTTGTAACACAACTTCACAAATTTAAAGTAAACTACGTACATTTTAGCCCCTCTCTATAAAATAGTGTGCAGAGGAGCTTACGTCGAGACTGTCTGTAGTCTGTGACTCTGTCGCATTAAACTACGTCACTAGGTCTGTTCAAAATTCGAAGTTTGTAATAAAAGAAAATTGACAACGTAAATCGGATTGAACTTTCACAATAAACGTGTCAGAGAGAGGCAGTCGGGTGCGAAGGATCTCACGGCTTCTTGTTTTTTTTTAAACCATACTTAGCCTTTCCATTCAGTCGGGAGTTTGGGGACACTCTCGAAAGGATACCACCAGGACTCTCGACACAAAACTACATTTGTTTATGCTAGTTGATTAACTGATTTATCAGAATTCAATATTGGATTTCAAACATGATGATAACACTGTTCACAAATCCTCGTGTAATAAATAGCATTTAGCGAAAGAGCGCTATATTATATGCTAAACAGTTTATAAATCACATAGGGAGCTTATATTAGACTCTAGTATCATCTGAGGCCAATGATCATGCTTATAGTCGCAGCTCCATACTTACATAATTTGAATTCAACAGTAGACTAAGTAACCTCAGAACCGAAGTAAGTGTTTAAAATGAACCAGTAGGAATTATGTTAAAACACTACTACAAAGTATATCAAAATAAAATCTCTCAAACCCATGACATTACTGTTGAGTTGCACAAATTAATATGTATGAGGACATTGATTGAATTTTCGCTTACACTGTGCCGCTCAAAAGTGACGTCACAGAATTGAGAGCTTTTTCAGTCGTGGTAGTAATCTTCTAAACAAAATTTTACGCTGCGTTATTCTAAAGAGTAACTTTTTTCGTGGCCGTTGCTTTTATTTTTAAGAGAAAATGACAATACGGAGATTTTTAAAAACAAATAAGGCAATTTTGCTGTCTATTTTAAGAATATAAAGCGTCTATGAGTCCGATAAAAGTTTATGTTACAAGTAATAATTTGAGGCTTGACTCTCTGTTATTTTCTTCTAAAATATAAGTAGAACTAATTTCAAATTCATTTCATAAATTATATAATTTGTGCGCGATGGGTTTTTAACAGTTTAGGTGTAAAAACTGAAGCTACGTTACACCGTCAAATATAAATAAGTTAATAAACAATTCTAAAACGCGTCAGTAATTCAACTGTACCTACTGCATTCACGCCTATGCTATTACGTCTCCCTCATTAATCATTCTGAGTACATCTCAGAGTACATTCGAGATTACGATCGACACCTCCAGTGCACAATGACGTATTCATCACGGTGGCTATTGTCTTCACGTTCAATAAGCGCTGATCAAACGGTGCTAATTAAATGCAGACTAGTTTGATAATACTTACTCGTTGGCTATAGATTCGTGGTTATAGAGTTCAATTATGTGCTATTTCCTTAAGTAACTAGCGGGCGTCACGCGGTTTCACGCGCGTAGCTCCCGTTCCCGTGGGAATATGGGAATAAAATATAGCCAATGTTACTCAGAGTGAATTTAGCTACCCAATGATGAAAGAATTTTCGAAATCGACACAGTAAAGAATACAATTTTTTTCTCTTTATAACATTAGAGTAAATTTATTGCATGAAACATGATATTTTACAAGGTGTTATAGGTGTTTTACTTATAGACTAAGGCTTAGTATGTTTCATAGATTCATCTTCATGAAAATTTTTAATTTGCACGCCTTCACAATCTATGTAAGTATTGCGATTCAGTTTTGAGTAGGTATAGTTATGAAAGATATCTTAAACGCAAAGAACTTTACCTATAGGCAAAGCAATTACCGGAGGTTTATTACCTCGGTTAACCTCAAAGCCTTTATATGACACCCGTAATTAAGAACCTTCTTTCTTTGTAAAGCATTTAACTCGTGGTAGACTTAATTATTATTTGACGCTGTTGTGGCTTGTGGCCGACGTTGTAGTAGACAAGGTAAACGTTGTTCTTTTGAAAAGAAACTATCAAAGAAACGGTTATTAAACATGATGATAAATATTTTACAAGTTATTTTTATACCTTCTTTTTTTAACGTGTTGTAAATCCTGTGTAGTAAATCCTACATGGATGCTATGCCGGACTCCTACCGACTAAAAACCACACGTTCCCTACCGCTGCCTACGGTTGAGAGCCCCGTGTAAGCCTTTAGAAGAACATCCACAAGATTTTTTTTCAAACCCATCCACATCACCACATTAAAAAAACATTAAGATCAGCGCAGCAGTTTCTTAGTAGTGCTACCAAGAACATAAAAAGTTTATTTACAGAATATGTTTGATTTGAGCTTGGACCAACTTGACCTCTTTTTAATGCTTTAGGTGGGGATGGGGCCTTACCAACAACACTGAGGTTCAGGCCAGCCTCAGCTGCGAGTGGTGCACCTACTGATTATCGAATGAAAAGAGCGAAAATCCGAAACAAAACACTGAACCAACCAGCCCAGCCAGTTCCGGGTGCGATAACCTCCGGTTTTCTAAGTGTGTAAATCCTACATGGATGCTAGGCCGGAATCCTACCGACTAAAACCACGGGATGCCTTACAACTGTCTACGGCCGGGAGTACCGTGTATGCCCCGGAAGGATGTCCCAGGGCTCCCGACAGACTTTAGCGACCACTTCGGCCTCGCCTAAGGGGTTCGAATAAAGTTAGGTACTATCTCAACACTATAAGGGGCAAAGAAATATTTGAAACCGTCTTGACCTGCTTCTTTAAGAACAGCGAGCAGCCAACTCACCGTTCTCAGGCCCTCGATCATGGAGGCTGGTAGTCTTGGGCAGTCTGCGACGACCCCGCAACCGACTGCGGAACTCGAGAGGAAGATTTCTCTCCCGCTCCCTCCCCACAACCTCTTTCTCAAGCATTACTTGCTCGCAGAAACGATAAAATAACTACTCTAGCACCTATCTGTTTCTTCACGGCAATATGCTTACTGGTGAAATGTGGACGTATAGAGTAAATAATTTTATGCTAAACCCTCTTCTAAACCACTAAGGTGGCAGACATGCATGCAACCAGATCGAATGTGGTCACCATAGCCTATAAAGATTTGCGTTACCAGAGATGGCACATTATCATGAAAAAAGGGATTACAACGTTTCATTATTTTTTGCGATTCTTGAATAGCTACGATGTAATACGAAGCAGGACCCACGTCAACGACATAGCCGAAAGAATTGTCCGACGCCAAGGGCGGGCACATGAATCGTAAAACTGTCAGTCTAAGGGAACTCTCAAGTGGGGACCGCGATAATTTTTTTACAAGCATGCCGCGTACCGGAAAACGTGTGGATAGCCCGACCCCAAAGAAATCAGAAAACTCTTTTTCTGAAATCGGTGGACGATCCTTATAAAATCACGTGAGACAGCTGGTTGTAAGCTCGAAAGTTGTAACGACCTGGGATCAGGTGATGATGATAACTTGAATAAAAAGGTAGAAAACTGCAAACGCAAATAAAAAAATAACCAACCTTAGTTACGTACATCGATTTTGGCAAGGTTCTGAACTATAGACCTGACTAAATACTAACTACCGCAAAAAAATCAATTTATGAACACGAGTCGTTGCCAAAAATTTGCATGTTATATTTTACATATATACTACAGCACTAGTACGGACAAGAACTTTAATTTTGGACCCAGTCATTTACATAGCTGCAAGGTCGAAAAATCACTATCTGGTTGTCGTTAAAAACACAAGGTGGCTCAATTTAATGAGCGGGGTTTGGTGAAGATGTTGTTTCAACAAGACCACAGTAGCCAAAATGGTTGTACTTGAAGTAGTGAGTTAAACCCAAAAAGCCCCAGACAAGTTCGGTGAATCAGGAATGCAAACTGGAATACTATGGAAAATACGATAAAACGACTAATAATATAATAGGCATAAAGGCTAGCGGCTGCTGCTTAACGGATTTCTTTTTCCACTGAATACATTTTTTTTTTACGGCGTGCAAAAGAATAATTATATATTTAGTAAAGAAGTTATTCAAAAACAAAATTGAGCGATTACTTGTAAAGAAAGACTCGCATAATATTATCTTTCTCCAGTGTGTTAGTATTTTGTATATATTTTTTTGGTTTAAATTCTTAAACGAACTTGACTTGACTTTTAATCAATTATCTATTCTATTACTCTCAATATTATATTGTAGGTTCCAAATTAAAGTTCGCGATCGTACATAGTCGTCAGTGCGATCACTTTGGACTGGTGCCAACAGCACGGTTGTCTAGGGTACCGTATCAAGATCTAAACGACCCATGTGTTTCTTGCGCTCTCGTCAGAACGTTACGCTGATAAGGCACTGGATATATTACTGCGTTGTATAAGGAAAGGTTTTCTGAGATATTGCGTATTAATGTGCCTTTTTACTGGCATCGTTAACTTGGAAATACAGGCCTGTAATTGGCAATCATGAATGTCTGCTATTTTCAAATGCCAGTAGCATGCGTGTATTGCTAGTTTATCTGTTACTTACTTTTGGCCGTTTTTAGCCAATCTACATTGTTCCAGCAGAGCTCAAAGTACCTAATTGTTATGAATGATTATCAAAGAGTACAGTATCTTTAATTTCTTAACTAGATTATTTTATAAATAAGGTTGTCATATCTGAGTTTAGAACAACAAATTTGGTTTTTAGAAACAATTTTTAATACACTCGAGAGCAATGAATCCGGGTCACTTAAAGAATGTTAAAAATCTCGGAAACTAAAAATGATAGGTTAATGCAATAAATTGTATTTAATAGACAATGTAATACTCCTTAAATGAAAGTAAAAAAAATATGAGTCACCATACATTTTATTAACACAAAATTACATAAAGAAGAAACTGCTGATCTCTCCTTAAAACAAAAATAGGAAACATGAAATTTTTGAACTTTATTACGATTTTCTTGAATTTTAATACTTCGTATTGCCTCCTCGTGCTTCCATTACTGCGTTTACGCGGTTTGGCATGCTGTACACCAAGTTCCTTATACGATTTTGGGGAATATTCTCCCATTCCTCTGTGAGAGCAATTTTGAGCTCACGAAGCGTGATTGGGGGAGGGTTTCGTTGTTTTACGCATCTGCCTAGCTCGTCCCAAGCATGCTCGATCGGGTTGATATCCGGGCTGCGCGCTGGCCACTCCATACGAGTAATGTTCATCTCTTGAAGGTAGTCATTCACAATCCTACCTGTATGAGGTCGGGCATTGTCATGCATAAATATAGCATCCTCACCTAAATTGACCATAAATGGACCAACGTGATCATTGCGGATTTCTTCCACATATCTTACGCTAGTTAAAGAGCCGTTTTCTATGATCACCAGCTCTGTGCGACTTTCAGAAGAAATTCCGGCCCACACAAGTACAGACCCACCACCGTAGGCTACTTTTTCTTCGATGCATGCTTGCTTGAATCTTTCCCCTGGTCTTCGATACACTCTGTGTCTTCCATCGTGCTTGTAGAGCATAAATTTTGATTCGTCGGAGAACATAACTTTTGACCAATCTTCAATACTCCAATTTACGTGGCTCTGGGCATACCTTAGTCTCGAAATACGATGCCCACGCTCCAGTTTAGGGCCGTTTGCAGGTCTAAGGGGTTTTAAGTTAGATTCAGCAAGCCGACGTCTTACTGTCCATGCACTTGGGTTACTTCCTCCGAGGCGTCGAAACTGATTGGTGAGTTCAGTTCCTGTGAGAAAGCGATTTCGAAGCATGGTGTTCACCAAGTATCGGTCTTCTCGTGCTGTGGTACACCTGGTTCTGCCCGTTCCTGGTCTGCGTAGGTTAGAACCAGTTTCTTCGTAACGTCGGAGAACTCTTTGTACTGTTGACAGCGACACACCGACAGTCCTGGCTGTATCGCGCTGACTCCGGCCGGTTTCCAGCATTGTAAGTATTCTGGTGCATTCTTCAGGCGTAAGCGACATAATTTCAGCTTGATTAATGAATATAGAGCACTATCAACATGGTTTATGTACCCACATAAATGACAGATTACAAACAAAAGCAACACCAAATGCTGTAATTTCGTAGTTCCATCTTCGAAAGTGGCCCTTTTTCAAATTTGATTTTTTTATGATATAACTTTACAATAACTAAGAAGTTTTAATACCTTCATTTAAGGAGTATTACATTGTCTATTAAATACAATTTATTGCATTAACCTAGCATTTTTAGTTTCCGAGATTTTTAGGATTCTTTAAGTGACCCGGATTCATTGCTCTCGAGTGTAGTTTTAATAGAAAGTCAGTATTCAAAGAAACAAAATAGTTACTTACCGGGTGACTGGCTCATCGCATATCAAAGCCGTATTGAGACCCTAGACCCTCTTGATATTTTTAGTTAAGTTACCCTTATAACCTAGGTAACTTTGATAATAAATTATCAAACGCGGGCACCTAATATGAAAGGTCTTTTAAAATATCTCAGGACTGAAATTATAAAGGTAAATTAAACGCGAGCCAATCCCTGAGCACCAAATTGTGTTCCTACGATATCTTGAATATTTATAACAATAAGGTCGCCTAATTTCACATTTTTCTCACATTGTCTATTCTGTAAGGGTTATTTTTAAATGCACATCTGTATAATTTTTCAGCACACTAGATAACTCCTTAACTAAATACCAAAAATTTTATGCTGTGTAAAAAAACCATTTGATTAACTAAACATGTCCTACTTATAAAATTAAAATTTAACACAAAACGAGATGTCCTTTTTTATCGAATTCACACCAAACATGCAGTTCGTACACCGTATGTTTTATTAATCAAAAATACGAATTGTTTATCAAAAATGCTAACTTGCACTCTAAATTGTACAATCGTATAACGAAATAGGTTTTTTTTTTGTTGACGCGGGGAATGCATTTAGACACCGTGTGTGGGGACTCACCGTTCCCAGAAGAAGGGACCGTCCTACCTACTAAACCCCGCGGTGGTCCGACTCACCCTAGAGCCGGGCCGAGAGATATGAAGATTTGATTCTACGTCTATCCGGGTTGGGGCTCTGAGGAGCTGAAGAAAACAAGCCCGTATCGCACCACTCTCGAGCGCCCTTCTGCAAGCCGAGGGGGTAGAGAGCGACCGAGCGGGCGGGCACTAGAGGCACCTCCGGAACACAGGGAGGTGCTTTCCGCCATATGACCGTCAATGGGCGGGGTCCCCCGACCTTACACCCACGGCCAACAAGTATTCAGGGGGCGTGCGTGAGCTCGTCACGGCGCCCCCGAACTACTCCCGCTTAGCCGCCATCACCTTGCCAGCAAGCGAAGCTACGGTGACCAAGCACGCCTGACTGTCGACCATGACTTGCACCACGATCAGCAGTGACAGGCCCCTACTGATGCTGTACCGAGCGGTCGCACAGGCGGAAGGGCCGCACAGTCGGAACAGCCGCACAGGCGGACCAGCCGTACAGGCGGAGCAGAAGCACACACGCAGCAGCCGCCCAAGCTGCCGCGGAGCTTAACTGCCGCACAGACAGGCTGCGCTACAGGCGGAAACAGCCGCACAGGCGGAACAGCCGCATATGCGGCCCCTGCCGCACAGCAAACTTGCTCTAAGCGGCCGCAGCCGGGAGCATAGCTCGCCAAATCAGAACCCCATAACGAAATAGGTTAGGTTAGGTTTTTAGTTTTTTGATTAATAAAATTTAATTTTGGAGAGATGACTGAACATTTTGGCATTTTTTTTTATTTAGAATAAACGATGCTCCTAAAAGTAAATAACGCCATGGTTCTTAATAAAAAAGTTTAAACATGTTTGTTGAACTACGGAATTGTTTTAATAATAGTTATTTGTTCAGTAAAACAGTTCTGCAAATGTGTACTATTAAACAGTACCTATATTTAATTTGATTCATTCGGTATGCAAAATTAGTGTGCAAGCCAGTATTTTTTGTTTAATTTTGAAATATTTTGTTCGGAAAAAGTGAATGTACAGATATCGATTTAAATACATGCTATTCTGAAATAAAGATTATTTAAATGGGTGTTCATCACGGTACAGCGCAAGAATTAGTAAGAAACAACAAAATACTCCCTACGGACATTTACTATGGACGGTTATGGATGGGTGACCACCACATGATCACTTTGTGGCATTTATTTCCGAGCGTCTCCGTGCTTCAAAAGGCAAGTTAAGCCGTTGATCCGGGTTGTCAGTAATATGGCTTTCGTTAAGCCAATTTGAAGGACTTATGGGCGGCTTGAAAAATTGCATCTGTGGGTCGTCACAATCTGCACCCGGGTAGGCAGCGCGTGTGTAGCGCTTCTGGTGGTGCAAACGTCCATAGGTAACCAATCATTAGGTGGGCTGTAAGCTTGTGTGCCACCTCAGTAGTATAAAAAAACAGTTGGAACGGATACCACCATGAATAGGTGAGGAAGAGGCAGACTATTCGGTTTAACGATGATTTGATTCTACTCATACATAAATGAATAGAATCAATACATCGTTAAACCGAATAGCAGCGGAAAGAAAACCAAGTACGCATGAAGCATGACATAATTTTACGGTAGGTGTAAATTACTTACTGTGTGGTTATAACTTATTGTTGACTTTCGGAAGACTTGTGATTGGTTTTCATGTAAACACGCAGAAGGCTCCGCCCGCGTGGAGAAGTTTTCCCATAGAATCGTTTTTTTTTTCGGGATAAAAAGTAATAAGTATGTCATGTTAATTCAGGGTGTCAAGCATCTTTTGTATCGTATCGAATACAATCATTACTGTTAAAAGGTTATTTGTTTCATGTTTTCCGTTTTTTTTATCAAGCCAAATTGACGTCGCCAGCCTAATGGAAAGTCGTGGCACATCAAGCGTTTGAGGACCACTCTCACATTCCGTAATAGGTACCTGCTTCTGGCAGTGGTCCTCAAGTTGGCGGCCCTGTGATGTGCCTCTTCACGCTCCGCTTGAAGAATCCAAGATTGAAAAATGAGGAAAACTCGTGTGCGTGTGTAGCGAGTAGACGTGCAAGTTAATCCTGCACACTGAATGCAGCATAGCCACGCCTACTTCGTCAGGTACAGACGTCGCTCGCCTCGTGTAACGATATCTTAACCGGTGTATTCCGGATTGATGCATTGTGATAGTTTGTACTTTATTTTTTCTATTGTTTAGGACTAGGTATAAAAGCAATGTTTTGGATGTAATAAATACACTCTACTCTCTGCTTTCGCGTGTCATTTTATCTACCTAATACCTCTGCCCGTCGATACTCTGAAGCGTCAAGTACTTAGTAAGTGGTACATCTACAACCAAACCACTTCACTGGTGACCCCGGAAGAAGTTCTTACGTACCTTCATCATCCGAGCGTCAATACCGGTTGCATCCGTTACCTTTCTGTACGTATAAGGTAGGAGTAACGTCGCTATTATCCGAGCGTTACTACCGGTTACCGTCTCGTACGCATTGGGACAGGCATCATCTTCATCCTAGCATCGCACCCGGTTCCGTTTTGCTGATTATACAGAGAAGCAAAATGACAGACAAGGCAAGTACGACCGCTAACGTGGTATTAGGAGAAGCCTACCGCGTTGGAGTGAGGACACCCCCGTTCAACCCCGACGAATCCGAGTTATGGTTCGCACAATTGGAGGGGCAATTCGCTTTGTCAAACATCACCAAGGACGAGACGAAATTTCACTACGTGCAGGCGCAGCTGGAAGCACAACATTCGACTGAAATACGAGACATTATTGTATCCCCACCTACTACAAACAAATTTGAAACCCTGAAATCTGAACTCATCCGACGTTTATCAGCCTCACAAGAACGTAAGATCAAACAACTTCTTATGCATGAGGAGATGGGAGACAGGAAGCCTTCACAATTTCTCCGGCACTTACAACTACTTGCTGGTTCTAATGTACCTCCGGACTTCATCAAGACCATCGGGGCCAGCAGGTTACCTTCTTACCTGCAGACCTGAATAGCAGCTCAGCAGTCGAAAATGACGTTAGAAGATATCTCCGAATTAGCAGATCGTTTCCATGATGTCATGCCAGTAACCATGCAAGTAACCGCGCCAGTTACCATGCAAGTAGCCAGTACAACGCCAGTTTCAGATACTAGTAGCACGATAGCAACGCTAACTCGTACTGTGGAGGAGCTTAGTAGAAGACTCGAGACAATGAGCACTGACATGCGTAAACTAACACGCTCACGCTCCAGAAATGGATTAAACAGTCAGAGGTGGGATATTAATACTTATATACTTTTAAATACATACATATTATACATAGAAACACCCAGACTCTTGAGACAAACATTTATGGGTCACACAAATATTTGTCTCCGGTGCGAATCGAACCCACGACCTTCAGCACCGCAGGCGGTATCACTACCGACTGCGCCACAGAGGCAGTCAAATCAATTATATCTATACATATAAAAATAGTACTGTAAAGTGCCGCGGGCTGGCCACACAAGAGGAAAGACGACGGCAGATGGAGCAAACGAGTTCCAAAGCGGGCATCGCGACTTGGTCCACCCGCAAGATGGACCGAAGACCTAGAAGAGGTCGCAGGCTGGATGCTGAAGGCGCAGGACGTAAATTAGGAGAGGCCTACGTCCAGGAGCGTACATGCTGATTTGATTGATATAAAAATAAAAACTGACTTAGATACCTGATCGAGATCTAGAACCTTGAAATTAGATTAATGGCATAGTTGCCCACAAAGAGACGATTTTTAGGGTTCGTGCCCTTAAACGGGACCCTATTTATGAGACTTCGCTGTCCATCTGTCTATCTGACCGTCATGAGGCTGTATCTCAGGAATCGTGATAGCTAGAGAGCTGACAAGTTGGTAGCACGACGAGGATAAAGGGGAAATTATGACAACAAATACTAACGTCAGAAAAGGGGGGTGGGGATTAAGGGGGCTTCCATCCAACAAACGTGATGCTTTGCTGTTTTTTTGGTACGGAACCCTCTGTCTTTCCACTCCGACCCACTAAACCGGCCAACCGTTGTTAGGAATGGAACTCATTAACCCTAGAACCGTACCCATCATAGACTTTAATTAACAGTACCCAGGGGTACTAATGTACCCCGTTAAAGAAAACATTTTTTGATGAGAATAGACATTTATTAATATAATTAACATACATAGACTTTTATGGCACTTATTTCAGTCTCACGTTACATAATTAAACAAAAAATTACCAAACTTATATTAACAGTTTTGGCAAATCTTCTATTGGTGCTCTAAACATATAAAATTTTTACATTTTTCACATCGAGTGCTTGATTTACGGTCTTGTGACCTGGGACAAAAGGAACATCTACCAGATTTTGAATCTGAAGAGGATGGAGCACTAGAAGGTCATGCTTTTTTAAAATACCACCAATACTTATTTGTGCATGCATTTTTAAGATGCATACCCAGGGGTGCTGTAGTACTCCACTCAGGCTTGCCACGATTGCACGCTAACAGGACTCGCGCCCGGCCGATTCTTCGACACGATCCCCCGTCCCCCGTAAATACGTGGAGGTGCGAAAAGATCCGTTTTAAAACAAAAAAGTTATAGCCAATTTTTTTTTTTTTCAGATGTACCCCAGGGTACGGTTCTAGGGTTAAGGGACTTTATTCCTATCTATGCTTTATTCTTTATTTATTTCCTCACTTCGCACTTGGCCAGATTTTTTATACTACTAAGATGGCAGACAAGCTTACGGTCCACCTGATGGTTGGTTACTGTAGTGGACTAATTCGCATTGTGAACGTTTGCAACACCAGTGGCGCTGCTGCATGTCGACTCATATATCCCTTGGCATCCAGTAGAGTCACGGGAAAGTAAAATATCCCGTAACCCTACATAGTGCTTCGAATTAGGTTCGTTTACAATAACCAATTTAATGAAAATCCAAATTGTGCCAAAATAATACAACGGGAATACACGCGATAAGAATAGAAGCGACGGGGAACCTTTCTGTTTCTCTCTCTCTTACGCAAACGAAGTTGCGCGGGTCAGCTAGTTGATAATAAAAAAGCTTTCGATACCCTGGATCATAGTGTGCTGCTGCGAGCAATGGAGGAGTGTGGTGTTACGGGAGCCATCAACCGCTGGTTTAAGTCATACTTAGAAAACAGATGTCTCTGTACATCGATTGACGGGACCACGGGCGACCAGGTGGGTGTCACTCTCGGCGTTCCGACTGGATCCGTATTCGGCCCGGTTGGGTATATCATGCATGTCAACAGTGTCGTAAATGTAATAAAACACTGTAAAGTAGTTATGTACGCGGATGACTTGTGTGTGATGTACTCCTCCGACTACATTGATGACGCGCAGTATCATGTACAGGAGGACTTTGAACACATCATTGAGTGGGCCCATGACAATGGCATTATTATTAATTTTTCCAAAACCAAGGTATCTTCACCGTATAATAAATATAATGACAAAAGACTTGATGTAACAGGGCACAACTACCAATGTACACATAACAATAAAAACAGCTGTCAATGCTCAAATATAGAATTAGTAGAATCTTATAGATATTTAGGATTAGTCGTAGATAGCAACCTCAGCTGGAGGTTACATGTGGATGATGTATGTGTTAAATTGCAGGCAATACTTGGGAAATTCTTTTATCTTAACCGATTTGTGAACAGGAAGTTGTTGTCTGTCATTTATTATGCACTGGCTGACTCAGTAGTCAGCTATGGTCTCAGCAGTTATGGCCTAACTTTCAAGTCGTATTTAGATCGTATTAAGCAATTACAAATTAGATTAATTAAGTATTTGGTAAGTAAAAAAGTAAAATTACAGTATAAAACAAATTATGAAAAATTATTTAAGATTTTTAAAATTCTGCCAATATATAAAAAATTGCAATACTTAATTGTTTTGGAACAAAGCTTTGTTAGTAAATTTAAAGAGCCAATAATACATAAATACTATACTAGAAGGGTAAAGCGGGGAGAATATGTGATACCTTCTGTGAGAAACTATTATGGGAAAAGAACTAGGAGATACCTGACGCCGAAAATCTTTAACAGCATAGATTTTGTGAGGGATGAAACAATTAACAAAAAAGGCATTGTAAAACTAAAGAATAGACTTAGAGCTTTTTTACTGGAATTGGATGAAGTTGATTAGACGGAGAGACTTGTGAGTGTGTTACTGGTGAGAACATTATTTAAGTAAAATAAGGTGATGCTCACGTATAGTGTGCATCTGTGTGCGCTTTGCATGTACCTATATACCTATTATTCTAGTTATAAGAAAATAAAAATGTAATTTGGTAAGAGAGCGTATTTATCGCCAACAAACTGCTCGACAGTTTGGCGATTGTTTGTGTTTATTTTAAGTTTTAGTGTACTAAAGTTTGAATAATAAAAAAAAACAGTGAAAGAATTTTTCAAATCGGTTAAGTAGTTTCGGAGCCTATTCGATGCAAACATACAAACAATCAAATCTTCTCTCGTTATAATTTTGGGACGGATTATATTCCGCTTAATATAATAATATTTCTTTGAATGAGACGTTTTCCATGCCAGCAGTTATAATTAAACAAAAAACAAACATTCATGATTTGTATCCTCATCATCAAAACTTACTACTACTAGTCTAGTACTTTTATAACAAGTTTTAATCATAATTATCACAGTTGTTTCATTCCTATAATCACAGCAATGTTCTACTATCATACATATATGATAGTAGAACAGACATATATGATAGTAGAACATTGCTGTGATTACACGAATGAAACAACTGTGATAATTTTATTGTGATTTAAACCTGTTATAAAAGAACTAGACTAGTAGTAGTAAGTTTTTAAGACAATGAGAGGATAAATGGATTGTTTACACTTAAATTGCTATATAACATCACAAATTTTATTCCCGCATTCCCACGGTAACGGGAGCTACGCGGGTAAAACCGCGTGACTTCCTCTAGTTACTAGAGGTAGAGTCTAGTATCATTGGAAGTTACAAATTTTGTACACGACTGTACATCAATAGAAATGTAGGGAAAATAAAAAGTTTTTAATTTCACATTAAATCAACTCAAATTTATTATAGCTTCATACGACTATTTCATGACTATTTTTTGGCACAAACTTTGAACTAAAATTCGCAGGCGTTCCGGAGAAATTTGAAGTTTTCAAAGGTTCAAGCCATAATCCTCACCACGGTACCTTCATATCTCGGGAACCGCTTATGGACTATTTCTGAGATGTGGCAGGTCGTTACGACTATTTCACGACTATTTTTTGGAACTTAAACCAATTCGATAGAATTTACCATTTACTTGCACCAGATGTGAGGATAACAGCTTGACGTTCAAGCCATAATCCTCACTAACCTATAGCTATAACGCCGAAACTATAATACGACTATTTTTTTTTACATGTACGACTATTTACGACTATTTACGACTATTTCACGACAATTTTTTGGCGATGTCAAAATTCATTTTCATTGAGATTTCAAATGTGAGGATTACAGCTTGAAGCACACCCACCTACAGGTGTTATTTCAATATTAGGTTGTATATTTAGCGTTTTTCTTAGTGACCGACCGAAGTTTTGGTCTCGGCCAAAAAATCGAGCAGTTTCGGTTTCAGCAAAATGGGCCGAAACTTTCGTTTCGTTCGTGAATTTTGAGTGCCTGGCTCTGCTTGTGACGTGGTTGGGATCAAAATAACCAGTTAATATGCTACTAACCTTAGATTTAGAGATTTACAAACAACTTCCAATCAATAGTTACAATAAGACAATTTTATTCAAACCACAAGCAATTATAATCATTGAGATGTATTAGACAGCTACCCCTTTTTTTTTCACGTGATGGAAATTCTAAACAGACTAAAAATCCTCACGTAACGCCAAACAGCCTACGGTCGATAGCCCCGGGTAAGCCATTGGAAGGATGTCCCAGGACTCCCAACAGACAGCTACCACTGTATTATGTCTTAGACCACCTTTTTAGACTTTTTGGTTATGGAATCCTAAAAAGTTATTCTAGGACATTACATGAACCTACCCCTTTGTAGTCGGTTCTGTACAAAAAGTGGAAACATAGGACCCCATTACTAAAACTTCGTTGGTCATCTGTCTGTCAGCAAGCTGTAACTCATGCACCGTGATAGTTAGACAGTTAAAATTTTCATTTTGCCAGTTTTTTTTTAATACTTGAGTTTCGGTTTCGGCCGAAACTGACCCTGGGGCCGAAAGTTCGGTTTCGGTTTCGGCTGAAAAACAAGTTTCGGTTGGACACTACAGTTTCTTATTTCACCACGGATCCCCAAAAGATAAAAACATGGCGAGTGAATGCAGCGACTATGAGACATTATAGAACCGAGTTTGTCTATAGTGGTATAGTAGAACACTTCGAAATGCTAACTTAAAAATGGCTACCGAAAATGACTAATGGGGAACATTTTGTTATTTTAAAATAATAAATACGAATGTACAATTACATAATTTAAGAGGGGCTTTAAAATTTTCACCAGAAACTTGGTATGTTGCACGAGAAATACGAGTTCCCAGTACGTTTTTGATTAACAACATGAAATACGAACACTCTGAAAAATTATCATATAACTTGCCATATTAATGTCCAAAATATTATTAGTAAGTATTTTAATAAAGTTTTTAGTTAATGTACACAGAGCGTGTAAAACTCCCAATATTGATAACTGAATGATTGACTGAACGAAATGAGAACTTGTAGAACCGTTGTAAAGTGCATAACAATCTAGTTTAGATTTCTAAGAGACTATTAATAGATTTCGTAGGATTGTATGGTTTTACAAAGTGCCGCTACACGGCCGTTACAGTCGTTAGTTGAATTCCATGAGGGTACTATTAGACTGTTAAAGAACTGAATACACTAATAAAGTGGGCCCTTTTCCGGGCTTGTAAGCGCTTATGAGTTCGTTGTAAGTCTATTGAAAATTGGTCTTGGGATAATTATAAAACCGCGTTTTGCTCGTTGGGCGGTACAAGCGGGAACGGGAACAGATTCCACACGGGAGTAACAGCGGTGCCACTTAGCTGTATAAATAACTTTACTCCCTCCAAAAAATATTAACTTAAAACCCATTCATATGTTAGTGTCGCAGCGAATTTCCAATTCAGATAGCGGTCGCCAGCGATTTGTATGAGGTACGACTTTTGTTTGCATATACGAGTATATATGCAAACCGTATGTCCAAATTTACATACCCGGAGAGTCCGGTGAAAAAGTCTGTTGTTTAGTTGATTTATGTCTTTGTTGTTTATTGAAAAGAGAGGCCGTGGGTTTTATTGCCAGGTTCTTTTTCGAAGTTTCTATCAAGGTCTTTGGGGAACAACCCAGCCTTAACCGCAAGAGGCCTCGTGAAAGACAGACAGTCTAGTTACGGAACCCTTGGGAAACTTGCCAAGTGCGAGTTGTCCGACAAAATCATATCATCTGATCAACTTCGTCGTTGTCTGGAAAATATGCAACTATGTAGAGTCAATTGGTGTAGGTACTTTACTAAGTACATAAAAAATATTGGCTACCTAACTACAAAAACTCGGCCAAGTGCGAATCGGTCTAGGGCACAGATGGTGCCTTACCAAAAAATGGCAAAAAGCCACGTTTGTTGCATGGTAACCCCCGTAAATTTCTATTTTTTTTCTATTTAGTATGTGGTTGTAATAGCGACAACAGAAATACATCATAGTCAAAATTTCAGCTCTCTAGCTACCACGGTTCCTGAGATACAGCCTCGTGACAGCCAGACGGACGGTGAATTCTCGGGTACGGAACCATAAAAATAGAAAACAAAATTACGATATCTCTATCGTAATTCTGTAGTGTAATCTGAAATTCCTTAATGTCGTTGAGTAATCGACCAAATAACTCATGAAAGAAATTTTGAATTTATTTCTTTCACCATTTGCTTAGGAATCTTACTGGCGCGCGTGGCGTGAGGAAAACTGAACGACATTTTTTTTTTTTCATACATACACATAGCTTAAAATACGACATGAGTTCTGAAATAAGAAGGTTAATCTCCATCTTTACGTTTAAAGTCGGTTGAATGTTCGTCAGCTCTAGTGAAATCATTTATTTTTCACAGATTTTTTGCTTTTGAAACTATGTAACAGATGTATATGTAACAACAAATACTAAAAACAGAATAAAAATTAAGGCCACCCCCATACAACACAAGTAATATTTTTTGCCGTTATTTACACAGAACCATTCGTCAGCGAGGCAGACTGCACTGACTGGGATTATATAATATTTGCTAAGGTATCCTTTGTAAAACACAGGGCAACTATTATTTTCAAAAAATGTTCAATGTTACTTTGTTACGAAGAAATTCTTTAAAGCTTACGCAAGTCTGCGGATACGTCGGTGGTCTTTCACCACTTACAATGTAAATTAATTTTCTACCACAAAGAAAAGTTACAGTTGCACTGCACGAACTTAAGGGAATCTTTATGGCAATTTAATGTTAAATTCATTGTTCTTTAAGTCCAAGTGTGTCATAAATTTCCGACTTCCTTACAAAGTATAGCTACTGCATAAAAACTGTGATCACTTTTCTTTTGTGGTATGTTTGAAAGCTTCCGTGTGATGTTTTATTGCATTTCTGCGGAATGCTATAAATTTGTGTGGTGCTTACGTGTACTATTTGGTCGTGCTACTATAACTTTCAAATGACTTGGAGGATCCTTGCCCTGAAGATATGTTATTGCTGGGAAATATCTGAAGAAGATTCTTAGCCACTTACAGTGGACATAGGTCAACCACCGCAATTGAAGCAATTTTCATTATAATGGCCGGTCCTTGGGTGGGTGACCGCCACGTGACACTCTCTGACATTTATTGCGAGCGCTGCCAGTAAAACAGCAGTTTTAAGTCAACTTGAAAGCCTTATAAGCGGGCTTGAAAAATGTTAACATTGGGTCGTCACAACCTACGCTTGGTTAGGCAGCGCGTGTGTAGCGCCTCTGGTGATGCAAACGACCATAAGCTACGGTAACCAACTACTAAACTTTTATGCCACCAGTATAAAAAAGACAAGCTTCGAAAAAATAGGTAACAGCGAAAAGAATTAATACCTGTAACATGCCATAGTGAAGATTGGGGAAGAGTGCGTAGGTTGGTTCAATTGGTTGATTGATTTTATATTAGGTTTTCTCAAACTACGTAATGCTGAACCCTAAAAAGCATGGCAGAGGTCAGGTAAACATTTCGCCGCCAACTAAGTAATAGTGTAACTTGGACAGTAAAATATTTAACGGTCGGCTGCCTTGAGTTTTATTAGATCACTTAACTTTTTAATTTATTTCTGTAATACGACAGTTTGAAATGGCTCAGCCAGGCATAATTTATCGATACTATAATTTGCGCTTGGCTTTATTTTTTTTTTTTTTTAACGTGAGGGAAAATCCTCGTAGGATGCTATGCCGGACTCTTACCGACTAAAAAACCTCACGTAACGCCCAACAGCCTATGGTTGAGAGCCTACATTCAGCAGTTCAATTGGTTGATTGATTTTATATTGGGTTTACTCAAACCACGTAATACGGAACCCTAAAAAAGAATTAGAAAGGTCAGGTAAACATTTTGCTGCCTACTAAGTAATAGTGTAACTTGGACAGTAAAATATTTAACGGTCGGTTGCCTTGAGTTTTATTAGATCACTTAACTTTTTAATTTATTTCTGTAATACGACAGTTTGAAATGGCTCAGCCAGGTATAATTTATCGATACTATAATTTGCGCTTGGCTTATAAAATGGGGTCATTTGAATAGGTAACGTTTGACGTCTATTAGTTCATACATTTATTAGTGAAAGCAGACGTAAAATTACTCGTATCTTTCTTTAAATATGTATTCGAAATTGAAAAAGGCTACTGTGCAGTTATAACAAAACGATAAAATTATATTATTTTATGCCCGCCGTTACAAGGTTGCGTTGTTGAATTTTGATGAACTGACAAATTTTACCTATTAAAATGACTCCACTTTAGTCCCTACATCTACACGCTCAGTAAGTAAAAACCGTTAAGTAGGTAGTTTGTAATCTACCTTGCGAGATTTTCAACTGTCAAGATTTTGCCGTTTTATACACAGAACCATTCGTCAGCAAGGCCGACTTGCACTGACTGGGATTTATTTGCTACGGTATCCTTTGTAAAACACAGGGCAACTATTATTTAAAAAAAAATGTTTTATGTTACTTTGTTACGAAGTAATTCTTTTGAGCTTACGCAAGTCTGCGGATACGTCGGTGGTCTTTCACCACTTACAATGTAAATTAATTTTCTACCACAAAGAAAAGTTACAGTTGCACTGCACAAACTTAAGGGAATCTTTATTGCAATTAAAATTTAAAAAAAAAAATAGAACCGACTTCATATAAATCCTTAAAAATAAAATTTCCCTAGCACATAGTAATACGTATTTTGATTTATCAGATTTTATTCAATATCATATTGAAGTCGGCGCCAAGTAAACCCATAGGTTTAGGTAGGTAATATCCTTCCGCCATTTCATGGTTTGATTCCTATCTTCGAGGTCGTTCGCAGTGTGTGCGTTTTGATGAAAAGTCTTCGGACTGGTGTCAGCTCGCTGCAGGCGTTCCTCAGGGTGGTGTTCTCTCTCCTCTTTTATTTTCAATTTTCATCAACTCTGTAACGGGTTTTATCTCTGGCAATTTTCACCTCTACGCAGACGACTTGCAGCTGTACCATCATTTTGCGGCTTCGGATAGCCTATCTGGCATATCTAATATGAACCAGGACTTAGAACGTGTTGGTGCTTGGGCTAGGTCGGTGGGGTTGTGCATTAATCCTCGAAAGTCGCAGGCAATCGTTATTGGGAGCAAGTACATGCGCGACAAATTAGATATGAACACAATGCCTCCTGTCCTTCTTAACGGAACTCAAATACCATATCTAGATAAAGTTAAGAATTTAGGAGTACTAATGGATACCCATCTTTCCTGGAGTCCTCAAATTAATGAAGTCAGCAGGAAGGTTCATTTCACTTTCCACACTCTGAAGTGCCTCCAGAGTTTTTTACCCTTAAAAACTAAGATTCTTCTGGCTCAGACTCTCATTCGTCCCATTATAGACTACGCTGATGCTTGCTATTTAGATGCCACCGAGGAGCTATTAAATAAGCTTGAGAGACTTCAAAACTTATGCATCCGTTTCATATTTAATCTCAAAAAATATGATCATGTTTCCCATTTTCGTCAGGAACTCAAGTGGCTCCCTATCCGTCTTCACAGGAACACTCACATACTTTGTCTTCTCTATAACATCCTTTACAATCCTGCTACACCTTCCTACCTCAAGGATCGGTTTACCTTTAGGCGTGATCCTGATGCTCCTTGTAGGTCTCATCTACGCTTTACTCTTAGATTTCCTCCCCATAACTCCGACTTCCACTCATATTCCTTTTCTGTCCATGCAGCTAGATTATGGAATTCTCTTCCCCCTAATATACAAAATTCAAAATCAATAACAGTGTTTAAAAAGAAAGTTCGTTCGCACTACCTTTCCAATGTTCTATGATCGTTGTGTTTAAATTTTGGTTATTTCTTACATTTTTGGTCATTATAATCATTTAGATGGATAAGTTCATAGATATGTATAATGTGTAGGTATATATATGTGTATATGTAGTATGTATGTATGTATGTATATGTCTAATTGTGTATATGAGTATGTATATAGTGATAAAATAAGTTTGTGTGTGTGCACTTTATATAATCCCGATTCCTTTCACACTTCTACCTCATATTTTAATATAATTCTTCACGCTTTCCTCTCGTCGGACTGCTGGAAGAAATTTCTATTTTAGAAATAAGCAGTACCGTTGTACCTACTCTTCTTTTCTTTTAATGTTAATTCTTTTATTGTTGTTATTTGTGTGCATAAATATTAAATAAATAAATAAATAAAGTAATATTAATGGCACCAACTTCAATATTATATTGAATAAAATCCGATAAATCCAAATACATATTACTATGTGCTAGGGAAATTTTATTTTTAAGGATTTATATGAAGTCGGTTCTATTTTTTATTTAAAATTTTTATTTTTTTATTTTATGTGACGGGTGGACCGAAATGTATTTCTATCTAGGTGTAAAGTTCTCATCAACACAAATCAATCAAGCCGAAACACAAGGTAACTGCTGTAAATCGTTAAGGAATTCCCTCGACTGTCTTTCAGTTCCATTATCAGATCGACTCCAGACCTTCATTGAATTTTAGTACAGTAAAGCACTTAATCAAAAAGTTAACAAACGCACTAGTTGTCCCTACAATTTTCGGTGGTTGCCCTCAATTTCTCCTGGATTCCAGCTTCAGATCCTGATACCCTGGATATGGGACCACCTCAGAAGTAGCTTCTTTCAAACAAAAAAAGAATTTTCAAAATCCATCCATAATTGGCGCCGCTATCGCGTAACACACATACAAAAAAAAAAAAAACATAGCGTACGAATTGAGAACCTCCTCCTTTTTTTGAAGTCGGTTAATAAATTTCCGACTCCCTTACAATGTACACCTACTGCATAAAAACAATGCTAACTTTTCTTTTGTGGTATGTTTGAAAGCTTTCGTGTCAACTTTTATTGCATTTCTACGGAATGCTATAAAATTATGTGGTCTTTACATGCGTCCGTACGTTTGCCTGCACTATTAGGTCGTGCTACTATAACTTTGAAAGAGCTTGGAGGATCCTTGCCCTGAAGATATGTTATTGTTAGGAAATGTCTAAGGAAGATTCTTAAACACTTTCAGTGGACATAGGTCAACCACCGCAATTGAAGCAATTTTCATTATAATGGCCGGTCCTTGGGTGGGTGACCGCCACGTGACACTTTCTGACATTTATTGCGAGCGCTTCCAGTAAAACAGCAGTTTTAAGTCAACTTGAAAGCCTTATGAGCGGGCTTGAATAATTTTAATATTGGGTCGTCACAACCTGAGCTCGGTTTGGCAGCGCGTGTGTAGCGCCTCTGGTGATGCAAACAACCATACGCTACGGTAACCAATCACTAAGCTTGTATGCCACCTTAGTAGGATAAAAATACAAGCTTTGAAAAATTAGCGCTCGTGGCCCTATAAGGTTGGGTGTCGGGATACAAATCAAACGACTGTCTGCTGAATACTAACTCATTTATTACAATGAACATCTTTATATATTATTACTCAAAGAGGTTTTATAGATCTATAACTATACCTTCACACCTTCCCCGAAAAGAAATTAAATAATAATGATAACAATAATTATTATTTAATTGCTAAGTCACCAACATTTTAACATTGCGAATAAATCCTAAAACTAATACATTTTTTCCAAAAATAAAAATTGTTAATGTATATGTATTTACTTACAATACAAGCACATATAGTAAAGAATGTAAAAAAATAAAAGGTATATTTCGTAAAACAATATAAAAAAAAACTGAAATTACATAAAAATAAAACTAAGAACAATATAATTTTGTTCTATTCTTATGGACTAAGTCTAATTTACCATTTTTTAGTATTTCTACATTTGGTGATACATCTCTAATCACAAGATACGGGCCGTTATAAATACTTTGGAGTTTGTTTCCAGTCTCATTTTTCACAAGTACCAAGTCATTTTGTCTATATGTTATAGGGTTACAGTTACGGTCGTACTTTTGTTTTCTATGATATTTACTGTGTAATAAATTCTGATTAGCCTCTTTTTGAGATGTTTGTAGTCTATATTTTAATTCTAAGGGATAATCGTCATGATTATAAAGTGGATCTATTTTATTCTGACTTAAATTAGATGGGATGTTGCATATTTTACCGTATAATAATTCAAAGGGTGTATATTTAGTGGAATCATGCACAGATGTGTTGTAAGTAAAACACCAAAAGGGCAGCTATGTACTCCATGATCCCGGATGGTTATCGGTTTGAATCCTTAAAAAATTACCTAAATGTTTATGAGTATTTTCCAAGGACCCTATAGACTGATGATGGTAGGCAGTAGATTGTAAAGTAGATATTTCTAGAAGTTTACACGTTTTTTTAAAAACTGATGATAAAAATTCAGAACCCCTGTCAGTCGCGATTCTGTCAGGAATTCCGTATCTTAGGATAAAGTTATTTACAAAAGTTTTCGCTATTTCTACAGAACATTTAGTTTTCAAAGGAAATGCTTCAACATACTTACTAAGTTCACATTGTGTAGTTAAAATATAAGAATAATTATAATCGTCTCTATCTAAGGGACCTACAACATCTAGAAAGACCTTTTCCATCGCCGATTTGGCTGTGGTTGTAATAACCAAAGGCTCTTTAATATAATGGGAATTATGTTTATGTCTTTGACATTTGTCACACTTTTTTATAAAATTTGTCACATCCTTTTCAAGACCAGGCCAAAAGTAATATTTTCTGATATTTTTATACATTCGTCTTATACCAGCGTGGCCACTAGATGGTAAAAGATGAAAATCATTCAATATTACCCTTTGGTCGTCTTTATCAGTTATTCTTCTAATATTATTTAAAATACATAAACGGGGTCCGGACCAATTAGTGTAGTTTTTTATTTCTAACACTACCTTTTTTATAAAATCATCATATATTTTATTTCGTATAAAAATTAATTCGTACACGTTTATTTTACTACAAAAATATCTCAGCTCTCTCACAAAAGCGGTTGACGTCAGTTGTGATCGAGATACTGGATTTATATACAACGTCATTTTCGCTGACGAGTAACAGAACATATTATTATCTAAGTCTATTTCGTTGGAACTACGTAGTTTATTCAACTTATTAAGATCGATAAATTGCAATTCTACAGAAATTTTCGGTTTACTATGAATTTCTACAACTTTCGGTTGCGCAGGCCGATCGTTGGTAGGAACCATAGCACTCGGAGAACTCTGAGAATTAAGCAACTTCATTCGTTGAGCTCGCGTCATAACCGTAATTAAACCTTCATGCATATTTTTCAATTCAGTTGATGTTATAGTAGGCAGTCGTGACATTGCATCGGCTGCTACATTGTCAGATCCCTTTATGTATTGAATTTCAAAATTATACTCCTCGAGTAAAAGTCTAAATTTCATAAGGCGGCTTGATGGATCTCTCATCCCAAACAAATAAATAAGTGGTTTATGATCAGTTTCAATTACAAAATTTCTGCCGTATAAATAAGGGCGGAAATGTTTTACAGCCCACACAATCGCCAATAACTCTTTTTCGATGGTGGGATAGTTAATCTCGGCTTTGTTTAGATTCCTGCTTGCGAAAGCTATTGGTTTGTTATTTGAATTACACAAAACTGCACCTAGTGAATATTTCGAAGCGTCAGTTTGCAGTACAAATTTATTGTTTTCGGAGAAGTCCGGATATTGTAAAATTGGAGGGGATGATATAATAGATTTCAATGTAGAAAATGCAGTTTGACACCTAAAATCCCAAATAAAGGGCGTATTTTTCTTCGTTAATTGAGTCAGGGGATGGGCTATGGCAGCGAAATTTTTTATGAACTTTCTATAATAATTCGAAAAGGCAACAAATCTTACCACTTCCTCTACGTTATTTGGAACCGGCCATTCGCTTAATGCACGAATTTTTTCAGGGTCGGGCAATACTCCTTCACCCGAAATTACGTGGCCTAAATACAGTATATCTTTTTTCAGAAAATTACATTCATGAGGGTTTAATTTTAAATTTACTTGTCGCAATCTATTAAAAACATCTATTAGGTTTTTGTTATGATGTTGTAATGAATTTCCAAAAACTACAAGATCATCTAAGTATACAAGACATTTTTCAAATGTCAAGCCTGACATTGCAACTGACATCATCCTTGAAAAAGAATTCGGGCTCGTCTTCAAGCCTACGGGCATCCTAGTCATCTGGTATTGTGACGAAGCGGAAGTAATGCAATTTTTATTTTCATTTCTACTATCCGAAATTTTAAACTGCCCCGAAGAAAACTGCCGTATATTTGCGACTATCCTTATCAAGGTCACATTGATAATATCCACTAGAAAGGTCAAGGGTAGAAAAGTATACAGATCCTGAAAGCGAATCTAAAATCTCGGTTATATTTGGAAGAGGAAATTTATCATCCTGTATACAATTGTTTAGTTTTCTATAATCAATTACTAATCGCCACTTCTTATTGCCGGAATTATCTACTTTTTTAGGAACGATTAAAATTGGGCTAGACCACTCACTATGACATGGTTCTATTATACCCTGATGTAGCATATCATTTATTTGTTTATTTACCTCTGATTTCTGTGAGTACGGTATTCGGTAAGGTTTACTATAAACTGGTTGAATATTATTTTTTAAATTGATGTGGTGGCTATAAATTTTTGTGGTTGTCAATTTATCTCCTGGCAATAAAAATATATCCGAAAATTTTGCACAAATACTTTCAATTGTTAATTGCTCTTCATCATTCAAATGTTTCAAATTTAATGACCTTAATAACTGTTTCACTCGATCCGCATTTATATTTTCACATTTATTAAAACTACATATATCGTACTCGCTACTTCTCTCTATTTTTGGTGTAAAATCTTGAAGCTGAACTGTAGTTTCGCTTGTATTTAAGATTAAAATAGGTATCATACCGTTTACTGGTTTTGCCAAAGAACTAGCTATGAAAATTCCTTCGCGTAATTCTGATGAACAGACTAGACATTCTTCAGTAAAGGTAGTTTGAATATAATGTAAAGACTCAGATCTTGGCGGTAGGGTCAAACAATTGTTATCGGTACTATTATTTTGCAATGGTAAAATAATATTATTATGCAGGTTTTTCTGTAAAGTCAATGTTAAACAATTAAGATTCAAAACAGCGTTATATTTTGCCAGAAAGTCATGTCCTAAAATAGCATGCGCCTTACATGGTAAGGAATTAAAAACATAAAACTTATGATCTAATGTTTCTCCAGCTAAGTTACAAGTGTTGCTAAGCGTTATATAAACATATCCGATTGCAGTTACTGTGCCTCCGATTCCGCTTATCTTAATGTTTTCTTTATGGATCGGTATGTTTAAGGCACTGATATGTTTATACTTAATAGCGCTTATTGAAGCTCCCGTGTCAACTAAGAATGAGTAATTATAGGTACCAACATATAATTGTATATTACAAGTATTGTCTGTTGAACAAATATAATTATTAGTATTGTTGTTCACGAAAAAATTTTAATTCGATATTCTCTCTGGGTTCCTCCTCCACAACACGGATGTTTGCATTATGGCGCGTATTTTGATGACCTCTAAAATTATTAGACCTATTATTAAAATTAGGGTACTTACCTCGGTACCACGTCGATCTCCCACGATTGGATGAATTCTGATAGGCACCACCACCTCGGTGACCTGGACTACCACGATTATTGTAGCTAAAGGTATTATTATTAAAAGGAACACCTCGATTTGGTCGGTTGAATGTCCCAGACCTAAAATTACCCCTACAAAAAGTACCTGAAAACTTATTTCGGTTATTTTTGACCATAGATAATAGATTATTCTCCGATTGCAATGGCGGAGCAACTTCTTCGTCCAACGCAGCTTGTATAGCATCCTTTAAACTTTCAAAATTACGGGCGGCTATTATAGTGCTAAGTCGCCTATTACGTAAACCATCAGCAAAACGCTTAATCGCCTGATTTTCATTTAAAGGGCGTAATATATTGAGAGATTCGGACTTGCCTCCAGCTTGGGCAATAGTTAAATCCATAAACAGTTCCGTCAGCTCTTTGCCATAGTCATCAATAGACTTCTGCTCCTGTCGCAAAGTCTGCAATTTGTTTTGCAAAGCAACTGCGCTTTTCTTCGGTAAAAGAATCGCTCGCATATCTGTCAATAACGCGTCAATAAAGGTATAATTAGACGAAAGTTTCAACTTCGCTACTTGTGACAGTCTACTCTTTAAAATAAAATTAATTAAATTGAACTTACATGTATCGTTTTCTAACATGGAACTATAGTAATCAATGCCGTCTATTAGTCGTCTAGTAGTCGATTCTTTGTCGTCCATGACTGGTAACAAACTCAAGGCCGTCTTTAAGTTAAACTCCATTTTTGTAAATGATTTCGACTCTACTATTTTACTATTTGAGGCTTTTATGTGAGTCTTATTACAAAATTGCTTAATATCTAAATATAATTCCTTAATTTTATCCCTATACTCTGGAATTATTAATAAATTACTGCTGCAAAATTTCTCATCAAAATTTAAAGTAATATACTGATTATAGACACTTTTGCTTTATTTAACCTTTCCTGTAACAACTCTGGTGTCCTACGATCATAATTCAATTTGATCAAGTTTTCTTTAATTAATTTCAATGTATCTAGTATATTCTTGAGCTCTTGGGCCATAATATTCCATTATAACTACAATACAATTCCTTTAAAGTAACGAAAACATAAAATAAAATTTAATATTAAAAGTTCATTAAAATACGAGTAAGTATGAAAATTAAAATTACCCAGTTACACCACATAATGACCTTGTCCGACACTTTCCGTTCTTCTTTGTTATTAGATAGGTACACACAATCACATAATTTTCTTAGTGTTTATCACAATTTGCCGAATTATTTTTCTGCCCTCCTTCAGACGTAGAGTATGTTACATCATATACAGCTGAAGTATCTCTGCGTCGAGCAAATGACCTCCTCAGATTGTCACGAACTATTTGGTCATTGATCCATCCATGGTGACATTTTTGTAGCACCGCAACACGAAGTAGGCGCCGACCAACAGGCACAGTCCAAGAAGAATCACCATAACAATACTTATAGTGGATAGGTGGAATTGTAGCTGATCCGTAGTAGCTCCATTTGTTGCACCAATACCATTTTGGTTAATGGTGGGATCTTGGGGTTTTGAATTTGAATTGCACATTTTTAATTTATGGAAGTAAGTTCACTTTCGGTTCTATATACACGCGCGGCGGCACAAAATACTTTAAGTTACACATTGTCTTAGTAGGCACTTCGACCGAATGCAATCCGAAACCTAAGACATGGCAGGGTCGCCATATAAGGTTGGGTGTCGGGATACAAATCAAACGACTGTGTGCTGAATACTAACTCATTTATTACAATGAACATCTTTATATATTATTACTCAAAGAGGTTTTATAGATCTATAACTATACCTTCACAGCCCTGCGGACTCAGTGTTCTGTAAACGATAACTGCAGTAAGCAACTTTCACTATGGCCGGTCCATGGATGGGTGACCATCCATGTGATCACTTTGTGACATTTATTTGAGCGTTTCGGTGCTTCGGAAGGCACGTTAAGCCGTTGGGCCCGGTTGCCAGTAAAATGGCAGTCGTTAAGCTTAGTTGAAGGCTTTATTTCAACAGCAGGCAGTCACAACCTGCGCCTGTCCATTTAAACACGGCAATACGGCTCACCACCTATTACGTGGAACAAATTATACAAAGGTGAAATGTGGGCATATGATATGCCTCTGCCTACCCCTTCGGGGATAAAGGCGTGATCATATGTATGTATGTATGAAAAATTTGGTAACGGCTAAAAGAAGGAAAATTCCGTGATATGGTGAGGATTGAGGAAGAGTGCTATACCTACATTCAGCAGCGGGTTGCGATAGACTAGTTCAATTGGTTGATTGATTTTATATTGGGCTTACTAAAACCACGTAATACGGAACCCTAAAAAAAAATTAGAACGGTCAGGTAAACATTTTGCCGCCTACTAAGTAATAGTGTAACTTGGACAGCAGATGAAGCGCTCGTGGCCCCGCGGACTCAGTGTTCTGTAAACGATCACTGCAGTAAGCAACATTTACTATGGCCGGACATGGATGGGTGACCACCACGTGGACCACTTTGTGACATTTATTTACGAGCGTTTCCGTGCTTCGGAAGGCACGATAAGCCGTTGGTCCCGGTTGTCGGTAAAATGACAGTCGTTATGCCAAGTTGAAGGCCTTACGGGCGGCTTGAAAAATTTCAACTGTGGGTCGTCACAACCTGCGCCCGGGTCGGCAGCGCGTGTGTAGCGCCTCTGGTGTTGCAAACGTCTATAGGCTACGGTTACCAACCATCAGGTGGGCCGTAAGCTTGTCTGCCACCTAAGTAGTATAAAAAAAAAAGACGTGTGGCACTCTGGGACTGCCGCGGTAAAGCTATTACATAGCATTTTTTATCAACTATGCTAGTATAATTATTTCTATATAAGAATACTAGCTGATTTCTGATTCGCCCGCGTAAAATTTGTTACCGCGGGAAGTTATTCCCGGGATAAAAGGTAGCCTATGTGTTATTTCAGACTATAATGTATCTCTGTACCAAATTTCAGCCCGATTCGTTCAGCGGTTTGAGCGTGAAAGAGTAACAAACATCCACACTCACAAACTTTCGCATTTATAATACACTCGAGAGCAATGAATCCGGGTCACTTAAAGAATGTTAAAAATCTCGGAAACTAAAAATGATAGGTTAATGCAATAAATTGTATTTAATAGACAATGTAATACTCCTTAAATGAAAGTAAAAAAAATATGAGTCACCATACATTTTATTAACACAAAATTACATAAAGAAAAAACTGCCGATCTCTCCTTAAAACAAAAATAGGAAACATGAAATTTTTGAACTTTATTACGATTTTCTTGAATTTTAATACTTCGTATTGCCTCCTCGTGCTTCCATTACTGCGTTTACGCGGTTTGGCATGCTGTACACCAAGTTCCTTATACGATTTTGGGGAATATTCTCCCATTCCTCTGTGAGAGCAATTTTGAGCTCACGAAGCGTGATTGGGGGAGGGTTTCGTTGTTTTACGCATCTGCCTAGCTCGTCCCAAGCATGCTCGATCGGGTTGATAATCGGGCTGCGCGCTGGCCACTCCATACGAGTAATGTTCATCTCTTGAAGGTAGTCATTCACAATCCTACCTGTATGAGGTCGGGCATTGTCATGCATAAATATAGCATCCTCACCTAAATTGACCATAAATGGACCAACGTGATCATTGAGGATTTCTTCCACATATCTTACGCTAGTTAAAGAGCCGTTTTCTATGATCACCAGCTCTGTGCGACTTTCAGAAGAAATTCCGGCCCACACAAGTACAGACCCACCACCGTAGGCTACTTTTTCTTCGATGCATGCTTGCTTGAATCTTTCCCCTGGTCTTCGATACACTCTGTGTCTTCCATCGTGCTTGTAGAGCATAAATTTTGATTCGTCGGAGAACATAACTTTTGACCAATCTTCAATACTCCAATTTACGTGGCTCTGGGCATACCTTAGTCTCGAAATACGATGCCCACGCTCCAGTTTAGGGCCGTTTGCAGGTCTAAGGGGTTTTAAGTTAGATTCAGCAAGCCGACGTCTTACTGTCCATGCACTTGGGTTACTTCCTCCGAGGCGTCGAAACTGATTGGTGAGTTCAGTTCCTGTGAGAAAGCGATTTCGAAGCATGGTGTTCACCAAGTATCGGTCTTCTCGTGCTGTGGTACACCTGGTTCTGCCCGTTCCTGGTCTGCGTAGGTTAGAACCAGTTTCTTCGTAACGTCGGAGAACTCTTTGTACTGTTGACAGCGACACACCGACAGTCCTGGCTGTATCGCGCTGACTCCGGCCGGTTTCCAGCATTGTAAGTATTCTGGTGCATTCTTCAGGCGTAAGCGACATAATTTCAGCTTGATTAATGAATATAGAGCACTATCAACATGGTTTATGTACCCACATAAATGACAGATTACAAACAAAAGCAACACCAAATGCTGTAATTTCGTAGTTCCATCTTCGAAAGTGGCCCTTTTTCAAATTTGATTTTTTTATGATATAACTTTACAATAACTAAGAAGTTTTAATACCTTAATTTAAGGAGTATTACATTGTCTATTAAATACAATTTATTGCATTAACCTAGCATTTTTAGTTTCCGAGATTTTTAGGATTCTTTAAGTGACCCGGATTCATTGCTCTCGAGTGTATTAGTAAGAAGTAAGAAGATTTTAAGGCCTATGTTCAACAAAGTAAAGTACCATGTACTTAATTGACTGTGGACATTTGGGCTTTTGGCCTTTTGGACTTTTGGCCTTTTGGACTTTTGTAATTTTGGACTTTTGGCCTTTTGGCCTTTTGGCCTTTTGGACTTTTGGCCTTTTGGCCTTTTGGACTTTTGGACTTTTGGACTTTCGGACTTTCGAACTTTCGGACTTTAGGACTTTCAGACTTTCGAACTTTCGGACTTTCGGACTTTCGGACTTTCGGACTTTCGGACTTTCGGACTTTCGGACTTTCGGACTTTCGGACTTTCGGACTTTCGGACTTTCGGACTTTCGGACTTTCGGACTTTCGGACTTTCGGACTTTCGGACTTTCGGACTTTCGGACTTTCGGACTTTCGGACTTTCGGACTTTCGGACTTTCGGACTTTCGGACTTTCGGACTTTCGGACTTTCGGACTTTAGAACTTTAGGACTTTAGGACTTTGGTACTTTCGGTCTTTCGGACTTTCGGACTTTCGGACTTTCGGACTTTCAGTATTTCGGACTTTCGGACTTTAACAACATAGTCCAAACAACATACCATAACAAAAGTCCAACAGGCCAAAAGTCCAAAAGTCCAAAAGTCCAAAAGTCCAAAACTTTTTGACTTTTGGACTTGCCAACAAAAAGCAGGATCAAAAGTCCAAAGTCCAAAAGTCCAAAGTAAAAAGTCCAAAGTAAAAAGTCCAAAGTCCAAAAGTCCAAAAGTCCAAAAAACCAAAGTCCAAATGTCCAAAAAAGTCCAAAAGCCCAAAAGGCCAAGAGTCCAAGAGTTCAAAAGTCCAAAAGTCCTGAAGTCCAAAAGGCCAAAAGTCCAAAAGTCCCAAAGGCCAAAGTCCAAAAGGCCAAAATTCCACTCCACCTAACCTCACCCCACCCCACCTCACACCAATTCACCTCACCACACCCCACTTCACTTCACCCCACCCTACACACCTCAGCCCACCCCACTTCACCCTACTTCACTTCATATACATAGGTACACGTTATGCAAACGCTCACGTGTACACGTTGGTTTATGAAGTGCGAGATACACGAACGTGGCCGAGCGTGGCCGAAGGTAGCCGAGAGTGTGATTTATTTTCGTGACACAATTTCTGGATTCGGTCTCCACGCAAGGCCCGCGATAGAAGCTATGCAATAGCTTAAAAAAAAAAAAAAGTAAAATTATTTAACGGTCGGTTGCCTTCAGTTTTATTAGATCAGTTAACTTTTTAATTTATTTCTGTAGTAGGTACGACAGTTTAAAATGGCTCAGCCAGGCATAATTTGTCAATACTATAATTTGCGCTTGGCTTTTAAAGTGGGGTCATTTGATTAGGTAACATTTGACGTCTGTCAGTTCATATATTTATTAGTGAAAGCAGACGTAAAATTACTCATATCTTTCATTATTACAATAAATATGTATTCGAAATTGAAAATGGCGATTGTGCAGTTGTAACAAAACAATAAAATTATATTATTTTATGCCCGCAGTTACAAGGTTGCGTTGTTGAATTTTGATTACCTGTCAAATGTTACCTATTAAAATGACTCCATTTTAGTCCCTACATCTACATGCTTGCGAGATTTTCAACTGTCAAGATCTTGAATTTAACTGATAATTTTTTGTTGTTGTAAACTTAAGAAATAACAATAAAATACCAACAAGGAATTGATCGCACCGCGGCCGCTGTCACTGCCCAATCCCTTCACTCGTTCACCTTTGCATGTCGGCCGCTGTCACTGCCCAATCCCTTCACTCGTTCACCTTTGCATGTCGGCCGCTGTCACTGCCCAATCCCTTCACTCGTTCACCTTTGCATGTCGGCCGCTGTCACTGCCCAATCCCTTCACTCGTTCACCTTTGTATGTCGGCCGCTGTCACTGCCCAATCCCTTCACTCGTTCACCTTTGCATGTCGGCCGCTGTCACTGCCCAATCCCTTCACTCGTTCACCTTTGCATGTCGGCCACTGTCACTGCCCAATCCCTTCACTCGTTCACCTTTGCATGTCGGCCGCTGTCACTGCCCAATCCCTTCACTCGTTCACCTTTGCATGTCGGCCACTGTCACTGCCCAATCCCTTCACTCGTTCACCTTTGCATGTCGGCCGCTGTCACTGCCCAATCCCTTCACTCGTTCACCTTTGCATGTCGGCCGCTGTCACTGCCCAATCCCTTCACTCGTTCACCTTTGCATGTCGGCCGCTGTCACTGCCCAATCCCTTCACTCGTTCACCTTTGCATGTCGGCCGCTGTCACTGCCCAATCCCTTCACTCGTTCACCTTTGCATGTCGGCCGCTGTCACTGCCCAATACCTTCACTCGTTCACCTTTGCATGTCGGCCGCTGTCACTGCCCAATCCCTTCACTCGTTCACCTTTGCATGTCGGCCGCTGTCACTGCCCAATACCTTCACTCGTTCACCTTTGCATGTCGGCCGCTGTCACTGCCCAATCCCTTCACTCGTTCACCTTTGCATGTCGGCCGCTGTCACTGCCCAATCCCTTCACTCGTTCACCTTTGCATGTCGGCCGCTGTCACTGCCCAATACCTTCACTTGTTCACCTTTGCATGTCGGCCGCTGTCACTGCCCAATCCCTTCACTCGTTCACCTTTGTATGTCGGCCGCTGTCACTGCCCAATACCTTCACTCGTTCCCCTTTGCATGTCAGCCGCTGTCGCTGCCCAATCCCTTCACTCGCTCACCTTTGCACGTCGGCCACGGTCACTGTTTCAACATAACATAACCTAACCATCTTTTAGGTTACAATCTTCAATCAGTTTAAAAACTCGTTGGGTAGATTACAATCGGTTTTAAATCAATTAAATCAGCCTATAGCAGTCCACTGCTGAACGTAGGTCTCTCCTAAATTACGTCACGGTTTTTTCAGGTCATCGGTCCATCTGGCGCGGGGTCGTCCTACCCCACGTGTACCGTAGGTGCGATGTGGCCCGACCAACATCCCCGGGGTCCAAGCCAGCCTCACCTGCCAATGGTGCACCTGCCGATTAGACGACGAGGTCATGGCGTAGAGAAGGAACGCCTCGAAATGAAACCCTGTACCAACCCGGTTGGCCAGCGTGGTACAGTAAGGCCAATGAAACCCTCCCAAATATGACAAGTCATAGAAAGCAACGGCCCTCAGTTCCCGGCACTTCCGCTGTCCCCGATCACGGTAGCGGTCGTATCGACGGTGGGAGGAGGGGTGCGAAGAATCTTAGGGATACGGTAGGCAACCATTCACGACTGACCTTGGCTACGTTCTTTAATCGGTGTTTCTAAATATTTGGTGATATTCTAGAACATTAACACAATATCCTGTTTACAATGCTGATACGCCAATAGGTGCCCCAATCTGTTACGGTGAAAGGAATCGGATCGTTATTATTACGAGATACGAGCAAATAAAAAAGAATTATGGGCGCCATCTTGTTGATCTAATCTAGAGAGCCAAACAATATTCGCACGTGATGTTTACGTTTCGAAACGAGAAATATCCGATAATCTTTTTCGAAATGAGGGCGTTACGTGACGACAAAACATTACATTTATTAAAGGTTTACATACTCGTACAATATACACATTGCACAAGTATTCTGGAAATCCCAGAAACCAGTAATGATAGATAGGTAGAGTCGTATGCCGACAATAACTTAATAGTGATATAACTAGGTAGAAAAGTGAGGGATTTCGGTACCATTTCTACGTGACACATTACCCTTCCTTTAGGACTTTCCTAATGCACGCCATTATTCTTGATCCTGCGCTTCCCGCATTCAGTCTCTTCCTGCAACCTCTTCCAGGACGTCGGTCTATTTGACGGGGTATGGTAACCTATCTTACTTTTACCAAGTCGCGGTCTGCACTCCAGAACTTCTTTCCTCCATCCGCAATCGGTTCTTCCACGAATTTCGCAAGGCCATTGTTGATTTAAAGCACTTACTCTACGAGATAAGTCGGATGTCCCTCAAATACACCACAAGCCTAAATAAACCTACATACATAAATACCTATAATGAGTATCACCTCCTATACAACAAGATAATATCGAATATTACCAATATAGATAATGGGGTATTTTATACCCCCGGCCACTATAATTTTCACTGCGAGTAATACCTCCACACTTTAATCAGTTTGATCTCCAAAGTGGTTTCGTCCGATCCCAACCCATTCTATCCCAATTTAATTTACTAATAAATGTTGACGCTTCAATATTGAATAATTAAATTGAATTAACGTGTTCGTAGTTAGTCAATCCGTTACAGAATGAACCAATAAAAGGTTAATTGGACCCTTATATTATACAGCCCATTGTCTATTGATTGAATTGGTAAAAGTAAATCGCAGTTAAAATTTTGGTATGTATTATATGGAAAATCTCATAACTGCTATGCTGGACTGCTACTAGCTAAAATGCCCTGCAACTGCCAATGGCTGGGAGACCGAGGTAAGCCGTCAAACGGTTGTCCAGGATCCTCGACATGCTATGTGTATCACCGCGGCCTGACCATCATTCACTGCTATCGACTTTCGTGACATAGGTACCTATTTACAGTATGCAATTAAACGATTCGGTCAGTATCTCAGTATGCTGTGAGGCAGAAATGACCACGGGAGGTGGAGTGCTATATATATACCTATTGGATGGGCATGCATTGGAAAACACGCTACACTTTTGCACAGAATAATACCTATATCATGATAGTCGCTTGAAAATTAGCAACAGCCATCTTTGTACCAAATTTTAGCCAGATCCGTTCGCCGTTAGAGCGTGATTGAGTACTTAACAAACATCCAAATAAGTAGGAAGTAGGATACAAACTCTTACAAATCTTTCACGTTACTACAGAATTAAAGTTTCTGAAACACTATCAACTACCGTACCTAAAGGGAATTACTCACTGCAACAGTATTGCAAACTCAAACGTTATCTACGTAAAACAAATGAAAGATCGTCCTGTTGAAACACTCAACCAATAGGAGTATCAATCTATTTTAAAATTGAAATTTCTTTCGTGGTTTTCTTTAGGCAAGAACGTTCTCAATTATTCCTACGTAAAGCTTGGCAGAAAAGAGTATAAAATAATGCCGCCACTGTGCTGTGCATATATTTTTTGTCATCGGTGGACGATTTTCGGTGACCATGCGGGAGGGGTGAAAAGCAGTAAAAGCTTTACACGATCACACACACTTACATCGGTATTCAGCGAACCCCACAGATGCTTCAATTTTTTAATTGACCGAGCGAGCGAAGCGAATGAGCGTCTCCGATTGCCGATGGTGCGACGTAAATACGTAGACAATAGTTAACTGTTCAATTAACTTCTGTCTCATCTGTTGCAGTTTCTAAATACGAGAAGAAAGACATTCCACCCGTAAATCTTCGCCTTCGCTTTTAAGTGCGATCGAAATTTGGTATCCAAATCTGAGTTCCAGTTTTGACTGAGCGAGCGAAGCGAGTGAGAGTCTGCGATTCGACAGTATGTATGACTTTGCTTTCTTCCGTATGTCTGTGTGTATGTTAGTTCCGGTCTAGAGGACGCATTTCTTAACCGATTTGCACCAAACTTGGCACACGCGTTTTCTGACTTAAAATACAACTTTTGTCGAGAGTTTTTTGATAGAAGGGAAAATGGGGGAGAAAAGGAGTGAAATTGTCGCGTTATTTATGAACGGATCTTGATGAATTTTAGCTGAAACATACCATTATTCGATGCTCACAACATAAACATAAAGGATATGAATCTTCACAGGTTGTTCTTTTGCTCTTTTTGTCCTGAATTCTTGCGAGGTCTACTCTTAGCAGAAGTACTAGTTTATAATTGACGTCGTCTCACAGCAAGTGATTTGGGGCACCCACCAATGTTAAGGTCTGATACCTAGCTGGAGGTATTTTCCAATATGTAAGGTACCTCCCATATCTTAATCTGATCCGATCGAGTGCTACAAAAAATCCTTTTAGAACCCCCCAACCAGGAAGACAATAAACAAGCAGCACCTTTGGAAAAAATACTCTGACTAATTCATGATTAGAATTTTTTGCATCTTATTTAGACTTTGTTTCCCGGAATGCCATATCTGACTTCAAATTAAATTGTGCTCAAAGCAGTGTTGAAATATTAACTGTTGATTTTAAATAGCAGTCTCTGAGTTGAAGTCTTTGTAATTATTGTTGTTGCTAATGAAAATATTTTTGCCCCATTTTAGAAACTTTTATGTAAGTGAATTGATAAAATGAGACTCAAACGCATAAGTCTACTATATTATAGAATTTAATAATCATTCAAGTTTTACAAGAGTAAGGTAAACGCAGCTATTAACGACCCATCGAAAATTCGCAGGTATTACCGATCCATTCCATTAACCTGCAATTTTTACGTTACTGGAACGGTTTATGCTAAAGACATTTGACGAAATACGCTCATTTGTTCATTGAGTATCGTAAATATTTACGTTAGTGTGCGTGGCATCCCGGGAAAGAGACGAAATTTGTTTGTTTCTGTGACGATAGTAAACTCGCTGATCGTGTAGTACAAGTCCTTGTTCTTATACGTAAGCACATCAAAATTTATTTTAAGACATTTCATAGAAATGTACGAAACTTATGATTGGTCTTAATTTAATATTATAAAACTTCACATTTAAATAGAGCGGCAATACCTTTATTGATTTTAATAGTAGCATCTATTGCCGACTCATGGGTCGGTGATTGTGATGCATAACAAATTTAGTTTTACCTCTTTCTCGCCGATATGTGACAATAAAGCAATTATTTTAATATGACATCTAAATCTAATGTAATCTGCCTTTGTAACACACCATTACCGATCTGTACTATTTGGTCTAGTTTACTTATTTTATCGTTTTATGTTTACTACGAATTACAACTTTAATCATTCATTGTTATTATAAAGGAGCATTATAAAATTACTTTATATTCCATAACATTATGTGCATTCATTAATATTATTTGCAAAATTATATATTTAAAATCTCTGCTATGGCTAGAAAAATCAAACAAATACATAACATCTACTTTTTATGAGTCGGCCTTACAATTTCCTAATTGTGTATTAAATTGACTTTTACCGATCTCTATGAGTCGGTGATCGCAAGTACGGGAGGCTATTACCGATTCTATACAAATCCTGTTCCTTTATGTAACATTAGGTACACTAGTTAATTAGTTATTTAAAATGTTAGCTTATTAACAAACAAACATATTACAAAAATAATGTCTTAGTCAAACAGCATGGATCAGAGTAACTAAGTGACTTTTCCTATCTTGTATAGTATGAAAGGACTTAGAGCAAATCTACATGATTTTCTGCAAAAGCACCATAACGGTTTTCTTCTTATCTGAACAGAACGCCTGACTATACATTCTTCTTGTCTTTTTATACTCGGTAATAGGTTCATAAAAATCGGTAAATAGCTTCATAGCCTTTCGTATGGGTCGGTAATACAAAAAATGGACTTGTTCACTAAATTATTTTTTATTTTAAGAATAATGTGTAATAATGACAATTTAGGGTTTTAAATATAAACTAGACAAACTAGAGTTTCACATAAAAACGAAACATTGGGTGGGAAGTCAATCATTATTCTTAATAGTTATCATCGAATTTAAAATTGTCTTAACAGGGTCGGTAATACCTGCGTTTACCTTAATAGGTAATCGACAATCGATTTTATATCTCGTTTCTAGCCGAATCTATTATGATAATTTTCATTCCATTTTGGAAAAATTGTAAGCAAACGAGCCACCTCTTACCCGTTATTAGTATTTAGGTCAGAAAAATGACATTATCATGCCGCATTAAACTAAAAGCCGTTAATTTTTTCCTTTAAAAAATATTGTAAGTAAATCAGAACTTATATGAAAAATAACTGTAACGAACACACGAAAAAAAAAAACAAAATAAAATCGTAGACCACCATCCCATCTGTCTCCATAATCCACCCCTACACGATTGATCATTAAACCTTTTAAGCGGACCTCATGTAAAAATATTTTTTCTCAGTACCCCGCGGTTCATGTTTTGCGAGACCCACTTCAATCAACTTGACCATTTCCACTTTGTCGTATGTTTGACATGCGGTAATTCATTTTACGGATAAACTAGAGGAAAAACGCGGTTTTACTTGCCATCAAGTTTTATTAACAAAAAAATTGATGTAATAAAGGTTTTTCTTGTGGAAATAGGATGCTTTTCTGAGATGGATGACTGTTTGTGAATTTTTACAGGCATTTTAGTGTTCCAAAAGGTATGGTAGGTAAGTTAGTAGTAATAATAGTGCTGTAGTAAAAGTATAGGTACCAGTTAAAGGTAGTCTTTCATTAGTCTTGCCTAGCAGCAAAATCTCTAATACATGAATACAATGCCACAATCCTTATCATCCACGTTACGTAAGAATTTACGAATAGAACGAGGTTTACAAACCTTATAACGAAAACAGATATTTGCGTACAAAATGGTTCATTATTGAATATCGTCGTCCACCGAAAAATACCCCGTAAAACTGGTCCATGTTGAGATTGCCAATAAGTTTATTGTTTATTTTTTTATTTTAATGTCTAAACAATATTACAATAACATAAGTACCCCCATTAAACCCGCAAGGGTTTATTCCGGGTGTGAGTGTACATTTTATTAATAAGAAATTCTGAATTACAATACAAAGGCTAACTATTTTACAACGAGTAGGATATAAATAATTAATAGAAGGTAGGAAGCAAAATGTTTCGAGCGCAAACCGGTCGATGTTCACGCGCGCTCGTTCGATGGGCAGTTCACACCTCCTACATACCTTTAATGAGAGTGAAAGTTCGTTATACAGGTTAATGACAACATTAGGATTATTGGTAGATTTATATTATATAATTTTAAAAGAAAAAGTTACTTTTTCTTTATATTTACATTTTGATTGCTTAATAGATAAGTAAATACAAACAATATTATATTATATTAATATATTTTTTAAAATGACGTATTGATTTCTTATTTGCAATTTTTTTTAGAAATAAAACTACATTACATATAGGTAATACAAATCATTACATAAGTTATTTCCATTTTTTTTCTTTTTTTTCCCTTTTTTTTAACCAAGATATTTTATTTAAATATTTCGTATTATTTCATGCAAAATTATTTGTTTTATTTGTTGTTTTATTTATTTGAGGTAGATATATGTTCTTAATTATTCGTTTTATGTCCTGTTAATTTATTTGACTTCTTGTTTCTAATGGAAGCTCATTTATAAGCCTAGGTACAAGGTAATCAGTAGTTCGTGTACCGTAAAAGTTTTTAGCTGTTTCGGTAATTAACTTTTTATTTACAATTTTACGTGTCATTATTGGGTGATTAATTAAATTATTATTGTATTTAAAATAGTTCTCTATTATAAGCACCATTTTTAGTTTCTTCCGAATGGGCAATACGTTACAAAATTTGAATAGTTTTTCATCATCATTATTGAGTTGGATTCGAACATTTTTAGGTACAATGGATTTCAATAAACGAAGTTGTAATGAATATATTTTATGCAAATAAGACGGAAATGTTCGCCCATAACTACTAAGCCCATATAGAACAATACTCTCCGCTAGGGTGGTATACATATCGAGTAAAATAGGGAAAGGTATTTTATATTTAAGTAAACAAAATTTTGCCAAAATGGCGCGAAGTTTATCACACACCGTATCCACATGAGCTGACCAATTGAATCTTTCATCAATGGTTACTCCTAAGTATGTGATTTGAGATACTTTATTAATACATACACAATTACAATTACTTTTTGTACCATGCAAGCAGTCGTGATCATGGGCAACCAATTGGATGTCAATATCACTGTTTTTTTATTATAAGCCGATGACACATGCAGCATTTTAGTTTTCTGCGCATTCATAACTAGCCCTACATCGTGCGACCACTTTGTTAACAGAGTGAAGTCCGTTTGTAGTTGATTTATTGCTACTACCATATCACGATCGGCTGCAATGAGACATGTATCATCAGCATATTGATAGACGACACATGTTTTTATGATGTTATTCATATCATTTACGTAGGCAAGGTAATGCAGGGGGCCTAATACGGATCCCTGCGCTGTACCCTCCACAGTTTGAACCTGATCACTTAATTCATTATCTATCTTTACATGGTAGGATCGGTTTTTTAAGTAGTCCACACACCACGCCAGAGTAGGACCACGTATGCCACTGTGTTCCAGTTTCTGTATTAAAATATCATGCCTCAGCGTGTCGAATGCTTTGCTGTAATCTACAAAGACCATGATAACATGTTCTTTTTTATCAAGTCTGCTATTTACATAATCTGTTAAACTGGAGAGCAGCTGTGTTGTGCTCTTTTTAGGCTGGAAACCAAACTCGTTTTCAGATATAATTTGGTGTTGTCTATAAAAGTTATGAATTTCATTGTACATATATTTCTCTACCACTTTGTTAAATACAGGTAGTATAGTGATGGGTCTGTAGTTACAGTATTCATCAGTTGGGCCTTTTTTAAAGATTGTTCTAACTATTCCTGCCTTAAGTTCATTAGGGTACGAACTCTCACGTAGGCTTACTTTAATTAATTTTGTAATTGCAAAGGATAGTTTTTCTGAAATTATTTTAATGTCTATAGGTTTTATTCTGTCTATTCCTGGGGATTTATTTGTTTTAAGGTTGTTTATAATTTTCAGAACATCTTTTTGCGTAGGGGTTTTTAAAAACGTTTGTGTCTCTGATATAGGTACTAGGGTCGAGTAGAAGGGTTTTACATTTAGGTACTATGTCTTTTACAGAGTTTGTGAATTTAGTAGCAAAATTATTGGCTATAGTTTTACTACAAACATTTTGTTGATTAAATGCTTTTAAAATTATACTATCCTAGGACGGCTTCACTCGCCCTGTCATTCCATTTAATATATCCCACAGTTTTTTTGGATAACCCTTATTAATATTGATTTCTTTTTTATAATATAATGTTTTAGTGTTCTCAATAGTTTTGTTACATTTATTTCGTAGTTTTGTATACTCTAATTTCAGTATTTTATTTGTTGTATCTTTTTTTAATTCTATTAGTTTTTCATCTTTTAATTTACAAATTTTAATTACTTTACTATTTACCCATTTCTTTTTATTTCTCTCATTTGAGCTTAACTTTGTAAGATATTTAGATTTTTCGTAGCACTGATCTATACTCGCTTTAATCATACTGTATATTTTATTAGGACATGTGACATTCTCTATATTTTTCCATACGATATTGTTTAGCTCTTTCTCGAGAATGGATTTGTTATATCGAAGAACATATTTAAAATCATCCTGTATACGTGCAGTACATGTGAACGAGGCAACAGTGACGCGGTGGTCCGCTAGTACTGTTCCAAGTGTCGCACAATACAAATCTTGCGCGGGATCTCACAAATATGTGATCGATACATGTTTTTGTCCAAAAATGACATTTTTAAATTCAATTCTTGTGTAGTCCTTGATCCCGCACACAAGACCGTGTTCGTACATTAAATCAAGATACAATAATGTGCTATAGAAGTCTTGCATTTAAGATCTATATTTATGTGTTCAATAAGTATGATATCCTGCGTATGATAGTTCCTGAGAATATTTCCTAGTTCAACAAGAAAACGAGTCCTGCTCAGTGCTGGTGGTCTATAAAGTGCAAACAGAACTACGGTCACGTTGGATTGTGTAATAATTTTGCCGGCTATACACTCTGTGTGAATAGTGGTGGCATTATACGGCGTAAAAATGTGATTTTTGTGTACATAAAATGTAATACCTACCACCGCCTTTCCGCTTGTTCCGTAGCTCTGTGTGCATACTATAGTTAGGTATGTGGTATAAACAGCTGATACGTTCAGATATACCTACTTCGGTTAGAACAATAACATCAACATTACTGTTTAAATTACTTATCAATAATTCCAGTTTAGAGAAGTTTTTAATTATTGAGCGAATGTTAACATGCAGGTAAGTAAAGTAGTCAGACTTTTTACAAAGGTTAGGTAGCTGTTTGAGATAAAATGAGATAGTTGGACAGTCACGTATCTAGTAATATTATCTCGCATGTCATCCATTGGTAAAGCTTATTTTTTGTTAGAGAATAACATAATGAGATAGGCTTAGAACATTATTACAATTTAGCAAGATCTTTTATGTCACTCTCTGAACGAATGGTCGTAACCTTCGCGTTATCAGATTTACGTAAAAGTACCCTACCTTCTTTACACCAAATATATTTGTAGGTCTCTTTTAGCTCTTGCTTGGCTTTCCAAAGTAGATTTTTCACATACGGGGTTATGGCTTGCCTTACAAATATTTTATTTTTCTTAATTATTGTGTCACAACCAGTAACTACATCGGAGACCTGTACCGATACTTCTCGCGCTGCGTCTATCCACCCCATCTTCATTTCTTCGTTACGCAGCTTGATGTGAAGAATACCGGGTTTACCTTCCTTTGTAGGCAATCGTTTTACCTCTTTCACCTCCTCCGTACTCCTTTGCAGTTTGCTCGCGAAAATTTGAGCAAGAACTCTTAGGTTATCTTTTTTTTGCATAGGAATTCCTTGAACTTCTACCACTTTCTTAAGTTCCCGTTGTTCGTATTCACTCAAACGTTGTGCTTCCAATCTTCTTTCTAGGTGTTTATTGCGATTTAAAAGGTCAGTATTTTTCTTATCTAGCTCTTTAATCTTTTCCTTGAATGCTTCTATGCTTTCCAAACATTCATCCATTTTATCACTCGTAAACTGCACTGCCTGCTGTATGTCTTTCAGGTCCCGTTTGAAGACTTTATCCATATGCTTAGTTATGTCAGCAACGAGCTTCTTAGTGTCGATTGGGTATATAGCTCCTTCTCCCTGTGGATCATCGTCCTCATCATCTTCTCCGTAGTCCGGAATTACAAACGAGTTTCGTTCTGGTGATTTAGCTGCGCACTCATGGCAAGTCCACTCTAGGTTTTCGACTGCTTGCAGCAGACCTAGCTGTTTGGCAGTGAATAGCACCATCTGCACCAAGCTCACTAGCTCGGTGACCATGCGGGAGGGGTGAAAAGCAGTAAAAGCTTTACACGATCACACACACTTACATCGGTATTCAGCGAACCCCACAGATGCTTCAATTTTTTAATTGACCGAGCGAGCGAAGCGAATGAGCGTCTCCGATTGCCGATGGTGCGACGTAAATACGTAGACAATAGTTAACTGTTCAATTAACTTCTGTCTCATCTGTTGCAGTTTCTAAATACGAGAAGAAAGACATTCCACCCGTAAATCTTCGCCTTCGCTTTTAAGTGCGATCGAAATTTGGTATCCAAATCTGAGTTCCAGTTTTGACTGAGCGAGCGAAGCGAGTGAGAGTCTGCGATTCGACAGTATGTATGACTTTGCTTTCTTCCGTATGTCTGTGTGTATGTTAGTTCCGGTCTAGAGGACGCATTTCTTAACCGATTTGCACCAAACTTGGCACACGCGTTTTCTGACTTAAAATACAACTTTTGTCGAGAGTTTTTTGATAGAAGGGAAAATGGGGGAGAAAAGGAGTGAAATTGTCGCGTTATTTATGAACGGATCTTGATGAATTTTAGCTGAAACATACCATTATTCGATGCTCCGCTAGGGTGGTATACATATCGAGTAAAATAGGGAAAGGTATTTTATATTTAAGTAAACAAAATTTTGCCAAAATGGCGCGAAGTTTATCACACACCGTATCCACATGAGCTGACCAATTGAATCTTTCATCAATGGTTACTCCTAAGTATGTGATTTGAGATACTTTATTAATACATACACAATTACAATTACTTTTTGTACCATGCAAGCAGTCGTGATCATGGGCAACCAATTGGATGTCAATATCACTGTTTTTTTATTATAAGCCGATGACACATGCAGCATTTTAGTTTTCTGCGCATTCATAACTAGCCCTACATCGTGCGACCACTTTGTTAACAGAGTGAAGTCCGTTTGTAGTTGATTTATTGCTACTACCATATCACGATCGGCTGCAATGAGACATGTATCATCAGCATATTGATAGACGACACATGTTTTTATGATGTTATTCATATCATTTACGTAGGCAAGGTAATGCAGGGGGCCTAATACGGATCCCTGCGCTGTACCCTCCACAGTTTGAACCTGATCACTTAATTCATTATCTATCTTTACATGGTAGGATCGGTTTTTTAAGTAGTCCACACACCACGCCAGAGTAGGACCACGTATGCCACTGTGTTCCAGTTTCTGTATTAAAATATCATGCCTCAGCGTGTCGAATGCTTTGCTGTAATCTACAAAGACCATGATAACATGTTCTTTTTTATCAAGTCTGCTATTTACATAATCTGTTAAACTGGAGAGCAGCTGTGTTGTGCTCTTTTTAGGCTGGAAACCAAACTCGTTTTCAGATATAATTTGGTGTTGTCTATAAAAGTTATGAATTTCATTGTACATATATTTCTCTACCACTTTGTTAAATACAGGTAGTATAGTGATGGGTCTGTAGTTACAGTATTCATCAGTTGGGCCTTTTTTAAAGATTGTTCTAACTATTCCTGCCTTAAGTTCATTAGGGTACGAACTCTCACGTAGGCTTACTTTAATTAATTTTGTAATTGCAAAGGATAGTTTTTCTGAAATTATTTTAATGTCTATAGGTTTTATTCTGTCTATTCCTGGGGATTTATTTGTTTTAAGGTTGTTTATAATTTTCAGAACATCTTTTTGCGTAGGGGTTTTTAAAAACGTTTGTGTCTCTGATATAGGTACTAGGGTCGAGTAGAAGGGTTTTACATTTAGGTACTATGTCTTTTACAGAGTTTGTGAATTTAGTAGCAAAATTATTGGCTATAGTTTTACTACAAACATTTTGTTGATTAAATGCTTTTAAAATTATACTATCCTAGGACGGCTTCACTCGCCCTGTCATTCCATTTAATATATCCCACAGTTTTTTTGGATAACCCTTATTAATATTGATTTCTTTTTTATAATATAATGTTTTAGTGTTCTCAATAGTTTTGTTACATTTATTTCGTAGTTTTGTATACTCTAATTTCAGTATTTTATTTGTTGTATCTTTTTTTAATTCTATTAGTTTTTCATCTTTTAATTTACAAATTTTAATTACTTTACTATTTACCCATTTCTTTTTATTTCTCTCATTTGAGCTTAACTTTGTAAGATATTTAGATTTTTCGTAGCACTGATCTATACTCGCTTTAATCATACTGTATATTTTATTAGGACATGTGACATTCTCTATATTTTTCCATACGATATTGTTTAGCTCTTTCTCGAGAATGGATTTGTTATATCGAAGAACATATTTAAAATCATCCTGTATACGTGCAGTACATGTGAACGAGGCAACAGTGACGCGGTGGTCCGCTAGTACTGTTCCAAGTGTCGCACAATACACATCTTGCGCGGGATCTCACAAATATGTGATCGATACATGTTTTTGTCCAAAAATGACATTTTTAAATTCAATTCTTGTGTAGTCCTTGATCCCGCACACAAGACCGTGTTCGTACATTAAATCAAGATACAATAATGTGCTATAGAAGTCTTGCATTTAAGATCTATATTTATGTGTTCAATAAGTATGATATCCTGCGTATGATAGTTCCTGAGAATATTTCCTAGTTCAACAAGAAAACGAGTCCTGCTCAGTGCTGGTGGTCTATAAAGTGCAAACAGAACTACGGTCACGTTGGATTGTGTAATAATTTTGCCGGCTATACACTCTGTGTGAATAGTGGTGGCATTATACGGCGTAAAAATGTGATTTTTGTGTACATAAAATGTAATACCTACCACCGCCTTTCCGCTTGTTCCGTAGCTCTGTGTGCATACTATAGTTAGGTATGTGGTATAAACAGCTGATACGTTCAGATATACCTACTTCGGTTAGAACAATAACATCAACATTACTGTTTAAATTACTTATCAATAATTCCAGTTTAGAGAAGTTTTTAATTATTGAGCGAATGTTAACATGCAGGTAAGTAAAGTAGTCAGACTTTTTACAAAGGTTAGGTAGCTGTTTGAGATAAAATGAGATAGTTGGACAGTCACGTATCTAGTAATATTATCTCGCATGTCATCCATTGGTAAAGCTTATTTTTTGTTAGAGAATAACATAATGAGATAGGCTTAGAACATTATTACAATTTAGCAAGATCTTTTATGTCACTCTCTGAACGAATGGTCGTAACCTTCGCGTTATCAGATTTACGTAAAAGTACCCTACCTTCTTTACACCAAATATATTTGTAGGTCTCTTTTAGCTCTTGCTTGGCTTTCCAAAGTAGATTTTTCACATACGGGGTTATGGCTTGCCTTACAAATATTTTATTTTTCTTAATTATTGTGTCACAACCAGTAACTACATCGGAGACCTGTACCGATACTTCTCGCGCTGCGTCTATCCACCCCATCTTCATTTCTTCGTTACGCAGCTTGATGTGAAGAATACCGGGTTTACCTTCCTTTGTAGGCAATCGTTTTACCTCTTTCACCTCCTCCGTACTCCTTTGCAGTTTGCTCGCGAAAATTTGAGCAAGAACTCTTAGGTTCTCTTTTTTTTGCATAGGAATTCCTTGAACTTCTACCACTTTCTTAAGTTCCCGTTGTTCGTATTCACTCAAACGTTGTGCTTCCAATCTTCTTTCTAGGTGTTTATTGCGATTTAAAAGGTCAGTATTTTTCTTATCTAGCTCTTTAATCTTTTCCTTGAATGCTTCTATGCTTTCCAAACATTCATCCATTTTATCACTCGTAAACTGCACTGCCTGCTGTATGTCTTTCAGGTCCCGTTTGAAGACTTTATCCATATGCTTAGTTATGTCAGCAACGAGCTTCTTAGTGTCGATTGGGTATATAGCTCCTTCTCCCTGTGGATCATCGTCCTCATCATCTTCTCCGTAGTCCGGAATTACAAACGAGTTTCGTTCTGGTGATTTAGCTGCGCACTCATGGCAAGTCCACTCTAGGTTTTCGACTGCTTGCAGCAGACCTAGCTGTTTGGCAGTGAATAGCACCATCTGCACCAAGCTCACTAGCTTGGTGCAGATGGTGCTATACAGGTTACTACATTTATGAATTCAATTCCCGTTTCCAGTTCCCATGGGAACATTTCCCGGGATAAAAAGTAGCCTATAATTATGTTATTCTAGACTTTGAAGTCTATCCCAATACTAAATTTCAGCCAGATCCGTTCAGCAGTTAGAGCGTGATTGAGTAACAAACATCCATTATCCAAACATTTTCACCAACTTTCACACACACAATATCAGTAGGATAATTGTGCATTATGTTTATAAAAGTCTGAAACTGTACGTGAGTTCTTTAAAGGGTTGTACGGAATATCAAGTTATAAAAGTGTTGGTAATACAAAGTTACAAATTTCCGTGAAAAGATTTTTTTTGTATAGATTTTTTTTTCTTTTCTTTTCTACACTCGAGAGCAATGAATCCGGGTCACTTAAAGAATGTTAAAAATCTCGGAAACTAAAAATGATAGGTTAATGCAATAAATTGTATTTAATAGACAATGTAATACTCCTTAAATGAAAGTAAAAAAAATATGAGTCACCATACATTTTATTAACACAAAATTACATAAAGAAAAAACTGCCGATCTCTCCTTAAAACAAAAATAGGAAACATGAAATTTTTGAACTTTATTACGATTTTCTTGAATTTTAATACTTCGTATTGCCTCCTCGTGCTTCCATTACTGCGTTTACGCGGTTTGGCATGCTGTACACCAAGTTCCTTATACGATTTTGGGGAATATTCTCCCATTCCTCTGTGAGAGCAATTTTGAGCTCACGAAGCGTGATTGGGGGAGGGTTTCGTTGTTTTACGCATCTGCCTAGCTCGTCCCAAGCATGCTCGATCGGGTTGATATCCGGGCTGCGCGCTGGCCACTCCATACGAGTAATGTTCATCTCTTGAAGGTAGTCATTCACAATCCTACCTGTATGAGGTCGGGCATTGTCATGCATAAATATAGCATCCTCACCTAAATTGACCATAAATGGACCAACGTGATCATTGAGGATTTCTTCCACATATCTTACGCTAGTTAAAGAGCCGTTTTCTATGATCACCAGCTCTGTGCGACTTTCAGAAGAAATTCCGGCCCACACAAGTACAGACCCACCACCGTAGGCTACTTTTTCTTCGATGCATGCTTGCTTGAATCTTTCCCCTGGTCTTCGATACACTCTGTGTCTTCCATCGTGCTTGTAGAGCATAAATTTTGATTCGTCGGAGAACATAACTTTTGACCAATCTTCAATACTCCAATTTACGTGGCTCTGGGCATACCTTAGTCTCGAAATACGATGCCCACGCTCCAGTTTAGGGCCGTTTGCAGGTCTAAGGGGTTTTAAGTTAGATTCAGCAAGCCGACGTCTTACTGTCCATGCACTTGGGTTACTTCCTCCGAGGCGTCGAAACTGATTGGTGAGTTCAGTTCCTGTGAGAAAGCGATTTCGAAGCATGGTGTTCACCAAGTATCGGTCTTCTCGTGCTGTGGTACACCTGGTTCTGCCCGTTCCTGGTCTGCGTAGGTTAGAACCAGTTTCTTCGTAACGTCGGAGAACTCTTTGTACTGTTGACAGCGACACACCGACAGTCCTGGCTGTATCGCGCTGACTCCGGCCGGTTTCCAGCATTGTAAGTATTCTGGTGCATTCTTCAGGCGTAAGCGACATAATTTCAGCTTGATTAATGAATATAGAGCACTATCAACATGGTTTATGTACCCACATAAATGACAGATTACAAACAAAAGCAACACCAAATGCTGTAATTTCGTAGTTCCATCTTCGAAAGTGGCCCTTTTTCAAATTTGATTTTTTTATGATATAACTTTACAATAACTAAGAAGTTTTAATACCTTCATTTAAGGAGTATTACATTGTCTATTAAATACAATTTATTGCATTAACCTAGCATTTTTAGTTTCCGAGATTTTTAGGATTCTTTAAGTGACCCGGATTCATTGCTCTCGAGTGTATTTTGTTTTCTACAGTATGGAACAATAATAATTGCGATTGGGGTTGATGTCTGATGCCAGTGATGACCGGAGTCACGGGTTCCATTCCATCTAATTGTTACGTTAAGAAATCAGTCAAGTGCGAGTCGAGTTATCTGATTTTAGTATTTCTCGTGACGGATTAACAGTCAGACAGACGGACGGCAGAGTCTCGTGAATAGGGTCCCGATAGAACCTTAAAAAATTCCACGTTCTAAACTCAACTAAAGAAAGAAATTTTTATTGAGCCCTTGAGACACACATTCCTACTTAACTTACATAATAAAAACAATAATAAATTAAATAGTTCTAACGATTCATAAGCACTACTTAAGTCTATCTTCAAGCATGCCGAATGGATAACCTAATAAGTAGTAAGGTACTAAAAAATTCACACTTTAAAAACAATACCATTCCCCCAGTCAACATCAGACTTCATACTCACAAAATAATAATGGGTGTCCCAGTAAGAGTGCACTTTTTCATTTTAATAAAAAAAACATATTTTTTAGTCAGAGTTGTGATTTTTTTATTGAATTGTCAAAAAGACATGTTCCGATTAAGTATGGAACAAAATATCCGTCAAATGGCCTCCACGGCTTTGATGGCAGGCCATTACTCTATTCATGAAAATTTTCATGATTTTTTCACAGAGATGAGGCTGTTTCGCACCGATGACTCGTTGGATCTCGAATTTGAGCTTAGGCATTGTTTCTGGTTTATTCGCTTAAACCTGCGATAAGAGAAAACCCCAAAGAAAAAAATCGTACGGCGTTAAATCTTGGTGGCCAGTTCACATCAGAATTTATTGAGATATTTTTTCCGGCAATCGTTGATGCAATGGATTGTTTCATGTGCGGTGTAGCAGGTGGCGCCGCGCCGTCTTGCTGAAACCACATGCAGTCCGCACACAACGGAAGCACAGGAGTCTTACTGTCCATAGCTGACCCAGTTTCTTCATTTTTTGTTGAGAACTCTTCGAATGGTTCACACATTAGGTGCACTTTCTCGACTGAAAATTGATCGTTGTTTACGAGCGGTCTCAGCATAACTTTCCAAATTTTTGTAATAAGTTTTCACAATTATTCCGCGTTGTTCTTTCGAAAAGCACTCCATTTTTATTAATCGGAACTAATAAATGTGTAAGCTGTCAAATCTCAGAGTCGCCACTTGCACAAAAAAAAATAGCACTTAATTTAAATTCTTATTGAGACACCCTTTATTAGAAGACCAGAAAACGCTAAATAAAAATGCAAAACAGATTTATCAAAACAAAAACAGTCGCTGACCTGTATATTCCGTCACCAACATTCGTTCCTCATTAAGGCCTCAAACTGGGTGTCAGCCACGAGCGGGGCGACGACGATTGCGGCTAGAGCGCGGCCCACGAGTACAAGAGAGTAGGCTACTTCAAACGGCTCTGAAACATACCTCCGACAGACGTTTCTCTGCCGGATGAGCCGCCGACAGAACGTTTCGATTGTGAGTTGTTCACCGACAGAACCTTTCAATTACGAACGTTTCGCCGACAGAACGATTAATTCAACCATAATAAGTGAATGGTTAACACCCCGACTCGAGTAGGTTAGGTTAGATGGGGGAGCGTAGCGGAGCGGAGCTCTTCTCTGTTTTGGAGCCTTAGCCTTCGTGGTTTTTTTTTTGTTTTGTCGACGAATTCTTATTTGGTGAACGATTCTGCCGTCGATTCACTCATTTATCGTTCTCTCGGTGAAACGTTCGTAGTTGAAAGGTTCTGTCGGTGAACAACTCATAATCAAAACGTTCTGTCGGCGGCTCATCCGGCAGAAAAACGTCTGTCGGAGGTATGTTACAGAATCCTTCGAATAAACGATAACAAACGCACCAAGCACAAAATAATAACAGAAGGAAATCTACACACAAAGTGCGCTCGGGCTACGCACACATGACACCATTCACGGAGTTTACGGACAACGAATTTTCAAAGTATTTTCGATACTGGTTTGTGCGAGAATGTGTGTAGCCGAGGGTAGGTTTGAAAAAAGTACATACTTACATGAGATTGCCTTAAGGATTCTTCGGCGAACCGAGTTATCTGTGAGTAGTGATTTCTGCCAACCGTGTTTTCTATGAAAGGAGACGTCCACCAAAAATGTTTCTGTCAACAGAGTATTCGAATAAACGGGTTTCGGATTAACGTTCCAGGCTCATTATTTTGTGCACCGAGTGCGTCTTGCTCGTGTGCGAGCGTAATGCCGTCTTGCTCTCTTGTACGATGGCGCCGCGCTCTCGCTGCAATCGCCGGCGCCCCTCTTTTTTTATGTGAGGAAAATCTTACATGGATGCTATGCCAGATTTCTACCTATTAAAAACCACACGTTTCCTACCTGATGCCTACGGTTGGAAGCCACGGATAAGTCCTCGGAAGGATGACCCCAGAATTACCAAATGACCCCAGGATTCCAAGAGACCCCAAAATTCCCAACAAACCGCCCCGCTTACCGCTGACAGTCACTTTGAGGCCTCAAACACAGCCTTACGTTGCTTCCCCTATAATCCGCTCAGTCATCATCCGGCAACATAAACTGCTTTCACAGAGTATTATCCTCCCAGCACTGGCAATTTGCAGATAAACCGGTCAAGTATAACAGTCGCAACTGCTGTGAATGCATCTCTGTGCGAGATACTGTTTTATTAGGTCGGACTATCATTTTTTCGTTGAATGTTTCGTTGGCAGCCTAAGAGGATTCAAATGCTTTAAAACTTTATGTTGTTTTAGTATTGCATAAAAGATGTTTTGGAAAGCACAAACTACTTCCCAACCGTAGGCATTAGGAAGGAAAGGTGGCTTTTAGTTGGTCGGAGACCGACATAATAGCATCCCTGAAGGATTTTCCTTACGCTAATTAAAAAAAAAGTTTAATTCATAATCGGTTTTTAGCTGTCTAACTTACACAAGTAATGTATGTAAGTACTTTTTAAATGATAACTGCTTCCAAAAAATAGAAAAGTGTCTCAATGCATAGTACCAAAACTCTCAGTCACTCTCATATCTATTTTTCTCATATCTATAGGATGTTCTATTCTCATCTGAACAATCTCACCCCTAATCGGGGTACTCTATAAATATTATACAACAACTTAACTCTACGGAACATAAACTTTGACGTATTTCTTACAAAATATATCTGGAGATAGACACAAACACTTTTCACGATCGTACATCATCCGGCTTCAACTTTGTATAAACTTTATTCACTTAGGTACATGCACTTATGATGTAAAATTTGTTTAGATTCATAGATTATACCTGTTTAAAATACAACTCAGATCTGCGAACCCCCGAACGAATTAAAAAAAAAACATTTAATATACGTTCGAATTGAGTCACCTCCTCCTTTTTAAAGACTGTTAAAAAACTGGCACTTGCCTTTCATCCGCAATAGTGGCAATTTATGAACTGTGCAATTCCATTTTTTGTAAATTCAAATGAAATTGTAACACTGAGACTCCGGCCATATTTATCAAAGTCATCAATAAACTGGAATATTAACCACTAACACGCATAATACCCTATACATCTGACGTAAAACATTAGATTTTACCCTTAAAGGAAAATTTAATATGCATCATGATCTAATAAGTCTGGTAAACAGCGGAGAAAGCAATACGGTAGTGCCTACGGTACCGGAGGCATAGAGCAACGCGACTACTACAAGAGGAGTAGACATAGCAAGTTGGTTCTGTACATATAAACTACAAAAGCAATCGACTGTGATAATGAAACTTACACCAAACAATTAAAATTATACACTCATTATTTCAGACACACATCTATACTAATATTATAAAGAGAATAGATTTGATTGTTTGTTTGTTTGCATCGAATAGGCTCCGAAACTTGATTTGAAAAATTATTTCACTAATAGAAAACTACACTATCCCCGGTAGACATAGTCTATATTTAATTCCCATATTTCCACGGGAACGGAAGCTACGCGGGTAAAACCACGTGACGTCCTCTAGTAATATATAATTCGTTACGAGTATATAATTTGGAGTACGTATTGACAAAAGGGAAAGTCTCTATATGACGCCTCCCGTCCCGATCAAAATCATAGGTTGTGTTGCTCTATGACCGGAGGCATCGTAGCAGCGATGTTAACAAATTTATCTCGGAAATTTCTGCAGGTTATACGCGTACCGGCGTATTTTATAGGATTTTCTTTTAATTTTAGGCTTTATTAAATTTTTGACTGGATTTATAAACTGAAAAGAATATTAAAATATGTTTACCGGTCAAGGTTACAAAGTAGTATGGTCGTTTGCTACACCAGAGGTGCTACGCCTATGCAGATCGGACCCTGCGAAAACCTTTGAAGACTTTTGAAGAACCCTGTACTGTAAACGTTAAAATTCAGTTCCAGCTGAGAGAGTCGCAACGCGAGAGAACTCTCCCACCCGAGTTCGGCAGTCGGCGGCTTGGGTGCCGCCGACGTGTCGTCGCCGAAGACTATCGGCCTCCATGACCGGGGGCCTGAGGACGGTGAGAGGGTTGCTCACCGTCCTTACAGAAGCAGGCCCATGACGGCAGCGTGACGTGAGGGCTTCACCCTACCTTAGTAGCGGGATCACACCCGAAAGCCCCCAAAGACTCGGGATAGCACTCGAACGACCCCCTAGGCGAGACCGCAATGGCGGGGTCTGTTGGGAGTTCATCTTACCCGGGGCTCCCAAAGATAGGCTGTTGGGCGTTACGTGAGTTTTTTTAGTCGGTAGGCGTCCGGCATAGCATCCATGAGGATTTTCCCTCACGTTAAAAAAAAGGCCCACAATTCACCGTTTGTTTTCGTACCTACGTAATAGTTGATAAGTCTATTACCATGAATTTCTTCAAGCCTTTAAGTTGGAATAATCACTGCCAGGTCAGATTCACCTGCCCTCGTAAGGATAATCCCAGGGCTCCGAAGACGGCTGCGAGCGCTTCTCTATCATTATTAAACTAATAAATTACGGGCATATTATGAGTTAAGCGCTGCAGCGAGTTCAAAATAATGTGTCAGGCATAGAATGCAGATAGAATCAGGGTTGAAAATTGTACCCACCTCTTAACACTATACAATAATGTATTATCGATGAAAATAGTTTTTATAGAAAAATAATAAAATTTATGACGTAATTTTTTACGTCATAAATTTTACACTTTTACACTTTCATGCCAGCTGATGGGGCAGCTTGGATGGTGTGTGTGACTAACCAACCCCGGAAAGGGACCGGTATTTCTCCTCACCCTCTACAGATCAATAATAATTGCGAAATCAAAGAAGTTGGGAAAATTTTGAAGAGTGTAGGTACACTGAATGCGTAAATATGTGTATCCTCTTTTTCCTTTTTGATTAAACGTCAAAACGCAATAATTATCATGAATCAACTCCAAAAACTCCAACTACAATAAAATTGACCTTGTACGCAAAATATTTCGAATCGCATTTCAGAATAATACCTACAAAGTAACAATATACAGATATCGCCAAGCCCACTTAGTACAGTCAATTAATATTAAACCACCCCCCTCGACTCAGAAACTCATCAAATTAATATTAATTTTCATAATTGAAACATAAATTTTCTCATATTTGACAAAACAAGTTTTAATTAATGAAGTGATCAAGTTCACAGTTTTTATTAAATTTACGTTTAAATTAGACGGTGTCTTTAAAATTTGAAAATCTTTTGTGTTGTTGCTTTGTTTGATAGAAAGTGCTTTGGTTACGCAAATTTGCTAAAAACACACTACTAAAGGAAAGATGTGTATTATTCTGAAGGATAAAATATTAGGGTAAAGTATAAATAAATGTTGCGGGATATGTTTTACACAACGCTATCTAGCCCAAAATACGCTTATTGCTATAGAATCTAGACAACCGACAAATATACTATTTATAAATGCATACTATAAGTATATTTGCATTTGGACATAATAAATGATAGACATAAAAAGAAAACATCCAAATTCTCGAATTTTTGGAAAATTTTCGGATTTCTGTGATTTGGCCCCCACAGGTCCTAAGCAACAGCGGACTCTACCGACTAAAAACCACACGTATCCTACCTAACAGCCTACGGTTGGGAGCCCAGGGTTAGCCCTCGGAAGGATGTCCCCAGGAACATCATAAATTTATATGGAACCGACACAAGTTCCCGCGTTGACTACTAGGTGGCGGTGACTCGATTCCATACAAATTGGCGTCATGCGCTCACCATGAATGTTGACAGGCGCACACCAAAACTCACACTCCGCACTCTGAACACTGAGTAAGTGCGACTACGTGCAAATAATAGCTGAACGGTCAGACTTCACTTGAAGTACTTTACAACCCTTAAAAGTACAATTTTATTAGCCTCCAGCACGTATGCGGAACTTCGTTTGAATAACTCAACTACAAAGTAACTTGTTAAACCTCACTTACCGTCACGCAACCGTTTAGACCCATAATATTCCAACATTATGTTGTAACTCGGACCCAAGAACTAATTTGTAGTGACATCTTTACTATGTAATCTTATTAAGAACAGCTTCGCTCTAAGTTTGCCGCTAGCGTAGAGGCTGGTGTAGCGTCGCAGTAGGGCAAGTGACCGGCGAACTTAGAGCGAACGGGTAGTAAAGTTCTGAACCATAGAGCAACACGACCTATGAATTTGATCGGGAGTGAGACTTTCCTATCTGTCAATTCATACTTCAAATGGTATAACAAATATATACAAGTGTGTCTAAAATTATTAGTTTATTGTTATAACCCATTACAGTATAACTTTCGATAAATCGGACGCTAAAACATTGAAAAACATACAGAGAAATAATTAAAATAATTGGTATGTTTTGGTTTTGAACGAATGATAAACAGTGTCTTTATACGAGTAGTCCCATAGAATAGACTTTAGTATCAATAAATAAATGGTATAAAAAACCCTAGAAAAATACGCTTTTATAATGCACGAAAAAAAAAACAAAAATTAATTATGGATCGTTCAAGTTGCCTCTATTCCTAGGCTGAAGTGTAAACTATGTGCTTTTAGTTATAATATTTGATTGCAAAAGCGTGGGGCGCTGGAACAAGAAAGACTTTTTTGTAAGCAAATTCCTATTAATACTAATCCTTTTATAATAAAAATCCTGGCGAAAGCTGCATGAGGTCGCACATCCTACAGGTTGTTTGAAGTTGCAAAACCATTCGCAACTTCAAAAAAAAGTAGGAGGTTCTCAGTTAGACTGTTTTTTTTTCTTCAGATAGTGAGTAAGCTTTACAATAAAAACACATTTTACTTGATCTTCCTTTAATTTAAGATACTATGTTGTTTAAAAGAAATTGATCATTATTAAAGACTGTTTCGGTGGGTATCATACAATACAGGATGTTTTTTTTTTCACATCTCCCAGGTTCGATTCCCGACTCAAGCAGTGGATTTTTCAAAAATGTTAAAATGCAGTTTTACTTAAGTACTTTTAAAAATAAAGGAATGTTTCCTTTCAGCAAAACTTGCCATTATCAATATTAAGGGTATTTTTACTCCAACTACCGTCTTTAAATTCCACCCTGTATATGTCGTGTATTATTGATTAAGCCTTTCAATTATCCCCCAATTAGTCCCTAAAATATAGTAAAATCATAATAAGTGCAGATACGAACTTTATGCAGTAATGGGTTAAATATTATTGTGTAAGTCCATAGGGACAGCCGATTGCTTTTGTAGTGGTGTATATGAATACGATCCCCCCCGCAACATTATGACAGACAGATATGTATAGATCAAACATGCTATGTCTACTACCCCAAGTACTGGTCGCGTTGCTCTACCTACTGTATTTTCTGAGCTACATATAGCGTCCAACAGATTTTAAACGATAGTTCTCAAGCCCCGAGAACGTAATAGGTACTATTAATTATTCTCTGCAGGAGGAGCTGTGAAGAACATTAAATGGTTAAAATACAGAAATAAGTGGCGAAATGGAATCTTTGTAAATCAAAGTTAGTTTTCCCAACTGGCCTATTATCGCATAATTATTTTCGAATGAATCAATGAAAATAAGTAAATAAATAACGGCGCATACTTTACATGTTTACGTCTTTTTTAAAGTTTTGTACTCGAAAAATCTTTATCTATAAATTAACTAGATGGGCCCGCGGCTTAGCCCACGTGAAAGTCCGTTCCTGTTCTTTATGCTCACGGTAACTTTATCCCGGAATAAAAAGTCTAAAAGGCATATGACATATGCTAATCCAGACTTTGATCTATCCCCGTACCAAATTTCAATCATATCCGTAGAGCCGTTAGAGCGTGAAAGAGTTATAATCCAAACATCTTCATAAACTTTCACATTTATAATATTAGTAAGATGTTATTAATCCTATACATCCTTTAAAATTATATGAACGTTACATAAATACAAAATATGAATCCCTCCAACATAATATAAACATAAATCACTACCCTAGATAATGCTTTTTGATTGAAATCAATTTTCATTTGGATTGGATTTTCATATGATGTGAGAGCGTTATCTTAATAGATATATCCAAGTTTATTAATGTCTGATTCAATCAGATACGATATTCACAGCACAACCCATCTGGAAATAACCCAATATTGTAGTTTGAGCCGGATTTAAGGCTCCTTCACACAGATGCGTTTTTATCGGTCAAAAATATACCATGCGTTAAAGCGATTTTTCTTCGGATAAAAATCTACTTAGTAAACATTCAAGCGCCACAGCATACTCACAGCTATGCGATATTGCAGCTGTATGTGGTATTGCTTGCGACCCAATACATAAGTTCTATCGGAGTATCGCAGGAACGAGGAACGCAAGCGTTCTATTTTTATTGTGTCGTTATTATCGTAGCATACATTATTCTAATACAATATTCACTGAAAACAGATATCACGATAAGCCAATGACTGTCAATACCCTTGGACATCCTTGCAAGTCCTTACCCGGGGCTACACATCGTAGGCAGTGGCAGGGCAACGAGTGGTTTTAGTGGCAATAGCACACCTACTAGGCGGATTTTCACGAGTAAGAAAACGACGCATCCGGTACAATCGAGCGATAATACCTTATCTGCATAAATTATGAGGGAGCCTTTATGATTCAGTAGCTCACGTATCGTTCACGGTATTATTTCAGCAGCCATTTTCGTTATTGATAGTGAATAAGGAAATCCAATATTATTATTATCCATACTCATACTGGTAATAACACCTGCTAACCAATAATGATCGTAGTATCACACCATTACAAGGAAATCCAAGTCTATATTTATCTGCATATTGAGAGAATTTTTAACCGATTTCAAATAAGGAGGCGGTTCTCGATTCGAGGGTTTTTTAAAAAAATACTTATCCCAATGTGGGAATTCTGAACTTATCTAGATTTTCGGCGTTAGTGCCAGTGTCACTTGCCTGTGGTGCGGTGTTTATGCATAACCACGAACGAAGTCAAGGCAAAAAGAAGTTATAGAGTTTAGTTATAGTTATCTACGAGTATAGTTGCTATACTCGTAGGTACTTTCTTAATGTACATTTCTACTTCCAATAATTTCTACGAAAAATATAATGAGATGTATCGATATGTGGTGACCCTTACTCGAAACAAAATGCTGAACCAACCCGTCTGGCTAGCTTAGCACAATAAAAGCCTTTTTTTAACATGAGGGAAAATCCATCATGGATGCTATGCCAGACTCCTACCGACTACTAAAAAACCTCACGTAACGCCTAATAGTCCATGGTTGGGAGCCCCGGGTAAGCCCACGGAAGGATGTCCCAGGACTCCCAACAAATCCACGGCTACCATTGTGGCCTCGCCCAGGGGGTGGTTCGGGTGCTATCCCGCGTCTTGGGGGGGGGGGGGTTTCGGGTGTGATCCCGCTTCTTAGGAGGGTGTGCGTGAATCCATCACGTCACGCTGCCGTCATGGGTCTGCTACTGTAAGACAGTGAGCAGCCCTCTCACCGGACTTCGGTCATGGAGGCCGATAGTCTTCAGTGAAGACACGTCGGTGGTGCCCATGCCGCCAACTGCGGGTGGGAGAGTACTCTCCCGTTCCCGCCCCGCCGCCTCTTTTTTTGTTTTTTTTACACCACTTAGGTGGCAGACAAGCATGCGGCCCACCAGAAGGACCAGTGGTCACCGCAGCCTATGAACACTTGCAACACCAGAGGCGCCACACTCGCGCTGCCCACGCGTGGAGTGCACTCCACCAGCGTGTGGAGCGCTGTGTCATCGCTGCGGTCCTCGCAGTGCTGACACTAGGCCGTGGTTTCCCAGTGTACTCGCCACAGATACATACCGAAGCTACCGGTAAGTATCTGTGACAACCGGTAGGAGAGGAGACAACGACTTGGCAACCAAAGGGGGGATTCACCACCAGTCAGACAGGTGTCTGACTGGTGGTGAATCCCCCTTTGGTTGCTCTAGCCGCACCTTCCATGTCTCCACGGTTTCCTGGTGGAGCTGGGACCACTAGGCCTCAATTTCTCGAGACGCAGACCTTTGGCCCGCTCTAGCGTCTCCTTGCGCCATCTAACAGTGAGGCAAGGGCTCTCGCTTCCAGGTCCCATGAAGGGGTCCCGGCTAGGAGATATGTCGCCTCACCGGAGATCGTGCGGTATCCCCTTATCGCCCTGACGGCCATCGCCCTCTACGGGTTCAGCAATCTAGCCACATTGCTGGCCGTCAGGGTCTCCACCCAGCACAATAAGACCCTAAAACGCGTTATGTGTTATGTTATTTACACAGAGCTTAGGTCAATAAACATAGTATTTAAATACAATTGAAGGTTACCTAGTCCAGTACAAGTTGACTACAAAATTTCTATAAACACAAAACTTCAAGCTAATTTAAAAATACAGAACAAGAAGACCATACAAGCAATCTGTTCTGAAATTCAGATGAACTTGCACATATAAAATTTGAACTCTCACAACACAGTTGCCGCAGTTTGCTACCAGTAAATAAGTCCTTTTGCTGTGCATTTGTCATAAATAATGTATGATGCGCTCGTCAAGATGGTTCGGATGTCTTTGTTGCACTGAATTGTTCTTAGCCTCCCTAGCACAGTGTTGTAAATGATCATTGTATTAGGTATATTACACTACGATCAGTTTCGAGATGGATGATATTTGTGATTTTTGGCGCTACTGTCTCCCGGGAAGAAAGGCCGAACGTGTTTTCCAAAGCGTGGAAACGCCCGTAATATGAAATATTATTAATAATAATGAAAACTTAATTTTCAAAAAATATGTGCTTACTCATATTCTGAGCACCAGCCAAAGATCCGCAGTATTCGTTTACACTGACTCGGACTTCGTAAATTCATTAAAATTTTAAAACACATTTTAAAACAAACCTTCTTGTCTAATAAACAAGATTTACAGATATACTGACATATCTGAGAGACCCCAAACAATACCATCAGGGTTGCGTTATTCCTATTGTACCAACGGATCCTGAAACACATTTATTTTTAAAAATTACAGTGAAACATAATTATTACATATCTATATATTTACATTACACTGGTTGGCTGCACAAGGTTGCCTGGCAGAAATTGCTTCTAGCAATAAGGCCGCCCATTGTACCGTAGAATACCTCCTATAATTTGTTAATATTTATAAGCTTTGGTGTACAATAAAGAATATATTATTATTCCCTTTATTTACATAGTTATACTTATTAAATTAAATTTTTAAATACATTTTATAAAAAAGAAAATATATTTAAGAATATAAAAAAATTGTGTCCCACCGGCATGGGGTACAGGGACCAAGCTACCGGTGGTTAGGGCTGCAGAGACAGGAACCTCCTCACAATACGTGCCGTGTCTAGGAGAACTGCCTTTTGCATCTGGCTCTTGACCCAACTACCCAACCCGAGCCTCTTCAGATGTTGATCGAGGCTGTTGGCAATCAGACCATGTGCTGATACGACTATCGGAACAATAACCGCCGAGTCCACATCCCACATATCGACAATCTCGTGAGCCAAATCCAAATATTTTATTTGTTTTTCCTTTTCTGCTTTCACGAGATTTTCGTCAAGTGGGACGGTAATGTCAACGATTATTGCGAGGCGCTCTGATCGATCTATTACCACTATATCAGGCTTATTGGCCACAATAGTCCTGTCAGTGATAATAGATCGATCCCAATACAATCTGACACGGCCATTTTCTAGAACTGGGTCGGGCACATACCTGTAATACGGTACCTCTGAATCAACAAGTTTATATTTTAGTGCAAGTTGCTGATGGACAATCCTGGCCACTTGGTTGTGTCTATGCAAATACTCACCGTTGGCAAGACAAGGACAACCAGAAATAATATGTCTGAGAGATTCACCCGGTAGGTGGCATGCCCGACATATGTCAACCGTACCATCTCTCAAAATATATTTCCGATAGTTATTCGTCATGACAACTTCGTCAGTAATTGCACAGACAAAACCTTCGGTTTCTCCAAACAGATCACCAAAACGTAGCCAAGATATAGATGCTAGTAAATCTACATCGGGCCCATGTAAGGCCCGATAAAACCGTCCATGCAGCTCTTTGCTCTGCCATATCTCCTTGCGATCATTAGTAGACAGTATTGCTGGTTTGTGCCAGTTCTCTTTGGCAAGAGAAAGAGGGGTCAGTCCGCTGTCTATTGCTACCACATCTCGATGCATACCCACGTCCACATGTAGGAAATATTCCCTAAGGTTGTATATCTCACGGTTGTGTAACGTCTTGATACTTAAAAAACCACGACCGCCACATTTCCGTGGGATATACAACCTCATTACAGACGTACGTGGATGATGCATTCGGTTTGCGGTCAACAACGAACGGACTTTTCTATCCAGGGTGTCTAATTCAGTCTGAGTCCATCTCAGTATGCCGAAGGAATATCCTAAGACAGGCATGGCCCAACCGTTGATGGCGCGTACCTTGTTACCACCTGATAAAAGACTTCTCAGTACTTTTTTCAGGCGGCCGAAGAAACGATCCATCAACGTTTGTTTCATGCCTGCCTCAACAATACCTAATGCCTGCGACATACCAAGATATTTGTAGGTTTCAGTCGCAGAGAGGGATTTAAGTTTTGTGAAATCTGAAAGTTCTACTCTTTCAGATTCCACAATCCGTCCCTTCTTTACATGCATGACTGCACATTTATCTACACCAAATTCCATTTTGGTAGAATTACTAAAGGTTTCAGTGATCTTGAGTAACTCTATCAAGTGGGAATCGGTGCAGGCAAATAATTTCAAGTCATCCATGTACAGAAGGTGGGAAACATCTTGATCTCCTCTCCGAAACTGATAGCCTAGCCCTGAATCCTCCAGTAAAGTACTGAGGGGATTCAGTGCTAGACAAAACCATAAGGGACTCAGACTATCACCCTGAAATATGCCCCTCTCAATCTTGACAGGTTCGCCATCCCCAAGAATCTGACGACATCCTGGATAAACAAGAGCCGTTCTCCATTGCCCCATACATGCCTTCAAGAAGGTGCGAAGAGCTGTATCAACTTTGTACAACTCGAGCACCCTCAAAAGCCATGTATGTGGCACGGAGTCGTAGGCTTTCTTGTAATCAATCCAGCATGTCTCCAGATTTCTCCGGTTCCGACGAACCTGCTGATTAATGGCCATGTCAAGAATAAGGAGTTCTTTAGTACCACGTGACCCGCTTCTACATCCATTTTGAGAGTTGGACAATTTAGAAATATTTTCTAAATGAGATGATAATTTAACTCTCAAAACAGATGTGAGAAGCTTATAGACCGTAGGCAAACAAGTTATCGGTCTATAATTTTTCGGGTCCGTGGTACTACCGGATTTATAGAAGAGGTGTGTAATACCCGAAGTCATAAAAGATGGAAGCGATCCAGACTCAACTGATGATTGAAAGCAAGATGCCAAACAATCATGCGAGCTATGGAACCATTTAAGCCAAAAATTGTTCAGTCCGTCCGGCCCAGTTGATTTCCAATTGGTCAACGAACGAACTGCACTGGCAATGTCATCGGGTGTTATTATGACTGGTGCCATGGTTTCAATAGACTAATAATATTATTATTATTATTCCTCTTTATTAAATATAAACAACATATAAATTTACATTTTTAAATATACATATAAAAAATACATTTAAAAATATAAAAAAATAGTTTCCCACCGGCATCGGGTACAGGGACCAAGCTACCGGTGGTCAGGGCTCTAGAGACAGGAATCTCCTCACAATGCGCGCCGTGCTCAGCAAAACCGCCTTTTGCATCAAGCCCTTGACCCAACTGCCTAAAGAGAGCCTCTTAAGATGTTGATCGAGGCTCTTGGCGATCAGACCGTGTGCTGATACGACTATTGGAACAATAATCGCTGAATCTACTTCCACATGTCGACAACCTCGTGAGCCAAGTCCAAATATTTTAATTGTTTATCTTTTTCTGCTTTCACGAGATTCTCGTCATGTGGAACTGTAATATCAACGATTATTGCGAGGCGCTCTGATCGATCTATTACCACTATATCAGGCTTATTTGCCACGTTCTCTAGAACTGGGTCGGGCACATACTTGTAATATGGTACCTCTAAATCTACAAGTTTATACTTTAGTGCAAGTTGCTGATGGACTATCCTGGCTACTTGGTTGTGTCTATGCAAATACTCGCCATTGGCAAGACGAGGACAACCAGAAATAATATGTCTGAGAGATTCACCCGGTAGGTGACATGCCCGACATAATGTCAACCGTACCATCTCTCAAAATATATTTCCGATAGTTATTCGTCATGACAACTTCGTCTGTAATTGCACAGACAAAACCTTCAGTTTCTCCAAACAAATCACCGAAACGTAACCAAGATACAGATGTTAATAGATCTACATCGGGCCCGTGTAAGGCCCGATAAAATCGTCCATGCAGCTCTTTGCCCCGCCATATCTCCTTGCGATCATTAGTAGTCATTATTACTGGTTTGTGCCAGTTCTTTTTGGCAAGAGCAAGAGGGGTCAGTCCATTATCTATTGCTACCACATCCCGATGCATACTCACGTCAGCATGAAGGAAATATTCCCTAAGGTTGTATACCTCACGATTGTGTAAGGTCTTGGCATTTAAAAAGCCACGACCTCCACACTTTCGTGGGATATACAACCTCATTACAGACGAACGTGGGTGATGCATTCGGTTTATGGTCAACAGAGAAGGACTTTCCTATCCAGGGTGTCTAATTCAGTCTGAGTCCATCTAAGTATGCCGAAGGAATAGATTAAGATTGGCATGGCCCAACCGTTGATAGCCCGCACCTTGTTACCGCCCGATAAAAGACTTTTCAGTACTTTTTTCAGGCGGCCAAAGAAACGGTCCACCAACGTTTGTTTCATGCCAACCTCTGTAATACCTAATGCCTGCGACATACCCAGATACTTATAAGTTTCAGTCGCGGAGATGGATTTAAGTTTTGTGAAATCAGAAAGATGTACTCTTTCAGATTCCACAATTCGTCACTTCTTTACATGCATGACAGCGCATTTATCTACACCAAATTCCATTTTGATCGAATTACTGAAAGCTTCTGTGACTTTTAGTAACTCTATCAAGTGGGAATCGGTGGAGGCAAATAATTTCAAGTCATCCATGTAAAGCAGGTGCGAAACAACTTGACCTCCTCTCCTGAACTGATAGCCTAGCCCTGAACCCTCCAGTAAGGTACTGAGAGGATTCAGCGCCAGGCAAAACCATAAGGGACTCAGACTGTCACCCTGAAATATACCCCTCTTGATCCTGACAGGCTCGCCATTCCCAGGAACCTGACGACATCCTGGATATACAAGAGCCGTTGTCCATTGCCCCATACATGTCTTCAAGAAGGTGCTAAGAGTTGCATCAACTTTATACAACTCCAGCACCTTCAACAGCCATGTAAGTGGCACTGAATCATAGGCCTTCTTGTAATCAATCCAGCATGTCGCAAGGTTTTTCCTGTTACGACGAACCTGGTGATTAATGGCCATGTCAAGAATAAGGAGTTCTTTAGTACCACGTGACCCGCTTCTACATCCATTTTGAGAGTTGGACATTATAGAATTATTTTCAATGTGTGTTGTTAATTTAACTCTCAAAATAGATGTGAGAAGCTTATAGACCGTTGGTAAACAGGTTATCGGTCTATAATTTTTAGGGTCCGTAGTACTACCGGATTTGTAGAGGAGGTGTGTTATACCCGAAGTCATAAAACATGGAAGCGACCCGGCCTCAAGTGATGACTGAAAACAGGATGCCAAACAAGCATGTGAGCTATGAAACCATTTCAGCCAAAAATTGTGCAGTCCGTCCGGCCCAGTTGATTTCCATGGCTATGTCACTAGATGTTATTAGGACTGGTTCCATAGTCTGTATCGACTCACATGACTGTTCGACATCCCGCATCCACTCACACTCTGTATGACCAACAGGTACCGACCAAATGCCTCGCCAGAATGTACTTGTGGTTTCAGCATCTGGTAGGCACCTATCAGTCACACTCGAATCGGGTTGCTCCCATCTTCTATACACCCATCTCTCATCCTTTTGGAACGAGCGATTCTGAATATAGCGATCCACTCTCTTCTTGTACCTCCGTATGCGGCTCGCCCACGCATAAATTTTCTGCTTTAGGAAGTCAATACGTTCTGTGACCCGCACTGAGTATTCGCGAGGACTGATATCGGTCCCCGCGAATGCACGAGTCACAAAAAGCATCACTCTGGGACGGGTGTTCCCTGTCCTAAAGCAGCTTAGTTTACTAATGAGTACCCTGGTCCCAGCGATGCGACGCTCAATTCTGCATTGCCAGACTGGAATAGACTTGGGTCCAGTGGCCGGCTCAAATTTCGGAAATTTTACACCAGCCACTCGACACAATGTTATAGCCGCGCAATACAGAATTGAGTGTGCATCACTTATATCTACACAAGTATCAAAATAGCTTGGTAGAATTGAGTCCAGGGTACCCACTAGCGCCAAGTTCTTTTTATGCGTAGGCAAGCGCGGTATACGTGGACGACTTATGAGATCACAAAATCTATATTCCTGAATCGTTCGCTCCAAAACACTCCTTAATTCATCATTATACTGTGTACTTACCGTAACCATATCATCCACTTCTTCGTCAATGGGTTCTAAACATTGTGAATCGTTGATATTATTTGTTTCACTAGGTATACTAGATTGAGACGAAGTAGGGATGATAATGTTAGACTGTACTTCTGAGCGAATCCTCTCAAGCACGGTATCGTCCAACATAAGACTACGCTGGATGACCCGCACCTGATCCGATAGCCGCTGTGCCGACACTTTCACGGTTGGTTCAAGAGCCTGAAACAAAGGTAGCAAACGAACACGGTACGCAGTGAGGTTAATTCCTCCCTCTGTAGCCGCAAAATATGCCCGCATGACATTTTCATTCATTGACGAAGTCCATCGCATGCGGTGCACATTACCACCGGCAGCGGGGGCCCTATTCGAGGCCGGTGTGCCTCGGGGTCCCAAGCTGGCTGGCGGCCGGCCTCTCCCCTGCCGACGTACAGGTAGTGGCGACGTCGGTGGGGAGAAATACTCGTCGCTGCTGCTGGAGCTCGACGCCTCAGCAACAATCTGTTCCTTGTGCTGCGAGGCGGAGCTGTGCGACGAGTCCGGTGATGTTGTTTGTGCAACAGTGTTCCTGGCTCTCGATCTTGTTAGCATTAGTATATTTTTTCCATATTTTTACATAATATTCTTGTTTGACATGACGTTTGTCATGTCATTTTTAACCGACTTCAAAAAAAGGAGGAGGTTCTCAATTCGTCTGTATGTATTTTTTTTTATGTATGTCAAGCGATAATTCCGTCAATTATAGACGGATTTCAAAATTTTTTTTTTTGTTGAATAGAGTTTACTTCTGAGGTGGTCCCATTTTCACCAGGTCAGGATCTGATGAAGGGATCTAGGAGAAAACGAGGGCAACCACCGAAAATTGTAGGGATAACTAGTGTGCTTGTTAACTTTTTAATTAAGTGCTTTAATGTTCTACACTTTAATGAAGGTATGGCGTCGATCTGATGATAGAGTCGAAAGACAGTCGAGGGCATTCCTAAACAATTTACAGCAGTTATCTTGTGTTTGGGCTTGATTGATTTGTATTGATGAAAACTTTACACCTAGATTGATAGATCCAACTTCAAAAAAAAAGAAAGGTCTCAATGTTTTATGTATGTTCACCGTCAATTATAGACGGATTTCAATTTATTTTGTTGAATAGGGTTTACTTCTGAGGTGGTCCCATTATAACCAGGTTAGGATCTGATGATGGGATCCTGGAGAAATCGAGGGCAACCACCGAAAATTATAGGCACAACTAGTGCGTTTGTTAACTTTTTAATACAGTGCTTTAATGTACTCCCATTAATAAAGGTCTGGAGTCGATCTGATGATGAAACCAAAATAGATTCGAGGGAATTCCTTAACGATTTACAGCAGCTACCTTGTGTTGGGGCTTGATTAGTTTGTATTGATGAGAACTTTCACCTAGATAGATATATTTTTCGGTTCACCCGTCACTTAAAATAATGAAAAAAAATTTTTCAATAAAAAATTCAACCGACTTCCAAGAAATCCTGAAAAATAAAATTTACTTAGCACAAAGTTAGTAGCACTTAGTTGATTTATCAGATTTTATTCAATATAATATTGAAGTTGGTGCCATGAATAATACCTCCCTAAACCTATGAATTTACTTGGCGCCGACTTCAATATGATATTGAATAAAAAATCAGATAAATCAAAATACATATTACTTTGTGCAAAGTAAATTTTATTTTTCAGGATTTCTTGGAAGTCGGTTGTATTTTTTATTAACCGACTTCAAAAAAAAGGAGGAGGTTCTCAATTCGTCTGTATGTATTTTTTTTTATGTATGTCAAGCGATATTTCCGTCAATTATAGACGGATTTCAAAATTTATTTCTTTGTTGAATAGGGTTTACTTCTGAGGTGGTCCCATTTTCACCAGGTCAGGATCTGATGATGGGATCCAGGAGAAAACGAGGGCAACCACCGAAAATTGTAGGGACAACTAGTGCGCTTGTTAACTTATTAATTAAGTGCTTTAATGTTCTACACTTTAATGAAGGTCTGGAGTCGACCTGATGATAGAGTCGAAAAACAGTCGAGGGCATTCCTTAACAATTTACAGCAGTTACCTTGTGTTTGGGCTTGATTGATTTCTATTGATGAGAACTTTGCACCTAGATTGATAGATCCGCCTTCAAAAAAAAAAGGAAGTTCTTAATGTTTTATGTATGTTCACCGATATTTTGGTCAATTATAAACGGATTTAAATTGTTTTCTTTCTTGAATAGGGTTTACTTCTGAGGTGGTTCTATTTTAATCAGATCAGGATCTGATGATGGGATCCAGGAGAAATCGAGGGCAACCACCGAAAATTGTAGGGACAACCAGTGCATTTGTTAACTTTTTAATTCAGTGCTTTAATGTAGGTACTACAATTTAATGAATATCTGGAGTCGATCTGATTATGGAACCGAAAGACAGTCGAGGGAAATCCTTAACGATTTACAGCAGCTACCTTGTGTTTGGGCTTGATTGATTTGTATTGATGAAAACTTTTACCTAGATAGATATATCCGGGTGAACCGATAGTTCACCCGTCACTTAAAATAATGAAAAAAAATTTTTCAATAAAAAATAAAACCGACTTCCAACAAATCCCGAAAAATAAAATTTACTTAGCACAAAGTATAATGTATTTTGATTTATCAGATTTTATTCAATATAGTATTGAAGTTGGTGCCGTGAATAATACCTACATAAACCTATGGGTTTACTTGGCGCCGACTTCAATATGATATTGAATAAAATCAGATAAATGAAAATACATATTACTTTGTGCTTAGTAAATTTTATTTTTCGGGATTTGTTGGAAGTCGGTTTTATTTTTTATTGAAAAATTTTTTTGTCTGAAAATTTCTTCTTCGTATTATAAGATTTATACATAATTTCTATTATCATTTTTATCGTTGGTTTCGCTTTTTCTAATATTTTATATAATGTGGCACTTAATGATATAGAAATATAGTAGTATTCTGGAAAATAAATATTACTTTTATTCTTTGATAGAAAATATACTTTCTTGCTCGTTGGTGGGGTTGACAGTTTTTATTATTATTATTATTACTATCTAAACTAAACCTAAATCAGGTACCAGTGGCATTATGCCCAAAAGACTAGCAGCATTCCCCCTTTGAATAGCAATACCTATACGCTGAGCGATAAAATTGCCAGCCCTTAGTTCACCAGTCGGCTCTACAAGGCGCTTTTTCAAATTCTTGAAAATTTGTGCGCATTGGGACCCCATGGTCTCGACACCGACTGGAAAAAAAAAACAAAAAAAAGGATCCTTAAATTACCTTGGAACATATTTCAGAAACTTTCATTTTGACAAATCAACTGCACTAAGATTAGTAAGCGCTAAGAAGCTTTAGAAAAACAGGGTTTACAAAGCGTTGCGAACAGAAAATATTTATAAAAGCTCTAAACAGCTTTTTATGCCAATCTTCATGTCAGAGTAAGAAAATATAAAAATATTTTACTTTAAACTGGACCAAATATGCTATAATTATACTAAGTATACATATTTATTAAAAGTGAATTTCTAGTGTGTGATTTCTTATTGTTTGTAATATATTATCAGCTAGGCCTACGCCTACAATTTTTCTATACGCAATTGTACTTAAAACACATTTGCTATAAAGGTAATTTTTATTAAAATAACTTATTATTTGTCGGTCTGCAAATTGTCAATCAGGAGCGTCCTTAGACCATTTAGCTACTAAACTATTCTAAGGGAATGTCAAAGCCAAATTTATGAAATATACAACTTCAAAGAGACTAATTACCGCCTGTGATTAAGAGTGCTATTAAACCGGAACGGGTGCTAAGCTATTGGAACGTGATTATCGGAATGCTTGGTTTTCAAGAAACTGAAGTAAGAGCTGGGATTGTCTATACTATTTTTGTAAACATGATTTGATTGTTTTTTTTTGCATTTAGGTAATAGGCTCCGAAACTACTAAACCAAAAAGTTATTTTACTGCATATATTTTCACGGCTATATTTTACTACCGCATTCCCACGGGAACGGGCGCAACGCGGGTGTGACCAAAAGACCTAGCTAATTATCATCATTTTTTTTTTTACATGTGAACGGCTCGAACTTTCTCTTCCTTCGCGATAGAATCTTTCCAGTTTTTTCCAAATCGCCATGGTTTTGTAGGGTGGCTTTTTCTATTTAGTAAGGTTGACCAATGAAGGTTATGGAAAGCGCAGGATCACTTCTTTATACCAAAATATGAAATATTTCGATCAAGTCATGGGGATGTCTCAATACTTTGTAGTTAGTTTTAGCCTAAAATACTAATACTTACGTTAGAGATAATACTAACAAATATTACATTAATAGTCTCTGTATGTAAAAAATGCGAATCCAAACATTAATCTCCAATAAACAAATCGCTCTTTTCATAGCCACAACTAAAGTGCCGTACACACGCTCCCACTGACATCGACTTTGATAGATGAATGGTACGTAAGTACACTCGGTCGTTACAACCGCAGATCACAGGAATAGCATGCCTGCGTTTGACATACGAAGTAATGTAAATATCGCAGCCGTGCTTACTATGAAGCGCTCGTGGCCCCATGGTCTGAGTGTTCTGTAAACGATTACTGCAGTAAGCAACATTTACTGTGGCTGGTCATGGATCATCACGTGACCACTTTGTGACATTTATTTGAGCGTTTCCGAAAGGCAGGTTAAGCAGTTGGTCCCGGTTACCAGTAAAATGGCAGTCGTTAAGCCAAGTTGAAGGCCTTGATGGGCGGCTTAAAAAAATTTCAACAACGGGCAGTCACAGCCTGCGCCTCTCCATATCAACACGATAATACGGCTCACCGCCTATTACGTGGGACAAAATCTAAAAAAGTTGAACTGTGGGCATATAATAATGGCGGTGCCGGTGGGATAAAAATCGGTGCAAGAGCAGTATAGTCTGTAATTAAGCCGTATAGTAAGATCGCCTTAGTACGTTTAGTAAGGTGAAAGAATTATCCGGTTGAGAGAAGTGTCTCGGTGATTGATCTAGCGGATAGGGCGTCTGCCCTAGATTAACCGAAGACGCAGGTCCTGCTCGATACCTATAATAAAATTTACTTAGCACAAAGTTAGTAGCACTTAGTTGATTTATCAGATTTTATTCAATATAATATTGAAGTTGGTGCCATGAATAATACCTCCCTAAACCTATGAATTTACTTGGCGCCGACTTCAATATGATATTGAATAAAAAATCAGATAAATCAAAATACATATTACTTTGTGCAAAGTAAATTTTATTTTTCAGGATTTCTTGGAAGTCGGTTGTATTTTTTATTAACCGACTTCAAAAAAAAGGAGGAGGTTCTCAATTCGTCTGTATGTATTTTTTTTTATGTATGTCAAGCGATATTTCCGTCAATTATAGACGGATTTCAAAATTTATTTCTTTGTTGAATAGGGTTTACTTCTGAGGTGGTCCCATTTTCACCAGGTCAGGATCTGATGATGGGATCCAGGAGAAAACGAGGGCAACCACCGAAAATTGTAGGGACAACTAGTGCGCTTGTTAACTTATTAATTAAGTGCTTTAATGTTCTACACTTTAATGAAGGTCTGGAGTCGACCTGATGATAGAGTCGAAAAACAGTCGAGGGCATTCCTTAACAATTTACAGCAGTTACCTTGTGTTTGGGCTTGATTGATTTCTATTGATGAGAACTTTGCACCTAGATTGATAGATCCGCCTTCAAAAAAAAAAGGAAGTTCTTAATGTTTTATGTATGTTCACCGATATTTTGGTCAATTATAAACGGATTTAAATTGTTTTCTTTCTTGAATAGGGTTTACTTCTGAGGTGGTTCTATTTTAATCAGATCAGGATCTGATGATGGGATCCAGGAGAAATCGAGGGCAACCACCGAAAATTGTAGGGACAACCAGTGCATTTGTTAACTTTTTAATTCAGTGCTTTAATGTAGGTACTACAATTTAATGAATATCTGGAGTCGATCTGATTATGGAACCGAAAGACAGTCGAGGGAAATCCTTAACGATTTACAGCAGCTACCTTGTGTTTGGGCTTGATTGATTTGTATTGATGAAAACTTTTACCTAGATAGATATATCCGGGTGAACCGATAGTTCACCCGTCACTTAAAATAATGAAAAAAAATTTTTCAATAAAAAATAAAACCGACTTCCAACAAATCCCGAAAAATAAAATTTACTTAGCACAAAGTATAATGTATTTTGATTTATCAGATTTTATTCAATATAGTATTGAAGTTGGTGCCGTGAATAATACCTACATAAACCTATGGGTTTACTTGGCGCCGACTTCAATATGATATTGAATAAAATCAGATAAATGAAAATACATATTACTTTGTGCTTAGTAAATTTTATTTTTCGGGATTTGTTGGAAGTCGGTTTTATTTTTTATTGAAAAATTTTTTTGTCTGAAAATTTCTTCTTCGTATTATAAGATTTATACATAATTTCTATTATCATTTTTATCGTTGGTTTCGCTTTTTCTAATATTTTATATAATGTGGCACTTAATGATATAGAAATATAGTAGTATTCTGGAAAATAAATATTACTTTTATTCTTTGATAGAAAATATACTTTCTTGCTCGTTGGTGGGGTTGCCAGTTTTTATTATTATTATTATTACTATCTAAACTAAACCTAAATCAGGTACCAGTGGCATTATGCCCAAAAGACTAGCAGCATTCCCCCTTTGAATAGCAATACCTATACGCTGAGCGATAAAATTGCCAGCCCTTAGTTCACCAGTCGGCTCTACAAGGCGCTTTTTCAAATTCTTGAAAATTTGTGCGCATTGGGACCCCATGGTCTCGACACCGACTGGAAAAAAAAAACAAAAAAAAGGATCCTTAAATTACCTTGGAACATATTTCAGAAACTTTCATTTTGACAAATCAACTGCACTAAGATTAGTAAGCGCTAAGAAGCTTTAGAAAAACAGGGTTTACAAAGCGTTGCGAACAGAAAATATTTATAAAAGCTCTAAACAGCTTTTTATGCCAATCTTCATGTCAGAGTAAGAAAATATAAAAATATTTTACTTTAAACTGGACCAAATATGCTATAATTATACTAAGTATACATATTTATTAAAAGTGAATTTCTAGTGTGTGATTTCTTATTGTTTGTAATATATTATCAGCTAGGCCTACGCCTACAATTTTTCTATACGCAATTGTACTTAAAACACATTTGCTATAAAGGTAATTTTTATTAAAATAACTTATTATTTGTCGGTCTGCAAATTGTCAATCAGGAGCGTCCTTAGACCATTTAGCTACTAAACTATTCTAAGGGAATGTCAAAGCCAAATTTATGAAATATACAACTTCAAAGAGACTAATTACCGCCTGTGATTAAGAGTGCTATTAAACCGGAACGGGTGCTAAGCTATTGGAACGTGATTATCGGAATGCTTGGTTTTCAAGAAACTGAAGTAAGAGCTGGGATTGTCTATACTATTTTTGTAAACATGATTTGATTGTTTTTTTTTGCATTTAGGTAATAGGCTCCGAAACTACTAAACCAAAAAGTTATTTTACTGCATATATTTTCACGGCTATATTTTACTACCGCATTCCCACGGGAACGGGCGCAACGCGGGTGTGACCAAAAGACCTAGCTAATTATCATCATTTTTTTTTTTACATGTGAACGGCTCGAACTTTCTCTTCCTTCGCGATAGAATCTTTCCAGTTTTTTCCAAATCGCCATGGTTTTGTAGGGTGGCTTTTTCTATTTAGTAAGGTTGACCAATGAAGGTTATGGAAAGCGCAGGATCACTTCTTTATACCAAAATATGAAATATTTCGATCAAGTCATGGGGATGTCTCAATACTTTGTAGTTAGTTTTAGCCTAAAATACTAATACTTACGTTAGAGATAATACTAACAAATATTACATTAATAGTCTCTGTATGTAAAAAATGCGAATCCAAACATTAATCTCCAATAAACAAATCGCTCTTTTCATAGCCACAACTAAAGTGCCGTACACACGCTCCCACTGACATCGACTTTGATAGATGAATGGTACGTAAGTACACTCGGTCGTTACAACCGCAGATCACAGGAATAGCATGCCTGCGTTTGACATACGAAGTAATGTAAATATCGCAGCCGTGCTTACTATGAAGCGCTCGTGGCCCCATGGTCTGAGTGTTCTGTAAACGATTACTGCAGTAAGCAACATTTACTGTGGCTGGTCATGGATCATCACGTGACCACTTTGTGACATTTATTTGAGCGTTTCCGAAAGGCAGGTTAAGCAGTTGGTCCCGGTTACCAGTAAAATGGCAGTCGTTAAGCCAAGTTGAAGGCCTTGATGGGCGGCTTAAAAAAATTTCAACAACGGGCAGTCACAGCCTGCGCCTCTCCATATCAACACGATAATACGGCTCACCGCCTATTACGTGGGACAAAATCTAAAAAAGTTGAACTGTGGGCATATAATAATGGCGGTGCCGGTGGGATAAAAATCGGTGCAAGAGCAGTATAGTCTGTAATTAAGCCGTATAGTAAGATCGCCTTAGTACGTTTAGTAAGGTGAAAGAATTATCCGGTTGAGAGAAGTGTCTCGGTGATTGATCTAGCGGATAGGGCGTCTGCCCTAGATTAACCGAAGACGCAGGTCCTGCTCGATACCTATAATGGTTTCGCATTAAATTTGTAGTCTGTATAGTATAATAGTCTTTTTGTTAATACATACTTATAGTCTCACTTTTTAAAAAGTTATTAAAAAGTGAGAAATTGGGCATATAGTATTATATGGCCAATTTCTCACCGATTCTTCTAAGTTCTACTTAATAGGTAGTGAACCTAATGCTTTATTGAATCGGACAAACGCAAATTATAGCTAGATACTGCCCATACGGCCTTCAACTTGGCCTAGGCAAGAGGTACCATTATACCCACGGTCAGGAACCCGGTTCTAAATGGCTTAGCATGCCTACTAACTTTACTATGCTTAAGTAACCGACTTTTACTTAGCACTTATGAGTATGAAAGCAAGGTCGGTAGCGCGAGAATAGCACGTTTGGTGTTGCAAACGTTCATAGTCTACGGTGGGCACTTTTAATCAGATGGACTGGACCGTATGTTTGTCTGCTTGAGTGGTATAAAAATGTTTTGCAAAAGTGCTTACTGGCTACTTAGACCAGATTCCTTTTGTCTTTTAGGGTTTCATATTATCGAACAGAAATTTTCATAGTGTAATTAATGCGATTTAAGTCAATCGTATTAATTGCACTATGCAAATTTCTGTTCGAAATTTTGAATGCGTGCTTCCCCAACCCCGCCCTTATGGTTTCTGAGTTTTTAAAACTACAAAAGCCAATAAAACGCATCGTTATAATCTGTTCAAAAACAAATGCTAAAATGGACAATCCCAAAATCCCGGATATGGGAGTTCGGGAGGCACATTTCAGCTAACGGCGACATTGGCTGACATAAGATATTAGTGATGGGATAGGTTTCAAAATTTAAACCCTAAATAAACTTTTGTATTTTTTTATTTATTTACGGTAGATTGTGACAACCTACAGTTGAAATTTTTCGAGTCGCCCATGAGGCCTTCAGTTTGACTTAACGACTGTAAATTTATAGACAACCGGAAACATTGTTTGACACAAGAAAAAGTAGTGCGTTTTCTAAAAAGAACTGAGAGTGCTATTTTTCGTCACATCATAAAAGTATAAGACAGACCAATTTGCATCTCGTTGTCGGCTTCAGTAAGGCTGGCCGCATTGCAACGTTTTACGGCAATGCTAATTCTCTTGGCGAGAAAGAGACCAGGCTGATCACGAAAAGCCTCGAATAATATAATAACAAGCTAAAGCATACGGTTCAGACGTTAAAGTATAGTTTTCCTGTACTTGTTTCTTACAGCGACTTGTTTTTAACATGAACTATGCTACGTTCTTTTCCACTCGCAATTCTATCTGTACCAAATTTCAGACTAAGGCAAACCAAGCAGATATTCGCAAAATGATACTTCGTACATAATAACTTGTTACAACGTTTATGTAAGTATAATGTATATTTTGTTTCTAAGAAATACCTTTTTTCTTCAATCGACATATAATTTTAAAATAGAAATTTAAACTTAACATCGATATAATAGCACTTCAAAAATTTTAAGCTCCAACTGACCGATCTATAACTTATTAGAGTAAGTTATCAACTTTACTGGCGACCAAGCTGTAACTTATTAGTGTAAAATAAAAAAATTAAGGAAACATCGATATAATTGTACTTTACTAATTTCAAGTTCAGGTAGAACAACGAACAAGTAAGTTTTTATTTCTATAATCAAATATTTTTTCCTTCCATCACCATAGTATTTTAAAATTGAATTTTAAACTAAGCATCGATATAATTGCACTTCACTAGAAGTTCGACAAACGCGGTGCAGCGGTGACCTCGCGAGATATCCGGAATTAGATTTGTAAGCTATCACACGACTCGAGCCGGGTCGGCCCGGATATTATACAGGTACAAAATAATGGATTGTGATTTTTATCACAGTATTTTATACGACGTATCCGTTTTATATTCGTGCAGTTACTCAAATCTACATAATATATAGATAAATTTGCACAGTGACGTTAATCACCAATCTTTTGCAGTAAGGACGAAAGTAGAATTATGTATGTGTAGCAAATTCCATCAGTCGTCTATATGAAAAAGAACTAAATTTAACATTAAACGTAATCGATAGGTATTAGACCCGAGACTGACTGATTTGACTAATTTTCACTTTAAAATATTCACTGTGTAAACTATCGAAGTGTTATGAAAAAAAAATTGGATGACTGGGACAACGAACGTGACAAAATAATAACGTAGATATGTGGGTCGGGAACCAATACGATAATAGTTGAATTTACGCGGGTAATAGAGTGCAATGGGGTTCTAGTATCGGAAATGTAGTACTGAAAAAAGTAATCAGTACGCCAGAAGGCAACGACGGGATACTGAAAAAAAAACGGACGGACGGTTTTTTTATGAGTTCATCAAAAAGCACAGTAGGCGGCGAGAAATAATGCACATTGAATTAGAGACAATCGACTGGATTCGACTTGGTAGAGCGCTATCACTGTCGCACAGTACCCTTGTGACGTTTGCTGTGGGTTGGTTGGTTGGACAGCAATCGTCATTTCAACTCTATACCTTTACGCATTTACGAGATAAAAATTCTTGACAGACAGGCGGATAGACGGTTGGACGGACGGACAACAAAGTGATCCTATAAGAGGTCCGTTTTTTTGAGTTACGGAACCCTAAAAACACACAGTCCAATTGAAATATCCTAGTTACCTGTTTCCCAAGTAATGGTTTCTTATATTTTAGACCCCAAAAGCACTGTATACTGTAGTTTGACTCGGCCGGATTTTAGAAATAAATGCCTACAGCCGCGCGGTACGTAAGCATGCGATAGGGCTGCCCACCTACAGCATTTTAATAATATGTGCCTACTTTGACTTTCTATTTAGTATTGCGATTGTTAATATGTACATACATACATTCATATAGTCACGCCTTTATCCCTGAATGTGTAGGCAGAGGCATAGTATACGCCCACATTTTACCTTATAGTTTTACGTACGCGTTATAGATAGTGAGCCTAATGCAGTTGAATTTTGAATCCGCCCACAAGGCCTTTAATTTGTATTAAGGATTGTCGTTTTACTGACAACCGGCTTTCATTTCGAGTAAATATGAACCTTTTTTATTTAAACAAATGAATACTTTGTGAGTAATAATATAATATCCCCGCAACGGCTGGCGGCGCAGCGCCCGTTAACTACTAACGATTGAGTGAGACTGGTATAGAAATTTGAAAACGAGTAAGCGGCGTAGACAATAATAATCGGCTCATCACATGTTTCGTCAGTGATAGAATCACGGAAGTCTAGTCTTTATAATCATTGCGTTAAATTTTTCATTTACAAAATTAAAACTATCTTTCGCTTTGAAAGTACTAGTCAGTCTCTAGTACATTATAGTACTTTTCGTACATTGTCAATTAGTGTTAAATTTTGGAAGTTCAAATTTGTCTCTATGCGTGTAATAAAACTCAAAGGTAACAAAAATGCTGTCAATCACTCATACGGTGCTTAGTGTAGGTACTGTAACATCGGTCATCCACAAAGAAATGAATACTCTTGAAACATACCTAAATCATTGCTCTCAATGAAATAACTACGAACTGACAACGGAACTAAATGTACTACCTATACGTACTAGAGTTCTGAACTAGTTTTTTTATTTTGGACTAGCTGAGCCCGCAACTTCGTTTACGTCACATAAGGTGTATGAAAGGAAAGGTATTTCTTCATCAGAGTCATCAAGCAGCGTCTGAAACTGCCCTGTTTGCTTAATCATAAAAGAGCTTAATGATTAAGTCTATTTTAAAACCAGCTCTATTTTAAAAACAGCTCTTTTATGATTAAGCCAACACGCCAGTTTAGGTTCACTCACATTCAAAGAAACACCTACAATAAAAATTTTCAAAACATCTGATTCTTAAAAGTGTTATAACTCTTTTATTTCTAAACCGATTTACATAAAACAAACGCTAAATGTTAAGTGGAGCAAGCCTCAACACAATAAAAAAAACCGCATTGCAATCGGTTGAGCGGTTACTGAGATTAGCGTGCACAACCGTACAGACAAACAGATATACAGACATACAGACATACAGACAAACAGACAAAAATTCTAAAAATCATTGTTTTGGGTTCTATTGCGTTCATAAAGCCCCCTATAATATTTTTTCTTATTTATCTTCCATGTACAGACAGCGACCTGTTACGATTTTATTATATGTATTGATGATTGATATTGTACTATATTGGATCGCACCGTTCACTGACTGAGCAAGCACAAGTCTAGTTTTAAACACAAACATACCTACTTCATGTAACTACCTAGTTCACTCGTGTCAATCACTTTGTTTAACTTTAGTCAACTAGTAGTATAGTACGAATTAGTACTTAAGTAAAATCAATTTATGGTCTTACCTTTCGGAGTTTCCAGGTAATCTAAAAAACGTTATCTCTGGGTGCGTTATTGACGAATTCATGCAACCAAAACAAGCACAATAGACTCTAGTTGTCATATTTAATATTTTTAGATAAAACACGCGCGGTTACTATTTAAAAAACGACACACCGTCCATTCGTCTACTCGGCACAATCGCGGCTGCGGACGCTGCTTACGTGCTGAAAGGCCTGCCGAAAACGAGAATCGTAGGTATAGCTTGCGCTTTGTCCGTTTGTAGGGAGCTACAATACTGGTTAAAGAACATATTTATACTGTGCCAAAAGCGTGAATCATTCTTAGATTTTTTTATCGCCTCACTTTCCATCCCTCGATAAAACTTTTTTAATATCGTCCCACATTTTGAGTCTCATTTATACTTGGCTCAAGTAAATTTGTTCATACATTAAAAGTCTAAATTTAGCCCATCAAAGTTGACCTTTATCAAAATGTGTTACTGCGTGACCAATTTGTAGAAATTGCATTATCTGACATTGATAAGGATCGGCATTGATTGATGGTGTCAAACAAGCGAGTTTATTGACCGAGCTTGTGATAAATCTAAGACTGCTGTGCCAGCAACGTTCATATTATAAAACTAGCTGACTCTCGCAACTTCGTTTACGCCACATAAGGTGTATGAAAAGGACAGGTATTTTTTCAACAGACTCATGGTAGCGTTTGATTAAGTCCATTCTAAAACCATTCAGTCAATTATTTTACAATAACCTTAATCATTAAACTTTTTTATGATAAAGCCAACACGCCAGTTTAGATTTACCCTTAAATTCAAAGGAATCCTTGAATTCTAGGTTTGTGAAAGTTGAGATGTCTCTAATTCCTGAACTACAAAACCCTTAACATTAAAACTAATATGAAACAATTTTTAAACTACTCTTTTTATAACACTGAATTTTTTTTTGGAATCGGAACACGCATTGAGAAGTTGCAACTCCATCGTAGAAATCCAAAACACTGTATTATGAAAAAAGTAATTTTGAGATAAAGTTTTTGCCTTATTTCGTAATTTTAGGCTATGCTTATGAGTTTAAATGTGAAAAAACTATTTCAAATTATAGATATTTTCAATACCTTTCCAGCCAAGTAATTTTTGGTGCTTTTGTGATGGCAGTTAATTGAAAATATAATAAAACTTGTTTTACTATGTTCAATGTGATCGAATTTAGGTTCTAGAGTAAAACTAAGACACTGTATTGAAAGACACATTGTCTTGGCTTTATAAAACTACTAGCGGACGTCACGCGGTTTCACCCGCGTAGCTACCCGTCCCCGTTCCCGTGGGAATACGGGAATAAAATATAGCCTAATAATGGGGGATAGTGTAGCTTCCCATTAGTATGAGGTTGTTTAGGAGCCTATTTGATGCCAACAAACAATCCATACCAGCGTACTTTCATTTCTTTTTTTCAGCGGCATCCTTCACTATATTCTGTTGAAAATTGACAGTGCGACCGAAATGACACAAAAGTGTAACCTCATTTTTTCATTACTTTCCAATTTACACAATCCCGGCGGCTTAAGAACGCGGGGTAAAATTTGCTGAGACAAAGGCTCTTCATATAATATTGTTGAGTGCGTGATGACGCGAAAATCTCCCTGTTTTGTCTCTGGGTTTTGTCGGCAGTGCAATTGTGGCGCCTCTGGTGTTGCAAACGTCCATAGGCTGCGGTGACCGCCGATACATCGGGTGGGACCGTATGCTTGTCTGCCACTCTAGTGGGATAAAAAAATCTCCCTGTGCACCGACGACAACTCAGAGCGTAGTGGCCCTCGGCCCCACTATGAAACCGCAAGTGCAATTATGAGGTTCACACACCCTCAGCCCAGGCGGACGCCCCAGATTAATGCTGTTCTACGGCCCGAAGTCTAGCTTTATCAGCTGCAGTAGCACCGTCCAGCAGTAACCCCTGGATTCACCTACCCCAAAATCATCGCACATTCGATACACATGCAACTTTTCAGGTTTTGTTGCTCCTAAATTGAGAGCCGATCATGTCAATACGGCATCCGCCACAAACGGCACACTGCCATCTAAGCCTAGTATGGTAGTAACAAGGTTCACAACACCATTTGCAAGTGCAAGGAATGCTGGCAAGTCCACATTTCATGCGCCTCTCACCCCAAGACCCCGCACCGGGTCGGATGGACAGCCTGGTTCTACTGATACTAATCCCGGGAGACATCAAAGACATCTATGACCGATAGAAAAAGTCATGTAGGGGTTGTACATGATAAATACGTACATGAGTTTTGATACAGCAAACCAGATTCAATAACATATTGCAAAGCATGTTTAAACATCCGTGAGACTTTCTCGAGCGTTCTGGGGAAAAAGTTCACATGAATTTTTGAAGTCCCACAGTGAATTTGAATTAGTAACTTCACGGATAAGCCAAAACGTGCCAAACGTGTACGGGCTCAGCACTGCAAGGAAAAGGCTCGCTCTTAGAGGGGTTCAACACTATATCCAGTTAATTAAAGCGGCAATAGCACTAGACCCAATTAATTGAGAGATAAGCATGTCCAAATCCTGATAAACATCGTCCGGTTTATAACGCAATCATTGTAGTATACAGATCTGCAGTGGAGATTTTATGTTTTTTATGACCTTTTGGATGGCTAAACTAAAAACCAAAGAGCCAAGTGGATCTTCCTTCTGGGCTTCGACTTGTGGAAGAATGCGACTATCGTTAAAAATAAATTTGAGGAAGGCCTATAGATGTGAATAAGAAAGAATAAAGAGAAGAAATTTTATTCAAGACCTCTCTTAAAAGAACGTCTCTTTCTAAGGTTTGAACGCATTGCAAATATAATATTTGGTTTAATCAAGACTATATCCGCAATCTGTCATACTATAGCATAAAGGTTGAGCTGGCCGCTGAGGTAAAAAATCGATAGGCTGGCCAGGGAATCCAAAAGCTGCTATCCACTTTCGCCCACCAAAGTCGCGAGCTCTTCAGATAACGAGGCCGTAGTCCATCCAGGCTTACCGTGCATCCATTACAGAATGAACCCAGGGCTAACAACACATCCCAACTGTAACTGATACTACCGGTATTGACGTATTCGGGTCCAGAGCAGTGGCGGCTGGTGGGTCCTCGATCTGGTGGAGCACTTTGCCTGCTTTCTTGTTTTAAATTTAGTAAGCGTTAATTTTATACCTATCAACTTCATTTTGAAAAGTTTTGTATAGTTTTAAGTACTTAGGTACCGGTACTTCGTTATTGAATACGCTTATTTTCACATACTCCACACCACACACTTTCCACGCAATATAGAAATAGAACTAAGAACAAAAGAAAATAAGACAAAATACAACTAACAATTTAAAAATCAAAACCAATACATATTTAATGCGTCACAGATACAGCGAAACAATACCGGGAGAATTCGAATTTCGTCATCAACAAAACAACGACGACTCTCGGTAATCTTCGAATTGCCCGACCGCGTGCGGCGCAGGCAAGTGACCTTGTAAAGCAAAGACACTGTGGGATTCAATACAGTCTTATGGAATAGCAAGATATACTGTTTAGAACATACAGGTAAAAATAATTTCCAGAAAACCAGCAAAATAGCCACAATTTCCTTAATTTTAATGGTCAGGGGTATACATTAGCCTCTCAGAATACGAAAAATCGTGGTTTGAGACAAAACACTGTATGTGACTTTACAGTGTTTTGGTTTTTCACGATAGAACTAAAAAGCCATTTTGTCATTCATCCCCTCTCCCTAATAAACCGCGCAAAATATCGGGACTAAAAGTGTCCTAGAACCTTCCTCGGATTATTAGCTCTAATTGTACCAAGTTTCATTCAAATCGATTCAGTAGTTTTGGCGTGATACTTATTCGGGATTCAGACAGACAGACAGACAGACATGAAAAATTTTAATTACATTTTCGGCTTCAGTATCGATTTAAGAACGCCCTACAATCAAAATTTTCTAAATATCTTCTATGTACGTACAGACTCTTGACCCTCTAGAGTTTTATTATAAGTATAGACAGATAGATAGATAGATAGATAGAATAGAAAAAAATAGAATAGAATAAAACTTTATTTTGTACACCAAGTTAAAGTTTACAAAAAAAAACAGCTTTCTTCCGCGCACGCATATACCTATTGTGGGATGATCTCCCTGCCTCGGTTTTCCCAAACGCTTACAGTATGGGGTTCACCAAAAGGGGTCTTGGAAGGTTTCTACAGGGTCGGCAGCGTTGTTGCAAACGTCCATAGGCTACAGTGATTACCAGTCCTTCTGGTGTACATACGGTCCACCAGATGGCCTGGTGGTCACTGTAGCCTTGTAGCTTGTCTGCCACCTTGGTGGTATAAAAACTGCAAGATATTGTACCAAGGGCGGCTTAATCGCTGAAAAGCAATTTCTTCAAGGCAACCTTGGGATGAAAATTCTGCTTTTTAACCCCCGACGTAAAACGAGGGTTGTTATCAGTTTGGCCTGTGAATGTGTGTGTCTGTCGGTGGCATCGTTATGGCTCACGGGATGGAAAAGAATGTATGCAGTTTTCGAAAGTCGATGAGAAAACCTCTGGACATTAGTTAAGTTTGTTACTATTTTTACACTATGCAATGTGGTAGAGCATAGCGAACTGTTGTGTACATACATATAGCCTTTGTCCCCGCAGGACTAGGCAGAGGCATAGTATACGCCCACGTTTCACCTTATAGTTTTGTGTCCCGCGTAACGTGCCGTGTTGAAATGGACAGGTGCAGGTCGTGATGACCCACTGTTGGAACTTTTCAAGCCGCCCATAATCCTTGAACTTGGCATAACGATTGTCATTTTACTGACAACCGGATTCCATTTCGAATTTCCTGCATTACGCAAACGATAGTTTTGCGAAAGTGTTCCCTTAGTCGCCTCTTACAACCCTCGAGATGATTAATTCATCTCGAGGGTGTCGAGTTCTTGGGGTGGCGTCATTTTGTATTCTTTCCGGTTGCCACACGAGCCCCGTGTCGCCACACGGGGCTTTATGCACATAATTACATACAAATACTACCAAAACTCCTCCACAAAAGAAATTACCAAGTATTTAATCAGTATTAGTAAAAGAAGGAAAAGGTGCAATCCTGAAGTCTCCTCAAAAACCTTTCAGCGATAAAATATAATATGCCACTGGCTCACGAGCTAATAAATTACCCTTTATCTTGCGTACCGGTCAAAATAGGTTCTGGGGTTAAACCGTAATCCTTGATAATAGAGGCTCACAATTTTCAGGCACGGATGTTTTTGCACAAAACCGACTTTTATTTGGTTTTTTATGAAACTTATCGTGACTTTTAAAGGTAGAATATTTTGTCAATGAAATATTATTTATGCGGAATACTAACAACCACAAATAAAAATATAAACTATTTAAATTAGTGTTTCACAGTTAATTGTAGGTCCTCACTGATACAAAAGTTAAGTTTATTAAATCTATAGTAGCTTGGCAATCCTGGGGTCATCCTTCCGAGGGCTTACCCGGGGCTCCTAACCATAGGCATTAGGCAGGATACATGTTATCTTTAGTCGGTAGGAGTTCAGCATAGCATCCATGTAGGATATTCCTCAAGTTAAAAAAAAGTCCTCATCAATACTGTGAAGTAAAGTTTATTTAAATCTATAGTGGCTTGGCAGAAAAGTAGAAAATTAAAGAGGCGTCACTGTTCTATTCAAATGCAAACCTGTTAGAAAGAACCATATTGTTTTTTTGGTAAATGTTTATTTTTGAAAACTTTATTTATAATGTTTATTTATTTATTTCCAAAATTACAAACTTAGGCTCCTCCGTCCAACAATAGTCTCCGAAACTAGTGAACCGATTTGAAAAATAATTCTTTCACTATATTGGGAAGCTACACTATCCACTATATATGTATAGCAGTTCTATGAGTAGCAAATCCTATTGTGTGCATAAAATGAGTCATAAATTATTCTTATTTAGTATTTATTTATCAGAATCGTCAGCGATAACATTTATAATAAGTATGTTTATCACTTTTATCAATTAGGTATCTAGATTCCATTAATACAAGTTTACATTACACTAGCTGACCCTTGCGACATTGTTTGCATTACTTTTCTAAATGCTGCTACGTTTATATTAGTCGTAGCGTAATGGCATAGCCTTTTACCTTCCTAGATAAATGGAATATCGAATAAAAGCTTCTTTAAAATCAAAATTATCTTTAAGATGTGTTTATATTTATTTATTTAATAATTTATTGTACACACATTATTTGAAAATGAGATAAAATTTTTTGAAGTCGCTTAAGTTTATCTAGCTGATGCTCAGTGACATCAAGATAGCTGACATCTGCATAGTCGAGTACAGGAAGGACAAGGGATTCTGCAAGCGCTTTTTTAGTGGCAGTTGGAAGAAAATTGCGTAATCTTCGCAATGAGCCTGCAGATGCAAAAAGCTTACGGCTGGTTTCCGTCATTTGAGGACGCCAAGATAGTGTGATGTCGATTTTAATTCCCAAATCCTTGACTTCGCTGCGCAACCTGCAGGGTAACACCATCAAACACAATTTTCAGGAGGGTTGACCATTGTACTTTTTCTATTATTCGTGAGCTGCCAACCACAATAACTTGCGTTTTTGTGGGGTTTACCTCCAAGCCATACTGTTTGCTCCATTGACAGATTTGCATTAGATCTGTGTTAAGTATTGTAATTGCTGTCGACAATTCAGATAAGGGAGCCTGATTGTAATTTTGAAGATCATCTGCATAAAGATGGTATGAAGAAAATAAATACTTTGAGATTGAATTTATAAAAATTGTGAATAACATAGGAGAAAGCACGCCACCCTGTGAGAACACCGGCAGACGTACAATTGGATACGGAAATTTCAACGCGAACACGTTGCCGGCGTCCAAACAGGTAATTGTGAAACCAACCAATCACTGGTGGAGATATGTTAATAGAGCGTAATATAGGAAGCAGGATACGAAAATCCACAGTGTTAAAAGCATTGCTGAAATCTAATAAAGTCAGCACCGTGAGATTTCCATTTTCCATGCCCAGTCGTATGTTATCAGTTACCTTGATCAATGCACTGGTCGTACTATGGCCTGGCCGAAAACCTGATTGAAATGGATTTAAAAGGTTGTGTCTATTTAAATATGCATTTAATTGGTAGTGAACGAGCCGTTCAAGGACTTTGGACAGGAATAGCTAGCTAAAACATAGTCGGATCAAACAAAAAGGTGTAGTTTTCCCGTTCCCGTTTCTCACAGAGACGTGTTCCTAGCATAAAAAGTAGCCAACAACCTTTCCCAAACTCAATTCTGTATTCAATCTCAAACTCAGGCATATTTGTACTGAGCAGACATTTGTAAAATGATGCTTAGTACCTACCTATAACTTGGGTTAGTTTCTACAATCAATTATCTTTTTTCCTTCTACCGACATTTTATTTTTAAATAGAATTTTAAACTAAACATCAATATAATTGCACTTAGCTAGAAGCTCGACAAACGCTGTGCAGCGGTGACCTCGCGAGATATCCGGAATTAAGGCCATCACATACGTAGCTATAATATATATTAATATGAAACATAGCAAGTGTTGTGATTTTGCTAGAACCATTCAGTTTTAAGTAGTAATAAGTTATTTTTGTGATGTCAACACCGCCTCATAGTAGAATGATTAGCCTGTACATAAAACATTTATTGATTATTCGAAAATAGTGGGTAGTTGATTTGACATAAATGTTCAGTATGAGGTGGGATTTGTTGAGAGGCGATAAAAAGTGAATATTCTGGAAAAAGAACAAATTCTGTTTCCTGATCGAGTTCAGTAAAGTGCTAATTAGTTAAAGTAGAATATTTGTATTAATTAATAGTTAGTACTTAGTTGTGCAAGTATTAGTTAGATTGTGAAAATAAAAATGTAAAGAATCTACAATCATAGGATTATTATTTCGTAATACCATTAAGTGGAATGTAGGAGTAGTATCTATTATTACACGAATGAAATTATTATTACATTATAAGACACCAATATTTTTGTTATTATCATCTGAGATTTTTATTAATATTTAAAATGATTATCTAAAGTCATTATTATTTGCATGACAATTTATTAAAGTTAGTTTACAGTATCGGAATTTAATCTATTGATGTATTTATGACCTAAGTTACAATTCATTGATTAAAATTGTCACCTATAATAAACACATTGTAACACTATCGAATTAGGGAAACCTGTAAGGATAGATGTTGATATAACACACAAGAGCTGCCTTAAAAAGATACTATATTTATATGTGTCCTTAGGGTTAAGGTATAGGTAGGTATATTGTGGCTTCATCACTTTGCCTGAAACTAGACGTTACGTACGTACGTACAAATATTATTTAAGTAATATTATTATGATGGTAATATTAGATACCTAATGATTTTTTTTATGAAAAACCACTCGCTCGTACTAGTTGTATTCCACTATTAAATATATTTTACACTAATTGCTGACACATGTAATGATTTCTTTTGCTGGAAAATGAAACCTGGAAGTGATCTGCAGACTCTGCTGGGTTTTAAAAAAGAGATCACTTTTTAGATTTTACATTTGTAAATAGTTTCAGCAGGCGGTCTGCTCTGTGAACTGGTTACTTGTTGCCTTTGTTTTGTATTCTTGACGTTTCGCCAGACTCAAGTTCTCACTTATAGTTTTACAAAATAAATAATGATTGAGTTAATATTATAAGCCTATAGACTATAGACAGAGTAGATAGAAGATATAGAGAAGGTTTAGGTTTAATTAAAGTTTAATATTTTGATTTAGCATATTATAAAAAGCCGCATAAAGGTATTATTGTTATGTACGTTATGTATAAAAATATGTGATTAGTTCAATATACAGGTCCGAATGTTGTGATTACTGCGTGCTCCGGAGATAGCACGCTGTCTGATGGCCGAATGTTGTGATTTTGCTAGAACCATTCAGTTTTAAGTAGTAATAAGTTATTTTTGTGATGTCAACACCGCCTCATAGTAGAATGATTAGCCTGTACATAAAACATTTATTGATTATTCGAAAATAGTGGGTAGTTGATTTGACATAAATGTTCAGTATGAGGTGGGATTTGTTGAGAGGCGATAAAAAGTGAATATTCTGGAAAAAGAACAAATTCTGTTTCCTGATCGAGTTCAGTAAAGTGCTAATTAGTTAAAGTAGAATATTTGTATTAATTAATAGTTAGTACTTAGTTGTGCAAGTATTAGTTAGATTGTGAAAATAAAAATGTAAAGAATCTACAATCATAGGATTATTATTTCGTAATACCATTAAGTGGAATGTAGGAGTAGTATCTATTATTATACGAAGAACAGAAGAATAAAAGCTATGTAATGGATCATTGGAGTATTATTTTTCATCACAAGGCATATTACGACATATTTTCCATATAAATTTGGAAGGGACCACACACGCAGCTATAATATATATTTCTATGACGTCATTAAAATATGTCGACAGATATAGCTCGGTATATTTTAGCATATTACTATATATTTTCGTATATTTTCATATATTTTCATATATTTTGAAGATAAGGGATGTTGCATTTCTTCACCAAATCCTTGGGTTGAGGACCTACAACCCCGGGATCCAAGTCAACCTCACCTACGAGTGGTGTACCTTCTGATTAACGGCCTAGAGGCGAAGCGTACGATTTCGGCAGCCTCGCTAGTTAGTTCAGATTAAAAAGCGGCCAAGTAAGAGTTTAATTCACGCACAGAGGGTTCCGTACCAACACTTAGCAAACAACACTTACCAACACTTGGCATGAATTTTAAGAGGCCTACGTCCAGCACTGGACTGCTATAGGCTAGGTTGATGAATATTTGGTGAGCCGTATTGCCGTGTTGAAATGGACAGAGGCAAATTGTGACGTGGTGGTATCCGTCCATAATTATTGTTTCGGAATGTATTCTAAAATAAACCTACAAAATATATGGGGACCAGAGGTTTTGTAGCAGCAATGCAGCACTGCTGCTGAGCAGTGCTGCTTGCTACCGAGTTCTGACTCATACCTTAATCCTAATGGAAGAAATAAGTGAAGTTCGGTATAACAAATGAAGATTGACAAAACAAATGTGGATCGTTAAAATAAGTGAAGATCGACAAAACAAATGAAAATTGTTAAAACAATTGAAGATCGATGTAAGGTGAAGTCGCAAAGCGTCTATAAATTGACTCCTTTCATGACCTATTTCTTTATTTCTATTTCTCGCTCAAAGAATTAGTATGTAATTAAACGGGTTTTTTTGTTTTTAGGAAAGGTACGCTGAAATTTGAACATCCTGTACATAAAATAAGCATTAAAACCGTGCGCTTGCAAGGACGGCCGCAGATCGAGTGAGGGCAAAATATATATTATAGTATGGCTACCGTGTGCGATAGCTTGCTATAATATAATATATATTTTGATATATTAATATATATTATAGCTACGTTTGTGACGACCTTTAGATTTGTAAGCTAACACACGACTCGAGCCGGGTCGGCGCGGATATTATACAGGTACAAAATGGATATGAATGGATACCTACTGATTTTTATCACATGTATGTATGTGTATGTATTTTATACGAAGTATACATTTTATTTTCAAGCGGTTACTCATACATCTACATACAAATAAATTTGAATAGTGTCGTTAACCAACCACCAATCTATATTGCAGTAAGACGAAAGTAGAATTTATGTGCAGCTAATTCCATCAGTCGTCTTTATGAAAAAAAAAACTGAATCGCTAGGCATAAAAACTGAGACCGACTGATTTGACGTATTTTCACGTTCAAATAATCACTGTATTTTTTTATAACTATTTAGCTCGCCAAAATGCTGAAGCCACCTAATGATAAGGCCATAACGGCATTCTAGCGATTGGGGGTCACTGTCACAGTCTTTAAGACTGTAGATAGTGGTCCTCAAGTTGGCGGCCCTATGATGTGCCTCTTCACGCTACGCTTCAAAAACTCAGGAAGAGGAGGGAACTACGTGCGCTGGCAGGTCGTTCCAGGATTTTATGTTTCGGCTAAGATATGATGTTTTGAATCGATCAGTTCTAGCAGAGATTCTCTCTACTGTGTAAGAGTGGCACCTCTCTCTAGCGCACATTGTTCGGGATCGCTGTAGACAATGCAGCCGCAAATTTTTTCAGCACTATCGCCGGAATGCCGCCAGGGCCGCTGACTTTCCGCGTGTAGAGTGACCGCAGCATCCGCACATCGCATTGCCGAATAAGTATATCGGACATTGTGTAGCCATAATCAACGATGGGGGAGGGCTGCATGCCTCAGTCGTCGACCCGGGAATTGGCCGCAAAAAGGTTAACTAGAGTCAGTGTAAACTAACGAAGTGTTATGAAAAAAAAAAATGGATGACCGTGACAATCCTGAAGGATTTTCCTCACGTAAAAAAAGAACCTCAAAACCGTTTTATACTTGGATTTTTTTACAGCCTTTTCTACTTTCTATCCCGCGATAAAACTTTTTTAATATCGTCCCACACTTTGAGTCTCTTTTCTACTTGGCTCAAGTAAATTTGTTCATACATTAAAAGTCTAAATATAGCCCATCAAAGTTGACCTTTATCAAAATGTGTTACTGCGTGACCAATTTGTAGAACTTGCATTATCTGACATTGATAAGGATCGGCATTGATTGATGGTGTGGAACAAGCGAGTTTATTGACCAAGCTTGTAATAAATCTAAGAGTGCTGTGCCAGCGGCGTTCATGTTCTAGAATGGATTAAAAAAAATAATAGAAAATAACTTTATTTGTACACCAAGTTAAAGTTTACAAAAAAACTACAAGCGTTCGAGCACGGTAAGGTCCGATAGGAGGATAGGATAATTATCTTCTGCGCACGCTGGAATAGTGGAATGATCTACCTGCGTCGGTTTTTCTTAAACGCCTACAGTATGGGGTTCTCCAAAAGGGGTCTTAGAAGGTCAGGGTCGGCAGCGCGAGTGTGGCGCTCTGGTGTTGCAAACAAGTCCTTCTGCTGGACCGTACCTATGCTTGTCTGCCACCTTGGTAGTATAAAAGTCAAAAATGCAAGATATGGTACAAAGGGAGACTTAATCGCTAAAAAGCAATTTTTTCCAAACAAACTTGAAGGTATGTTCTCCTTTTTAATCTTTGAAGACAACGAGGTGTGTTAAGGATGACCTCTGATTGTGTTTTTGTGGCATCGTAACGGCTCCAAGAATGGACTAATTTTGATGCAATATTTTTATTGTTCAAATATCGATGTCACCGAATGGTTCTTTTAATTATAAATTTTAAATATCATCAGCTCTTTTCCTGGGTGATGAAGGTATTTTACTCAAACTCCTATTCATCGGAAATGTGTTATCAGTATACCTTGATGGTGTTTCGACGAGATCGTAACCTGGAACTGTTTGATACAAATAGTCAGCGAGATACCCAACTAAAAAAAATTACAGGATATTTACCATGTTTGTGCTTATGAGAACGCATACAGTGTAACACTAAGATGATCTGTGTTACTCACCAACTAGCGCGAGGTAGCTATGCAGAGAACTCTTTCCCAGGGCGCCTTACTACAGAGATTCCAGTGTGCGTGCAAGGGTAGGCCAGGGCTCTGACGAAAACAGTCAGGTAGGGTGTACACACATATATTTATATAACACAGAGATACACAGAGACACACAGAGAGCTTATTCACTGATAGACACAAATATCACAGGTACACAGAAGTATAGTCAGTGCTTAGGTACTTATGCTACTAAGCTACACATAAGTAGTGGATTTACTGGCCTGCAGAGTGAGCTGAGTGAGAGTGACTGCCTGTTGTTACTGCCAGGTGATGACGGCAGATACCTCTCACATGAGAAGCTCGTGTAGTCCGCACTTCCACGTTGTCGTACCACGTGCAGCCCACTAACTTATAGGTGCGGCACCAAATATCTCATCGGGCAACTAGCCCCGTAGTAAAAAACCCAGTTTTCTGGGTAAAATGTAGCAAGATGCAATGCAGCAACCCAATCACAGCCCGTTAGGCCACGCGAGGTAACAAATAATCGCGCTTGAGCGAAAAACTGATTCGCGGCACAGTCTCAGAGCCAAAGCCAAAGGACCTCCAACTACCCCAAAGCAGGTCTCGGTCAAAAGTCCTGTCTTTCACGAAAAAACTTAACAAACCGCGTTCCTTTAAATGCGAAACGCTTCGTCACCGAACTTATGACATCCTGTCATTCTGACAGCAGAAATGTCACCACTGACAACCGATTAAAAAAAGATAACTCGATAAGGCTGCTTTCACATCCTAAATACTGCATCTATAGAAAATAAATGCTACAACCACCCCCCCTTTAATAGTATTTCCTGCGGATATGACACGCTGGAAATACACAATAAAGAAAACAGAAAAGTACTGACTAATAAACAAAGACAACCAGCTAGGTCCTTCAAACACCAGCTGACTACGACCATTACAATACCAAAGAAAGATCCTCCTATGTACCTAACTAGACACTGACTCGTGTACCGGTTAGGCTAAGTAACTAGAGTCTAATGCCCTTCATAGAAAACGAATGCTCCCTTTACTCACTGCCGATACCCTAACACTACCCAAGCTCTCAGGATAATGTAGAGTACTAAGAAGCGAATGAGAGAAAAACGCTCGGTGCGGTGCATAGAAGAAACTACAACGTGACAATTTAAAGTCACGTACACATATAGAAATACAAACAAAAGATTAAAATAGTCTTACATAATGATCACATAGCACTGGTTTAATAAACTAGAGAAACAGTGCTATGTAGTTACGTTAGGTATTGGAGACTGCTCCTCCTGATACTTCAGGATGTCCTTGATATGGTACTCCCCAAGATCCTTACCGTCCAGATCTGACAGCCTATATACTAAAGGGGATCGTTTAGCAGTCACCACACATTTAAGGAACTTAGGAGCTAGCTTAGCAGTAAAATTCTTGGCCTTGTTGGACAGGTAGAACGTGCGTTTGTAAACTATCTGTCCCACTTTCAGCTCTACATGCCTTTTTCTGAGGTTGTAATACTTTTCATTACGCTGGTGGGCAACGTTCAAATGTTTCCTCACCTGGTCGTAAATGCGTTGTATTTCTCTCAGCTTGACACCGAAGGCTGATGGATCGTCTACAGAGACTGAAGTAGGATGGCACGCGATATCTGTCTGCCTGTACAGCACTCCATCCCCAATAAATTCCCTACCATGTACCAAAAAGTAAGGGGTGAAACGAGTTGCTTCGTTAACTGCAGTGTTTAAAGCACACTGTATCTCAACCAAGAACTGATCCCAAGACTTGTGTTGTGACTTCACATAGCATGAGATCGCTTGAACCACATTGCGAATAGCTCGTTCCGCCTGATTAGTTTGGGCATGATACCTAGGGTTATAATATATATTAGGTACATTGTATTTAGCCAACAGATCCTTAAATGGCTTACTCACAAACTGAGGGCCATTATCCATGTAAATAGTCTTGCAGACTCCGTGCACGAGAAACACACTCTTCTCTATGAACCTCGCGACTACAGCGCCTGTGGCAACCCGAACAGGGCACAACATGACGTATTTGCTAAAGTAGTCGGAGACCACGATCAGGTGTACGTTTCTATTGCTCGAAGTGGGAAAGGGACCAAGCAGATCGACAGAGATAGCTTCGAATGGCTTCGAAACCCGCTTCGGGCTACCCATTAGGCCGGGACGAGACGTATTTACGGGTTTGTACTGCTTGCATGTTTCGCAATTCCCAACATATTCTTTGACGTCCTCGTACATCTTGGGCCAGTAATAATTTAGGGCTAACCTTTTATGCGTCTTCCAAACGCCACCATGGGCACTAAGTGTGTCATCGTGGTACTTAGAGAGCAGGGGCAAGCGATCCTCCTGAGGTACCACCAGCTTCCAGTCAAAGTCTGAAGTCAAAGAATATTTATTTTTAGTTAACCTATATAGAAGGTTGTCACGAATGTCATAATTTGGTGACTTCCTAGGGTTCTTCCGAACACTATTCATGGTGTGGTCATACCACGGGTCTTTAGTGGGTACTGCATCGAGGGAATCAATTTTGATACGAGACAGAGCATCAGGTACAACGTGGTCTTTACCTTTTCGATGCTCTATGTCAAAATCGAATTGACTGAGCCTCATGCTCCAACGTGCTAGACGACCCGTGGGATTTTTTAGCTTATGGAACCACAGAAGAGATGAATGATCCGTGACGACCGTACATTTTTGGCCTTCGACGTACTGTCGAAATTGTTCCAAAGCGAAAATCACGGCCAGAAGTTCTCGCTCAGTTGTGCTGTAGTTCACCTCGTTCTTGTTGAGAGAACGGCTACAGTAGGCGATAGGGTGCTCAACACCATCGTGAGTTTGTGTCAGTACAGCAGCAACTGAGTAAGCTGACGCGTCACTAAGAATGCGGAAGGGCATCTCAAAGTTAGGCATTTTTAATATAGGGGCAGAAACCAAGGCTGACTTTAGCAGGTTAAAGGACTGTTCAGCCTCAGGGGTCCATTCGAACTTAAGGTTCGTAGAAGTGAGTTTGCACAGAGGTTTACTAATCTTCGAGAAGTTGTTAACAAAGCGACGATACCAGCCGGCCATTCCCAGAAATCTCTTAACCTCCTTAGGGTTAGAAGGGGTGGGATAGTTGAGGATAACCTCAACTTTACCCGGGTCTGTCCGTAAGCCATGTTTGTCCACATAATACCCCAGGTATTTGAGTTCACTCCGACAAAAGTGGGATTTTTTCATATTAATAGTTAGGCCAGCATCCTTGAGTTGCTGATAGACTCTATGTAAGAGCTCTACATGCTCCTCAAAGGTGCTGGACACACAGACTATGTCATCCTGAAACGCAAATACCTTGTTGTCGAACTCGGGACCAAACAGACGGTCCATGAGGCGTTGCATCGTGGCACTGGCTCCGACAAGACCGAAGCACATCGAATTGTATTGGAATAATCCTCTCCGGGGAACCGTAAAAGCAGTCTTCTCAGCAGACTGGGGTGAGTCGAATGGAATCTGCCAGTAAGCCGCACTCAAATCTACAGAAGTTAAATACTTAGCATTATTAAGGTGGTCCAAGATTTGATTGATATAGGGTAAGGGGTAGGCGTCACTCTTTGACACAGAGTTCAGCTTGCGAGAGTCCAAGCACAATCTGAGGTCGCCGTTCGCCTTCTCCACCATGACCACTGGAGAGTTCCAGGCGGACTGAGACGGGGACACTACTCCCATCTCCAGCATTCGGTCCAGCTCGGCTTCCAGGGCCTTCTGCTTAAGGGGAGAGAGCGGATAGTAACGCTGCTTTATCGGCTTGCTGTCACCAGTGTCAATGACATGATGTACAAGTGAGGTCCGACCTAAGCCCACCTTATCAGTGTTCAATGAGTCAAATTTCTCAATGACCCCGTTGATTACACACCTTTGTTTAGCAGTCAAGTTGTTGTAATCCTCGAGGCCACCGTTAAGGGACACAGACTCTATAGGATTATTATCACTAAAGCTATCAAGACTAATATTTTGTAAAATTAACTTATCACTCAACTTAAATTGTTGCCAGAAATCCACTCCAAATATCATGGAGGTGGTTATACCTGGGACAACATAGAACTTGACAACTCGGATAACCGAATTGTACTCAATTGGCAAAGAGATACAACCCAGACATTGCAAGTGAGTGCTGTCTGCAGTTGTAATACGAAAAGTAGGATTGATACTCACAAGATCAAAACCCAGTTCCAAGAAGATGCGGTGCGCTCCCTTACCTAGTATAGAGCAGGAGGCACCGGAATCTAGAAGGCCTAAGACATTTAAATTTAAAACCTTAACAACTAGATACGGTCTAATGTCACTATCCCGTTTAGGAAACAGGACCTTATCAGAAATAGACTCAGATACAGAGTGATGCACAGAGTTCCTAATAAGGCCCTGGCCTACGCGTTTTTTGACTTGCTAGTACAGTGTGAGCAGTCTGGGGTCTTGACTCCTTTGAGACCACACCGGAAACACACCAGCTCCCTTGACTGTGTGCAGCTGTATGCAGTGTGACCGCCCCCGCCGCAACGAAAGCATTTGCGATCGTGGGGGGTAACCGGCGTCTCCACTGCAGACACCTGCTTAGCGGGCTTTTGTACACCTTTGTTCTTAAGCTGGTGTAAGTCAGATGTAATCTCAAACTTGTCAAGAGCAGGCTCATGGAAAGCGTCTGCCCTAGTACGCGCAAGCTCCAAGCGCTTACCCAAACGTCTCAAGTCATCTACAGAGTTGACATCATGCAAGGCCAGTTCCTTCATGTAGTCAGGTCTAATGTTGTGCATGAGAATGTCCAGCTGTTCCTCACTGGGCATCTTACATGACAACCTTGAGAACATGGCTTGCATTGTACATATATAGTTAACCAAGGACTCAGAGCGGGCTTGTGTACGCTGTCTTATCTCGTTCCTGAGGCGGTAATCATAATCAGGAATATCGAAGGTATCTCTAAGCTCACTAATAAGATCCTCATATGAGATGAAGTTAGCTTTGTTTGTACGGAACCAAGACAAAGCCGGTCCATCCAACAGGTCGGAGAAAGCCATAAGGAGTCTAGGCTTAGTAACCTCCCGAGCACATCTAAGTTCCTCTAATCTCTCTAAAAACACACGTACACAAGTAGAACCATCATATTTTAAGTCAAATGAACATAAGTTAAGGGGACGTTCTTTATACACTATGTTACATGTAGAACTATTCCTACTTGAACTAGCTCGCACCGAGCGGTCCTCTCTCACTACTGGTGAAGTATATTCCACCTGGTCACGACCCGAAGGATCATCACCATCATCATCCGAACCTTCGGATTCAGAATCACTACTGGGTTCAGCCCTAGCGATGATCTTCACTAGCCTACCACGAATATCCACCAGGTCGGGGCAATCCAGACCACAACGAGCTAACCTACTCAATAAGTAGTTGGCCCTGATAGACACCCTAAGGCGAGAATTATCATTGGCCAAAAACTCACCTGACTGAAGAGCCTCCTCCAACTCGGAGACCTTCGGAAGGCAGGTCGAGAGCTCAGCCAATGCATCAGCGGGTACCGGAGCACTCGCTTTGATGCTACCTCGACGGACGAGTCGGTGTGCCGTTCTTAGCTCACTCCGAAGGCCAGACACTGTCGTTTCCGGTTCCACTGAAATACCCATGTGGGACAGCTCGTTAGCAAGTTCATCCTTTCTTAAATAATTTATATATTTTTTCATCTGTGCCATTATGTAAAAATTTACTTACAACAATTATAAAGATAAAATGGCACAGATAGGGATCAATTACAAAGTAAAAATGTAAATTGAGTTACAACAAAGTGTACTAAGTTAGGTAATTATGTTTCAAATTGACTTTTAGAATTTAACAAAGATTAAGGGTATATTAAGAGAGAAAAGTTTCTAAATTTTCTGATAACACAGTTCAGGTTAATAATTAAAATTACAAGGTATCAACATACCTTCAAAAAAAAATTTATAATTACACAGAGTGAAATTCACTAAGTTAACACAGAGGTGAAGCTATAGAATAATATATGTAATATATTAATCTATGCTAATATAATATTACAATAAATATATGTGTGCACCATAAAAAGGAACATAACAAAGAAAAGAAACACAATAAGAAAAGAAGTGGGTATGCCAAATAAAATCAAAAAGTTTTTCCAAAATCACAGCTATTTTAAATTTTTGAATTTAGAATTTTGTGTCTTTTCCAGCCAAAGATGTAGGAAGCTGGAAGAAGACGAAAGGGAAGGTTTTGTGCTTAGCTGCTAGCACCACCAATTAACGTCCTGGAGCGTCTCGGACGATTCCAGAATGGTTTCGCCAGAGATAACCACCTATGCACACACACCAGACTGAGACTACCGCAGAGTAGACCCAGAGATTTGCCACTACGTTGGGAGCCAATTTTGTAACACTAAGATGATCTGTGTTACTCACCAACTAGCGCGAGGTAGCTATGCAGAGAACTCTTTCCCAGGGCGCCTTACTACAGAGATTCCAGTGTGCGTGCAAGGGTAGGCCAGGGCTCTGACGAAAACAGTCAGGTAGGGTGTACACACATATATTTATATAACACAGAGATACACAGAGACACACAGAGAGCTTATTCACTGATAGACACAAATATCACAGGTACACAGAAGTATAGTCAGTGCTTAGGTACTTATGCTACTAAGCTACACATAAGTAGTGGATTTACTGGCCTGCAGAGTGAGCTGAGTGAGAGTGACTGCCTGTTGTTACTGCCAGGTGATGACGGCAGATACCTCTCACATGAGAAGCTCGTGTAGTCCGCACTTCCACGTTGTCGTACCACGTGCAGCCCACTAACTTATAGGTGCGGCACCAAATATCTCATCGGGCAACTAGCCCCGTAGTAAAAAACCCAGTTTTCTGGGTAAAATGTAGCAAGATGCAATGCAGCAACCCAATCACAGCCCGTTAGGCCACGCGAGGTAACAAATAATCGCGCTTGAGCGAAAAACTGATTCGCGGCACAGTCTCAGAGCCAAAGCCAAAGGACCTCCAACTACCCCAAAGCAGGTCTCGGTCAAAAGTCCTGTCTTTCACGAAAAAACTTAACAAACCGCGTTCCTTTAAATGCGAAACGCTTCGTCACCGAACTTATGACATCCTGTCATTCTGACAGCAGAAATGTCACCACTGACAACCGATTAAAAAAAGATAACTCGATAAGGCTGCTTTCACATCCTAAATACTGCATCTATAGAAAATAAATGCTACAACAGGACCGGGGGCTTTTTAATTTTCAAAATAAAACTTATTATATAGGGTGATACTGCACTAGCTGCATCTAGAATGTGGGGGGCTTGCTCTCGACATAAAACACCCCTTGCACTCTACACCTCAATCCCATTCCCCTAAAATAGTTTTAAACATTTTCTACTAGGTACACGTGTTCATTAATTTAAGAAGTCAACGCTTGGGGCATTACTTAATTTCATTACTGCTCCTTTGTACACTACACAATAATATTTTAATGTGAATAAATCTGTACCTACTTGATAAAATTAAGTACATTGATAACAATATAATTGATTGGTTTTATATTTGGTATTTAGTAAAAATGCTAAAAATGCTTTATGTTGTTAAAGTATTCACAAATGTATTTTGTACTGAATAAATGACTTATGATTTAATGTGGTAAAATATAGCGAATAGCGTAATAATATTTTTTCGACCTGTAACTTAAGCTTCACAAATTAATAACTTGACTGCCTCTGTGGCGCAGTCGGTAGTGATACCGCCTGCGGCGCTGGAGGTCGTGGGTTCGATTCCCACCGAAAACAAATATTTGTGTGACCCATAAATGTTTGTCTCAAGAGTCTGGGTGTTTCTATGTACAATATGTATGTATTTAAAAGTATATAAGTATTAATATCCGTGGTCTGATACCCATAACACAAGCAGGTTATTCCTAGCTTACTTTGGGATCAGATAGCGTTGTGTGAGATGTCCGTGAATATTTATTTTATTTTTTTATTTAATAAATATTTAGGAAACTTTTATTAATTTGTGAAGTGTAATTTGTGGAAACTCTCGGGGCTTAATTCGCTGTCAGACTCCGCAGTAATAATATGTATAAGAATTATACTATACTAACTGATGTACGCAGTATCACCCGCGTAAAATTATAACATAAATGAATATTTAAACGATAAATCTTGACATGGCTTAGTAAAATATTCAATGAAAATAAATAGTTAATGATACAAAAATGCAAAGTAATTCAATTTAATGACATAGATATAATAATTAATGACACACACAAGATATTTAAAGACACGCGCATAATTTTTAGTGACATGTATACAATATTAAATTAAGATAGTCTAGATATTATTTGAAAGAAATGAATGCGATACATAGTATTTACTGAGATAAGAACAATATAATAATATTCATATCTAATGAGATACATGTAGCGTTTAGTGAAATTAACAAAATATTTAATGACATACATGTATTTAAAAACATTTAATTCATGACATTACCTAACCTTGACCTTTAGTGAATTAATATTAGACAAATTATAAATTCGATTTAAAAAAAAAGGAACGTATTATTTAGACAAATAAAATCCTCCTTAAATCTCATGTAGGAATCACCTTAGACCAAAGAGAGAAAAGTACCTTTGCAAGTTCGAGTTTGAGGAAAAAAAGTGCACACTCACCCTCTCTTTCACATTTATTTTGCTGTGCCCGACAGGGTCCACAATGATCTAATAATTTGTACCTACCACCTAAGTTGTCAATATTGTGGAACGCAATAAAGCATTGAGAATTGAGAAAATTTGTTCCCGTTCTGACTTCCTGTGGAAACCTTTTCCCGGGATAAAAAGTAGCCTACGTGTTATTCCCTAAACCAAATTTCAGAATGATCTGTTCAGCCGTTAGAGCGTGAAAGAGTAACAAACATCCACACCCACTCACAAAATTTCGCATTTAAAATATTAGTAGAATGTTATATGTGGTAATAACTACCAAAACTCCTCCACAGAAGAAATTACCAAGCATTTAATCAGTATTAGTAAAAGAAGGAAGAAAGTTGCAATCCTAAAGTCTCCTCAAAAACTCTTCAGCGATAAAATATAATATGCCACTGGCTCACGAGCTAATAAATTACCCTTTATCTTGCGTACCGCTCAAAAGAGGTTCTGGGGTTGAACCGTAATCCCTGATAATAGAGTCTCACAATTTTCAGGCACGGATGTTTTTGTATAAAACCGACTTTTATTTGGTATTTCATTCATTTTACAAGATTATGAAACTTATCGTTACTTTTAAAGGTTGGAATATTTGTCATTGAAAGGACATTGGGCGTTTTTTACCCGCTTTTTTTAAAGTCGCGAACATAAACCAAAACACTTTTAAATCATAGTGCTTCCAATCATATTTAATATTATGTGGTTATTTTAATTCATAATAATGGGAAAATGGAAATAAAAGTAAAATGAAATTCATATTTTAAGTTGACTATTTGTCCTAATTACTAAATATGACCGCTCAGTAAGTTAAAATATCACTCCGTGGTATTTTCGTAAAGTCAACCTGACTGATATCCGATAAGTGGGTGTGCATGTTGCGTTCTCTTTCTCGCCCATTGTCGTAAAACAGGTTTGGTTGCGCTCGCGCAGGTAGCTAGCTTATTTTACTACAACGCAGTCCTTCGTCATCCGTCGTAGCGATCTGTGTTTTACTGTGTTCCCATTGTGTTCTGAGTCTACTAATTACCTACTGCTTGTTTACTGGATTTTGTTTGCCTTCGTGTTGGATTTGGCTGTGAAATGGAACGACGAAATAGTTGTGTGTCGTGTGAGCGATCTGTTCTACGTCGTAGAAGACATCGTCTTACACAAATGTTTTTAGAAAGATATCATGACTATGCAGTACTATTATTACAAGAAATAATGCCACGGGAGGTAAGTTTCTCAATATTTATTATATATATTAAACATTCCTGTTATATACATCCTGTAACAAAAGCTAGGCAGCTATTTTTTCTTTCGGGATTTCCATATTGGTTCCATAGAAAAAGTTGTTTATGACGGTTAGAATGCCCCCTAAAATATTACTACACTACATTGTATGAATAAGTACTCACAGCCACGTCAGCCAGCTGTGACGTCATACCAGTCCTTTTCAACCATTGAAACTGTTCATTCCTTGGTCATAGTGTATTTCGTTGTGACCTTTATTATTATGATTATCAATTAATAACCGTAAAATAAACTTGTTACAGATTGCTTTTGATGGTACACTATCAATATGCAACCCTTGCTGGCTGAGATTTTATCGGGCAGTGCAAGTCCGGCCAGTAGACGATCCATTACCTCAGCAAGTTCAAGAACCATTACCCCAGCAAGTACAAGAAGAGGAAGTCCAAGAAATAGTAGTTGACGTTCAACAACAACAAGACATAGGTCTTATGACTATTCCTGGATATTTGCGTGTATCTAATACTGCTCGACGCTGTGTTTTTCAAAACTGCAGAAACGTACCAGCAAATGCTGTGCCAAAATATGTCAGGTTACATTTTTTTCGTATTAATAAGCTATTCATACCAAAACTTGCTCGAGTTTGCCAACCCCATATGATAAACAATGAATGGGAAGATCTACTTAATGAGCAAATACCTCTTCATGAAAACTTTAATAGTGCTCATGTTCTCGATATTATCGAGCTGTATGAATGGAAATTGGAACGAGGAACTCAGTTGGACTTCAAAAATGTTGAGGAGATAGATGACAATGAACTACATTTTTATACGGGTATGGATAAAATTCAATTCAATAATATTTTGAATCAAACATCTTCTCTACGTGATAGAACCAACAGTTCTGCTACTGTTTTGGGACTGTATTTAGTTAAAATAAGAACAGGTGAACCAGACGAGCGTATAGCTTCTATGTTTAATATGTCGAGAAGAACATTGGAACGAAAACTAAAAATAGCTCGAGAGTGTTTATCTGAAGAGTTTGTTCCCCGCCATCTGGGTTTGGATCACATGACGAAAGAAGATGTAGTAGCTCGCAACTTAACCATCCCGAGTCATATTTTTGGAGGTAACCAGAATGAACCTGCGGCCATTCTTGTGTGTGATGGAACATACATATACGTGCAAAAAAGCGCCAACTTCCTTTTTCAGAGAAGAACGTATAGCCTGCACAAATTCCGCAACTTAATAAAACCCTTTTTAATTGTATGCACTGACGGCTATATTGTAGACGTATTAGGCCCGTATCCAGCTATTACTACGGATGCCGAAATAATGCGTCACATGATGGAGGAGGAAGCTTGGCATTGGTTTCTGAACGCCAACGATATTTTCATATTGGACCGCGGCTTTAGAGACTCTATCCCTGCCATCGAAGAGCATGGATATGATGCACATATGCCGCCAACAAGGACGAGAGGAGAGCAGTTGAGCACAGTAGATGCAAATAAATCACGTCTAATCACTATGTGTCGTTGGGTGGTAGAGACTATTAATGGTCGCTTTAAAAAAGACTTCAAAATGTTCCGCCATGTTTATTTTAATGTAGCGCTTACAAATATGATGACTGATTTTAAAATAACTGCAGCACTTATCAATGCCACTTATCAGCCATATAGAGATAACGCTCATGCCGCAGAGTTTATAAATATAATAAATGAGAACATAAATAGAGAAAATGAATTGGCTGATTACGTGATTCGAAACAACTTAAACAGGCAAAGAGTTGCATTCACGCCGATAGAGGCAAACAATCCCGAATTAAGAGATTTTCCACAATTAACTTACGACGAGCTACTTTTATTTACCTTGGGAATATACCATTTGAAATTGGCCAAATCTTATTGCCATGAACACATGCGGCCAAACGGAGTGTATATAATGGAATTATACCATCGCAGAGAGTTGGTAGAAAATAAAATATTAATACGAGGCAGAATACAGTCTCGTCACATAAGAGCAAAACGCTATTATACATATATACTAATAAATCCGGCATTGCAAGGAAGACAAAGCCTCGAAGGGTATTACTGTTCCTGTATACACGGCCGCCGCACTGTAGGGAGTTGCGCGCATATCGCCAGTGTGGTATACTTTTTATCTTGGGCTATATATCAAGAAGAATTTCACGCACCTGCGGCGTTTTTAGACGAAACTATTGTAGATTTGGATGCGGCAGAATAAAAGTAAAGAGAGAAACATGTTTTTTTTTTATTCCTTTTTTCCTCTTGAATTATTGCACAAAAAAGTAAAAAAATATATATTTTTTAATGTCCATTTTCTCCTTATTCCCACGGCTCACAGATATGGGACCTATACCATTGTAAACTAGATTTAATTGCCTATCCACCAGACCTAATTTCATTTTTGTTCGCTGTAGGTAAGTGTCCCATACAAAGGTGCCCGATGTCCTTTATCAGATAATAGTATTATAGGTACTGAATTTTAGCTAATATTTAATTTGTTTGGATGGAGCGAATCCGTAGTCACCGTCTAGTGTGTGTATAAAATGAGTCATCATTATTCTTAACTAGTTGACCCCGCAACTTCGTTTACGTCACATAAGGTGTATGAAAGAAGTGGTATTTCTTCATCAGTCTCATCAAACAGGGTATGAAGCTGCCCTGTTTTCTTAATCATAAAAGAGCTTAATGATTAAGGCTATTTCAAAACAACTCAAAAATTCAAAAACTGAATTAAGCCAACACGCCAGTTTAGTTTATTCATTTGTCTATGTAAAATTCTTTAAAGTGATATAACTTTTTATTTATAAACCGATTTTCATGAAATAAACACTAAATGTTAAGTGGAGCAAACCCCAACACAATAAAGAAAACCGCATTGTAATCGGTTAAGCGGTTACTGAGATTAGCGTGCACAATCGTTCAGATAAACGGATATACAGACATACAGACAAAAATTTCAGAAGTTTTAAAAATCATTGTTTGGGTTCTATTGCGTTCATAAAGCCTCCTATAATATTTTTTCTTATTTATCTTCCACGTACAGACAGCGACCTGTTACGATTTTATTATATGTATTGATTTATTTATCAAAATCGTCAGCGATAACATGTTCATAATATCTAAGTATGTTTATCAGTTATCTAGATCCCATTAATACAAGTTTACATTACACTTACTAGCTGACCCTTGCAACTTTGTTTGCGTCACATTTCTCATTGCTGCTACGTTTATATTCGCTGTAGCGTGATGGCATAGCCTTTACCTTATCTAATAGAAGATTCTTTAAAATCCATACTGTTCCTGAGATCTTAGAGTTCAAAGAAACAAAACAAAATATTAGTCGTTTATTCATCAGAATCATAATCATTCTGTAACATGTTCGTGAATTTTCTTTATGAGTTCTGCAGACTTCAAATTGGCCCAACCTTTAGTTTTTGTGACAAGCTTTGCTTTATCTTTGATGAAATCCAACGTCAACGTCGTCAAAGTCGTGGCAGAGTATAGATCAGCAAGTTGTAATATTTCTATAGCATTCTCTGTTGTCAACTTCTTGTGTAATGCCTTTTCACAGAGACCCTTCAATTTATTGAGCTGGTAATAATCTGCAGCTACAAGTAATTTCTCTGGTATCTCATCAACTCTTGGGGCATTATCACTATAAATAAATGTAAGAACCTCTTTCAACACCTCTGATTCAAATTGTGACTCTACAATATTATTAATACACTCAGTTGTATTATGTGCAAAATAAGCCTTTAGCACATCACTTCTACTGCCTAATATAGCTCTGTGCACTTTGTATTCTGATTGCTCGACAGATACCATAGTAACATCAGAAAATAGACCACTATCGAGTAAATTTTTGAGATCATCATTGAGTTGTGATTCAGACACGTCAATACCACGATCGACTTTTATTTTCTTAGCTATGTCCTTAGTTATGTCGTTACTTATATCCTTATTAATTTCATATTGCAGCTCTACAGTCAAACTACATCCTCTTGGCTGTTTCCAAATAAAAGTTAAGAAATACCACTCATTTTGTTGTACACGTCTATAAGTATTCTCGCTGTACACGTTTGGGTCTTTTGCTTCATAATAAACTTTAAAAGACAATGATTTTACAAAGACTGTATTGGGGGATGAGAAGAGTGCTTTATAATAACCAGATCCGTCACAAAGTTGCAATTTCATTTGAAACCGAGGGTTCTGTACGTTTGGTGTCTGGTCTAATGCTTGTATACTGTAGATTTCTGTTTTCGTTTCGTCATCTAATGTAAATTTCGGTATTTTCCACCATAATACAAATTTTTCCGTGTGATCCGTTGTACCCATGGAAAAGTTAATGGTCCACATTTTATAAAATAACAAGTGTTAATACCTCTTAAGACGTAAACTCGGTCCAGATCACGGATCACAGAACACTATAAAAGACTGCGAACACGAACGACTTAGATATATAGGCCGTCTTTTACGACAATTTGAATATACACAATTGCAAACCGTACGTTCTATTGAAGTTTGGTTAAAAGTCAACCTACATGAATTACTTAGTTGAACTAACGGAAAGAAGCACAATGTCATTCATATGAACAGAATGCCAATACGGAGCACACGGCACACTAGCGACTCAACTTTTGACTGTAGAACTCACACATAACAGTATATTAATTCTGTAGAACTAACACTTGGTGGAAAACGTTGAATATACTCGATGTCGTCACATTACATGTCGCGAATTTCGTATTGCATTTCAGCATATTTTTGTACTAATTATGTGACTAATGACTACTATAAAGATAGTTCAAAAATTATACTCCGTACATACTTTGGTATCTACGTAACACACTGTATTATTGGGGACGAGTTAATATGAACTAATAATGAGCGATGCTATTTGTTATCGCTATGAACTATACGATAAATATGATAAGATTGTGTTCATCGAAAAATGTTATATCTGTTTAGATGTCTACTTCCTACTATCCTACCAATACTATAGACTAGATGGCGTGCGCGGCTACGTCCGCTTGGAATTTTGTTAACGTTCCTGCTTCCCATGGGAGTTAATTAACCTTTGAATACCCAAGGGGAACCTTTCACCTTTCTACGTAATTGTTTTGTACTTACAATGTCAATTTGTTATTGAATATCCTACAGTTAAATAAATAAATCTTCATTTTATTTTGTTTTACGCTTCGAGGCTTTTGTTTCTACACATATTTTTGAATTACAATGGAATCATAATACAATAACTTGCACTGGTACAATTTATTGGTATTTTTGTACTATTAATAACTCATATAATGTAAATAAAAAGTATAAAAGCGTGGCAGTTGGTCTCATATAACATAAATCCATATTGATATTGTGACAATATGTTTACTAAAGCGAATATTCAGTTTATTATGATAGTAAGGATTTTTTTTCAACGTCATATTAGCAACTAGCGGACGTCATGCGGTTTCACGTAGTTTCCGATCCCGTGGGAATACGGGAATAAAATATAGCCTAAGTCACTCGGAGATAGTGTAGCTTTCCAACAGTGAAGGAATTTTTCAAATCGGTTCAGTAGTTTCGAAGCCAAACAGACAATAAAATCTTTCCTCTTAATATTATGAGTACAGATTGTAATTAAAATTTGTAAAGAAAAAGCGCTTAAAGCCCCGCTGACTAATAGATCACAGATTTATGCATTTTTCGCTGCTGCTGATCTTCAGATGGGTGACCGCTTTATGTAAATTTCACTTCAGAGCGTTGCCGTGATTCCTAAAGCGCGTTGAGCCGTTGCCGCGTTGGTCCCTTTTCCCCCTAACATGCGGCTAATCATGTCAGGTTCACGTCTATGAATGTGGGACTAAAACCAAATGGTGAAATGCGGGCGTATTTTTATTTAACCCTGCGGATAAAGGTGTGACTATGCAGGGGGTTAGCTGCAGTACTCCAAACCTTCTTTAAAGCAAAAGTTCCAATGCAACTGGGACTATGACCTCAAACTGAATGACAGCGCATGTTCTCCTATGTTGATTGCTCGTAGTTGCCTTCTCTCTTGTATAAGCCCCGCACGTTGATATTGCGCTTGGCGGTCATCTTGGTGACCACTTGGTGACGTATGTCCGTCGAGCAGTCAGTACTAAAAAAAATACCGTACGCAGCTCAGCGAGGCCAGCGCGCGCTAGCGCTACGTCACGATGACGTCACTTAGCTGTCATTATGACAAGGTTCCAGCGCATTACGAACTTGCGGGGCTTATACTCTGGTGCCGCGTTCTCGCATCAGTCGCCGTCGCCCCGCTTACCGCTAAAATCCGGAAGCCCTAGTCGCTCGAGCAATGATGAAATTATGTTCATCAGATCAGCTTTTGTATCAATGTCGGTAAACTTAGTTTATTTTACAGATCGTTGCCCTCCTGCTGCTTTACTGTGAATGCAGCAGTGTTCCAAGCCATAACATATATTACTTTCCATCAGAAGAAAACCAGACTGCTGATCACGGTGGATTACTTGGAATAAACACGTTACGATAAAAATTATGTTTATTTTCTTTAAGAGTTCCTATCCCCCTGGGTCACAGCATAACTTGGTAACACACTAACAGTTGCACCAGAGTTTTTTTGGTATGTTCAGGGCACTATGGGCGACATAGAAATTTCAACAGCAGACTGAAATTCAGATTCATGGGTCGTTTCAAATCACGGGAGACAGCTGGATGCGGGCGGTACAAGAACGAACGTTAAAGCGATCCTTAAGGAAAAGCCTATGACGGTCAGACCGAACTCCTACCGGTTGTCACAGATACTTACCGGGTACGGGAGCTATGGTAAATATTTATGCGGCTTACGGCTGAGTGCCAACACTGCGAGGAACGCAGCGAGGACTATCATAACGGAAAAGACTTAATTTTCTTCAAGCGATATAAATAATATTATTATGAAAATTTATTCTTTTACGTACTACTCAAAAGTGTGAAACATAAAAGCTCCTATTGAAATAAGTGCAAAAAAACATCTACATTACATAAATAAAAAATGTATAACATTACATTATAGTTGCTTGAATTATGCCACTTTGCATAGTCTGTTTATTTTCAATCGATTTCTAACCGAAGATAATAAATAAATTGTTGCTTTTGTTTATTATACACTTTTGTGAAATCAGGTGCATGATTATCGACGTCATTAGCATTTACAGATAATAAGTTGTGTACTTATACTATTAGTAAATAATAATATATCGCACTAGTTGATGCCTGCGACTCCATCCGCGACGTGTGTTCCTGTTCCCCTATCTATCGCATGAGAGTATTACAATGAATAAAAGTGGCCCATGTGTTATTCCTGACTATTATTGTCCTTGTACCGAATTTTAGCCGTTTGAGGCGTAGAATAAAAAACATCCAAACATCTGTACAAACCTTCACATTTATAATATTAGTTGAATAGCAGCACAGTAAAACTGTATAAAAGGGTTGTGAAAAAGTTGAAGATTATTATAAGTTGTTCTATTTTATAACGGCGCCATGTTTTCTAAAGCGAACATAAACGTCATTATTTTGGTAAGGATATCGTTCACGCACAAAAGAATAATATCGTCTAAACTTGATACTATCACTTTGATTACTTAGAGCTCTATTTTCGTTTTGTGTCTAAGAATTTACAACTTAAGCTTGTAAAACTTGGATTACTCTTATATTTTAATAAGTTTTAGGAAATAAAATGCAGCGAGTGTGTTTACCTTTCTTCAAGTTCCTAGATTTTTAGTTATCAGAACTTTTGCGTCTAACTTTTTTTTGAGCTAGTTATGACTACGGCCGATGCAACGTGACCGAAACGTCAAATACTAACCAAAAAACTTCAGAATAATTTTATTTACGGGGATAAACCTCGTTTAGCTCTGTTTAAATGTTCTTTAGAATGTTTCTATTAATCCCTATTCACCCCGTTTTTCGATAAAGGTTGTCAATAAAATGATACTCGTCAGTCTATCGGCGACGTCTTGAATATTTTCAACAGTTAGTTCGTCACTACTTGCGCTTGGGTCGGCTGGACGTGTGTAGCTTCTGGTATTGCATACGTCCATGGGCTACAGTAGCCACTTTGCATCTTGTCTGCCACCTATCTATACTTATATCTATACTTATAATAAAACTGTAGAGGGTCGGGAGTCTGTACATGGAAGATATTTTGAAAATTTTAAGTGTAGGGCGTTCTCTAATCGATACTGAAGCCAAAAATGTAATTAAAAATTTTCATGTCTGTCTGTCTGTCTGTCTGTCTGTCTGTATCCCGACTAAGTATCACGCCGAAACTACTGAACCGATTTGAATGATACTTTGTACGATGTAAGCTTATAGTCCGAGGAAGGTTCTTAGATACTTTTGATCCCGATATTTTGCGCGGTTCCTTCAGGAGAGGGGATGAAAGGCAAAATAGGTTTTTAGCTATAATATAATTTCTCACTGCATGGTTCGATTTCAAATATTTGTTTGGTGTCTGAAAGGGAGTACTTTAAGCATTATTCCATACAATTTTCAATATTGAGGGTTATATAGTTGAGAAATTAGGGGCATCTCAACTTTCAGTAAATCTAGAATTCAACGTTTCTTTTGAAAGTGAGTCTAAACGGGCGTGTTGGCTTAATCATAAAAGAGCTTAATGATTAAGGCTATTGTAAAATAATTCAGTCCGCGCCGAAGGCGTGGACTGAATTGTTTTAGAATCGACTTAATCTTTAAGCTCTTTTATGCTTAAGCAAACAGGGCCGTTTCACACGCTGCTTGATGAGTCTCATTAAGAAGTACCCCTCCATTCGTACACCTTATGTGACGTAAACGAAGTTGCGTGGGTCAGCTAGTGTAGTATAAAAATCTTAAAATTGTTTTATTTTTTCAGGTTGTTGCATTTCTGCTGCTGATACATTGCCGTCACATCATGAGTAGTAGCTGTAATGATCGGCACAGCACTACGAAAACTCCTACCCAAAACGTATATTACGTTACACAAGTCAAAAACCAAACTACAGTCGGAGGTGGATTGCTTGGAATGACCGATATATTATAAAAACCTTACTTCAATATATTCAAAGAAAATTACTATAAATTCATTTCATTATTCAAACAATTCCTATATAAGCTCCAACCATCGATGCTCCTTTTATCAGTCAGCAGGCACACCGCTTACTCTTCTTGGAATCTTGAGAGGAGAGACTTGAGAGAGAACTTAGTAGACTTACAGCCCTACAAACAATTGTGAATCCTGGGACATCCTTCCGAGGGCTTAACCGGGGCTCCCAAGCATAGGCTGTTGGGCGTTACGTGAAGTTTTTTAGTTGGTAGGAGTCCGGCATAGCAACCATGAGGATTTACCGTCAATTTAAAAAAAAATTGGCAAATAAGTTTCAACACGGTAATAGAGTCAACAGAGAGAAAAAAACACTGTTATATCTTTAGGCCATGGTGACCCTTTTTGATCATGTGTTCTATACCTTTAAATCAATCAATCAATTCAGCCTATGGCATTCCACTGCTGGACGTAGGCCTCTCGAAAATCACGCCACAATAACCGTATTAAAATGAAAAAGGATAACTCTCCCCTAAAGGTTCGGTTCCACTTAGGAGGAGCTGTGGATTTTAAGCCATGTGATTGATGAATCGCGGCACAGCTCCTCTCCGCTCCACACCCTGATTAGTGAATCGTGGCACGGCTCCTCTCCGCTCCGCCTAAGTAGAACCGCACATAAGACTTTGGCTACCACCGCGAGCTCTAGGTGAGGCCGCAGTGGTAACCAAAGCCTGTTGGAAATTCTGGGACATCCTTCCGATGTAAGATTTTCTTATGTTAAAAAAATGCTACCTTGATAGAATTTAATCAGGATAGAGAAGTTTACACTGTGTGACTCCGTTCCTTTAAAATTCTTCAAATTTAAAGTTTTTTGAAGTATTTTCACAATGAATTAGTACCTATTCTAAGGAAAGGTCTAAGATTTTTCTGTTTTAATCCAGCGTTGTAGTTTCAGTGTTGGTTTGTTTTTTTACCAAGCTATTTCTCTGAAGCAACTTTTATATAGGCCAAATCCCATTTTAAAATTCTTTTATTATGATAGGAAGCAATAGCCATTACAGAGACACGTTTCTGAATTTCATTTCACGTTTTTTAATTTCAATGACTAAATATTTCAACCTTTATAAAGCAACGATAAGTTTCATAAACTTGTTTAAATAAAAATGAATGAAATACCAAATAAAAGTCGGTTTTGTACAAAAACAGCCGTGCCTGAAAATTGTGAGCCTCTATTATCAAGGATTACGGTTCAACCCCAGAACCTCTTTTGAGCGGTACGCAAGATAAAGGGTAATTTATTAGCTCGTGAGCCAGTGGCATATTATATTTTATCGCTGAAAGGTTTTTGAGGAGACTTCAGGATTGCAATTTTCTTCCTTCTTTTACTAATACTGATTAAATACTTGGTAATTTCTTCTGTGAAGGAGTTTTGGTAGTTTTTACCACAGATAACATTCTACTATATTATAAATGCGAAATTATGTGAGTGTGGATGTGTGAATGTTTGTTACTCTGTCACGCTCGAACGTTGAACGAATCTGGCTGAAATTTGGAACCAGAATACATTATAATCTGGAATAACACATAGGCAACTTTTTATCCCGGGAATAAGTTCTCACGCGAAGCGGAAACGGGAACAAATTTTACGCGGGTGATCAGTTAGTATAGAATCAGAATCAGAATCAGAATATTATTTATTTCTCTAGTTTTAACATCACACACTTAAAAACAATCTCATTTCACAATTTCAAATTTCATTATGTCCAAAGAAAAGGAGCTTTTGAAATCTATCCTATTTGGTTTCCTCTATTACTTGTGATTATATAATATAAGTGAGGATAACGAGAAATCAATGGGGATTAGCCCCAGCGGCTGGCCGCTCTTTACTTTACGACTGACTCTTCAGTCAGAGCCTACGCTGTCGGAAGGGAGCCAGTCGTTTAAAGAGTGGCTTGTCCCTCTCCTTTTTCTTAATGTAGTCAATTTCACCTACTCTAGTTGCGAAAAGAAAAGGATTATGTTGTCCATAACGCGTGTACGCCGGGCCTTGTTCTTGTAGTCCCTCGATCGATAGATGATACGACAGAGATAGTGCCTAGATGTTTCTCTTTTCGTTCGTAAATTTTGTCATAGCCGGTTATGTTATACCTTTGTTCGTCCAGGTTAATTTTTATCTCGTTGAGTATAAGAATGTCAACGTTATACTTATGCGTGATGTGCTTAACTTCCATGAATTTGCCACGGAGACCTTGCACGTTGATGTGCATAATTCGCACTTGTTTCTTAGTTCCAGTTGTAGTTAAGTATGGCATCGCGCAGTTCTGTGAAACAGCGCTCAAATATTTTGAGAAAGTCTTGTTTTGAAAGTTTATGACTGGATATTGTTGTCTCTTCTTGTTGAGTGTTGCCGGCGATGATAGCATAGCTACGTTCACCTCTAGTTTGTCTCTCACGTGGGCGGGATTGATGTTCATTTTGTGTCTTCTGTTTGGCAGGATTCTGTTGTTGCTTATCACGTTCACGTTTTGATTTTTGCTTGTTCATTTCCCGTTGAAAGCGTGGACATTTGCGCTGTGTCGCCATATGTTGTTCTGGCTTAACATCTTTGCAATTGGCGCACACTGTTATCGTTTCACCGTGACTGTTCACGATGTCAACGGTCGGGTTACGCTTTTGAGCGTGGCAAGCACTTGTTGCGTGGTTAAAAAGAAGACAGTTTTTGCATTGCATTATCCTGTCGCTGCTCGCAATAAATCGTTCAGGTTTAATTCTATGGGCACAAAAAAATGCTTCAGTGGCATTCTTCATTTTTTCCGCCAGCTCCACAAACGAGAAAGAGCCATCGAATATGCATAGTTGCACATCTGACGTGATGCGTTTAATACTCAACGGGCGAATGCCGATGCACCTCTCCATTTCGTCCAGTTGTTCCTCGTGGGTGTAGTCGTGTGTCATATTCCTGATTATCACTTTAGTCGTTCGTACTTGCTCTGAACGAGGTTTGGGAGCTATGAAAGACAGATCTGGTTTAAACTTCTTTATTTCCTGGATGCAGAGATTGCGTTTCTCCAGATCTGTTACCGTGATAAGAATATTCTTACTTTTCTCATTACGACTGACTCTTGCTTTACATATTCCAAGAAGCCGCGATAAATCACTGATAAGTTTGTCAGACATCAATTTCTTATTATCTTTCGCGTTGCTGAATTTGTACCGCAAATCGTTGATTAGTATCGGGGGAACGTATCCACTCTTGTTTGCTATTGTCTCCTTCATGCGCGTCTTTAGAGGACTGTCCCTTCGCGCGGTTGGTCTCTTTGCTTTCGGGGCGTTGGTATCACCACCTTCGGGCAGTGTACGCTTGCGTGATAAGCTCCGGGAGCTTGCTGAGTTTGAACGCAACGATGATGCTGTTGAGAGCGAGCGTGGTTCGTATATCTTGGAACAAAGTAATTCAAACCGGTTTGAGGTCGTGATCGCAGGTGTGCCGACGCCTGTTTTTACTTCAATCTGTTTAAATTGTTTATTTGAAGCACTTGTACTAATTGAGCTCGTAACTCCTTTTATCGACCGTTCGCGAACTTTGTTATTGCGACGTAGGTTTAGTTCATCACTATGTACGTACAGCGTATTCAGTTTTTTACAATCGCATACGATTGTTTCACACGCGAGAAATTCCTCCTGTGGGATGGCTCTCACTATTATTTGTTTATTACAACTCTGGCAGTTGTGAAACGTACTTTTGCATATCGTATTTGCACAACTAAATATTTTGTACGATACTTCGGCGAACGGAGTATGTGTCAGGCTTCCGAGTGAAACGCCAGTCAGAGGGCGGACGCGATTAGATCACTAAGGTCAGTAAAACTTTGTTTGTAATCTCGGTTGAGGAGTAAATAGTAAATAGTAAATATTAAATAAATTTTGTTGAAATATTGTGATCCGTTTGATTTTATCTTCCTTCTGCGATGACCCTAACATCTCAGAAGTGGGATAATCTCGAAGTAAAACAATATTTTGTTATAATCCACCCCACGAGCACGGTGGCCATCATTGATAAATGAAGTGAAAGAAACTGTTTTTATTTAAAAATACAGTGTTCTATAGATAAAGTAGCCTCATTGACATAGTAAAACACATTTCTTGTGAAGTTTTTTATCGCGGTTTTATGGATGGAATAGGATTTTATTCGGATTCACCTACTTGACCTCAGTAGAATCTAATAAATAAAACTTTTGTAATGTTGAGTTATAAGAAAAATATGCATAATTTTAATATTTGCATATTTAACAAGTCAGGAATATAAAAATAAATTATAATTTTTGCTCGAATTAGTCAAGATGCAAATGGATTTACACTTTTAGTCTACCCTATTTTTTCTTCTCGATTTCATAATACGGTTTTTCTTAACTTGTGATAGAACAGTTATCAGATTATAGTGACGCATACGGGATAAAATCTAATACTTTGTTAATTTTCGAGCTTTCAGAGAATGAGCGACCAAGGTTCTGCAACGAACTCTCCTGAACACCGGGTAAATTTGCGACGAAGTTGGAGTGGCACCCGTCGCCAGGTTTACACTCCTTCAAGACTACGATCTTATTTGTAGTAAGTATGCGTTGAAAAGAGTGATGAGCGGGAACGAGCTTTCTGTAATTGAAAATACACCTTTTCTATAACAGCGATCACGGTGACTGAGTACATGCGTGAGTTTAATCGATCGATTTAAGAGATAAAGAACATTGATTCGTTAATTTGAACCTGTAAAGTGTGTCGTTAAGCGATTTCCGACTTGTGGTTCCATAACCATTATCAATATGATACGCCTCCTTGAGGTAGGTATGTCATGGCAACAGACGGGTGTATCGTGGGCGCTTTGAGAAAGACTCATCGTCGACCTTCTTTAGGAGCCATTTTCGAAATATGTGATCCTTGATCGATATGATTTTGAATTATATTATTATAATTAAAGCGTAGGCCGGGGTTAGCTTCTAACTTTGGCTCAACTTTAGATTGTCTGACGTGAAGTTTGGGGTTCATATTTTTTTTACATAAAGCTAATATTATTAGAAGCCTCCACACGAAGTTTTAACTTGCGGAAATTAATGGTTAACGAGAAAAAAAATAATGAAAATCATTAAAATTCACCAATAATTTGTCACTTTTCACCACAGAATACATACACTCTCAATGCTTTTGACATTCGGCTCGTCACTATACGTTTCGTTTTCCGTAAGGTTAAAGCACAACAATGTTTTACTTCATTTAATAATTAAATAAATAATTATATTTAGTAACAAAGTAAAATTTTATGCATATTTTATTATATTACGTATATTTTGCTGATATAAATGAATGCTATTACTTAAATGTATTCTGACAATAATTTACCGACTATTGCCGCTATGTAAAACTAAACGTAAAAATTCGTCGAAACGCTGTCACTGTTACTTTCTGACAGTTATATTTTTTTTTGTAATATATATTTTACGGCCTTTGTCTTCAGCCTTTTAGCCAAACTATTGTTGATTATCTTATTATGGTTAGGTTAGGTTGGAACTGTGACCATTGACGCGCGAAGGCGAGCGAGCGAAGCGAGCGTGCCGCGGCAGCGGCCGCCGAGCGCTTTATAATATTATTTTAACAATTTCGACCTTTATATCGATGTCAACACAAGACAATGCGAAAGTTAGGTTAGGATATTAAAAAAATCATAACTCAAAAAGGGGGGGCTTCCGCAACTTTTCCTTCAGGGGGGGGGTTCTACAACCCCCCCTCCCCCCTTTCCACCCCCTCCCGCCCCTTAAATCGTGGGACGACAATCCGAAGTCCTACCCTAACTTTTTCTCTAAAGTAAGGAACTGGCGTTAGCGGTGGGACCCGAGGTGAATCAGTGTGATCAGAGTGGCGATCGATGTCATTTCGAGTAAGAGTTGAAATAAAAAGGTGTCACAGACTTCGTAATGTTTGTTAATAGGGACACTTTCGAGTTATCAAAAGCGTTGCGTAAGCGTTTCAAGCGAAGGAGTTAGTTGCGTTAAGCAAAATTAAGTTTTGTTGTGAGAAGCGAATGTTTTTTATTTTGAGCGTGCGTCGTGTGTGATTGTTGCGAGCGAGTGTTTGATAGTTGCGCGGGCGAGAGTATTGTGAGAGACGTATGCGAGGACGAAAATGATACCGCGGTACATTGCTGTGCGTGGATTGATTATGAGCGATGTGAGATCAAGGCGAGTGATTTCGTTCCTATGTTGTGTATTGGCAATTGTCAATTTTTAATCTTGGTAAGACAAATCTTGTATTACAGAACTGTTCTGGGAAGAAATCTACTGATTTTATTGAACGTACAAAGTCTTTATTGCATACATAAAATGTGAAATATCTAGTGATAATTTGATTCTAGAGGATAACATATTAAATAAGGTTACAGTACACAATGATTTGACGTTTTTTTTAAGAATTAATTGATGTATTTAATTTAGGTCGTTAAAATTATAATTATAATGAGGTAGGTACTGCGTTGAAAATGATTTATTTATTTTATTTATTTAACAATTTATGTACACACATAATATATTACAGAGATACATAGTTAGGAAAAAAAGAGTACAATGACACTGCTTATTTCTATAAGAAATCTCTTCCAGCAGGCCAGCGAGAGGAGAACATGATGTTGAATAATTCAGAGAGGTAGAAGTGTGTGAGATAACTAGGTAGAATCAACTAATTATACATACTATACAAATACAAAAATATTAATATGTGTATATATATGTATATATGTATATGTATATATATATATATATATATATATATATATATATATATATATATATATATATATATATATATATATATATATATATATATATATATATATATATATATATATATATATATATATATATGTATATATATGTGTGTATATTCATATTTATAACAAATAAAAATACTTACATACGTGAGATTACATTTTTATAAATAAAAAAGGCATTATCTGTTAAGTGGTAGAGAGATAGTATTCGAGGACTTTCTTCTTAAAATTCGCAACTGTGTTAACGTCTCTGATATCAGGTGGCAGGGAATTTCACAATCTAACCGCATGAACTGAAAAAGAGTAAGAATAGAAATCGGATTTATGGCGTGGGAGTTGAAGGATGGAACGAAGGTGTGTCCTGCAAGGAGCATCGACAATGATTAAGTTTAGCAAGGTATAGTTAACATTACATGTTAATAAACAATTTTTGTTTGTTGTCTCGTTTTGTGTACTACTTAAGTTTTGAATCAGACATGTTTAGTTAATCAATTGGTTCAAATCAAATCAAATCAAATAATTTATTTGCATAGAACAGGTACAGTACAGGTATTATAAGTTTTAAAAGGTTGTGCGCTGTCCTATAACTTCAATGGAGCGTGCAAATGTTATAAAGCACTACAATATTATTTTGCAAAAATTACAGCAAATAGAAAAATAAAAATTAATACATACAAAACAGCAGATTTTTGTGCATGCAATCATTAACAAGCAATTATTGGCCAGATTGATATTTTATTAATACTCTTAATAATTTATATTTCAATAAGTATTATCATGTCAGGAAATTTATAATGTCAGAATTAAAAGGGAATAAAATATGTATCAGAATGTCAAATGAATCAAATAAGTCCTTGATGTCAGGTAGTTAAGGTCACCAATATTTTGAGTATTATTAAAATCACAAAAAGTCCACATTAAAATACATTATAATAAGTCTGTTAGATAGTCTTTCTCATTGTAGTAACATTTTTTTGTCAGTAAATCTTTCAATCTTTGTTTAAAAATTAACATATTTGATTCCTTAATATCGCCCGGCAGCCTGTTATATATTTTAGGAGCCATGGCGAACACACTATTATGCATTATGGTTTTCACATAGCATTTCAATTTTCTGATATGCAGTTGGTTGATCAGTGGAGTTACCCAGCCTACAGAAAGGTTATACAGATGTGCATAAAATACCCCTTTAAATATACAGGTATTAACATAGTAAAAAAGTTTTCTATTGAAAATGCAACATAAACAAAAGATTGGTTTATTAGCAGTCAAACACATTTATCAATAGCCACAGCAAAGGCGGCGCCACCGATCATATGTATCTATATTCCTAGTCCGTATAACTGCTCAACGCGCGCAAGGCTCCGACAGGCGTAGGGTACGGTCCTGAGCGGGCCACTATGCGAGTCTATTTATCGCACTCAAGAAACAAGTGGTGAGGTAACTTGTGTGGGTTGTGGTTGTGGATAAACAGAAGTCTTTTCCTACAGGCTCTACTTGGTTTACTGTTGAAATAAAACTTTTGGTAAATTTGTTTTAATGTGTAGTTCTATTAAATTTGTTAGATAGGGAGTGTTGAGTGCACACTTAAGTAACTTGTTTTGGACAACTAGAAGACTACTAAGGTTGATGACTAGTACTGCTCCATACTGGGCTGGGCAAACGTAAGTAAAACCAGGTCATATGGTGCAATATAAAGTCAATTTAGTTTCACTAATAGGCAGGAATCCTCAATTGAGAATGGGAGTTAAAGCGTTCAATGCTGTAGTGCCCTCAAATTTTAATCTTATTGTGTTATCACTCCAATTGAGCTTATGATCTAGCATAGTGCCCAAGCATCAAACAGAACGACTCCATTTGATCCCACTTCAGTCAAATTTGAGATTTCACCTAGGGAGCGACTTTGCCTTGAAAACAGAATCGCCTCCGTCTCAACAATTTTCAAACTGCATTCGCGACAGTAGGCGGTTAATAGCTCAAACGATAAATGTATGCGAAGTTAATCAATATCCAACAAAGATCTAAGAGATTCTGTGTCGTCCGCAAAGCTGTCATATGGTTGCATTGGTGTCATTAATATTTAGTGATGTAGTACGAAACTTGAACCCTAGCATCCTAATAATTTTCTAGAAGTGCCTTCCAAATGGTAGCGTAATTATTGGCAGTGAAAGGAATCTCTGAACACACTGTCAAAGCCTTGTTAAATTATTTACCCTCTAAGTACTGAACCTTCCCTGTGAAGAGGCGGGTGTGGTCATGAATGAGACTTATGAGGTTCTTGTAGAGAAGTCACCATTCACTTGGAACAACGTCAAGAAATGTCAGGTTAAGTGGAGGGAGTTTTTGTTAGTAGACCAGGCTGTTTCCTTCTTCCTTCTGACCACTGAATAAAAAAAAATGACGAAAAGAATAGATACCTACTAAGTATGCTTGCATGACTCATCGGAAACATTAAGCACAGGTCATAAACATTTTGTGGCCATAAATGTTAGCGCAGGTCATTACTATATTCTACTTAAAATAAACCTGTATTACTTTTTAAGATGAATTTTCATAGGGACCGGACTGAGTTTCTTGGGGTGTTCTTCTCAGTCTGTAGTATTTCCGAACCCCCGGTAGAGTCACAAAAATTTAAACACTAAATAATAAAAAAAAAAAAAAAAAAAAAAACTTCAAAGGGAATAAATTTGATTTCATTTTATTTAAATTCAAATACAGATTCTCTATCTGCGATAAATAGGGTACACAATGGTGTTACATCATATGAATAAGATAATCCTTGCCTATTCAGCCATTGAAATAGCATGCAAGATTTTGTGTATAAACCGTCACATTTTCAGAAGTAAGTACATAATGTCGTTAGATAATTAATTTATTAGAGACTACAGAGATTAGTGTTATATTAAATAAGATTCTTTAAAAAAAAAAAAATCTCAACAATTACAATAAGAAATAAATACTATTTGAAGTCATTAAGACTAGAGTTTAAATCATTGAATACATAAATACCCATAAAAAAAATCATCCAGCTGATACTTTAACATTGGGTCAAATGTAATGGTAAATAATTGATACCTTTCATTAGTAAATTTAGTATAATAGACTTTCTTTTTGCGTTGAAAAGTTTAACTCCATCAGGGAATTTACGATCATCCATAGTTTTGGGCATTTTGTTTGCAAAAGACTAATTAAAGTAATTTATTTAAATTGGCGCGTAATTTCAAGAAAAAGAGGAGCCTGAAGATGCTCAAAAAAAAAATACCAGGATATTGCGATCGTTATAATATGTCAATTTAAAATTAGAGAGTTAAAGCGTCGAATACGGCATAAAAATACACGTGAACGAGTTAATTGCGAAATATACCTATAATGTACCTAGTGACGGTATTATTACGGGTTGCGAAAAAAAACCTTGCAATAAATTTAATTAAGTCTAAATAATGTATCATCTAATTTTAACAAAGACACCACTACTTACTCCTCAACTGAAAATGGTGTTAATGAGTACTTGTATTTTAATGATAAGAGATTGATTACAGATTTAGAACGGCAAACATTTATGATTGTAAAACGTAGTGAATGCATTAATTTTAGTGATTTAAGTATAGTGATGTATGTAGGCAGGATGTGAAAAATGATTGTAAATTATCGAGTACATACATATGCGTGTGTATATTAGTGATTGATGAGGGATTTAAATCATAAAATTGAATTGAGCCTGAGTAATATACCTAATTATCATCTAATTTCGGCGAAGACACTGCTACTTGCTCTTCAACTGTAAACAGTGTCAATGAGTAATTGTAATTTAATGATATGAGATTGAATAGTTACAGATTTAGGACGACAAACATTAATGATTGTAAAACGGAGTGAATGCATAATTTTAGTAATTTAAGTATAGTGATGTATGTAGGCAGGATGTGAAAAATGATTGTAAATTATCGAGTACATACGTATGCGTGTGTATAAGTGATTGATGAGGGATTTAAATCATAAAATTGAATTGAGCCTGAGTAATGTACTTATCATCTAATTTTGGCGAAGACACTGCTACTTGCTCTTCAACTGTAAACAGTGTCAATGAGTAATTGTAATTTGATGATATGAGATTGAATTATTACAGATTTAGGACGACAAACATTAGTGATTGTAAAACGGAGTGAACGCATAATTTTAGAGTGATTGAAATATAGTTATAGTGAGGGTGCTCTCGAGCCGGGCAAGATTGGCGTAAACGACCTCGCCGCCCACGATTGGCAAGAGACATCGCAGTTGTGTGTCGTTCTGGTGAAAGAAGTAACCTTTGCGGCATGCAGCTATACCATAGTAGTGACGGGTGTTCTCGAGCCGGGCAAGATTGGCGTAAACGACCTCGCCGCCCACGATTGGTAAGAGACATCGCAGTTGTGTGTCGTTCTGGTGAAAGAAGTAACCTTTGCGGCATGCAGCTATACCATAGTAGTGACGGGTGTTCTCGAGCCGGGCAAGATTGGCGTAAACGACCTCGCCGCCCACGATTGGTAAGAGACATCGCAGTTGTGTGTCGTTCTGGTGAAAGAAGTAACCTTTGCGGCATGCAGCTATACCATAGTAGTGACGGGTGTTCTCGAGCCGGGCAAGATTGGCGTAAACGACCTCGCCGCCCACGATTGGTAAGAGACATCGCAGTTGTGTGTCGTTCTGGTGAAAGAAGTAACCTTTGCGGCCGGCTATACCATAGTAGTGAGGGGTGTTCTCGAGCCGGGCAAGATTGGCGTAACGACCTCCCCGCCCACGATTGGTAAGAGACATCGCAGTTGTGTGACTTACTGGTGAAGGAAGTAACCTTTAAGCCACGCAGCTATACCATAGTAAAAGGTTCTGTAGTAGTTTAAGTGTATGTAATTATATACGTACAGTAAAAATCTTAATTTAGGTAATTATAAAAGTGATGCGAGTGATACATTCAATTTTATAGTTAAACAATGTATAATGGAAATATAAATTATAGTTAATTAGAACGAAGAGACTCGTTCCCATAGGATGGCCGACTGTTACAGAATTGTTGACATATTTATTATTTTCATAAGATACTGCCATTAGTTTGAAGTTTGACAGTGACAAGTTGACATTTGACGTTGACACGTCAAACGTCAAAGTATTGTGCAGCGAACGGAGTATGTGTCAGGCTTCCGAGTGAAACGCCAGTCAGAGGGCGGACGCGATTAGATCACTAAGGTCAGTAAAACTTTGTTTGTAATCTCGGTTGAGGAGTAAATAGTAAATAGTAAATAGTAAATATTAAATAAATTTTGTTGAAATATTGTGATCCGTTTGATTTTATCTTCCTTCTGCGATGACCCTAACACTTAAGACTATTCATAAAGTCCATCCCCATTATTGGAGAATCGCTTGTTAGTCCACTTGTCTCACTCATGTTCACATCGTTTTAGTTTAATAGTTATATTTCACTAATATAAAATAAACAACTCACAATTCACTAACGCGGGTAGTTGAAAAATTACAATTGATACCGCGACGCGCGCCCGATTACGCTTGTGGCGCGAGCGCTCGCTGTGCGCGTCCGTCTCGTGCCGCGGCTCGCACGGGAAAAAACGTTACGTAAAAGTTAGTATAGTATAATTCTTCTATTATTACTGCGGAATCTGACAGCAAATTAGGCCCCTGAAGTAACTTTTTATAAAGTGGGATGCGGGGTCCCACTAACATCTTAAGGACCCCAATGGTTCGGATCCTCCTCGTGGTGCATCCTGGGCAACGGAGTAGCGACCACTCCCCTTCCTCTGTGGGGGAGTTGTGCTACTCTGTCTAATTCCGGCCGGGGCGGGAGTAACCCACCTGTGTGTTGCCTGGTGGTGTGTGTTGCTGTCGGCCGTGCCGTTATTCACGGCCGGCAGCAGCAATGCTGGGTCGCCGTCGCTTCGCCACCTTTGCTGGCGAGACGATGGTGGCAAAGTGGGAGAGGCTATGCGTGGGGGGCGGGAGTTTGGGTAAATGCTCCCGCCCTGCCATGCAGTTCGGGCTGCCGGCCGTGAATAACGACGCGACCGGCGTCAACAGTGCTAGGCCGCTGTCACCTCGCCAGTTGACGAGGTGATGGCGGCAAAGCGGGAGGTGCACTGTGCGGGGGAGCGGGAGTAACCGATAATGCTCCCGCTCTGCCGTGCAGTTCGGGGGCGCCGCGGTGAGGAGTCACTGCGCGCCCCCAATTGTTTCTTGACCGTGGGCGTAAGGTCGGCGGACCCCGCCCACCAACGGACACATGGCGGTGGGCACCTTTCCAGTGTTCCGGGGGTGCCCATTAGCGCACGCCTGCGCCAGCCGCTCTCTGTCTCCTCTATTACAGAGGGTGCAGGCGTGGTATTCAGCTCCTTAGGGAGCTTTGGGGAGCCGCCCATCTGGCTCCCCCGAGGAGAGCCCCGAATAAACGGGGCGCCCCTAGCCGGGTCGACGTGAATAATCTTTTGATATCCCTCGGCCCGGCTAAAGGGTGAGGAGGAACACCGCGGGGTTTGGTGGGTAGGACGGTCCATTCCGGACCGGGCCGGGAGTCCCACACACCATCCCGGCTGCCCCCGCAGCTGGGATGAAGGCGCATAAATGCGTTCCCCGCGTCAAAAAAAAAAACTTTTTATAAAGTAAGTTACAAGTCTTAGAAACAATTATTACGTAATTTGACTGCCTCTGTGGCGTAGTCGGTAGTGATACCGCCCGCGGCGCTGGAGGTCCTGGGTTCGATTCCTGGATCGGTCCCAATATTTGTCCACAAATATTTATTTTATTTATTTATTCAATATATTTTACCACATTAAGTTGTGTAGAATATCTGTGAATACTTTAACAACATTAAAACATTTTAACCATTTTTTTTTTTCAAATATATACATGAAACCAATCAAGTATATTGTAATCAATGTACTAAATTTTATCAAGTACAGATTTATTCACATTAATTTAAATATCATTGTGTAGTGAACAGAGTAATGAAATTAAGTAATGGCCCAAGCGTTGATTTTTTTTTGTTTAACGTGAGGGAAAACCTCATGGACGTTATGCCGGACTCCTACCGACTAAAAAACCTCACGTAACGCCCAACAGCCTGTGGTTGGGAGCACCGGGTAAGCCCTCGGAAGGATGTCCCAGGACAAGCGTTGAATATTTAAAGTGTACCATTAGAAAATATTTAAAACTGATTTAGGGGAAAGGGTTAGAGGTGTAGGGTGCAAGGGGTGTTTTATGTCGAGAGCAAATCCCCACATTCCAGGTACAGCTATTATAGTACCATCCTACATAATAAGTTTGAATTTGAAAACTAAAACGTCTCCTGTCCTGAGACTGTTTTAAGAACCACAACATACATACATCTTAGATCATCTAACCACAGGATGCGCCTTACTTAAGCATTGTTTTCTGCCATTGCACATGACCATTTGGTCTTTTGGCTTTATGATAAGCCTGTACATCAGTACATCATTTTATATGATTAAACTAGTACATTACATTGTAGTTGACTGTACAATAACAATTAACACACAACAGCCATTACGCGTTTGTCGATTAATACATTTTTAAATGCAATGAAATTTTATATGTCTTTGTGTTTCCCCCTTCACTTGTATGAAAACTGGCAGAATATTTTTGTATGCGGTGGTTCGCAAAGGCTAGTCCCGTGTTATATGGTCTAAGACATACATACATAAAATGCTCCCATCATTCATACATTCTGCTTTATGCCGACGATATAAGCATTCATGGAATCGTTCGAGACGTGTCTGACGCTCAACGGTTGCAGGATTATCTGCATAGGTTTGAAACTTACTGTATTCAAAACAAGCTTTAGTTAAGTGTGTCCAAGTGTTTTCACGTGACTTTCTCACGTCGCACAACATTGATCAATTATGAATACACACTATTGGGTATACTACGCCAAATCGAATGCCAAATAATCGAACGTTCAAAATATCGAACGTTCAATATATCGACCGTTCAAAATATCGAAGATTACAATATCAATGTCCGATATATTAAACGTTCGATATTTTGAACGTTCGAGTATTTGGATGTTCGATTATTTGGCATTCGATTTGGCGTAGTATACCCCTTTTGTTTGATCAACATTTAGATTATATAGTTAATAAATTAATAGTTTAAAAAACTCGCTTTTAGCACGCACAATTTTTTTTTATTTTATACTTTTTTCGTATCCAATTCAGCAAACCCTTTTATTTAATACCCATATCATGGGGGTGCATTTCAAATAGCCAATCCGCCATCTTGGATATCCGTCATGTTGGATTTAAGTAACGTGAAAATTTTTTTTCGGATTCCTGACAGCAAGCCCTTTCATTTGATACCCATATCATGGAGGTGCATTTCAATAGACTGTCCGCCATCTTGGACGCGCGCCATATTGGATTTAAGTCACGTGACTATTTTATCGTATTTTTTTACAGCAAACCCTTCCATTCGATACCCATATCATGGGGGTGGATTTCAAACAGCCAGTCCGCCATTATGGAGAGGCCGCCATTTGGATTTGTAATGACGTTTTATAGCTAGTCATAATATTGTCATCAGAACTCAGAGCGTGTGCAAAATTTCAGCCTGATCGAAGGACGGGAAGTGGATCAAATTAACATTCCAAGATTTTCTTACACACATAGTTAGAAGTGAAGCTAATAGAAGCGTGTTAAAAAAGCATCAAAATCTCTGGGTTTCATGTTAAGAGCTACAGCCTGTTTTCACACTCTGAAACCAGTAAAAATTTTATATTGTTCGTTCGTGCGCAGTCATCTAGAATACTCATCTCAGGTTTGGAACCTTCAATATGAGATTGATTTACAAGTCGCGTATTGAGAGTGTCTAGAGAAAGTTTCTGTGTTGTCTAGATTATAGGATACTGCAATATTCCATTGACTACGCGCATCGATGTAGGAGGTATCACTTCTTACCTCTGGAAGTGAGGCATACTATTGGCGACATTACTTATAAGTATCGCAAATGGCCGCGTTTACTGTCCGGAGCTCTTAGTAAATGTGTCATTGCGTACCAACCTACTAAGTTTCCGCCAGCGACCATTATTAACGGTTCCATTCGCGTCTACCAATAATAGATGGAATACCTTTTCTATAAGAAGTACAGCCAATTACCAACTTCAAAAGCATCTTGATATAGACCTATTCTGCACAAGTGTAGCGACTGCTAGGCGTCTTTGTCTTATTCACACTTTGAAAGCGAAGCTGCCACCTGAGTCACGAAGCACTGAATTGTGCTTTTTTCTGGTGTTTTGTTTGTTTAATTATATCGTACTGAAGGCGTTTGGGAAAACCGAAGCAGGGAGATCATTCCACAATCCAAGCGTGCGCGGAAGCATGTCCCTATCGAATCTTACCGTGCGCCAACGCTCCAATTTTATGTAAACTTTAACTTGTTGTACCTACCAATAAAGTATTATTCCACTACCTATTCATTTTTTTTCTATTCTACTCTAGAATTATGTATGCTGCTAGCATATTACTCTAAGATTTATCACCAGCTTGGTCAATAAACTCGCTTGTATTCACTATCAATCAATGCCGATCCTTATCAATGTCAGATAATGCAAGTTCTACAAATTGGTCACGCAGTAACACATTTTGATAAAGGTCAACTTTGATGGGCTAAATTTAGATTCTTAATGTATGAACAAATTTACTTGAGCCAAGTATAAATGAGACTCAAAATGTGGATGTTAACTCTATGTGTGGGACGATATTAAAAAAGTTTTATCGAGGGATGGAAAGTGAGGCGATAAAAAATCTAACTATTATTCACGCTTTTGGGATCTAAAATAGAAGAAATCATTACTTGGGAAACAGGTAACTAGGATATTTCAATTGGACTGTGTGTTTTTATGGTACCGTAACTCGAAATACCCCTTATAGGATCACTTTGTTGTCCGTCCGTCCAACTGTCCATCCGCCACAGACAAGAAAATATTAATAAAATGACAGATTTTTGTACCATGCAGAAATGTAATCCAACTTCATTTTTTAAATATTTTGCTCAAAAAATCGCAACAACGACACTGGCCGGAAATTAAACGGATCTGTACCACCGCCAGACTTTGAAAAAAAGGTATAACTTTACCAAACTAGGACATACTGGAGACACGTTTCATGTGAAACGTGTCTCTAGTATATCCTAATAGTGTAAAAAGTATAGAAAGCTGTCTGTATCTACATACACTACACGACAGGTGTGAAGTTATGTAAGTTTCATCTGATCAATGATGATCTTGGAAAACGTTATATCTCAAATAACAAAATAATGACCAACAATTATTTCTGTCTCTTGTGATTACAAGGTACAAATTTTTGATTCTTACATTGCAGTAATTTGGAGTTTATAGAGGCAGGAGATGATCGTAGTTATTCTTGGACATCATTCCGAGGGCTTAACCGGGGTTCTTGGACATAGGCGATGGCTATCCTAAAACAAAGTCATTTTTATGAATAAACAATGTAATTTCTTCCTTATTTATATGTTTTTAAGTATTAGGAGCCTCCATGTAAAAATGTTTTAAAAAATCATCACACAATTTTTGTCCCGCAAAGAATATCGGGATCAAAAGTATTCTAAGGCCTTCCTAGGATTATAAACTCAAATTGTTCTAAGTATGATTTATATTGCTTCTTCAGTAGTTTAGGCGTGATGCTTATTTGGTATGCAGACAGTCAGACATTTTTTTAAATTACATTTTCTGTTCCAGTATAGATTACAGCTTTTTTTATTAACGTGAGGGAATATCCTTCATGGATGCTATTCCGGACTCCTACCGACTAAAAAACCTCACGTAACGCCCAACAGCCTACGGTTGGGAGCCCCGGGTAAGCCCTCGGAAGGATGTCCCAGGACTCCCAATAGACCTACGGCTACCACTGCAGCCTCGCCTAGGGGGTGGTTCGGGTGCTATCCCGCGTCTTTGGGGGGGTTTCGGCTGTCATCCCGCGTCTTGGGGGGGGGGGGGGGGGGCGTGAATCTCTCACGTCACGCTGTTTTAATACAAGATCAGATTGTGCCGAGTATAATTCGAATTGATTCTCAGTAATTTCGGCGTAATACTTATTCGGGATACAGACAGAAACATTTTCGGCTTTGGTATCGAATATAAAATGCCCAACAAAGAAAAATTTCAAAATATCCTTCATGTACCGATTTTCGATCCTCTACTGTTTTATTATATGGATATAGATTACGCGGCGGGTGTTGCATGCGTCCGCTAGTATGTATTTGTATGTATTTTATTGTAACTTTTACAATAATAGACGCAAGTACAAAAGCATAAATATTTGAACAACACTAGTCATCGACACGCCAATGAAGAAAAATAACAGTAAAACAACAATTGCTGAACAACAGAACAATTTCATTGCAAACTTGTTTACCAGTTTGTATTTACCATCCAATCACAAGTCGAGTATAAAAGAAATAAACATGTGCAGAAAAGATATTATTCTATCTTGTAACTTATAACAAAAAACATGTTTCATTCTGGAAATTTCAATTACTTAATCTTGGTAAGGGCCTTCTTTTTTTGACATCGACTAGCGCACGTTACGCGGTTGCACCCGCGTAATTCCCATTTCCGTGGGAATACGAGAATAAAATGTAGCCTATGTTCACCGCAAAGAGTGTAGCTTAACAACAGTAAAAGTTTTTTTCAAATTGGTCCAGTAGTTTCGAAGCCTATTCGATACAAACAAACAAACGAACGATCAAGTCTTTCCTCTTTCTTGCAAGCACGAGAAAGTGTCACGTTCCGCCTAAGCCGAGCGTGCAAGCAAGAAAACAGAACAAGCGCTGAAGAGGCACACGATCGGCCTAAGCATTCGGCTTCTACCACGTCACTTAAAATTATCGCCCGTAGCGAAACCGACTTCCCACACAACTTCGTTTTTTTTTTGCAACAAACTAAATCTCTGAAAAAGTGGGTAAATGCCCAGTCTTGGGCAGGAAGACCGTGATGGGTGACAAAGTCTGTCCGGAGTCATGGGGATATCCTTCTGATAGCCAGGACTCTCGGCCATAGGCAGATGGAAGCAGTCTCGCATAACATCCAGGCAATGCAATGCAACCAATTTGTTTATTGGTATAAACTTTGGTATAAACTTTATAAACTTTATTGGTATCTTATAGAATTACAAAACAGTGTTTTTGATTGGGAGCTCCTTTTAAGTGCATATGCACTTGTGTTAGGAGATCCCGCTCTTCCATAACAATAAACAAATTTTTTACTTATACAATGATGATATCCCGCAAAATCGTACACAATCACAAATTGCAACAAAATACTTAATCAAAAATTACATAGGTACGTAAGTACTCAGTTTAATTATTATAAGATATGCGTGAGTAGTGTACGCGCATGTGTGTTTGTGTGTGCGTGTGTGTGTGTGTGTGTGTGTGTGTGTGTGTGTGTGTGTGTGTGAGTGTGTGTTGTTTATTTCCTCTTTATAATATGAGTGAGAAGATGAAGTTATTTTTAAACTATCGCGGTTTTTTTCACTCATACTTATAGAACTCGGGACTTCACGCGAAACACATTTACTTACGTTTTCACACCGACGTTTCGAGCACGTTGCAGCACCCGTGGACTGAGGCGAGGATCGACGAAAACCATGAAGTAACTTCTTGTCAAGCTAATGTTACAACGAAGGATAAGGCCGGCGACACACTTCACTCACTACGTCAGATTTAATTGGCACAGTTTTACGTTCAAGTTTATTAATCACTGCATTCCACATCCCGGAGAGCTTATATATCCATCATCCCTATTGAAATTTTTGTGTTTTCTTATTTCAATGGCTTCATAAACTTAAATACTTGTTATATTACTAACCATTTCTTATTGCCCATAGATTGTTGCCTTCTTACTGATGATGCACTGTCAACACATCTTATGTGGAGGAGTACCCGACTACACAATAATCAATAGAGACATTAAAACACAGGAGATGGCAAACGGTGGTCTATTGGGAGGAGGGTTACTTAAATTCTTTAAATAAAAACTTTTTTTTAAAATATGAATTTCTTTTTTTGGTTGAAATTCTGTGTAGGCACCAGTTTAGTACATACATACTAAAGCAGGCACAATTTGATAATGTTTATAATCGACTTCAAAAAAAGATGAGATTCTCAATTCGTCTGTATTTTATAAAGTTTTATTTAATTATCTTAAAAAGGACGTGATAATTACGTTATTTATTTCTTTTAATTTATATACTTATACTAATGAAGCATAACGCAACCCTTAATTTGAGATATTGAAAGTGTTGTAGTGTAGAAATTAGAGACAATCTCCACCTTGGCTTACCTACTTATAATTCAAGAGAACCTTTGAATGTAAGGGTTATTCTTAAGATGAGATAACTCTCCCACCCGAGTTCCGGACTTATCTTCGCCCAAAACTTCCGGCCTTCACGACCGAGGGCCTGAGAACGGTGGGAATGCTGCTCGCCCACCTTATAGAAGCAGGCCCAAGACGGGTGGCGCGACGTGAGAGATTTACGCACCGCCATAAACCCCGAACCAACCCTCAAGACGCGTTATAGTACCCGAACCCCTCAGTGAGGTCGCGATGGTGGCCAAAATCTGTCGAGAATGCTGAGACCTTATTTCGAGGACTTATACGGAGTTGCCGGCCTTATGCAATGGTAGATCACAGTGTGGTTTTAGTCGGTAAGAGTCCGGCATAGCATCCATGATTGATTTTCGCACATAAAAAAGGATCGCACTAAGCTGGTGTGTTTGCTTCATTAAATAAGATGCAGCGCGAGTGACCGCCTCCGGTGTTGCAATTCCCATAGGCGGTGACCACCAGTATATCTGGTGGGTCGTATGCTTGTCTGCCACCTTTGTGGTATATGAAAAAAAGAAGAGATTAGGTAATTTTATACTGGTCTACAAAATATCGATACGACGTACGATTAATTCTAGAACTCATCCTTCCGTACAGCACTCTTCGAAGCCTAAGTCATGTTCACCTATAAATGGCACAGGCAGGTAAACGTGAAACAAAACCATGTATCTGAAGCGCTCGTGGCCCCGCGGACTCAGTGTTCTGTAAACGATCACTGCAGTAAGCAACATTTACTATGGCCGGATATGGATGGGTGACCACCACGTGGACCACTTTGTGACATTTATTTACGAGCGTTTCCGTGCTTCGGAAGGCACGATAAGCCGTTGGTCCCGGTTGTCAGTAAAATGACAGTCGTTAAGCCAAGTTGAAGGCCTTACGGGGGCGGCTTGAAAAATTTCAACTGTGGGTCGTCACAACCTGCGCCCAGGTCGGCAGCGCGTGTGTAGCGCCTCTGGTGTTGCAAACGTCTATAGGCTACGGTTACCAACCTTCCGGTGGGCCGTAAGCTTGTCTGCCACCTAAGTAGTATAAAAAAGGATGATACCTACAGTAAGGTCAATAAATCAATCAAATCAGCAAATAGCAGTCCACTTTTGGACGTGAGGTCTACGTCCAATGTACGCCACACCGCACAGTCCTGCGCCTCCCGCATCCAGTACCTTCTTGCGATATTTTCGAGGTTGTCGGTATATTCTGTCGAATGGTCCTGTCGAATTACCTTTTTAATATCGAGCAGGACTGCAATAGGCTGATTTCATTGATAGATAGATGCCTAGAACTTAAATTAACGGAATAGCAATAAGAAGGTTTTCCAGCCTCGTCGCGCAGCTAAGTTTGGCGTGCCTGTTTATGAATAAAAGGAGAGATCCGCTCTGTGGTTCACTAAACCTCGCAGTATATTTTAGCACAGAAAAGCATCATGGTCATCTGAAGTCCTCTCTGCTGTGTCCCATGACTGGGGCTTGTCCCAGTCTCGTTGAAACTGGGGTTATCTCAATCCAATTGATAATGTGTTAAACGAGACTGCTTCACTTTGTCTGTACTCTCGGAGAGTGTAAACAAAGCAGCGCAGTGTCGTTTCGGCATCGGGGTTTTTTAATACGTGGGTTCAAGGGCACGGCAGCGGCATAAAAGTGACACTTGGTGACTAATCTAAAGGATGTATATTTTATTTATTTTTCTAGTGATATTGAAGATCTGGCTAAGTGCGATACTACCTGGTGACAGACAGATAAACTGACAGCGAAGTCTCAGTAATTTTTAACCGTTGGGTACGGAACCCTTAAAAGAGTTACAGTATTGATATCTGGTACAATGACAACTACTTTTCTTAGTTTACGACTAAAGTTATTCAGTAATCAATATCATTAATTAATATATATATTAATAATACATAATAAAATCGTAACAGGTCGCTGTCTGTACATGGAAGAAAAATAAGAAAAATATTATAGGGGGGCTTTATGAACGCAATAGAACCCAAACAATTATTTTTAGATTTTTTGTCTGTTTGTCTGTATATCTGTATGTCTGTATGTCTGTACGTTTGTGCACGCTAATCTCAGTAACCGCTAACTTTTGTACCACATCCTTGAAGACTGTTTTAAGCCGTATATGGCTTTATTTAATTTCAAAACTTTTCCATGCTTATTACAATCAAAACATTCAGGTATTTCCATGAAAATGACTTCCTCAAGATTACTGTTCAAGAAGGCGGTTGTTACATCCAAATGTGTGATATCATATTTAAATTTTCCAGATAAAGCAAAAAGTATTCTTAATGTGGTGTGCTTAACTACTGGAGAAAATGTCTCATCATAGTCCACACCTTGTACTTGGGTGAAACCCTTAGCCACTAAACGAGCACGGTAACGCACTTTATTGTCAAGTTCATATTTCTTTTTGAGTACCCACTTGCATTGTACAATTGAACCACTACTAGGAGCTTCTACAAGCTCCCACGCACTGTTTTCTTCGAAGCACTTAAGTTCGTCACTCACTGCTTATAACCAAAGGTTGCGTTCAGGACCCTGTAAAGCTTCCTTCAAGGATAACCCTGTTGTGTCATCAATCACTCTTGCAGCCATACTGGCGCTCTCACAATATCTCTTTGGCTTATTTCTGGTTCTCTGTGGCCTTGTGTGAATTTCTTTGTTTTCAGTTTCACTATCTACCTTATCTTGAGGCTCCTCCACATCCTCATACTCACTTAAGGATGAATTCAATGATAATTTTTCATCATCATTCCCCACTGAATGCAGATCTTGCTTGAGTTGATCTTCGCATTCGGGAATCTGTGTTTCTTTTTCGACAACTTCTATGGTAGCATATGAATTTTCTTTTTCTACAACAATGGCATCCCTACTTGTTGTAATGCTCCTAGTTTTCGGATCATATACTCTATAACCTTTGACATTTTCAGGAAAACCAACTAGAATACATTGATGTGATTTTTTGTCCCACTTTGTCCTCTTTTCTTTCGCAATGTGTACCATGACGATACTTCCAAATATCCTTAAATGGCTTAAATCAGGTTTCACACCACTCCATACTTCATATGGTGTTTTGCCATCTAATCCAGAAGAAATGGTACGATTGTGTAGGTATACAGCTGTACTTGTGGCCTCTGCCCAAAACTTTTTTTCAAGCTTGGCATCAAAGAGTAAGCATCTCGCTTTCTCCACCACGGTTCTATTCATACGCTCACATAAACCATTTTGTTGAGGAGTATAGGGGTTTGTTTTCTGATGTATAATTCCATTTGCATCAAGGTAGTTGTCAAATTCCTTGTTACAAAACTCCAATCCATTATCACTTCTTATGGATTTTATTTTCCTTCCTGTCTGGTTCTCAACCATTATCTTAAATTGTTGAAAAAACTTAAAGGCATCATTCTTATTTTTTAAGAAATAAATGTATGTCATTCTACTGTAGTCGTCAATGAATAATATGAAATATCTGGAACCTCCTAAAGATGCTGTGTCCATTGGTCCACAAAGGTCTGTATGAATCAATTTAAGTAATTCATCACTCCTTGTACTTGTGTAAGTAAAAGGTAGCCTTGACTGCTTGCCTTCACAACAAACACTACAATTTGATTTGCAAATTGACACCTTATCTTCCAGCTCTAATCCATTAACTGCGTTTTTCATTTGATTTAAATAATTGCTGTTCAAATGACCTAGCCTACGATGCCATATCTCTCCGCTTGCCACAGTCACCGCTGAAAACCTATCCATTGGTTTAAAAGGCAAATTCAATTTATAAACACCATCTGTAAGTATAGCAGTTGCCACTAACTCACCATTCCTGTTGTATATATCACAGCCCTTTTCTTTGAAATTCACTTTGTTGCCTTTACTTATCAGCTGGCTTACGGAGAGTAAATTTGTTGTGAGGTTGTTTACACAAAACACTCCCTCAACCTTCACATCATATTCGCAATTATTGGCTAAAGTCACTATTTGCACATCACCAGAACATATTACTGGAACTTTTGTTTTGTTTGCAATTACAATCTCTTGATTGATTTCTTCAGAACGATTCATTATCCAATTTTCGTTCGTAGTCAAATGAACACTCACGCCCGAGTCGACATACCAGTCATATTTGCTAAAACCAGTACTCAGAAATACAGCAGAAAAGGCGTTAGTCTGCTTTCTTTCATTTTTATTCGACTTGGAAATAATATCTGGGCATTGCGATTTATAGTGTCCTGTTTGTTTACATTTGTAGCATCTGACAGTGACATTCTTGACGTTTGGCTTACACCCGCCATCTTTGCCTCCGCCGATAATAGACTTCCGGCCTTTCCAGTGCTTCGATGCCGCGAATGCCGAGTCAACATGACTAATTTCTGTCAACTCATTTCCGGTTTCGGTCAATCCGGTCTCCATGTCAAGAAGCTTACTTTTAATGGCGTCTGTTGTAACTTGGATTCCAGAATGCTCGATAGCCATGATCATAGGAGCATATTTTTCTGGTAATCCAGCCAAAAGTAATGATCCGATCCACTCGTCACTAATGCCAAATCCTGTTCCTTGCAATCTTTGTCCCGTTTCGATAATTTGGGTGACGTACGAGATCATGGAACTGCATTTCTCGAGTCGTACTGAAATCAAATTACGTAGTAAGCCAATTCTTCTTGTGAATCCTGAATCATCAAAAAGCGATTTCAGTTTTTGCCATAATTCTTTTGTAGTTTCAACATTTCTTATATGAACATACAAAGAGGGATCTATGGTGAAAATCAATTTCGCTTTTGTTTTAGCATCATTTTCTGCGACAACTTCTTTTTCTGGTTTGATGCAATCTATCATCCCTTCTAGAACTAAGAAGTTTTCAGCCGCGAAGAGCCACTCGTCGTAATTGCATCTTCCCTTCAGCTTAGGAACATTCACGATGTAATTTGCTGCCATGTTGAATAGACGCTCTCAACATGTACACCACAGCCGCGGTACTTGAATATTCGCCCGTTACACTATTATCCACAAATAGTTTTTGCTTTTTGCAAATTTCTTTTAATCCTACTGCGAATTAGTTGTAAATCGTCACAAAAAAACTTCGCGATTATTATTTGGACATAGAAAATAGCCCATAACCTAAAATGAAACTCACGGGTTCAAAGGGAAACGAGAAGTAAGTTTATTTGCCATAGACAGACAACCTAATACATTTTTTTTTAAATAGTTTAAGTACATGGGTTTTGATACTATAACAACACCGCTCTTATAAAAAAATGCCGCATTTTGATAGTGAATCTGAATTTATAATTAACCTTGTAGAGAGCAACCTAAAATTTCTCAATTTTATTCTTCATATTAATATGTTTAACATACATTTCACCAATTAAGTTTTTATTTTAGTTAAACAAGTGTTTTTGTATTTTGTACTTCACTGTACCTCTTGTCACGCACACGAAGTCACTGTGTTTATACGAGGTTTACCCACACATAGGGCCGCGCGCAAAGATGAGTTGAACTTACTATACCAACAACTAAGAAGCACAACGTTACTATGGTAACCATGCGAAATAAACTTGGTAAAATGAAAAATCACTGTACTTTCAGAATAAGTACAAGTTATTCTTAGTATAGTCTTATCATCATCTCCCCTGGGCGAGGCCTCAGTGGCGGCCGTGGGTCTGTTGGGAGTTCTGGGATGGGACATCCTTCCGAGGGCTTTCCCGGGGCTCCGAACCACAGGCTGTTGGGCGTGACGTGAGGTTTTTTAGTCGGTAGGAGTCCGGCATAACATCCATGAAGATTTTCCCTCACGTTAAACAAAAAAAAAAAAACATCATACAAAAAAACTGCAAAAAAAAAATCACGTTTGTTTTACAAGAGCCCTCCGTAATCCTCCCCTTTTTTCTGATTGTAGTATTTTTTGTAATAGCGAAAACAGAAATACACCATCGTTGAAAATTTTAAGCCCTCTAAATATCACGGTTGCTGAGATCCAGCCTTATGGCGGGCAGACAGACAGACAGACAGCAAAGTCTTATTAATAGGGTCTCGTTTTTACCCCTTGGATACGGAATCCTAAAATCTATCAAGAAAGAACGATTGCGTACAGCTGCTCTCTTTACTAGTCTATCATTACTCATTGAAAGTTTCGAAATTTCGAAAGAGAACGAAATTTAACAAGGAAGCCGTGAGATCGTTTTCACCAGACTGCCCCTCTCTAACACGTTTATTGTGAAAGTGAAAGTTCACTCCGATAGACGTTGTCATTTTTGTTTTAAATCAAACTTTAAACAGATGATCCACGTGACGTAGTGACATAGTTTAATGCGACAGAGTCACAGCTACAGACAAAGTATCGCCATAAGCCCCTCTGCACTCTATTTTATAGAGAGGGGCTAAAAGCAGAAAGGAATTCTGACAAAAAGAGTTTAATAACAAAGTGACTCTTTATTTCATACATTTTAAATAATGAATCCTCCACCGGTTTGTGTCATGTCTCCAGACTGGTCAAACACTGGGCCGCCTGGACATCTTGAGCATTCGCAGTGTTTAATCAGAAGGTATGCAGCTAGCTGTAAGAAAAGAAACCAATTTAAAATTATAAAAGAAAGCAAAAAAAGAAAAATATTTATTCTTTTCTCAGCAAGGACACATAATACAAGTAAATACATAATACATGAAACTTAAAGATATTAACATGAATATCCCTGCATGAGACAGAAATGGTCCCTAGCTCAGCTTTAATGCTACTTCGCATAATATTAGCGAGTTAGCGCTGGTATTCTGCTAGGGCCAAGGGCCAGTGAAAATACGGCCAAATAGACTGCCAAAAAACAAAAACATTTCTAAATAGTCACTTCCTGATCCGCACCAGGCACTGATCTGTATTTGGTACCAGTAACTAAAGAGGCCCACACACGCACAACAATCTTGATAAAAAAAAAAGATGATTGTTCAATAAATTGACCGTGTAGGGGTCACATTGAGGTTTGTCTCGGACCTAAATTATATTGAAGCAATGTTACTGAGTCAATATTACCGTTGGCGCATGGGACCTCTCAGGCTAACACATTATCCAGAGATAAATACAAACTATTATCATCATTACCACATGAAAAACAATATACAAATGTTATGTGTGGTAGTTAAGTAGGTACCTATCTTACTATTTCAGCAAGAAAGCAATCAGAGTATTGCTTGGCAAAGAGGAGCAGAGAACGTTGGAGGCGACACTGTGCTCTTCCCGAAACCTAACTATTATTATCCATTTTATGATAAAATATATGAAACGATAATCCGTCGACCAACCATCTATGCAACGCTTTGATGAACAAGAATGTTGATCTAAGCACTTCCACAATATAGCCAACATGCAAAACCCCAGTTCGTCTCTAGACCCCTTCGCCAAGCCGCAAAAAATAACTTAAAGGCAACTTTAGATCATGCTAGAAATACATACTTAGGTAAGCAATTAAAATGTTCATAGTGCAACCACGTCCAGCACCAAACATTAAATTTAATATGGACACAGCTCATACATAGAACTTTAATGTGCCATGATCCATCATAAATAGATAAATCATAGCACAATACAAATCAAATTACTTAATAATATCGAATGCTCTATTATATTGTAGCAAACAAGAGCCAACATAAACATAAAATTACTAATTTAAGTTGAACAAAGTTACAATTTATAATATTACTTATAAAGGGGTCCCGGTACGATCAATTGGCAACCGTCATGCACGCCAAACATCATGTGTACATATACGTCCATGCACAGACACATGCAAAGACATCACGCACATTGAAGCAGCTTCCATTCATATCTAACGTGATTGACAATTGCACGGCATGATCGCGTCCGGAGCCCATTAGTTGAATTGTCTATGGTGGTGAACGAATGAATGAATGACAAATATGCGTCGCGGGGTTTTCATTGCGTTTTGAATAAGTTTAACAATTTACTTGTCAAAAAGAAAAGCAAAGAAAATGCTAAGTGAAAAATAAATGCAAATACCGATTGAATATTAAGAAAGGTAAGGTTTAAGCTTTTGTTCATTAAGTAAATGTTGTTTTAACTTCCTGTTATATGTAAAAACTGACCTCGAAGCACGGAGAGGTGGCGGCAAGTTATTCCAACACCGAGTACTTCTTATTATGACTCACTCCAGAGGAATCACGAATTTGTGTAAAACTTCTATTTTTTTTTTAAAACTGTGCCGTCTGGGGACCCCCTTCAGGAACTAATAGAGAATTGCGAACCTGGCCGCACCCTTTTTTGCTTGTAGCAGGGTCGATTCACACTACACACACAACATTTCGTTACGTGACGATTGACGAGGTACAAGTAAACGCCCAAATTTCACCTTATAGCCCATCCAGACTTTCTAGAAGGCGACGGGAGGCGAGGCGAGTGCGAGAGTGAGGACGGGCGCCTCGCCTCCTGCGCCGATCCGTGTCGGATTTTGGAACGGAGTCAAAGGACGCGAGGGGACAAGGTTAGGCGACCATGCACACTCTCACGCTCGCTCATTCCGTTTCCGTTTTGACTTTATTTTTTAATTAAATGATATAAACGCAAGACATTATAATATTGATAAGCAGATAAAACCACTAACCCAGTGACTTGAATTACATTCATTTTGTAAAAGACAGAGCAGGCAACTGTATAGACCGAGAGTGTCGAGAGCCTCCAGGAGGCGCCTAGCTAAAGTCAGGCTGGGCTATTATAGTTTTATGTCCCACGGAATAAGTCCACGGATTGGTGAGTCTAGATCCGGACTAAATGAAAATATATTCATGAAAATAATAAAATAACAGATATAAATATCCTCACCATAATAATATAGTTGATATTTGCTGCAAAAGTCATATTTAATGGCAGTTGATACTCTGATAGTTTTCACAGAATGCGTTTCTTTTTATATATACTTTTACTGATAAAAAGCAAATACCACATTGATTAAATATAAACAACTATTTATTGAATGTAATAATAACGCAGCTGTTTCAATACCAATATGAAATCAAAATCAAGCTTTCTTTTTAATATCAATAAGTTCATCAATGTTCAGTTTTGCAACTTCGTGCTCGCGCATATCAGTAAAAATAACTTCAAAAATAACATAACCTAACCTCTTACATAGGTACCTACTCTGAATGCAAGGAGGACGTACATCGATGTTCTCTTTTTAAAAATACATATTACTAATAATATAAATGCGTAAGTTTGTGAGTTTTGGATATTCGTTACTCTTTCACGATCTCACGATCGAACGGCTGAACCTCTGAAAATCCCTGTACTAAATTTCAGCCTCATCCACGCTGAAATTTGGTACAGGGATACATTATAGTCTTGGCATCGGTGTAGAAGGATTAACTGAACAACAATTTTACTTTTTATTTATGCGAAATTGAATTCAAAATACAGGGCGTCCCACGACTATGCCACATGGAGGGAAAGTACCTTGAATATTGTAGATGAAACATTTTACTGAAAGAGGACATTATTTTAATTTAAAATACAATTTAAACTACATTCATAGATTTTTAAATAATTACATAGTTGAGCCGGAAATCGAACCTGCTACACGAGAAAAAATAATTACCCTGTAGCTTTATCATACCGATCGAAAGGCTTTATGATAAGTATTATTTTTTTGCTAAATAACATGGTGTCAGAAATAAAAGGAAGACCATGAACATTAACATTAAAAAAAAACAATTTATTAAATGCTCAAATCATCAAATACAAAGTCGCACTCATTTGATTATTTCACTCTCTGTCGTTTTTAGGGTTTCGTAGCCAAATGGCAAAAACGGAACCCTTATAGATTCGTCATGTCTGTCTGTCTGTCTGTCTGTCCGTCCGTGTGTCACAGCCACTTTTCTCCGAAACTATACGGCCTATGCTATTGACACTTGGTCACTAGATGTATTCTGTGAACCGCATTAAAATTCTTATATAACACTAGAAAAAAAGCAGTAAATTTTGGGGGTACCCATACTCAGAACTGAAACTCAATTTTTTTTTTTCATCACACCCATACCTGTGGGTTGTCTATAGATAGGTCTTCCAAAATGCTGTTGAGGTAGAGGAAGAACTTTTATATTATGTTACTTGCTGCTACGAAACCCTTCATGGGCGAGTCCAACTCGCACTTGGCCGGTTTTATTTGATCTTGTTGTGGTGGATATTTAGAATAATACGTCTAAGTTCTGTTTGTAGCTTTGTAGCTCGCGGACATTTTCATACTGTTTCTTGTAAACTAAAATTAATACAAAATCATAACCCCATAAAAAATTTAACGCTGTCAGATCTGGGGATTTCGGCGGCCATCTTATTTGTCCATTTGTCCCGATCCAGGGATGAAAGTCTTCATTGAGATAGTCCTTTGTTCTGTGAGTGTTATGAGCCGGAGAAACATGAATAAAATAATTATAATAGGGAAATGATGCGTACTTATCAAGTGGGTACATTTAATAGTAATAGGTAGGTAGTTAGGTACTTATGAGAATGTCAGTTGTATGCAATGTCAGCTTTTCATTTTTCTGAACAAAATTTCACTTCAAATGTTAAAATTCATGGTCTTTCTTTTATTTCAGACACTATGTTACAAAGCAAAAAATAATCCTTATGATGATGCCTTTCGATCGGTATGATAAAACTACATGGTAATTATCTTTTCTCGTATAGCGGGTTCGATTTCCGGCTCAACCATGTAATTATTTAAAAATCTATGAATGCAGTTTAATTTGTTTTTAAAATAAAAATATTGTCTTCTTTCAGTAAAATGTTCCATCTACAATATTTAAGGTACTTTCCCTCCATGTGGCATAGCCGTGGGACGCCCTGTATAATTATTCTTCTGAATAGGAACATAGCATTTTATTTTAGGAGTCCCAACAGAAGTGACAGCGGCGTAATTTGGCAGAGGCCTACGTAAAGTAGTAGACTGCTACAGGTTGATTTAATTGATTGACCAGTGGTGACCTTTGAATGATCCCAACAAGGCTGATGAAGGTCAGAATGTAATTAGAATTACATCTGCCGCCTACACGGTTACAAGAAAGGTCAAGTTGGTTGGGACACTGGCATACATCCTTGAAGCAGATGCTTTTGAAAAGGGTTTCGGGTTCGGTAGAGAGTTTCGCTGAATTGTGAGGCTTTAAAGATGACCAGATGGAATCCCGCCAGACGGACCGAAAACACAGAAAGGCTAGTGCAAGACCGAAGAAGAAGAAGACTATTAAATTAGATCGGTACTATTTTTTTTTTGCAGTTTTGCAGCCAGTCCTTTTCTGAAACAGCGTGACAATCGCTAGTCTGCCGAGCCCTCCACGCGATTCTCATAATTTAATAAAAGAATGTTTAGGAAGTGGAACACTGTTGAATACAGCATAACAAATGATTCTGCTTTTGTCATGAATGATGCTCATGAATGAAGCGCCCAGAGTGTAAATTATGTGCCTACACTAAAATCTGATACAGCAATACAGACAGACAGACGTCCGTCTGTTCCGACGAACGAACAGCGCTGTCTCAGTAACAGGTCTCGATTTTACCCTTTGAACGCGGGACCCTAAAAAAATATTTTCATTGTTTTGTACCTACTTAATACGTAATCGTCGAATGCATTCAGTACATTGATTTGTTGATATTTAACATAAAGATTTTTACAAGACAAAGTCGTAATAGAAAAAAGTAATTATGTAAATAGCATTAACAGTAAATATTTATTTTATGACGATGTTTTAACAACCTGTGCACAAATTATTTTCATCAAGAAACATTGTGGTTTGAATAACGATAGAGTCGGGTTCTTTATCTCTGGCTTAAAGCTTTAACCTTGGGGTTCGTTACCCCTGGTTATGTACCTTTAGGCACAGGAAGAGGCTTATTTCGAAATTTAAAATAAAAAATATCTTTGCTAAGCCAAATGCTTGGATTAGCAAAGAATATGGCGTCAATCAGAAGTCAAGAGCTCATCACAACGCTCATCCAAAAGAATATTGACATAATTACCAAAAAGTCGAAAATGAACCTATTACGTGGGACAAATCCTAAAATGTTCAAATGTGGGCATTATAGTATAATGGGCATATAGTATACCCCTTCAGGGATAAAGGCGTGACCATAAATGTGTGTTTGTATTATCAACTTATTGTCAACGTACTAGATGGGTCCCCTATACAATATTAATGTCATTATTACTGATATATCCTGTAATTATCTTCTTGTAAACCAAACATCAGTAGACACCAATGCACTATCAATCAAAATATTTTTTTTGTTAATGCCGTACTAAGTATTAATTATGTTCAGTGAATTATTAAGTGTGCAAGCGTCATAGGGGAGGCCACAGTGGTAGTCAAGGTCTGCTAGGAATCGTGGGGTCATCCTTCCGGGGGCTTACCAGGAGCTCCCAACCGTAGGCAATAGATAAGGAACGTGTGGTTTTTAGTCGGTTCCGTAATAGCCTCCGCGTAGGATTTTTCTACCGTTAATCAAAAGTGCAAGAGCAGTTCCGCCTTACGCTCTTGTACTCTGGCGACGCGCTCTCGCTGTCGCCACGCTTGCCTCTGATATTCAGTTTGAGGCCTAAGCCATAGGTCACAGCATAGAACAACATGACCTATGACTTTTATACTGGTGGCGTCGCTCTATGGGCCACAATAAAAGATTTGCCAGTGGCGCGAGCGATTTCTAACCTCAAAATGTCAAATTCTAACCTCAAAATGTCAAAACCAATGAAACCACCTCAGCCTGAGTTCATGCCCTGACATCAGAAATATCCCTTTCTTGCCCGTGGTATTACCAGTGGTACTAATGGTAGTACCACGAGTAAAAAAATTACAATGATCGTATTTTTTTAGATAATCAATGATTTGAAAATCTTATGCTGGGTGTACATTTGTGACATAACAATGGATCGTACAGCGTATTATTAAACACACCGCAACCTCACCCCTAAAACAACTTCCCCCTATCTAAACTGCCTTCTACAGTAACAGTTAGATACTAGTCAGATATTCCTAAACTTCGAACAATTCGCCCACAGACTCCATTTAATTTTGATGCAGTTATTAACGCCCGGCCAAAATCTATGACTTATAAACCTGACAATTTTTGGGTGAGGTGAGCCATATAATGTACCTAAGCACGCATTAAGAAAGTTAAAAAAGCTTTTTGGAAAGTTCCACCCCTAATTAGATTAAATAATGGATTAAAGTTTACGGAAATATGTATTGGGCAAAGTAATATACCTATTATAATCTTATATATAAAAATGAATCGCAAAATGTGTTGGTAAGCGCATAACTTCAGAACGGGTGGACCGATTTCACTAATTCTTTTTTTGTTATGTAAGGCATTGTCTGGAGAAGGTGTGATGGGAAGCCCGTAGCTGAGCCCGCCACCCATTTAATATTGTTGCGATCGTCTAGTTAACCTATAAATTTATAATATACCTTTGTGAAACTACATTCTAGGTCCCCTTTAAATTTAGCCTCACAGACGTATTGCATGTTAAAGCGATTGAATTATTAAGATATAAAACAATACACGAATACTTAACACTCTCTTATTAGAACACTCGTAAGAAACCTTTGTCCTACAACTCATTTTTGTCTCATTAAAGAATGAACTCTGTTAATATTCAACTCAGATCAATGATAAACTTTGTGTGATTCAATTCAACTGTAATAAATGAAGGATTAAAATTCAAATGCTTAGTAATTTGAATTTCTATCGACTAATACCTAAATTTGTGTAAACAAGTTTCTGAAAGCTTGTCTTTTGAGATATGTAAAACCTCTCGATAAACACTCCTGTGTATTAGTAAGACACGTAATTCACTTTCAAATATATTGTATATAGAATAACAAGTGGTTTCAGTGAGTATAATGTTTACACAAAAAGGTATCTGGCATCAAATATATAACAGATAACCTTGCCTTATGTAAATGCCTGAGCATTTATGTCAATTGTGTTATGTATGTTTTTTGTTCTTTATTGAGGTACCTCATTTGTTATATTTGTATATGGCAGTTGTACTGCAAACATTCGGGCTTGGGTTTCTATAAGAGTTTGTGGGACTCTTATTATGCGTAATCGTATATAGGCCAGGTCTGATTAGAAATGAAATTACTCAAAAATGGTATGAGGATTTGATTCGACAGATCAGCTTCTATATCTCTGATAAGGAAACGTATCTGAGTATGATCAAATCCATAGTAAGAGAAATAAAGGAAACATACACAGAATATTCACATTTGTCTTGTTATTATATTTCCTCTCAGAATATAATAGTTGAAATAAAACCTCCTCTGTGACATTTCCATTTCCAGAAGTATGTCGAATAAGTCTCTGTCTTTTGGGCCCATGTCATTTGTCTTAGGAACATTTGGAAGAAAAGAAATACGTCACAGAGAATATTTACCTCGACTAGTGAAAAGATTCAGTATATAAATTTCCAATATAGCCCTTCAGTAACCATAATTCAAAGAAAGACTAAAAAAATACTAAATTCATTGATCTGAGTTATTTCTCTAAGACTTCCCTAAACTTCTACTATTGAACCTACAAGTAAATCGAGAATATAGCTGTCACTAATAATTTAAATCGCATCCATACTTACTGATTTTTCTTACTTATCGATATGTCAGCACACCAAATAAATCTAGTATAAACACCAACAACAGGTTCAAGGAGATTAGGTTACCAATAAAACAAGATATTAGGGCAATAAATAATATATCGTGTATTCAAGAATATTAAAATTTTAACTGAATTTTATATTTGAGTTGGTCAAGTATTTATTTAATTTGGTGAATTAAACGTTCGCAAAAATGGATTATTTGGAGACCATTTTTATTTTAGAGAAAACAATAAATCTATTCAGGACTTCGATTTATATAATTATCTCCACATAGAGATAAATTATACCCAAATTCCATTACTATGTTCGTGGTATTAAGAAAAAGGAATTTGGTAGCAAAAAACTTAAAACCGTAGAACAGCCTATATACAATATAATATGTATGATAAAATATCCCTATGTAATACTGATTTTACGATGGTAAAGATCATTGCCTAGTTTGGTATTAATCAAATAGATCTTTTTATTAAAAGATTGTTAGTAACTTGTAAGAATATCATTAAACACTTATTAAAGATTTTGGGTCTCATTCGCGTATAAGTGATCTAATTTATTAAAAAAAATTATAACTAAATGATTACAACAAGAATAAAATCCAATCTAAACTACACACTACAATTGCTGTTTATCTTAAATTTTGATAAATGATTGAAACCTTTAACAATAAATTTAGACTCTATATTCAACTTGTAATATAAGCAACAACCTACAATTCAGAAATTACTCTATTGATTCACTCAGTAGTAAATTACGCCACGAGAACAATTAATTGATTTGAAAGCCCTTAGTAATGAATTAACATATTTTATACACAGACAAATTAAACAAAAGAAATAGTATACAAAATAAAAATAAAATAGAAATCAGTATCTACATTACCTCTTCGTCCTAATGTTGCACTGAATTTAATTCTCTTACATAAAAATAATTTAAATAGAACCAACACTAAAAAGGACGATTATTTAATCACAATAAATTTTACAACACTACACAACTTAAATTTAGTTAGAGGCCTCAAGTTGATCGTTTCACTCCTCGTCTTCACAGACTCGTAATTCCCCGATTCTCCCCATTACCAGCCCTTAAATCCTCCTCAAATCTCCCTCCAATCTGGAAGGATTGGAGGGAAGGATTTATGGGTGTGGAAACCCTAAACTACGCCTTCCTCAGGACTCCACCCAAAATCAATAAAACTTTACATAAATCTTCGTCCAAATCGAAAATAATGATATTCTTTTCAAAAAAGCTCTACCAAAAGAGCAATTTATCGACGTGCCCTTTTTTGCTTTAAACTCAAATTTCAAATCGACCCAACATGTTGTAAAATGATACTCTCTATTTTATGTCTTGACACATTTGTTAATGGCCGCTTTCTAATTTATTGTCACAGCTTTACGCTTGCTTCATAAACCTTTACATTTTACAGAAACAATAGTTTATAAAGAGAAATAAATCTTTTAGGCACAATGTATTCTATCTGCCGCCGTGCTGTGAAAGCGGTCCCCTTACAATAGTTACAACGACTAACGAGAAACAAATAAAATTCAGAAATAAAAGACAATGTTAAATTGTCTTTAACACACTCGCAGATGTTGCATAACTAAGAAAAAAAAAATGGTTTCTCGAAATTGTCGAAGTAGTTACAATATCATATTAATTAGATTATTTTAACTCATTTAAGAATAAGTTTACTAAAATACATAATTTCTGCGATGCCATTACATTGCTCCCCCAAATATTTCAAACAAATAAGCACTTGGAACTTTGTTTGTTTGAAATATTTTCAACAGGAATATCATGCCATACAATTTCCATCTATTAGAATAAATTTCTAACATCTTCCGTGCATGACCAGATAGACACTCCACCGCAATATCAATAGCTCGATCTGGCGCATTTAAAGAATGTATGTACTTTTTTAAACGCTTTAGAAATGAAATGGGATTCGTAGATGGCCGACCATCAAACGTTGGTTTACTAATTGTAGGCTGTATTACATATATATTCTGGGTAGTCTCTGGTGTAATAATACTACTACTCGCGCGTGGAACCTCTTCAGTAGAGTGGATCTCGTTGCTTCCAACACCCTGAACACCTGAACTGCTTTCACTAAGCGAACTACTTCGAGAACCTAATTCTTGCAACTTCCTATCAAACTCGTTCATTCGCATCAAAAGTTGTTCCACAATACTATTATCTAACAGAGGATTGGACGCTATCGATGCCGGATTTGTAGCTTCATTCAGCCCTATTTCCCCTTCCTGACCAGCAGCCCTTGTCCTTCGCGTCCCTCCTTTATTCCCACGTGGCTTTGTAACTTTAGGCATGATGAATTAATTAAAGTAACCCTGTAACAAACTATCCTGCTAGGTATATTCAATCAAAATCAACAAAAGAAATCCTTTGGTTTCTATGACCCCTGAATTAATAATAGTAGTAGTAAAACCAATACTAGTTCCTGAAAAATAGTATTGTTATCTTCAACGCCCTGATGTATCTGTAATATAATAGATAAAAATATATTACTAATTAAATTTTCATTACATCCTCAACAGTCGAAACTTCTGAAAATATATTCATGTCTGTTCATTTAAAATAAATTATTTCCACGGATTCCAAACAAACGTTAATCTGTAATTTCATTACATCTAATTTAAATAAATGTTGGACTTCAAATAAAATTCTCTTTTAAATAAGAACATTTGTATACTTAACTCCCTACTACATAAACCTACCTTTTACCCGTGTTTGTATTTTTTATTATTGTGTACTGACATATTTCTTTTAACAGTTACGCTAATATTTTAATTTTTCGCAAACCCTTGTCTTATTAGAACTAGATATGATTTCGGTTTACAAGATAGAAATCAGTTATAATCGGACTACACTGAAGCAGAGCTTGCTTGATTCAGAATCAGTTGCTTGACTACATCAATAATAATTTCATTCTAGTAATCCAAGTCATAACATTGTAAATAAAATTAATAAAAAAAAAAATTTTCTTTAAATTTTATTGTATAATAATTCAATTATAGTTCTACGTTGTGTTCTAAATTAGATTTAAGGATTTCGTTATTTTATTGCTTAATAATTCTATTAAAGTTCTACGTTGTGTTTTAGTAATTAAACGATGGGAAAGTTTGAGCGATCTCAAGAGCCTAATTAAAACGAATTTAATACTGAAATAATTAATTCGAATGATTTACTATTTGTGATCAAACGTCCACCGCGTCCTTTGACTGGCTTAGAACTTTTGATTACTATAGCATTGATCTAATTAAAGTTAATTATTAAAATGAATTATTATTAAACGATGAGAAGGCTTGAGATCGTCTCGATAAAACGAATTAAATACCGAAATAATCAACTATAATGATGTACTATTTGTGATCAAACGCCCACCGCGTCCTTTGACTGGCTTAGAACTTTCGATTACTATAGCATTGATCTAATCAAAGTGAATAATTGAAATGAATTATTAAGCCTTGAAGGAAAAAAACCAATCTTTCTAGATACTTTCATAATAAAACGCCTACCGCGACCTTTGTCTAGCTTAAGGCCAAATATTATGATAGTATAATCTAATTAAATTGAATTATTACGACTTTGAAGAGAATGTTACTATTCAAATGTTTATGCTTTAATGAAAACACATCTACCATGCCCTTGGCTGATGGAGATTTGTTCTCAAAATAGCAGATTTCCTCTACCTAATACTTGGATAACTAAGATATGAAATACCTATTCGAAAGTAATTCAATTCAGATAAATTCAATAAGTTCATTCGTTAATAATCAATAAGAAGGGTCCGACAAAACCAAACAAGAAAGGAATCCAATAAGATCCAACAAGAAATGAATTCAATAAGGAGGATTCTATAAGATTCAAAAAGAAATAAATCCAATAGGAAGGATCTAATAAGATCCAACAAGAAATAAGTCCAATAGGAAGGATCTAATAAGATCCAACAAGAAATAATTCCAATAAGGAGAATCCAAAAAGATTCAACAAGAAATGAATCCAATAGGAAGAATCTAATAAGATCCAACAAGAAATAATTCCAATAAGGAGAATCCAATAAGATTCAACAAGAAATGAATCCAATAGGAAGAATCTAATAAGATCCAACAAGAAATAAGTCCAATAAGGAGAATCCAATAAGATTCAACAAGAAATGAATCCAATAGGAAGGATCTAATAAGATCCAACAAGAAATAAGTCCAATAGGAAGAATCTAATAAGATCCAACAAGAAATAAATCCAATAGGAAGGATCTAATAAGATCCAACAAGAAATAAATCCAATAAGGAGTATCCAATAAAATTCAACAAGAAGGGAAGAATCCACGTGTTGATGCCTACAATGGAAGTGAATTACGTGTTGTGATTGGAATGACTCTAAAGAACAATGGCAGAAATTTGTCTGATAATTTAAAAACGCCCATAAAAATGAGTTACGCCAAAGTAATTAATTGTTTATTTTGTGATTTTACTAGCATCTAAATGTTCAAATAAAAGCCGGATTTAAATCTACATTTTAAAAGATTTTCAACGATTATTCACAGCCGTGAGGCGTGTGAGCTAGCCAATCAAACCTCACAGACGTATTGCATGTTAAAGCGATTGAATTATTAAGATATAAAACAATACACGAATACTTAACACTCTCTTATTAGAACACTCGTAAGAAACCTTTGTCCTACAACTCATTTTTGTCTCATTAAAGAATGAACTCTGTTAATATTCAACTCAGATCAATGATAAACTTTGTGTGATTCAATTCAACTGTAATAAATGAAGGATTAAAATTCAAATGCTTAGTAATTTGAATTTCTATCGGCTAATACCTAAATTTGTGTAAACAAGTTTCTGAAAGCTTGTCTTTTGAGATATGTAAAACCTCTCGATAAACACTCCTGTGTATTAGTAAGACACGTAATTCACTTTCAAATATATTGTATATAGAATAACAAGTGGTTTCAGTGAGTATAATGTTTACACAAAAAGGTATCTGGCATCAAATATATATGTAGGATTGAGTGGTGTCAGGTGGCACGTTGCTACATTCCGATGTAACCATCACTTTGTAGGTAGTTCGGCGAGGAAACCAGGAATCGTGGTATAAAGAAATAATGCGTGGTTTAGTTAACACTCATTTAGTCAATCGTATAACTAACACTAAACACAAAGAACCTCCTTGGACTAACTAAATCTACACTGTTATAACATTCCACCAGAGCACGTGGGCGCGTGCGCACCGGTCGATCGTTGCACCAATAATGACCGAGACTCGACTGACGACGTCCTGATATGTCGTGCGTGGCCGCCCCTCCAGCGCTCGGTGTTATGTCACCTGTCAATGTCACTTGTCATTAGGATCACATTTGAAGTGTGCCGTCACGGCCAACCCTGACTATCGCACGTCCTCGGGCGAAACACCTGTAGAAATTTAAGAATGCGTTAATGATCGCTCGTCCATTCCTGACAGAAATTGCGAACTTAACTTCCTTTCCCAATAAACCGGGCGTACTAAGCCCTTTAAACCAAATAGTACTTGAAACGGGTTGAGGCATCCGAGGCCTCTTAAACTAGCTAGCGCAACACACAGACATGGCTCAGGCATACGAGGTCTTCCCAACCAGTCCAACCTTCAACAAAGACGTGGCCCAGGCGTACGTACCTCTTTTAACCAGTCTAAGTAGACGTGGCCTGGGTATACGCAGCCTCTTCAACCAGCCCTACCAACAAAGACGTAACTCGGGCGCACGTACACATTTTAAGCGTACGCGGCCTCTTTAACCAGTCCGACCAACACAGACGTGGCCCGGGCGCACGTACACATTACAAGCGTACGCGGCCCCTTCAACCAGTCCGACCAACACAGACGTGGCCCGGGCGCACGTACACATTTCAAGCGTACGCGGCCCCTTCAACCAGTCCGACCAACACAGACGTGGCCCGGGCGCACGTACACATTTCAAGCGTACGCGGCCCCTTCAACCAGTCCGACCAACACAGACGTGGCCCGGGCGCACGTATACATTTCAAGCGTACGCGGCCCCTTCAACCAGTCCGACCAACACAGACGTGGCCCGGGCGCACGTACACATTTCAAGCGTACGCGGCCCCTTCAACCAGTCCGACCAACACAGACGTGGCCCGGGCGCACGTACACATTTCAAGCGTACGCGGCCCCTTCAACCAGTCCGACCAACACAGACGTGGCCCGGGCGCACGTACACATTTCAAGCGTACGCGGCCCCTTCAACCAGTCCGACCAACACAGACGTGGCCCGGGCGCACGTACACATTTCAAGCGTACGTGGCCCCTTCAACCAGTCCGACCAACACAGACGTGGCCCGGGCGCACGTACACATTTCAAGCGTACGCGGCCCCTTCAACCAGTCCGACCAACACAGACGTGGCCCGGGCGCACGTACACATTTCAAGCGTACGTGGCCCCTTCAACCAGTCCGACCAACACAGACGTGGCCCGGGCGCACGTACACATTTCAAGCGTACGCGGCCCCTTCAACCAGTCCAACCAACACAGACGTGGCCCAGGCGCACGTAACCTTTTCAACCAGTCCAACCAGACGTGGTCTAGGCTTACGCGGCCTCTCCAACCAGTCTGACCAACAAAGACGTGGCCCAGGCGCACGTATCCTTTTGAACCAGCCTAAACAGACGTGGCTCAGGCATACGTGACCTCTTCAACCAGTCTTCCCCATAACAAAAGCGTGACTTTGTATAGCGGCAGAGGTTCATACATAAATCGACTCACGAATCTGTAGAACGTGAAAGAGGCACACAAAGGTCGCAAATCCTGGCGATTCGCTTCAGAAAGAAAAGGAACAGTCTCACCGGATGACGTCAGCAGTGCACCTCCAGCTGTGATGTTAGTTCTGCGACACGGCCATCACGACGACTCACACGTCCTCGTGTGAAGCATCGCAAACATTTACAGCATCTGAAACAACAGTTTATCCAAAGTACAGAATCTTTTGCTCGACCTTCCTGACCGAAGAGTCGGGCATCAGCTAAATAAACTCGACATATTAAGTCTGCATTATTTTATTCTAAACAGTTCGCAACGCTTATTAAATCTGATCACAATACATACATACAAACACATACACACAGTCACGCTCCCATAGGCAGAGGCACAGTATACGCCCACATTTCACCTTATGGTTTTATGTCCCACGCAATAGGTGGTGAGCCTATTGCTGTGTATCTGCTATTTTTTTACTCTTGATTATTTTGATCTCTTGAGTATTGCTGATCACAATAGGTACTTAATTAAATCGAAATCGGCTAGTTCAGTATGCAATACTCTTAACTCAACCTAAAGCCTCCATCCGGCCAGGTACTGGGACTTCCATCCTGTACCCACTTCAGATAATGGTATGAATTGAACAAGAAAATGCCTACCTTCGGCACTTTTTTTTATACCACTAAGGTGGCAGACAAGGACTGGTGGTCACCGTAGCATATGAACGCTTGCAACACCAGAGGCGCCACCACTCCCGTGCTGCCGACCCTGTAAAAACCTTCAAAGACCCCTTTCAAAGAACCCTATGCTGTAGGCTTTTCCTTACGGCTTGACGACGTAGGTCACTATAAAGACCCATGGCTAGCATGAATCTGCGCGCGGCCAGAGTAATTCGCATACTACACTCACTCACTCACGTGAAGGTCTTACTCCTTCATCATCATTTGTCAGGTAAGTCTTTAAAGAATCTACTCACATGAAGGTCTAACCCCTTCGTCATCTCAACGACCTACTTAATGGAAAAAGAAAAGGACTACGTGACCTGTAATTTGCAAGGTCCATCCTCGTAGCACGTCGATCTTCATAACTACCCAGCAGCTCGATGAGGATACGCCTCCCGTAGCTCCGGCACAACATAATCTGCTAGTGACCGCGCCGCCCGTGCCGCACGCTGTTAGTTTTCACACCAGTGCTCGCGCAAGCCGCTGTCGACCCGCGCTCTGCTTCTCCGCTGCGCTGGCGATGGAGCACCCACAGCGGCCACAGCGCAACCGTTCACGAAGAAGTTACATGAAAATTAACAAAATTTAGAGTTAAAGTACACCGGTAACAAGTTACTGTACATGTCTTCCGCCAAAACGTTATGAGGGATGACATAATATTGGTTCCATTCCCTGAATAGATTATTTTTTTGCCCATTATATAAGCGGCGGTTGCTCATACCTACATTTCATTATTTATAACCAATATTTTGAGGAAAGATTATGTCACATTGGAATAATCAAACCATTCGAACTTGTATCACTCCTGGTCAACAAAACACTCATTGGGCAACCATTAAACCATCTTGTAGCCGGTACCGTCAGTTACAACTAAAATCACTGGTCTGATAATTACACTAAGAAATTACGATCAGATAACACAGGAGTCATAACTTGTAAGCGAATTTTATTCACAGCTTGTAATCTATCAAAAATTTAAACCTTACAATATTACCTATTAAAAGTTCTAAGGGACTAGCCTGCGTGACCTAATTCATGGTGCAATTGAGAGAGAGCTGTACGTTTGAACAGAGCATCCCGTCACGAGCGACTACTTAGTTCCATATATGTTCATACATGGAGTTCATCTTCAGTATCTCGGATTCTCTCTTCCTGGTTGTAGGCTTTCGAATTACATGTTGCTATTAAATAAAGCTTGATAATAACGGACTCACAAAATTCCTTGAAGTCTCTGCTGGCGGAGTACCGTCCTTGATCGCCAATCATGTAGATAAGTATGCCGAATAACGAACACTATAATTCAGTGTCTTATACTGCTGCTTATATCGATGCTAAGTGTAGGATGAAATGATGCGTACTTAGTACCTGGTATAATGACAGCCATTTCATCGACAACCGGGACCTTACCGCTAACCTCCGAAGCCCGAAAGTGCTTGTACATGAAAGAGTCACAAAGTGGTTACCCATCCAAGGACTGCCACAGTAAAAGCTGCTTACGACAAAATGAATTTACAGAACACCAAGACCGCAGGACTCCAAGCGCTTCTATTGAACTGATAACTTCCTTTTGGTTGTTCATACACTAAGTTTTCTGGTCGCATCAATGTGTGTGGTGTGTCACGGTAGTGCCACCCTGGTATTGGTGTTCGTTTTAACCTGTACTTTACCTGATAAATGATATCGCGCGGCTGTCTGTAAATTGATTTAAATTTTCTTATAACCCTCGGCATGTTCTTGAAGCAATAAAGTTCATAAGCGTGAACGCAGTAACCTCTCGTGGACATCGTTGATGACAGAACATCAGAACTAAGGACCATTTGCAAACAAAGAGTTTTACCAAATCGCTAGATTTCCGGTGTAGCACATCTGATCCTGGCCCTTTGGGTCCTGAGTGATCCCCGAGGAAGCTTTCCATTATTCAGGTAGGATACGAGTTTTAAGAGCTCTCCATCCTTCTGCTGTTCCGCAATCAGCTATTGGTCAGCAAATTCCGCTGATTGATCAATACACTCTCTTTGCAGTACTGTAGGGGATTATTTTCTGAAAAGAAGTGTGCATGTAATATTTCCTAGCCAATGCCTTCCTAACTAATTCGACATCACCATATGAAATTCAAATGAGACAAGCGGCACTATGTCCGCTTTCGCCCATGTGGACTGCATGAATGCAGTCTTTGACCACACCAAACTTGCTGTTATGCAAATATTGATAACATAATTTCCAACTGCATGAGTGAGAGCTTCGAACCTTTTCTGACGCTAAATCTAAGATCGTAGAGAGATCGACCTCCATGTAACCTTACTAATTGTTCCGAGAAGCAACAAAAAAAATATAACGGTTTAGGACTGTGTGTCCTCAATCGCAGTAGTCTACACACATCCTGTCCGTACAGTCTTGTTTCATTTTAAACTACAGAATGGAACTTGTAAATAATGATCAACTACAGCGAATTATATTGGCTCTTAAGTATGTACGAGAACCGACTGGTGTGCTCCTCCAGGGTCAAACTGCAAGGGTATCACCGATAATAAACGTGTGATTGAAGAATTCAAGTTTCTGATTTCAGTTTCCTTATAGGAGGGATGTTATTGTCTCACGTACTGGTCAATCTAATTTCTATTTTTTTATGAAGGGCCATGTGATACGGTTGGACGTAAAATTACGTCAAATCATGATCGTTTCTAGCCAGCCTAGTGGCCTAGTAAAACAAAGAAAAAGGGATTTCAAAAGTTACGCCATCAGTATCAGTGGTCAGAATTTCTACAGGCGATCTCAAGAAAGTTAATCCAGTATCTGTTGCAGTCACACTATAACAAAGTCTTTAATTCTTAAATTTACAGAAGATAGATTCTTCCACTGCCGAATATTCGGTATCAGAATAGAAATAAACATGAAACTGCTCACCAAAGTAATCCTGAAGGTGCGTGCGTACTTTCTGTGACAGAAATTACCGCGTTACTGCTGCTTCAACAGAAAATGCCATATTTCCGTTTCTGTATCGCCATAAAAATGCATACTCTATCGCCACGTGGGCGACTGAGTTTCATCCCACTTCTGATGTAGGATTGAGTGGTGTCAGGTGGCACGTTGCTACATTCCGATGTAACCATCACTTTGTAGGTAGTTCGGCGAGGAAACCAGGAATCGTGGTATAAAGAAATAATGCGTGGTTTAGTTAACACTCATTTAGTCAATCGTATAACTAACACTAAACACAAAGAACCTCCTAGGACTAACTAAATCTACACTGTTATAACATTCCACCAGAGCACGTGGGCGCGTGCGCACCGGTCGATCGTTGCACCAATAATGACCGAGACTCGACTGACGACGTCCTGATATGTCGTGCGTGGCCGCCCCTCCAGCGCTCGGTGTTATGTCACCTGTCAATGTCACTTGTCATTAGGATCACATTTGAAGTGTGCCGTCATATAACAGATAACCTTGCCTTATGTAAATGCCTGAGCATTTATGTCAATTGTGTTATGTATGTTTTTTGTTCTTTATTGAGGTACCTCATTTGTTATATTTGTATATGGCAGTTGTACTGCAAACATTCGGGCTTGGGTTTCTATAAGAGTTTGTGGGACTCTTATTATGCGTAATCGTATATAGGCCAGGTCTGATTAGAAATGAAATTACTCAAAAATGGTATGAGGATTTGATTCGACAGATCAGCTTCTATATCTCTGATAAGGAAACGTATCTGAGTATGATCAAATCCATAGTAAGAGAAATAAAGGAAACATACACAGAATATTCACATTTGTCTTGTTATTATATTTCCTCTCAGAATATAATAGTTGAAATAAAACCTCCTCTGTGACATTTCCATTTCCAGAAGTATGTCGAATAAGTCTCTGTCTTTTGGGCCCATGTCATTTGTCTTAGGAACATTTGGAAGAAAAGAAATACGTCACAGAGAATATTTACCTCGACTAGTGAAAAGATTCAGTATATAAATTTCCAATATAGCCCTTCAGTAACCATAAGTGAATTCAAAGAAAGACTAAAAAAATACTAAATTCATTGATCTGAGTTATTTCTCTAAGACTTCCCTAAACTTCTACTATTGAACCTACAAGTAAATCGAGAATATAGCTGTCACTAATAATTTAAATCGCATCCATACTTACTGATTTTTCTTACTTATCGATATGTCAGCACACCAAATAAATCTAGTATAAACACCAACAACAGGTTCAAGGAGATTAGGTTACCAATAAAACAAGATATTAGGGCAATAAATAATATATCGTGTATTCAAGAATATTAAAATTTTAACTGAATTTTATATTTGAGTTGGTCAAGTATTTATTTAATTTGGTGAATTAAACGTTCGCATAAATGGATTATTTGGAGACCATTTTTATTTTAGAGAAAACAATAAATCTATTCAGGACTTCGATTTATATAATTATCTCCACATAGAGATAAATTATACCCAAATTCCATTACTATGTTCGTGGTATTAAGAAAAAGGAATTTGGTAGCAAAAAACTTAATACCGTAGAACAGCCTATATACAATATAATATGTATGATAAAATATCCCTATGTAATACTGATTTTACGATGGTAAAGATCATTGCCTAGTTTGGTATTAATTAAATAGATCTTTTTATTAAAAGATTGTTAGTAACTTGTAAGAATATCATTAAACACTTATTAAAGATTTTGGGTCTCATTCGCGTATAAGTGATCTAATTTATTAAAAAAAAATATAACTAAATGATTACAACAAGAATATAATCCAATCTAAACTACACACTACAATTGCTGTTTATCTTAAATTTTGATAAATGATTGAAACCTTTAACAATAAATTTAGACTCTATATTCAACTTGTAATATAAGCAACAACCTACAATTCAGAAATTACTCTATTGATTCACTCAGTAGTAAATTACGCCACGAGAACAATTAATTGATTTGAAAGCCCTTAGTAATGAATTAACATATTTTATACACAGACAAATTAAACAAAAGAAATAGTATACAAAATAAAAATAAAATAGAAACCAGTATCTACATTACCTCTTCGTCCTAATGTTGCACTGAATTTAATTCTCTTACATAAAAATAATTTAAATAGAACCAACACTAAAAAGGACGATTATTAATAAATATTTGTGGACATTCTCACACAACCTCATCCCTAAATTAAGCTAATACAAGCTTGTGCTGTGGGATCTAGACAATGGATAGACATACTTATGCACTTCTACATAAAATACATAAATACCTACGTAATATACATAGAAAATACCCAAAATCCAAAAAAACCATTTGCAGATCACACAAAAATTTGAACCGACGACCCAGGAATTGAACCCAGGATCTCAAACGCGGCAGGCGGTTGCACTACCGACCGCGCCACCGAAGCAATTGTTAGTTAAAGTTAGGGGAGACATCTAGTTATTAATTAAAACAGACTCCTTAAAATTTTATTAATTTAATATTCGACCAAGATTGAAGCCAAAGCCTTGACCAGTTTGCTTCATGTCACCACTTTGAATAAACTTCGGGCCGTCGTCGGTGCCGTGGTGTTTGTAGCATATCATGAGTTGGCAGTGCATTACCAGGAGGCAGGCTGCAATCTGTAAAAAGTAAAAGAATAATTAATAAATATTGAAGGACATCATTTGCATAACGCTCTCTGATCTCAAAGTAAGCTAGGTTTAACCTGTTTGTGGGTATCAGACCACAAAAATTAACACATCATACTTTTGTCTTTGTATATGTATGTTACGGCTAATACCCGAAGTGCGGCTGCACCTAGTTTTAGCCGAAAACAATCGGCTTGTACTAGGTTTAACCAAGAGTAAGTGGCTACACCTAGTTCTAACCGGCTAAAACTCGGTTATTAGCCGTAACATATACATACTCGTTATTAGAAGTGGAAACACCCAGACTCTCGAGACAAATATTTATGGATCACTCAAAGATTTGTCTCCGGTGGGAATTGAAACTACGACCAATCCGCAGTCGGGCTTTACGACCTCTAGTCCAACGAGGCAGTCACTAAGGCAACAGTAAAGGCATGAGTCCGAACTCGACCGCAAGCGACACTGCAGTCGCTGCAATGCCGCGACAGCACCACTGGTCCACATACATTCTGTATAGATTTGTATTAGAATACATTCCGAACTCGGCAGCAGCGCTGCGACTGCACTCACTACTATGCGGTACTACCCGTTCGCTCTAACTTTGCCGCTAGCGTAGAGGCGTATACCCGAATTGTTAATTAGGCGAAGTAAATTGACAGTAGCTAATGTAACTTCGTCATAGAAAATACGCAACATTGTATGAAGAAGTGACATTAGTTGCTGTCAATTAACTTCGTCTAATTAAAAATTCGACTTTAGTATGGAGCCGAGCGGCAAAGTTAGAGCGAACGAGCAGTACTGTCGCCTTGCCACCGCGACAGCAATGCTGCTTGCGGCCGAGTTCGGACTCATACCTTCAAGAAAAGTGACAAGTATTATCATCTACCGAATCTTTTCCCAACCAAGTGATCATCTTTCCAGTCTATCAGCTGTTGAACTTCGATATCTTTCTCGAAGCCACTGCCATCTGACCTCCACAACAAATTGGCGAAATCGAAGTTCTGATAGTTGGACCGATCACTGTCTTGACGTCAGGCATCATTATCAATACGGCTTCCTATCTTGTGTTTGTGTTCGTGCCCCATGTGGCGAAACGGGGTGCCGTTTTACGACGGATAAGAGTAGAAAATATCGCCACTTCAATACATCCCGAGGGTGTCGTAAGAGGCAACTAAGGGAACACTTTCGAACAGAAAAACTCGAAATGAAACCCGGTTGTCAGTAAAATGACAATCGTAAAGCCAACTAGAAGGCCTTATGGGCGGCTTAAAAAAAATCAACTACGGGTCGCAGCGCCATGCGCCTGTCCATTTCATCACGGCAATGGGCTCACCACCTATTACGTGAGACATAAAACTACAAGGTGAAATGTGGGCGTATACTATGCCTCTGCCTAACCCTTCGGGGATAAAGGCGTGACTATATGTATGTATTTTATGTCCTGTGTTGTGTCAAGCTGGTTCCTTGGGAAGCCCGCACGCCTTATACCTTCTCGATCTTCGTGCAGCTCTTCCTTTCATAAATAGAGAGTGATAAGCATAATCATAATCATCTTATATTAACAAAACAGTGCAAGATTTGGACTTTAGCTACAAAGTCTTTGGTGACTTTTATAAAATCAGGCTACTTATTCTGAAAGAAACTAAATCAGAGCATATTTGTGGAATCAGAGGATAATATATCCCTTCCGTGCACTTTTATCAGCGAGGATGTGGTATTTCTGGATTTATATCTGTGGGCGATCTTTACCTGTTTTATTCTAGAAGATTAGCACAGAAAGATTATGTATGAAATTTAATGAAATTCTTACCAAGAAAATATAGAAGCTGTAATTCATGGTAGTCGTACTTGCAAGTAACAAGATACTATACTAGATTATCAGTATATCATAGCTCATAAAAGTATTGCTAGTGTTATATAGCTGATTGAAAGTAAATATAATCCAATCAATGGCAGTAAAACAATTATTTGTTTCTCTGAAACAATAGCACAACTGTTGCAATACAAAATAAAATTGATTAATAATATCGAATGACTTTAAAAGGTTCATTCCACTATAACGACCTACATACAACCTCTTCGACCACTTATATACCAGCAAACACCGGTTTCGATATACCTACTTATGTATATGTGAAACTGTCTGTCTGTCACGTTTTTACGTCGAAATCACTAAAACGATTCTATGGAATTTGGCACAGAAATAGGTTAGACTTTGGACAAGGACGTAGGCTTTATCCCTTAAATAAATTTTAGTGCGAAATTATATTTAGTCACGCCTTTATTCCTGAAGGGGTAGGCTGAGGCTTATTATACGCCCACATTGCACCATATATAGTTTTAGGTCCCACATAATAGGTGTTGAGCCTATTGCCGTGTTTAAATGGAAAGGCGCAGGTTGTGTCGACTTCCCGGCGGTGTTCTGGTGAATTAGGCAGATCCCAGAACACTCCCACAGGGGCAGATCGGTGTCAAGGAGTTTTAGTGAGTATTCCCAGTGCTATCATGATCAGGGGCTGGGCGACCCTCACACGAGCCCATGCCTCGCCAGCATGGGTAGTCCGTAAGCGGAGCTCTCCTTGTGAAAAAAAAATCGAGTTTTCCTTCTCTACGCAATGGATCGTTTTGCAAAAGTGTTCCTTTAGTCGCCTCTTGCGACACCCTCGGGATAAATTGGGGTGGCTTCATTTTTTACTCTTTCCTGTCGCCATACGGCGGGCGTAGTGGGAAATTGGCCCGAGAAAACCACCACTTAGAAAACAGTTTTTTTAAACATAAAATTTAGCTCGCCAAAATGATGCCGCCCGCTTAACAAAAAGTCAAAACGACATCTAGTGATTTCTACTCTCACAGTATACAAAACACAATATAAAAAAAAATCGCACAGTATAAAAAAAAAAACAAAAAAAAAACGTAGTTCTCAAGTTGGCTGCCCTATGATGCGCCTCTCCACGCTCTGCTTGAAGAACCCAAGGTTGTAAGAGGATAGAAATACACAGGGTGGTTTTTAACGTTGGGAAAATTCGTCGTGAATGCTATGCCGGACTCTTACCGAAGGATAACCGCAGGAGACACACACACGTCTTTCCAAGTGTTATCTTTTGAATCGCTCAGTTCGTGCGAAGAATTTCTCCACGAGAATGGCACCTCCAGCACGTGTTTTCTGGGATCGAAAAGGAGAGGGCGGGATTAGATTGAAGTAATATAATGTCAAAAACTTTTCAAAAATAAGTGAAATCGGGACTCCATTGAGACATTTTATAGAACTTTTCTTACAAAATTATCAAACTCTGTTACTGGGGTCCCTCGACACCGGTAGTGGGAGGTGCCGCCCACGTGTTCGCTCTCTCCTACGATATAAATATAACCACAGATAATATAATATACATATAACCACGAAATTGTATTATATTTTGAGGTATAACAGTCTGACCCTGATGGTATACGGGATTAAGCGAGAAATCAGAATTTTGTTGGCTCTTTTTAGGGTTCCGTACCCAAAGGTTAAAAACCGGGACCCTATTCATGAGACTTTGCTGTCCGTCTATCTGTCTGTCTGTCTGTCACGAAGCTGTATCGCAGGAATCGTGATAGCTAGAGAGGTGACATTTTCACAAATGATTTCTCTTGCAGCTAAAACATCAAATATTAAAATTAGAAAGAAGGGACGAAAGGACTCGCACTTGACTGTTTTTATATTTATGAAATATTAGTCCGTCATATTCTGCCTAATTCTTTTCTATGAATCCGATAGTCCCCTTCTTGTTTGTATTTGTTACTTTTATAAGATGCGTTTTTTTAACTATAATCTAAATCAGTAACTCTGCCTGTTCTCGCAACACAAACCGTAACTAAGCCAAATTGTCAGTTGAAAACGTCAGTTCTAATCTTCTAGGACCGCTTCAGTGAAATATGTGCGATTCAGCCCGTAGTGGAGTCTTGCCATCAGTCCTGGCTATCATTGATTATGCTGATACCACCTTCGAGACAGTCCAAGAAGGAACTTAGAGCAGGAGAGCTTGTCCTCTCTTGGTGGCCTTAAAACAGTCGTAGTAGTCGGCCACAACGTCGCACAGTCGAAGATATTCCCTGGATTTTTGAACAAATTTAGGCCCAGATCGAGTAGATAATGCTGGTATTGGTGGCACTATGACTTTCACTGTACGTCTGCACTAGGATCTAGGGGGACTTACTGCCGAAGATTGTAACAAACCTAAGCAATAATAAAACTTTCATTAGTATACTTCTGACGAACCCTTTGGGGTAAAAGGCTTGACTATATAATATGTCCATAATTTGTTTTCTCAGATTCAAACGACAAATCTACTGTTATGTTGATTATTGAATACACGAAGCACAAATGTTGTCTTCAGAGTCCTGGGACATCCTTCCGAGGGCTTACCCGGGGCTCCCAACCATAGGCTGTTGGGCGTTACGCGAGGTTTTTTAGTCGGTAGGAGTCCGACATGGCATGAAGGATTTTCCCTCACCTTAAAAAAAGGAATTTTGTTATAACATTTATATTACAGTAAATATTTGCACAGAATGAAATTTACATAATCACTTGTTCTACTGCACCTTTGTATTGTAGAAAAATATGCAGTATGTCAATGTACTCGTTACGTTCAGCGAGTATATAAGTAGGTACAAAGAGCTATTTGCATTAAAAATATTAATCTCCAACAAGAAAGATGGCTATTACGGCAAATTTCATTAATTATTTTATTATGGTAAGTATTTTTTTATACCATTAAGGCGGCAGACAAGCATACCTCCCACCAGATGTACCGGCGGTCACCGCAGCCTATGGACGTTTGCAACACCATAGGTGCTACACCCGCGCCGCCGACCCTGTCAAGTATTTTTTTTTTTAGTATTTCAAAATTATCATGCTGAATTTCCTCGGGGATATGAGGGTCCCACTGAGATTATCAGATCAAATCGGCCTCACCTTCAAGAGTTGATAGCCAATGTCTGTCGGGAACCCTGGGACATCTTTCCGAGAGCTTACCCGGGACCCCGGCGCCGTTGATAGTTGTTAGCTGTGGTTTTTGTCGCAAGGAGTCCGGTTTATCATCCATGTAGGATTACCAAACGTAAAAACACCTGCCAGTTGTGTTTCAACCTTTTTCACGCGGACTTCCAAAGCACTAATACGCTCGCAATTCCACAAACGGTCACTCATCTTGAAACCAAGCGCGGCGTTGAATAGGTAACATTTGACTATTTAATTTCACAAACATTTGACAATCATATTATGTACTTACTTGTCTTATTTTGTTCCTAACATTTACGAAAGAAAAAATAATAATGGGATAGAGATTCGTCTGATGATTTTTAAAATTGACATAATATATCTTTCAAGTCCGTATCGATTCATTCACTTTCTCATTCTCATTATGAAGATAAAACTTACAGACCTCAAATGTTACCTATTAAAATGACGCCACTTTAGAAGGGCCTATGAACATTTTGGTGGTCCCTCAACTCTCTGAACATACTTGGATTCTGGGACAAAAGTTGTTTTGCTCCATACAGTATAGTCTATTTGCAATTGCCACATATTAAATGAGATAGACAGTCACCAGACTCATTGTATTCACTATTTACTGCACTACGTGACCTTATATCATGCTCAGACTAGTTATTTATGCAACCTTGGCTTTTCCACTTGCAGCTTGCGAATGCTTACTAAAATATGAATGAGTTTCTGTAAGTTCGCGTCTAGCCTGAAGTGACATACACCCAAGCCAGCTGAAAGTATACTTTAAACAGCTTGTACTTATTGACTGCGTTCCATGCTATTCGATTCGATGAAATAATAAAGGCCATGTATCATCGTGTTACTATCCAAGGGTGCGAAGCAGTAATAATAAATGTACATAAGTACAAATTTCAGGCAGACCCGTTTACCTGGAGTCCTGGGACATCCTTCCGAGGGCTTATCCGAGGCTCCGAACCATAGGCTGTTGGACGTTACGTGAGGTTTTTTAGTCAGTAGGAGTCCGGCATAGCATAGTCCTCATGGATGACTTTCCCTCACGTTAAAAAAAACCCGTTTAGCCGTTACAGCGTGATTTATCAAACACCATCACAAAATTTCACATTTACATTATCAGTCAGATACGGGCACGTATGGATGCTTTTTTATACCACTAAGGTGGCAGACAAGCATACGACCTACCAGAATGACTGGCGCTCACCGCAGCCTAAGAACGTTTGCAACACCAGAGGCGCCACAATCGCGCTGCCGACCCTATAAAAACCTTCTAAGACCTCTTTTGAAGAACGTCATACTGTAGGCGATTGGGAAAACCAAGGCATGGGAGATCATTCCACAACCTAAGCTGTATACTCCAAAATTCGCAGTGTATCACTTAAGAAGACATAGGGCACAGCTATAATCTGAAATTTATTTTCGTAATGCATAATTATCTAAAATCTATTCTTATTTCCCACAGATCGCAGCATATCTTCTGATCATGCACTGCAAAGACATTTGCGCAATGCCGGGATATAAGATCATCAATGACCAGGAAAAACGCCAAACCTCATACAACGGTGGATTAGGAGGAGTGTTTTCGATAGGAGATCTAATATGAAACAAATATACCTACAAATATTAAATTGTAATGACTTTTTTTTGTAATCATTCTGCGGCAACGTAGAATAGAATAGAATACACTTTATTGTACACCATATTAATGTTTACAAGAACTTATACTAAAATTAACTGTAAGTACAATCGGCGGTCTTTTCGCTTACAGCGATCTCTTCCAGACAACCTAATAGATTTAATGATAGGATTATTACTTTAAGGTAGTTCATGGCGCACTAAACAAAGTTGAAAGGAAAGTACCTATCACTAAAGTAGGCATCATAATGGGTGTCTCAGTAAGAGTGCACTTTTTCATTTTAATATAAAAAACATATTTTTTTGAGAGAGTTGTGATTTTTTTATTGAATTGTCAAAAAGACATGTTCCGATTAAGTATGGAACAAAATATCCGTCAAATGGCCTCCACGGCTCTGATGGCAGGCCATTACTCTATTCATGAAAATATTTCATGACTTTTTCACAGAGATGAGGCTGTATCGCATCGATGACTCGTTGGATCTCGGATTTAAGCTTAGGCATTGTTTCTGGTTTATTCGCTTAAACCTGCGTTTAGAGAAAACCCCAAAGAAAAAAATCGCACGGCGTTAAATCTTGGTGGCCAGTTCACATCAGAATTTATTGAGATATTTTTTCCGCCAACCGTTGCTGCAATGGATTGTTTCATGCGCGGTGTAGCAGGTGGCGCCGCGCTGTCTTGCTGTAACCACATGCCGTCTACACACAACGGAAGCACAGGAGTCTTACTGTCCATTACCGACCCAGATACTTCATTTTTTTTTTACAACTCTTCGAATGGTTTACACATTAGGTGCGCTTTCTCGACTGAAAATTGGTCGTAGTTTGCGAGCGGTATCAGCATAACTTTACAAATTTTTGTAATAAGTTTTCACAATTATTACGCGTTGTTCTTTCGAAAAGCGCTCCATTTTTATTAATCGGAACTAATAAATGTGTAAGCTGTCAAATCTCAGAGTCGCCACTTGCACAAAAAAAAATAGCACTTAATTTAAAAAGTGCACTCTTATTGAGACACCCTTTATTATATCTTTTTATTTATCAATACAGAAACAGGCATATACTTAAATAAATATACAAATATACACACATACACATATAAGTAAATAAATACATACATAAATATACCATTATATGTGTATGTGAGTATATACACATATACACATATAAGTAAATAAATACATACACAAATATACCATTATACATTAGTTTCTAAATTTAATATGTATAAACAATAATTAACTTATACTATTGCAATAATAAAAAATAATAAAACAGGTAATCTATCCATAATGGTGGTTAATTTATGTGATAATGATAGTGACATTGGAATGTGAATTACCAGACTAGATGTAAGTTTTGAATGAAAATTACTAATTGATATTCAATTAGTGATCTTTTACTTACTAGACAGTGTTTAGGCGCGTTTGATTTCGACTGGCAATGCATTTCACAGACGCACTGCCTGTACAGTAAAAGAATTATCAAAGTACGATGTAGAATGCATGGGTATTTTCAGCATAAAATGTTCTGATGATCTCAAGCATCTTGTGTGCGAGTCATGAAGGAACTGGAATCGTTAAAGCTATAACGTAGTTGTTAACAACAAGAAATATTAAATGTCACAAAGTGTATCGCATCGTCCTGTGCATCGCACAGACCTACCCGGGGCTCCCAACCATTACCCGGGACTCCCAACCGTAGGCTGTTAGGTATAGGCATAGAATCCATGTAGGATTTTCCTCACGTTAAACACAAAAAAAGACCCCACTACGAGTACGTTGTCCTGAGGACATCCTTCCGAGGGCTTTCCCGAGGCTCCCAACCGTAGGCTGTTAGGTAGGATACGTGTGATTTTTAGTCGGTAGGAGTCCAGCATAGCATCCCTGTAGGATTTTCCACACGTTAAAAAAAGACCCTGCTAAGTCTAATATTCTTCGTAGCGTTTAATTCGTCCGGTGGGATTGGTTTTTTGGTTCTCCAGCTGGATGGTCATAGTAGCGTTGTCTTACAAACATCTAAACACCTTGATATATATCGTGAATCGACTGCGTCAAGGACTGCCCAGGTATCAACTAAGACGAAGGCTTTCTCGAAGTCCTAATTGCTCTTTACATTTCATCAATTGTATTTTGTCCTGTCATTTTGTAAAAGACTAAATAACTATTACGTTCATAATCTTACTTATATATTGAAAACGACACTTGTACTATTCCACAATATTTATTATTATAAACCTGACCGGTTTCGCTTTACAGCATTTTCAAAGGTCTAGATGGAAGGACACGGTATTACTGTCTCGAAAACACACCAACAATAACATTTTTCTAGTGTAGGTATATGAATATTAGAGAGGTACCAGGTTTTAAATTTTCCCCAAATTTAGGGAAATTACAAATTTAAATATTTTTCTTAAACGTATGTTACAATTATGTTTTACATAACAAAGTACCAAATAACCTATTATTTTCTACATTTACCCCAAAAAATAGGGAGAATAAATTTATTTCATTTTTGTGATATTGCTATTTTACAAACATTATAAAATTACAAATGTCAAAATGCAATATTCCGAAATGTCAAAAGTACCCATATTCAATTATTAAATTTACAGATGTCAAATACTATATTAATAAATGTCAAAGCTAAAATGTCAAAACTAATAAATGTCAGAAATTAAAAGTGTCAAAATATGAACTGTCAAATATTGCATTGTATTCATTTGTCACGTGGAACAATGTCCCCCCACAACACCAGTACAGACTTTAGCTAAAGGTATATTGAATAAATGTCAAGTCAATAAATTGTATGTCATTGTTTATAATATTGTAGTAAAGGTGACCTGGTTATGTCTAATTGTTGGTTTAGGATGACGTTTGGATTGGTATTAACTAGTCTGCTTATTTCTAGGGCTTCCAGAGCTGACATTTTTCTACCCTTATCACAGCACGAATGCAAGACTCTAAAATTGACTTTAGGGTCGAATTGGTGATTTTCAACCAGGAGATGCTCTGCAAAATTTGACTCCGTTTTTTTGAGCCGCCAGCCACTAATATGCTCTGCAATTCTAATTTTGAATGATCGGCCAGTTTGGCCAACATATTTTTTATTACAGCTAGCACAAGTGAGTTCGTAAACGCCACTTTTTTGCTCAATTGGCACTGTGTCCCTATTGTTGCATAATAAGTTGTGTAGGTTGTGAGTACTATAAAATGCTGGCCTAAATTCTGAGAGACTCCTGGCACACTTATAGGAGATATTACCAATGTAAGGTATGCGAGCCCATCGTTTCTCCTGCATATTCAAATTGGTGGGCATACCTCCCCCGTATGCCAGTTTAGTAGCAGCCTTTGATCTTTTTTGTGTTACCATTTTGTCTATTAATTGGGGTGTGTAGCCGTTATTTATCGCTATTGATTTAATACACGCCAATTCCTCCCCAAAATCATCCTGCGACATTGGTATAGACAGCAGTCTATGTACCATTGAGTGAAACGCAGCATGCTTATGGCTTAGTGGGTGTCTGGATTTAACGTGTATAACACTATCAGTGAATGTAGGCTTCCTATAAATTTTAAATTCATGTCTATTGTTTGTTAGGCTAATGGTAATGTCAAGAAAATTTATTATGCTATGTCCTATTTCTATTGTGAAAAATATATTAGAATTAATGCTATTAAGAAATGTCAAAAAATGATTCAACCTATCTACACCTCCGGTCCATAAACAAATGACGTCATCTACGTATCTGTACCAATAAGTAATTTCCGGTTTATAAATACTATTGTTTAAAATTTGCTTTTCAATGTGATTCATAAATATGTCTGCACATAGTGGTGAGAGGGGACTACCCATAGCAAGGCCATCAATCTGTTTATAAAATTTATTACCAAATTTAAAATAATTTTGGTCTAGGCACACAGATATGGCATGTTCCAAGTCTATGGATATCTGAGGGTCGACTACAGCTTGCGTGAGCTGGCGGCTCAAAAAAACGGAGTCAAATTTTGCAGAGCATCTCCTGGTTGAAAATCACCAATTCGACCCTAAAGTCAATTTTAGAGTCTTGCATTCGTGCTGTGATAAGGGTAGAAAAATGTCAGCTCTGGAAGCCCTAGAAATAAGCAGACTAGTTAATACCAATCCAAACGTCATCCTAAACCAACAATTAGACATAACCAGGTCACCTTTACTACAATATTATAAACAATGACATACAATTTATTAACTTGACATTTATTCAATATACCTTTAGCTAAAGTCTGTACTGGTGTTGTGGGGGGACATTGTTCCACGTGACAAATGAATACAATGCAATATTTGACAGTTCATATTTTGACACTTTTAATTTCTGACATTTATTAGTTTTGACATTTTAGCTTTGACATTTATTAATATAGTATTTGACATCTGTAAATTTAATAATTGAATATGGGTACTTTTGACATTTCGGAATATTGCATTTTGACATTTGTAATTTTATAATGTTTGTAAAATAGCAATATCACAAAAATGAAATAAATTTATTCTCCCTATTTTTTGGGGTAAATGTAGAAAATAATAGGTTATTTGGTACTTTGTTATGTAAAACATAATTGTAACATACGTATAAGAAAAATATTTAAATTTGTAATTTCCCTAAATTTGGGGAAAATTTAAAACCTGGTACCTCTCTAATATTCATATACCTACACTAGAAAAATGTTATTGTTGGTGTGTTTTCGAGACAGTAATACCGTGTCCTTCCATCTAGACCTTTGAAAATGCTGTAAAGCGAAACCGGTCAGGTTTATAATAATAAATATTGTGGAATAGTACAAGTGTCGTTTTCAATATGTGCAGCAAGTTCCACCAAGTGCCGTCAATCAACAGTATAAATAACATAATCTTACTGTTTGACTTTGCCGCAGTTCGGTAAAATATCCGTATATAAAAAGTAGATACCTTCTCTTTACTTTATAAATTCTAGGAAAATAAAAATATATTGAAAATAAGTTTTGTTCGCGCATGATTGATTACAATGCTACATCTTTTGTAGCTGAGATGAATTACTAACCGTCTATCAGAATTTGAGAGAAATTACATATTATTTTCTTTCTGAATATTAAAGTACCTACTAAGCTGCGCCCACAACTTTGCTCATGATATACGTAGACATCCCCAGTGTGGCGACGGAGCCTCTTATGACGACGGGAAAGAGCACAATATGTCGCCACGCCAAGGCTTTAGGGCGGGCGGCTTAAAAATTTCAAGTGCAGGTCGTCAGGATCTGCACCTGTCCATTTTAACACTGCAGTAGGCTTACCGCCTATTACTTAGGACATAAAACTATAAGGCGAAATGTGGGCGTATACTATGACTCGGCCTACCCCTTTGGGGATAAAGGTGTGACTGTATGTATGTATACGTAGACATTTTGTAAATTTTCAAAGTTATAATACTATGCCAGTGTAGAACATTTATACCACTCTAGCTGACTGAACGCAACTTCGTTTGCCTTACAGCACCACTTTTCTGTATACCGACTGTAGCGCCATCTGCCGGGCTGATTTGTGAATCTAAACCATCCAGGGCGCCATCTAAACGAATACAAAAAATACCATTTAAATCTGTCCAGCCGTTTAGGAGGAGTTCAGGAACATACACACGTGCAGTATTAGTATCTATATTATACTAGCTGACCAGCGCAACTTCGTTTACGTTATAACCTAGATGGCAACTGCACCGCCATCTGTCGGGCTGATTTGTGAATCTAAACCATCCAGGGCGTCACCCACACGCATACTAAAAAATTCATTAGAATCTATCGCGCCGTTTAGGAGGAGTTCAGTGACATACACACGTACACTAGAATTATATATATGAAGATAATCTGTGGTATTATATTAATAGTGATGGTGCCTGCATCTAGTATTTAGGTTCCTGCAATCCATTGGAACTTATTACGGGAATGCAAAGCCTAAAATACGTTACTCAAAACATCCCATAGGAAAGAGGATGCAGACCTTTCCAATCATCGTTATTTTGGATTTGTCATTAAGGATTTTGATTCAAGTTTTCCTTCTCTTCACCTTTATCTATTCATCATCTGTCCATCTATTAGTAAGCAGGTGCACCCCTTAAGCTGAAACTGGCTCAAGCCACAAAGATCTTAATACCCCCTTCCCTTTCCACCCTACGCAACATTCTCTGCCATTAATTCATAATAAATAATGTCTTGAAGTTCAACCTAAAAACATAAAAAACTAAATCTCTTCTATAAGAAAAATACTGACTCATTCACTTGCCACAAGTCAGAATGGAAAAGTCCTGACTCACGTAATATCTAAAGCACTTTTAGCTCCTAAACCTAAAAAGCCTAACTTTTTAGAGTCTTTGTAATCTAGACAAGGGATAAGGGTGGGTTTTGAGAAATTTCAGCGTTAATAGATTAATGAAGGCGTTGAAAGTTTAATCTCTGTCAAAGCGAACAAAGCAGTGGGTAAAAGCTAGTGATAAAAGCTCGACTTCAAGAACGCACTCTCATATTGTAATCTAATCAATCATTTTCTTTTATTACGTAGCTATAAGTGCCATTTTCGTCTAAACTTTTAGTTATTAATAAGCGCTAGGGGCCCTTTTACTGGCTTTTATGTATAGTATGATGTTTTTCTTCGCTCGTGGCCCAGCGGACACAGTGTTCTGTTAACGATTACTGTAGTAAGCAACAATTACTGTGGCCGGCCATCTCGAGACCATATTGTGACATTTATTTGCGAGCGTTTCCTTGCATCGGAAGACACGTTAACCCGTTGGTCCCGATTGCCAGTATAATGGCACTATGGCAGTAGTCAAGCCAAGTTGAAGGCCTTTATATAGCCGCCCAGGTTTAAAAATTTTCAGCAGCAGGCCGTCACGACCTGCGCCTGTCCTGTCCTGTCCTGATTAAAGGCGTGATCATATGTATGACATGTTCCTGTATATTCGATCTGCCTGTGTGTCGTCCCGCGTTAAATTAGGTTGCCTATGACATTCTTTAGATCTGAAGCAATCCCCATTATATCGTATCAATTCATTGATTTCTTGCAATTTGAAACAAGTAGGGACAAACAAACATTAGCATTTATAATGAATTATGCATTCAGTTATAATGTTAATTTATGGTAGTTTGCTTGGAAAGCTTTGAAACATTATTTTAACAATTATAAACTTAGAAAATTTTGTATTAACGTAAAGGTTGGTTTCCACCTCGAGCTGAGCGAGCCCATTAATGAATTCGCTTAACTCGCGCCAGTAAAGCACAAGTAAACTGTCGTGCGGTGGCGAGAAAATAACCATGCAGTTTACAGTCGTGAGCAAAGCTTACCGTCCTTTCCGAAGCAGGCTAAGACGACAGCGTGACGTGAAAGTTTCACCCTCGCCATGCGCCCCAAGAAGCGGAATTACATCCAAACAAACCCCAAAGACGAGGGAAAGTACCCGAACCTCGTAGATGAGGCCGCAGTGGTAGTTTTCCATCCAAAGGTTGCCTGGTAGAAATTGCTTTTTAGCGATAAGGTCGCCGATTGTACATCTTCTTGCACTGTATTTATGTACTATAATTTTATTTATTTGGCGTACAATAAAGTGTAAAATAAATAAATAATGTTTGTCGGTAGGTAAGGATACTGGGACATCCTGCCTTACCTAGGGCTCTCGACCTTAGGAAGTAGTCCTAGGGGACTTGTGGTTTTAGTTGGTAAGAGCCTGGCATAGCATCCACGTGGGATTTTTAAAATAGTTCCAGTAATTCGATAATGCTCGTGCTATTTATTCATTTCATTTTATCAATCAACTCTTTTCATTTTACACTTTCGATGTTTCTTTCTCTTCTCAATCAAACAAAGACAGGTTGTGGCAATATAGCTTTAATCATAAATAGCCACAAAAAAAAAAGCAGCTGCTATTGAATTTTTCAAAGCCACCTTTATCTAACTCCTTTGCCCCAGGCATCTTCTAGTTGCTTCCACCAGTTCACGACTTGTCTGGGATTTACCCTGAATCACTAAGTAGAGAGAGAAAGAGTACCTTCTACTTGTAGATGAATTCTTAGATCATTCGAAGATCCTAATTTACTTCAGTACAATCATAAAGCCTACCTTATTTAGCCAAATTAGCAGGAAAAATATTCCCAAAAAAATTTGGCAGGCCGTTTACCCGTCAACAATTTCAAAGGGAATTACTGTTGCCCAGGAATTCTCCTTGGCTAATAAATCAATCTAAATGTCAAGTAACTGTCTTCTTACAGACAGATATCTTTCCCAATTACTACTTAATTAACCGAACAACTATTGAATGGATCCTATTATGTCGTGTAATACACTTTTATTGGTTCAAGATTGTTTGTAGCACTACAGAAGAAAGAAAAAAAACAACTCCACTTGATTTTAGGAAAGTCACTGTCCCAAAATAATGTTTTCACTTTTAGAAAATATAAACAGCTTTTACGAGACCATAACCTCTTAGAAATGAGTTTCTCTCAATTTAAATTCATCACTACACTGAAAGGGTCTCAATAAAGAACATAACTTTTAGAAAAAAACAGGGTACCTACGTCCTTAGCGTAACCTGTTAAAAAAAGATCACCTACATTTAACAAACTACAATAATAAAACTTGCTGCAATGAAATAATTATTATAGGTAATATATAATCCACCACCATGTTTTGCATGCTTCCGTTCCAACCTGTATACCGGAGTTATTAAATTATGAGCGGTAATTTGATGACACAGGCATATGAGCAGACTACATTCAGTTAATAATTAGTAAATTATTCAATAGAGGTACACCTGTATACTACCTAACAACACTAATATCGTGAACTAAATGGCGTACTAATTAATTTACCCGACACACGCCCAGCTATTTAGTTATTGATAATCAACGTCAATAGACGTCAGTCCTCAGGCATACCTTTAAAGATAAGTTAGTAATAGTAGTAGGTAGATAGCCTACTTATTTTGAAAATTTTGCAAAAATGAATAAGTCATTTAATTATTTACATTCAATCAAATTGTAAGAACTGTTACATGATACTTCATATTCAAAAAACTAAAATGGCATATAGTTATATACAGAAAAAAAAAACAAAGAAAATAAACAACAAAAACAGATGGGAGGGGAGTGACAAGACTGACAATGCCTCGCTCAGGTGTCAAAGAATTCCTCCCCATCGATGTCAACCGGTAAAGTTCCCATAAGGCTGGCCGCATTCCCACGTTGAATTGCGATACTAATTCTTTGAGCGAGAAAGAGGCCAGCCCTATGGTCACGAGAAGAGTCAACTAAACGCTTTGCGATCTCCCTGTAAAGCGCACGAGCACTTGGGCCCCACGAGCCCAATGTCTCGACCCCAAACGGCTCAAATATATAATTACCTATTAAATTATTATTAAATTAATAAGTCAAAGAAATTAATTCAGAAAACGCTTAGGTATATTTCATATTATATTGTCTCACCGAGCGCAAAGGTGTATTAAAATTTTCCTTTTACACAGTGAAATGCATTTCATTATAATATCTACGGGGGTACCAGCTGGCTAACAGATGAGCTCTCATCTAACCAGGCGTGGATATAATGGGAGAGAACCGTTTAGTCTAAGCAACAGTGGACTGCGTTGGAATTGTTCAACGAAAACATAACTTAGAAACGTTTTTTCTATGTAAATAAAGAGTTATCATAAAGGTACGGACCTATATTTCCCGTATTTGTATATTTTTAAACTGGATCAGAAACTTGCTCCTAGCACGCCCCTCTCTATCATTTTTTATGACCTATATAACGACGAAGAACGCACAAGGCCGCACACACGTTTTTTTACTTTCAGCACAGTCGGCGGTCGTGACATAGCATTAAGTAAGTTCATGTCTTACCTGAAAATTGACGGGAATGAGTTCGATCGTCTCCCGGGTCACACATGACTTGAATTCGATATTAGCTCGAAGACTGCTGTTATCTTCTGTTTGCCGTTTAAATGTGTTCTAATTTTGAGCAATAACCAAACATATATTTAAGTTAGAAGATATAACCATTTTGTGTTTGAATGCCATAATTTTCGGTATCGCAGACTAATAGATGAGGTATGTATATTATATGTTTTGCTTTCATCGTAGATATTAATAAATCAACTTGTGGTTAGTAGCCGTTGCCGCAGAGTAGAATGATACTAGTTTAAAAAAACTTGAAGTCCATAATCATAGATCGTTGTGGGAATGTACCTAGTCAATGTGGGAAAGTGGTCATACTAGTATACTGTTAACTCAATAATTATGCAACTAATTGACATATCTACTAGTTTAGTGCACCAATTAGTTGCATATTCAGTACTATATAATTTGACGAGCTAAACTTAAAACCGGCCAAGTGCGAGTTGCACTCGCGCACAATGTGAAAATTTCAGCTCTAGCTATAAGGGTTCCTGTGATACAACCTCGTGAGGGACAGACAGACAGACGGACTGCAAAGTCTCACGAATAGGGTCCCGTTTTTGGGTACGGATCCCTAAAAACAAACAAAATGTGTACCCCATTTCGAATATGATAAGTTAAGCCACAACGGTTCAGAAAAATCTTCAATATTATTGCGATTTAAAACAACGAATGGTGGAATTATCGTTGGGATGGAATCAACGGATCAACTCACAATGATACGGTTTGTTTGTTTGTTTATACAAATACTGAAATAAAATGAATTTTATCGTTAAATGGAGGCTTGGTTGTTTATTTAGGAATTTTGTTTAAAGAGTTCTAATGGTTGTGTAAATAGCTGAAACAAATAAATACACAATGGCAGGCTCTAGATAAAAGATTATTTTTATTTACTGAAATGCTTGTAGTCTCTTGTAGCAAGAGCGGCATGTATGACCTAATATGCAGTTAGGCAGCTGGCTCGACAAATGGTTAAGGCCGCATTTGCGGTTTCTAACCTCAAAATGTCAAACCATAGATTCGGTTTCATTGGTTTTGACATTTTGAGGTTAGAAACCGCCACGGTAAACCGCAAGTGCGGCCCCAGGCTAAAATATAGGGGTTAATAAAACAACACGTGTTCACCCGCGTCGTCGCGTCGTCCCGATTCACATAGGATTACAAGAATAAAATATAGACTACGTCAGCCGGGAGTGGTGTAACTTTCCAACAGTGAAAGAATTTTTCAAATCGATTCAGTAGTCTGAACCGGTAAGAAAAATTCTTTCACTGTTGGAAAGGTACCGGTTTAGACTACTGAACCGATTAGAAAAATTCTTTCACTGTTGGAAAGTAACACCACCCCCGGATGACAGCAAGATTTGATAAAGTACCTAACTAAGTTTCAGAGCATATTAAATGCAAAAAAAAAACAAACAATCAAATCTTTCCTCTGTATAATTTTAGTATTAATAGCTGGTACGGCAGATGGCTGGGTGGACTTAGAATCCTCGATAATCCTAAATGAATATAATTATTAGGTAAAGTCTCAGGTCACGCACCTAATTGCTGACATATTTTTCTAACCAGAGATCCTAAGGTCCTAAATAAACAATGGTTAAGTAACCCATTAAGTTATTTACGAAATTTGTTGCTTTTACGAGGGATATGTGAACACTTTTATGCGCTTTACGTAACAAATTATTTATTTAAAACTGCCCAAATGCGACCCGAACACGAACACGAAGGATTTTGTACTAAAAAACGAGAATATAAATATATTTTTATCTGTTTTTAGTATTTGTTGTTATAGCAACAGAAATAGGTACATTATCTGTAGCAATTCTAGTTCTCTAGCTATCATGGTTGCTGGGATACAGCCTCATGACAGACATACAGATGGACCAGTGCAGTCACAGGCCCGTGGGGTATACCTATAAATTTTTAGAGTTCCGAATTTACCATTTTTGGTGCGGAATCCTAAAAAATTATATACCCCCGACTTTGAGACTGTCTAAGAATCGTAAACAATGTACACACAGTGCATAGCTTAATTTTCAAAGGAGTTGGGTATCCTGTAAACTACTTAATGCAGCAGCAAGTTCCAGGCTACTTCTAAAAATAACCAAGTATGCATTGTAAAGCCTCAAGCCTGTTTTGTTGCTATACATATTAGAATTGTATTTTATGAATTAATATTAAGTATAAAGGTATGAGACTGCGGTCGCTGTGGTGCTGCGACCGCACCACTGGTCCCCATATAGTATGTTTAGATTTGTATTAGAATACATTGCGAACTCGACAGCAGCGTCGCGACTGCACTCAGTACTGTCGCCTTGCCGCCGCGACAGCAATGTTGCTTGCAGTCAAGTTCGGTTCGAACTCATACCTTTAAGCTAACTACACTCGAGAGCAATGAATCCGGGTCACTTAAAGAATCCTAAAAATCTCGGAAACTAAAAATGCTAGGTTAATGCAATAAATTGTATTTAATAGACAATGTAATACTCCTTAAATGAAGGTATTAAAACTTCTTAGTTATTGTAAAGTTATATCATAAAAAAATCAAATTTGAAAAAGGGCCACTTTCGAAGATGGAACTACGAAATTACAGCATTTGGTGTTGCTTTTGTTTGTAATCTGTCATTTATGTGGGTACATAAACCATGTTGATAGTGCTCTATATTCATTAATCAAGCTGAAATTATGTCGCTTACGCCTGAAGAATGCACCAGAATACTTACAATGCTGGAAACCGGCCGGAGTCAGCGCGATACAGCCAGGACTGTCGGTGTGTCGCTGTCAACAGTACAAAGAGTTCTCCGACGTTACGAAGAAACTGGTTCTAACCTACGCAGACCAGGAACGGGCAGAACCAGGTGTACCACAGCACGAGAAGACCGATACTTGGTGAACACCATGCTTCGAAATCGCTTTCTCACAGGAACTGAAATCACCAATCAGTTTCGACGACTCGGAGGAAGTAACCCAAGTGCATGGACAGTAAGACGTCGGCTTGCTGAATCTAACTTAAAACCCCTTAGACCTGCAAACGGCCCTAAACTGGAGCGTGGGCATCGTATTTCGAGACTAAGGTATGCCCAGAGCCACGTAAATTGGAGTATTGAAGATTGGTCAAAAGTTATGTTCTCCGACGAATCAAAATTTATGCTCTACAAGCACGATGGAAGACACAGAGTGTATCGAAGACCAGGGGAAAGATTCAAGCAAGCATGCATCGAAGAAAAAGTAGCCTACGGTGGTGGGTCTGTACTTGTGTGGGCCGGAATTTCTTCTGAAAGTCGCACAGAGCTGGTGATCATAGAAAACGGCTCTTTAACTAGCGTAAGATATGTGGAAGAAATCCTCAATGATCACGTTGGTCCATTTATGGTCAATTTAGGTGAGGATGCTATATTTATGCATGACAATGCCCGACCTCATACAGGTAGGATTGTGAATGACTACCTTCAAGAGATGAACATTACTCGTATGGAGTGGCCAGCGCGCAGCCCGGATATCAACCCGATCGAGCATGCTTGGGACGAGCTAGGCAGATGCGTAAAACAACGAAACCCTCCCCCAATCACGCTTCGTGAGCTCAAAATTGCTCTCACAGAGGAATGGGAGAATATTCCCCAAAATCGTATAAAGGAACTTGGTGTACAGCATGCCAAACCGCGTAAACGCAGTAATGGAAGCACGAGGAGGCAACACGAAGTATTAAAATTCAAGAAAATCGTAATAAAGTTCAAAAATTTCATGTTTCCTATTTTTGTTTTAAGGAGAGATCAGCAGTTTTTTCTTTATGTAATTTTGTGTTAATAAAATGTATGGTGACTCATATTTTTTTTACTTTCATTTAAGGAGTATTACATTGTCTATTAAATACTATTTATTGCATTAACCTCTCATTTTTAGTTTCCGAGATTTTTAACATTCTTTAAGTGACCCGGATTCATTGCTCTCGAGTGTATTTAGTAATCTGTGCTTTAAGTAAAGAGAGCCACTGCACCACTTCGTATCGGTAGCGGTAGGTACCGCTACCGATACGAAGTGGTGCTCCTAGGTAGGAGAGCTGGGGCAAGGGCGCAAAAAAAAAATTTAACATACAGAATAGAGGCGACTAGTGTCTCTCGATTCGAATCGTTCCTGGTGCAAAGGCAGACCTTTGTAATCTCAGCGCGGCTCAGAGTTCGCTAAAGTACCCATCTATGTATAAAAATCAATGCCACTTTTCGTTGTAATTTTATGACTCAAGAACGGGTGGACCGATTTCGCTAATTCTTTTTTTTTGTGTTAGTTATAGCCCGGGCAAGGTTTGTATAAAAAAATTCAGAAAATAATAAAAAGAATTATATCAGGTTAGCTTGATATCGCGGAACAAAGTTCACTAGGTCAGCTAGTTGCGTATAAAGAAAACCCGTGTCTCATCAGCGTGGTCTAAGTAAGCTAAGCTCAAAAAAAAGGAGAAGTTCGCGTTGATTGACTGATTTAGTACCAACTTGAAGGTTTGAAATTACACGAAATCAAATTACTTTTCTCCGACTTCGAGTTAGGTTATTCACTAATTTTTAGGAATTTTCTAGGTTTCCATTTCCAGACACTAACGAGATACCTATCGTTGAAAAGACTGAAACTCTACAGCTATTTGATATAATGTATAACAAAATAAGGATTTCAAGTAATATACGAGTATGTACAATCAAAGCACCCTTCATAACCCAGTGCCCCTAGAGTCACACTACTGGTGCCGTACGTGAAAGTTTTATAAATAAGACTATATTTTTGACGGTACAGAACATACGGCTGGGTCTATAAGCCCCCTTCAACCTTTTCTAAACTATATCAAATTCAATAATAAGAAAATTTAGAAACACATTTCTAAATTTTCTTGTATTTTTTCGAGATTGTTCGGTAAAGGTCAATTTCGTTATATTTTCGATACGTTTATAAGATGGGTTATCGGAAAGGTATCGTATTAGATTGAATGTCCTAACATTTATAGGTAAGTATTTATGTTTTGAACTATTTATTGGGAATCGAAAATCTAAGCTCTAATGAAATGGTTAGAGTTTGGGACAGAATTAGTGATAATGTACCAAATGACTAGAGCTTGGGACAGTACCTGTGAGATGTATCAAATCAATAGACCCTGGGACAGTACCAGAGTCTTTCACCAAATGTTTAGAGCTTACTAGAGTATCAGGGATTTTTTTTACATGTGGAAATCCTACATAGATGCTATGCCGGACTCCTACCAATTAAAACCACACGATGTCTTACAACTGTCTATAGCCGAGATATAGTAAGCCCCGGGTAAGCCCTCGGAAGGATGTCCCACGGCTCTCGGCAGACTTTGACGAACACTTCAGCCTCGCCTATGGGGTTCGGTGGGCAAAGAGATTTTCGCCATAATCTTGGACTGCTTCTGTAAGAACGGCGAGCAGCCAGCCCACTGTTCTCAGTCCCCGGTCATGGAGGTCGGTACTGCGGAACTCGGGAGAGAGATTTCTCTTCCGTTCCCTCCACAGTATCAGAGATCTGTACGAAATTATTAGTGCCAGGGGCGGTACCAGATACCAAATGATTAGAACTTGGTACAGCACCAGAGATGTGTACCAAATTTCATCACACTCAGTTTAAGAGGAAGGGAGGGGACAAAATATATGCGTCATCGTCTTGACTTGCTTCTTGAGTAGCCACGTGACATTGCTTATTTCCACTGATGCATAATGAACCATTATTATGTAAGTACATAAATAAGGATATTTTTTTTAAATACGTCATGGATGCTAAGGACTCTTTCGTACTAAAACTCACACGTTCCTTACTACTTGCCTATGATTGGGAGCCCCAGGTAAGCCCTCGGAAGGATATCCTCAGGATAAGCACATACTAATAGCCTTTAACTTAAGTACATAACGCACACCTGGGGTGAGGCTATGGAGAGGCACGGCGAATCTCTGGCTATTGGCCTAGACATCGCAAAAGCCTTTGATAGGGTATGGCATGCGTCGCTTCTTTCCAAGCTGCCGTCATATGGTTTATCGCATCAGTTGTGCCGCTGGTTGGCCAGCTTCCTGAACGGGCGACGGATTCGGGTCCTCTGTGATGGTCAGGCTTCCTGTTTTTTTCAGGTAAATGCCGGAGTACCACAGGGATCGGTATTGTCCCCAACTCTCTTTCTTCTGCATATCAATGACATGCTGTCCCTTGGGTGCATTCATTGTTATGCGGATGACAGTACTCTTCATGGGAGCTATTCTGGCCGTCCAGCGGCAGGGCGAGGCGACGTGGATGAGAAGAGACGACAACTCGTGGCGGATCTCGATCTGGACCTGGGCCGCATTGCCCAATGGGGTTCAGACAACCTGGTCGAGTTCATTGCCAGAAAAACACAGGCGTGTGCGTTTACAGCTAAGAAGTCCCCATTCCTACCCCTGCCCTCTCTTCAGAGCATTACAATTCCACTAAAGGACAACCTGGAGATCCTCGGTATAGACGTCCGGCGTGAGCTCAATCACAAAAACTACATAGAGAGCTGTATTGGTCTGGCCTCGCGGAAACTGGGAATCCTGAATAAGGTGAGACGGTATTTCACGCCACATCAGAGATGTTTACTGTACAAGACGCAGATTCGTCCCTGCGTCGAGTACTGTTCTCACCTTTGGGATGACTCCGCGAGGTACTTGTTAGACGCGCTTGACGCTATGCAGAGACGTGCTATCCGAATAATTGGTTGTCCTGAGGTGACGGGAGGCCTCGAACCTTTGTCGCAGCGAAGAACCATAGCGTCCTTGGCTGCCTTCTATCGAATGTATCACGGCGAATGTTCTGAAGAGCTCTTCAACCTGATCCCACCATCTCCTTTCCGATCCCGAACAACGCGTGCCGGGCAGAGATGCCACTCATACACAGTGGAGAGAATCTTCGCCAGAACCGAGCGTTTCAAAAGATCGTTCCTCTGTCGAACTATAAAAACATGGAACGACCTGCCCGCACACGTCTTTCCCTCATCTTACAATCCCGGGTTCTTCAAGAGGAGCGTGAAGAGGCACATCACAGGGCCGCCAACTTGAGGACCACTGTAAGAAGTGGCCCCCAATCGCTAGATGCGCCACTGCTTTCTTACCATCAGGCTGGTGGCGACGTCAATTTGGCGAGCTGAATATAAAAAAAAAAAAAAAAAAAACATATTTCTTGCTAAAAATATACATTTTTTACTACCTTTTATCAAAAATATGAACTTCCTTCAATTCTGATACGAGAGGGTTATCAATCTTGAGAAGCAATTTCGGCCCCCAAGTTTTTACGTCCGCCATTACAAATAACAGACACGCATAACGAGTTATTGGGAAGTTTTCATCTCTTTTCCACAAGCTTCGAGCAAAGTACAAGACTTTTGATGGTTGCTTGTGTAAAAAAAACCGACCAAGTGCGATTCATATTTTTTAAGCACAGAGGGTTCCGTACCAAAAAAAAAAGATAAAATACGTTGGTTGTATGGTAGACCCCTTAAAAAATATTATTTTCATCTGTAGTTTATATTGTTGGGTAAAGCGGCAACATAAATAATAATAATCTATACTAATATTATAAAGAGGAATGATTTGTTTTTTTGTTTTTTTGTTTGTTTGTCTGTTTGTAACGAATAGGCTTCGGAACTACTAGACCGATTTGAAAAATTCTTTCACTGTTGGGAAGCTACACTCTTTGTGGTGAATAAAGGCTATATTTTATTCCCGTATTCCCACGGGAACGGGAACTACGCGGGTGACACCGCGTGACGTCCGCTAGTAATAAATATTTGTGGACATTCACACTCAACATCATCTAGCTTGTCCTGGGACATCCTTCCAAGGGCTTACCCGGGACTCCCAACCATCGACTGTTGGGCGTAACCTGAGGTTTTTTTAGTACGTAGGAGTATAGCATCCATCAGGATTTTCCCTCAAGTAAAATAAAAACAAGAAGCCCAAATTAAGCTAATATAAGCTTGTGCTACGGGATCTAGACGACTGATATACATACTTATATATTTCTAAATGCATACATATGCGAAGTCTCATGAAAAGGGTCCCGTTTTACCCTTTGGGTACGAAACTCTAAAAGGCAATGTCAACTTCGCCTCAGTTTGCTCTCAGGGGTTGCAAAACGGTGAGTCATTCTTCAAAACTAATGAAATGCTGTAAAAATGCTAATGTAATGTTCATTAATGTTCCCAATATTTAAGGTTTAAGCTTAGTACAGAACCTTTTTAGTTAGAGGTATAAGTCCAAAAAGCCTTCAACTTGGCTTAACGATTGTCATTTTACTGACAACCGGGTTTCATTTCGAGTTTTCCTTCTCTATACGCAATGGATCGTTTTGCGAAAGTGTTCCCTTTGTCGCCTCTTATGACACTCTCCAGATGAATAGGGGTGGTGACCTTTCCCGTCGTCACATGGGGCATATTATCTAATTTTTATTTGTGTGTGTGTGTGTGTGTGGGTGTGTATGTTTGTCTATACTAATATTATAAAGAGGAAAGATTTGTTTTTTTGTTTGTTTGTTTGTAACGAATAGGCTCCGGAACTACTGGACCGATTTGAAAAATTATTTTACTGTTGGAAAGCTACACTTTTTGCGGTGAACATAGGCTATATTCTATTCCCATATTCCCACGGGAACGGGAACTACGCGAGTGAAACCGCGTGACGTCCGCTAGTAATTAATAAACTCAAAAGCTACTGCTGGTGGCTTTCAAAAATTGTTTCACAATTGGAAAGCTATATTCACCCCCAGTAGCATAGGCTATGTTTTATTCCCGCATTCCTACGGGAACGGGAGCTACGCAGGTGAAACCGCGTGACGTCCGCTAACTAATATAGAAGTATTAAAATATTTAAGAAGCGCTCGTGGCCCCGCATACTCAGTGTTCTGTAAACGATCACTGCAGTAAGCAACTTTCACTATGGCCGGTCCATGGATGGGTGACCATCAATGTGATCACTTTGTGACATTTATTTGAGCGATCCGTGCTTCGGAAGGCACGTTAAGCCGTTGGTCCCGGTTGCCAGTAAAATGGCATTCGTTAAGCTAAGTTGAAGGCTTTATTTCAACAGCAGGCAGTCACAACCTGCGCCTGTCCATTTAAACACGGCAATACGGCTCACCACCTATGTGGGACAAATTATACAAAGGTGAAATGTGAGCATATAATATGCCTCTGCCTACCCCTTCGGGGATAAAGGCGTGACCATATGTATGTATGTATGTAAAATATTTAATTAAAACTTCAAAGCAGAAATATTTCATCCTTTTGTTTATTGAATAGGATCACTAATTCCCGACAAAACCAGACATAGCGGAGTGTCATAATTCTATTGTTTTGAACAAAACAAACGAGTACCTAAGTTGTTTGAAAACTGTTAGGAATTAAAAGATTTTGTTCACAACTGTTACTGTTTTTAATTGGCTTTTGTGCTGCAGAGGAGAGGAGGGAATGGAGGTAGGAGGTCCTACTGACTGGGCCATCCTCCCGAAAGCTTACCCGAAGCTTCCTGCCGTAAGCAGTGTAGTAGGACCTCGTGTGGTTTTAGTCGATAAGTGTCCAGCGTAGCATCCATAGGGATATTCTACGTAAAAAAGCTAAATGCTCTAGCCACCCTCGTTTGCAAGTGATATCTAACTCACTAACAAATGAGGTTATGGCGGGGAGAAAGTAAAATTAGAAACAATTCTATGCACAAAAAAGAAGAAAATACGTTTTAAAAAAATGATGTATTGGAGATCTTAGTTACTTTTCTGTGCCCTTGAAAATGACTTAAGGCGTAACCGGTCGGGTGTAAATTAAATAAATAGGTATTGTGGAACAGTACAAGCGGTGTTATTCAATTTGTGTATAAGGTTTCAACAAGTGCCATCAATCAACTGTATAAATAAGAAATACGTCCTTTTTGCGATAAAGGAATTTGTGTGTAACTGAAGTTTTTAGTGATTGAATATGCGTTACTGACAGGTACGTGATGTAGGTATGCAATATGGCGCGCTATGAACTGTATAGATATAGGAAAAATCTATAATTTTGCTAAGTTAGAAGTACGTTGCTATCGAATTTTACTAAAAATAATCACTATTTTATACAGGACTTAAAATAAATCAAAGAATTTCATCTCGAATTTAATTATACAATATGGAGTGCCTATCAAAGGTTCCTCGTTTCTCCTCTTTGTACAGCTGCCCCTATTCATTAGCGAACTTTCGATCTCTCTCTAAGGGGACTTTTTCACCAGCGATGTGCTATGCTACGTTGCTATGCATGCGTTTGAAATACACCAATCACATTCGTAGGTCGCACAATTTCACAATATGAAGAACGGTAAACTTTATTTGTGTGGACAGATGAATGTGTATGGTGGATTTCAAACGCATCTATAGCAAAGTAGCGTAGTGGTAAAGCACCCTTAGACAGAAATATACCCGTGCTTGGTCGTATCGCACATCTTATATACCTATTGAAGTGGCAAACGTCAAATATGCTTCATGAAACGTTTTTTGAGTTGAAGATGAAACTAAAAGAAAAACACAAAAATAATTTATGTCCTATATAAACCTTTACTAGATGAAAATGTGTTGGTGTACTTGTCATACTGACGCGTTCAGACGCAAGAAAGCTCCATTTCAAACAATGTATCAATACCTTTATTTGCTACAACATTGTAGCAGACATTGTGTCTTCCAAGATTGGAGTCCTCGCTGTCATGCTCGATGGCTGGAGTAACTTCCGATACGTGGGATACTAAGTACCAATAAAATCTCTGTTTTTTCTATAGCAAGCAGACAAGCACACAGCCCACCAGAGATGTACTGGTGGTCACCGCAGCCTGTAGACGTTTGCAACACCGGAGGCACACTCGCGCTGCCGACCCTGTAAAAATCTTCTGTAGGTATATACTGTTTTATTTGTAGTATCCAAGCTAAGATATGTATACATAATAAGGCAGGACTAAATTTGTATATACCTATCTAGTTATGTTTAATCATAGTAAAGTAGGTATCCCGCCTAATATAAAAAAAAAACTATTTCATAAATGAAGGACTTTCGTGCGGTAAGGGAAAAGATACCAATATTTGTTCAGTCAAATACTGGCATTAATAGAATCCAGGCTTGAATTTTTCATATCAACTTTGGCAGTATTCCAAACAAGGCTGTTATAAAACTAAGTTAAGTTTGCGATCGTGGAAATGCAGTTTATACCTTATTGTCAAGAGATAAGGCCTATTTCTTCTTGTTTTTACATTTTGTAAGCAAAAACTTCGAAGGTAAGACGAGTTGTAAGTTCGCCAGATGTTTAGACAATATCTGTAGATGAAGATGTTATTCGATTCGACACTGGATTTACTGTCTAGAATGTGTAAACGACCTGAAAATTTACAAGCTTTGTGCATCATCACCCTGAGGTTGACTAGAATAAAAGGCCTATGGGTATAATTTGCCTTGAGATCTGATGACCTAGACTATAAATATTTAAAAGAATGACTAGAGGTTTTACTATAATTATGTGTGCGAAGCGCTCGTGGCCCCGCGGACTCAGTGTTCTGTAAACGATCACTGCAGTAAGCAATTTTCACTATGGCCGGTCCATGGATGGGTGACCATCCATGTGATCACTTTGTGACATTTATTTGAGCGTTTCCGTGCTTCAGAAGGCATGTTAAGCCGTTGGTCCCGGTTGCCAGTAAAATGGCAGTCGTTAAGCCAAGTTGAAGGCTTTATTTTAACAGCAGGCAGTCACAACCTGCACCTGTCCATTTTAAACACGGCAATACGGCTCACAACGTATTACGTGGGACCAATTATAAAAAGGTGAAATGTGGGTATATAATATGCCTCTGCCTACCCTTTCGGGGATAAAAGGCGTGATGATGAACACTATGTGTGCTAGAATCGTCTTAAATGAATCGAGATAAATAAATGTCCGGCGTTTGACTACTACTTTACTGTACTAGTTTACAGACTTCAATTAAACAAAATTAAATTAAATTATACTGGACCGTGTGGCGACGAGGTACCGTGTTGCTACGGGTAAGAGTACAAAATGTCGCCACCCGATTCCGAGGGTGTCGTAAGAGGCGACTAAGTGAACAATTTTGCAAAAAGATCCATTGCGTAGAGAAGGAAAACTGGAAAGGAAACCCAGTTGTCAGTAAAATGACAATCGTTAAGCCAAGTTGAAGGCCTTATGGGCGGCATAAAAAATTTCATCTGCGGGTCTCGGCGACCTGCGCCTGTCCAATTCAACACGGCAAAACTATAAGGTGAATTGTGGGCGTATACTATGCCTCTGCCTACCCGTTCCGGGATAAAGGAGTGATTATATGTATGTATGTATGTATACTGGATTCGCATACTGGACAATTTTCGTCTAAAGGTACTAATATTACAAAGAGGAAAGATTTGATTGTTTGTTTGCATCGAATAGACTCTGAAACTACATAATCAATTTGAAAATTCTTTCACTGTTGGGAAGCTACACTTTCCCCGGGTATCATAGACTATATTTTATGCTCTTATTCCCACGGGAACAGAAACTACGTGGGTGAAAATGCGTGATATCCGCTAGTATTCAAGTAAATTAAATTAATTAGGTAGCTCCTTAAACCCTAATTTAGTTCAAATTAAAATGAAAATTGTAGTAGTACATTGTACTGTGAAGTTTCACCACATCAAACGAACAGTTAGGTACCATTTACTTTGTGATAAATGTTTTAGTAAAGGGTGCCCTTTACAAACCTCTCATCATACTCTGTTTTTGATATGGTGACGTTTTTACAGACAAACGAATGCCTAAACAAATGATTCTCTGAGAAAATGTTACGTTATCCAAGCCTTTGAAGACAACGTTACCTGGCTTTTGAATAATAAAGTAATTAATGGTACGACAAATTATTATAATGGACAGTGGTTCAAAAATCCCCTTTGTCCGCTAAAATCCATTAAGAAGATCCATCGTAGATCTTTGTAGACATAACATAAAATCGACACACATTTTTGTAACTTTCTTTAAAAACAGTAAAATAATAAAAGTTGTAATGTCCGAAAATCATTTTGGTTTATAATTTTACAATAGACAGTCTTCACTCGCTCGATATTTAGTATTAAACTAAAACCAAATAACATTATGAATATAAAAAACGATAATAAAAAATAAATAACGTATGTAGAAACCTTCTCTTCCCGAGGGAAACCTCATTTTGGGGCGTCCCGTCCGTTTGCTGAGTCGCAGTGACTATCCCATGACTGAACGGGGCGGAACCATAGATTTAGAATGTACAGCGAAAAATTCGACATCTATGGGCGGAACAACGTGGTTATTTATTGGGTAGTCTGGTCATACAATAACAGATCTGTTTTCCCTACAACAATACGGGTAGTGACGTGAAAAAGTGCATTCAATCGCATCGCTCGTGGCCCCGCGGACTTAGTGTTCTGCAAACGATCACTGTAGTGAGCAACATTTACTATGGCCGGTTATGGATGGGTGACCATTACATGACCACTTTATGACATTTATTTGCGAGCGTTTCCGTGCTTCGTAAGGCACGTCAAGCCGTTGGTCCCGGTTGCCGGTAAAATGACAGTCGTTAAGCCAAGTTGAAGGCCTTTATGGGCGGCTTGAAAAATTTCAACAGCAGGCAGTCACAAGTAGTCACAACCTGCGCCTGTTCATATCAACGTGTCAACCTCGTCATAAAGTATAACTTTAGGTACGTACGCTTTAAGATTCAATTAGTAATTTAACTTCGAAATGGATTCAGTAATTCCACTTTACCTTTCAGTTACTGTAATTACTCTTAACCTATAAAGTTCTAAGAATACTTAAGTTAAATATTCAAGAGTTGAAACAATGAGCTTTTAGCTTACTTTACTGTTTTATTAACGTCTAATAGACGCTGTAATTATTAACCCCTTATTAATTTCCCCCCTTAACTGTTATAACTATTATTACTGCAACAGCGCTGGTATGTATTTCTTATAGACAATCATCATTTAACACATTATGTAGTATATTTCATATCGATATTTTGCTTCAAGTATGTGATTATGACAGCTAACTGGATATTAACATTTGCAATATGTAATCAGTTTTCCCCGAATATCTACAGGACGGAGTTTTTCAAAAGAGGACCACTTACAATCGGGTGCCCGTGTACTTGCCTGCCACCCAAGTAAAATGAAAAAAAAAATGGGAGTCCTGGGACATCCTTCCGAGGGCTTAAGCGGCGCTCCCAACCATAGGCTGTTGGGCTTTACGTTAGGCTTTTTAGTCGGTCGGAGTTCGGCTTAGCATCCGCGAAGGATTTTTCCTCACGTTAAAAAAAAGTGGTACGGAAATGATTTAGAAGTATCTCTTTGCGACACGAGTTCTTTATGCAAAGTGCGATGATTCACGTCTTGGGGCGATTATTTCACGGGCACTGTAAAAATTGGTACACATATTGGTATTCTATGTGAGTCCCGCATGGACTTCCATCAGATGGGTGGCGTTCATTTATTGAGTCAAATATAAAACAGAAAATCTCAACGACAACACTTAATAATTAGTGTGCTCGTTCGCTTTATAGCGAGATCGTTCAAAGCGTCTAGTTGACTCTTCTTGTGAGCATTTTTTTTTAGCGTGAGGGAAAGTCCTTATGGATGTTTTGCCGGACTCCTACCGACTAAAAAACCTCACGTAACTCCCAACAACCTATGGTGGCGAGCCCCGGGTAAGCCCTCGGAAGGATGTCCCGAGACTTCCAACAGACCTACAGCCGCCACTGCGGCCTCGCCCAGGGGGTGGTTCGGGTGCTATCCCGCTTCTTTGGGGGGTTTCGGGTGTGATCCCGCTTCTAAGGGGGGGCGTGCGTGAGTTGCTCACGTCATGCTGCCGTCATGGGCCTGCTTCTGTAAGGACTGTGAGCAACCCTTTCACCGTCCTCAGGCCCCCGGTCATGGAGGCCGAAAGTCCTCGGCGAAGACACGTCGATGACGCTCAAGCCGCCGACTGCGGAACTCGGGTGGGAGAGTTCTCTCCCGTTCCCGCCCCGCCACCTCTTTCACAAGCATGACCTGCTCGCAGAAAGAGGCGGCGCAGTCCCACTTACTCCCGCTAGAGAGCATGGCTCTCACCATGGCCTCGAGCGAGAGAGTGTCCACGTCCAGACCCACTACGAGGCCCTGGCGCTGTTACGCCCACGCAGTGCACTCCACCAGCGTGTGGAGCGCCGTGTCAACGCTGCGGTCCTCGCAGTGCTGTTAGCACTCGGCCGTGGTTTCCCGGTGTTTTCGCCACAGATACCTACTGAAGCTACCGTGCCCGGCAAGCATCTGTGTCAACCAGTAGGAGAGAGCACCGTGTCCCTTTTTTTGTGAGCATAGGGCTGGCTTCTTTCTCGCTCAAAGAATCACATGGGAATGCGGTCAGCCTTGTGGGAACTTTACCGGTTGACACCGATGGGGAGGAATTCTTTGACACCTGACGTGGCTTCGCAACGACGTTCCTAGAGTTAATGGTTGATGCTGGTTTACAATGGGGTCCACATATTGTCAAACTAGCAAGTAGATTAAGTTCAGCAGCATTTGCTGTACAAAAGATAAGGCACTTGACGGATGTAGAAACGGCTAGAATAGTCTATTTCAGATACTTTCATAGCATAATGTCTTACGGTATTTTACTGTGGGGCAATGCTGCAGATGTAGATAAAAAATTTATTTTACAAAAGCAGGCCATAAGAGCTATATATAGATTAGGTCGAAGGGTCTCTCTGCGCGAAAAATTCAAAGAGGTTAAAATTCTTACAGTAGCATCACAATACATTTTTGAAAATCTTATGTACGTACAAAGAAATTTACATGGTTTCGCTAAGTTAAGTGATAGACACAATGTCTATTGACTAGAAATAAAAGTAACCTTGCTGTTTATTGCACAAAATCAGCAATTCTTTCATGGGTAACTGTACACGCTTTTACAACAGGCTACCAGAGGAAATTAAAAGTATGTCCCTGAAAAAATTTTAAATGGTTGTAAAAAGTAAATTGTACTGCAGGGGCTTCTACACAATTGGTGATTATTTGTTGGATGGAGAAGCCTGTAAATGACCTGCTCTGCTGGATTCTCAAAAAAAATTTAAAATGCATAGTTTTTAGATTCATTTTGTAAATAGAGCACCAAAAAAGAATAACCCGCTGAGTTTCTTGCCAGTTCGTCACAGGTGAGCCGCGTTGTGAACTGGTGGTAGAAATTTTAATTTATATTTTGGACGTTTTACAAGAGCATCTGTATATGCGTATGTAAATTTTCTTTTTTCTCTCTTTCTTTCTTTCTTTCGAGGTATTGCCAGTCTTACAACTTTCCTCCTACCTTTTTTTGTTGATAATTTTCTTTGTTTCTTGTTTTTGTAGATAAATCTGTAAAATATAAGTAATTTTAATTTCTCAATTTGTAAATTTTCATGAAAATTAACATAATAGTAAGTACTCAATTTGTAAATTTTCATGAAAATTAATACAATAGTAAGTACTTGTCACACACTTTTGACGTCACTGAATTTTCAATGCTTACTGAGATGAGGTGACATTCGTAATATTCAGTGACTTCGTATCGTTGAACATCGTGGCGTGGTTAACCAGAAATACGAATAAGGATATAATTGAAATGTGAATATCTTAATTATATATTTTACAGTTTTGTTTTTGCTTTAGTGGTATGGCAAACACGCATAATTATGAGGCTGTCAAATTGAAAACGACCATAAAATTGTTGCTGGCACGCTGTAAAAACTTTGAGGGCCTCCTTTGAGAAATCGTAATTTATGCCCTTTTTTTTTTTTTTTTTTATACTACTTAGGTGGCAGACAAGCTTACGGCCCACCGGAAGGTTGGTAACCGTAGCCTATAGACGTTTGCAACACCAGAGGCGTTACACACGCGCTGCCGACCCGGGTGCAGGTTGTGACGACCCACAGCTGAAATTTTTCAAGCCGCCCGTAAGGCCTTCAACTTGGCTTAACGACTGTCATTTTACTGACAACCGGGACCAACGGCTTAACGTGCCTTCCGAAGCACGGAAACGCTCGTAAATAAATGTCACAAAGTGGTCCACGTGGTGGTCACCCATCCATATCCGGCCATAGTAAATGTTGCTTACTGCAGTGATCGTTTACAGAACACTGAGTCCGCGGGGCCACGAGCGCTTCAATCTATACTGTCTCCAGTATGGGGAATAACGTGACTACAAGCTCTTTTCCCAAACTGAGCGTAGGTCTGCGTAATGAAGTAATATTGGATTATACCCCGTTTTAATACGCCATAAAGGAAGTATCCAAGTATCCCTTTATTCTCAACGGGTCACCCTGAAACGGGTCACACTGTCACTCGTTAAGAAAACGGAACGAGTAACAGTGTGACTCATTGCCCTTTATCTATCACTTCATTCAACACAAAGACATCTATTTACCATGGCAAATAGTGAATTTCAGACGATTGACGATCATAACTGGGCGTAGGCCTTTAAGTATCAAACAATCCATTTTTTTGGATAATGAAAAACATTTTAAATAAAGTTAAAAACCTACTACAGTAGCTAGATGGAAGCACAGAGCATCGCGCGCCTCTACAGAGGGAGGGGCCAAAGCTTTCAAACCCCCTCTGGCAATAATGTGACACATAATGTGACATATCGACGACAAAAAGTGCCCAGTTCCATACAAACTGAAGGAAGATTTCCCCCCGCCACCCGCAAAATATGACAGAAAATTTTGTACTGAGCAATCGTTCTATGCCGTCTCCCCTCAGACAGTTCGCGTTGCTCTATGGATGGAAGGGTATAAGATTTTATTTCGAGCTATCCCCTACACAATAGGTACTATCGTCAAAGTGTTCCCCTAGAGGTTAGATTCGATTAGATTTAAGAAAATCAGTATTGTGTCTAGAGAGAATACAGGGAAACTGATCCGAAAACTAGTAAACAGTCGATGTTTGTATAAACTTTTTCGTTACTATTACTAGTTAATTCGTAAAGCCAAGAAAGGCATAAATAAATTACCCAGCGGCTCATATTCAGCCAATCGGTATACATGACAAATATACTCGGTATATTAAAATGCATTTTTTTTTCTTCCAGTCGGTGTCGAGACCCTAGGTCCATGGAATCCTAATGCGTATTTTTTTTTTCAATTCTGTTAGGTATGTATGCTATTCAGTAATTTTTTTTTTGAAAGGGAAAAATCAAAACATTACAACGATTTTTTAACACATTTACAATAGCAGTCGGGTTATAAGTAGAGCTTGCAATAATTTTTACTAAACAAGTTTTAACCCTCGCGGGAGCCCACAGTAAAACCGGATAAGATAAATTCCTGCACTGTTTTCCGGTCGAACTAGTTCGTATTATCTTGTGGAACATAACCGGGTTTCCACCGAAGCGTGACTAGCGTACCAAATTGGAAGTTAACCGATTTCATTCAAAATAGTAAAATAAGCACTACAAGTAGTATTTTTTGACATCTTACCATGTGGCGGGACAAAATGTCACCACCCCAATACATCCCGAGGGTGTCGTAAGAGGCGACTAAGGGAACTCTCTCGCAAAACGATTAATTGCGTAGAGAAGGAAAACTTGAAATTAACCCGGTTGTCAGTAAAATGACAATCGTTAAGCCAAGTTGAAGACCTTATGGGCGGCTTGAAAAATTTCAACTGCGGTTCGCGGCGACCTGCGCCTATCCATTTCAACATGGCAATGAGCTCACCACCTATTACGTGGGACATAAAACTATAAGGTGAAATGTGGGCGTATACTATGCCTCTGCCTACCCCTTCGTACAAAGAACCGCACCTTTTTTTTCGGACATGGTAGCGTAGGTGGTAGGTAGGGGCACACTAAACACTCATTCACTAGTTTCATTTAGTTCTAGGTGATAAGCCCTATTGCCAAGATGGTGAGGCGCATAGGGGCAGATTATACCTCGTAAAGTAGTTTCTCTTCTCACCTAAACTATAATAATAGGGGTTAAAGTATGAAATTGCCGTTTTAAGGCTGATCGCACATATGTCAGCACCGTACGCGCCGCACGCGCCGTACGCGCCGCGCCGTAAGCAAATCTTTGGTATTGCCAACTATAGCAGTTTCTTTTACCTCTGGTGTGAAACGGTACAGTGAGTGGTATTGTGACAGTGGGCTATGAGGGGAAGATCCCTTCGGAACAGAATGTACAAAACGCAAAATGAGCACCACAAGCAAAATGTACAAAACGCAGAATGTACATAACGCAAAATGTACAAAACGCAAAATGTAAACAACTCGCAAATTGTACACAACGCAGAATGTGCACGTTAGCGCTTGTCTTTATTATAATAGGTCTCGATGGGCAAAACAAATGAAGATCGGCGAAACAAATGAAGATCGACAGTACAAATGACGATCGGATAAACAAGGGACGATCGAAAAAACAAATGCAGATCACTAAAACAAAAGACTATAAGCAAGTTGATAATGACAAAAATTGCTTGCAGCCATATTTTGTTATCTAGATGCAATTGCCATTCAAAAAAATAGGTGCAAGCAATTCTCGACCTTAATGACTTTTCTCTAAAAATGTTCTTTTAGGCGTTTATAGACATCACTGATAACGAATATATAAAAAATAAATTGATATTATGCATGCTCATAAGGTTGAAATTTGCTTGCACCATTTTTTTGTAATCTAGATGCTATAAACATTCAAAAAAATAGGTGCAAGCAATTTTCGACCTTATGAACATGAATAATATTTATTAAATATTAACATATTCGTGATCAGTGAAGTCTATAACGCCTAAAAGCACGATTTGAGAGAAACGTCATTAAGGTCGAGATTTGCTTGCACCTATTTTTTTTAATGGCAATCACATCTAGATTACAAAATATGGCTGCAAGTATTTTTTGATCTTGTCAAATTGCTTATAGTCTTTTGTTTTATTGATCTGCATATGTTTTTTCGACCGTCGCGTCGTTTGTTTTGCAGATCGTCATTTGTTTATCCGACCGTCATTTGTTTTGCCGATTGTAATTTATTTATCCGGCCGTCATTTGTTTTGTCGATTTTCATTTGCAAATAAAAATAGAATATTAAAGGATAACAACATTGCAAATAAATGGGTGAATGTTATTGTGATTGTAACTGTACCGGAACTATTGGGATTAATTTTCTCGTGTATAAAAATCCCAGTAGCTCTATGGAACTACTGGGACAAAAAAATCCCAGTAGTTCCATCATGGAACCATGCAATGGAATCTCAGTATAAAAGTCCGTGTGCATGTATTATGTATCGTCCGGTTTGAACATTATTTCTGTATAGATACGGGCAAATACGTATATATGGCAACACTGAGCATGCATGCGGCTACATCGAGCACCAGCACGCGCCGTACGCGCCGCATTATGACGTCATCAGAATGTTATTCGGATGCCTACCGCATTTCACAAAATGCGGCGCGTACGGTGCGTGCGGCGCGTACGGTGCTGACAAATGTGCGAGCAGCCTTATCGCACTATGTTCTTTGAATTGACATGGAATCTTCGTGGTTTGAGGTTTTCGAATAAAACTTTTTTAACATAGTTTCTATGATGTTTTTCTTTTAAAAAATGTGAAACATTTGAATATCGACTTTCAATTGTTTTTGATATTCAACTTAGACAAGAAAGATGGATACTGCGAAAATTCGAGTAATTTTTGAATACGAGTTCCGACGCGGAAGTAACGCGGTTTCTGGCCCGCAATATCAATGTTGCGTTTGGAGAGGGGTCTACTAATGAACGCACCGTGCGATTTTGGTTTAAACGCTTTCGTGAAGGAAACCTCGACTTGAAGAACGAGCCACGAAAAAGACCGCCCACACAGGTGAATAACAATGAATTACGAGAGATGGTGGAAGGCGGTGCTAGTCAAACTACCCAGGAATTAGGGGCATGGTTTAACGTTACCTTATCCACAATATTGACTAATTTGCATCAAATCAATAAAATAAAAAATACGAAAAATGGGTGCCTCACGATTTGACCGATCTGCAGAAAAAAACGCGTGTTAAAACTTGTGTTGCCTTGTTGAATCGGTACAGAAATAAAGGAATATTGGATCGAATTGTGACATGTGATGAAAAGTGGATTCTTTATGATAACCGTAAAAGAAAAATGCAATGGCTGACCCCAGGTCAAACGCCACAACAGTGTCCTAAAGCGAAACTTACCAATAAAAAGTTAATGGTAACTGTTTGGTGGTCTCAGCATGGTGTTATTCACTATAGTTTTCTCCTCGTTTCTCCTCATTTCTCCTCGTCATCCTCCGTATTCGCCAGACCTTGCTCCAACGGACTATCATTTTTTTAGTGATTTGGACAATTATCTACGTGACAAGAAGTTTTCTTCCCAGGAGGCAGTACAAAATACTTTCACAGAGTTTGTGCAGTCTAGATCGTTAGAGTTCTATCGCAAAGGCATAAATGACCTTCCTATTAGATGGCAGCAATGTATAGATAATAATGGTAACTATTTTTAATAAATAAGTTGTTAAAAATTAAAAAAGTAAACAATTTAGATTTTCGGTACTAATCGGCAATTTCATACTTTAATCCCAAATATTATAAAGAGCTACGCGGATATCAGTGGCTACGCGGGCACCCGCGTGACGTCCGCTACGTCCAATATTATTAAGCTCTCACATTGTGAACTATCGATTGTGGGAAAATTATCATTTACCCTCATATGTGTAAGTTTTCTTAAAATAGACTTTTAGAGTCTCTATTTTACAATATGAAAAACTATTGCTCGAAATTTCAGACCTGTAAACCAGGGATGTTAGAAAACTCCACTCGTGTAAATTCGGCGCCAGACAAAAGCGTTACCCCGTGGGGAAAACTAACTTGTTTTTCCTAGCTAGACTAGTAGATTATGTCACCCTCCAGACACAAAAATATATCCATACCATCCTGCCCTGCAAGGGATTATTCCGTTAATCCACCCCAAAAAATCCACCCCCTGGGGTGGATAACCGGAATTACATGTTATGGTATGTCCGGAATTCCACCCCTTGGATGGATTTCCGGATCTATTCATGATAAATAAAAATGATCAAAAAAACAAATGACGATCGAATAACAAATGAAGATCGGCAAAACAAATGAAGAACGTTAAAACAAATGACTGTCGGATAAACAAATGACGATCGAAAAACAAATGAAGATCGGCAAAACAAATGAAGATCGTCAAAACAAACGACGGTAGGATAAACAAATGACGATCGAAAAACAAATGAAGATCGGCAAAACAAATGAAGATCGTCAAAACAAACGACCATAGGATAAACAAATGACGATCGAAAAAACAAATGACGATCGGCACAACAAATGAAGATCAAAAAAGAAAATAGAATAAAATAAATAAATATATATACTTATATAAAATAGAAGAAAATAATCTAGCTGCGATTGCCATTGCAAAAATAGGTGCAAGCAAATCTAGACCTTAATGACGCTTATCTAAAAATGTGCTTGTAGACATCACTGATCACGAATATACTGGTTGAATTTATAGTCGTTCTGGAACAAAAGGTACAGTTTCGATAACAGAACCGATCGGAAGTGTCAATTTGAAAATCAACAAAAAAAATACGAAAATGTCAAAATCTACATCGTTTTCCGAAATCAAAACGAGAACTCGTTGTTACTCTTGTTTGTTGTTAAAAAGTAAATAGGGGGGGGGGGGGTATTATGTATGCCCATAATGTCGAAATTCGCTTTCACCCATTTCATTTTTATCAAGATGCGATAACCATCCTAAAAAATAGGCAAGCAATTCTCGATTTTATTAACATGCATATTTATTTATTTTTTACATAGTCGTGATCAGTAATGTCTGTTATCGCCTAAAATAACATTTTTAGAGAAGTGTCATTAAGGTCGAGATTTGCTTGCACCTTTTTTTGAATGGCAATCGCATCTAGATTACAAAATATGGCTGCAAGTAATTTTTGACCACCAAAAATCAACAAGGCTGTAAACTCAAAAGTCAGAACTCAGAACTCAAAACCCAAAACTCAAAACTGAAAGGAAAGCTCATACTTAAGTCTTTTCTTTTGTTTTATTATACTATACTATACTATCTTCACGACAAATCCCTTGCGGGGTAGGCAGAAAGAACCGAGCGCCACACGGCACGGTCCATACACACCTCACTTGTTTCTTCAACTTTCATATTTCTTTTCATGCATGTGATAGATATGCTTATATATAGGTAAGTTACTTGGTTGACCGTACAGTTCATATGGCAATACGTTAGAAGGGACCATTATTTATTGTACAGTAAACATTAAAATATTTTGCAATTAATGTGAATTTGAAAAAAGAGGCCGTGAGTTTTATTGCCAGGTTCTTTCTCATAGGCTCTACCTATTGCGAATCTGGCGGTAAATGTAGAATTGGAAATCTTGACGAGAATAAAGATATTTTTATCTCATATTCATTTCTTTTCATTTCATAACTTGTTACCTAATACCCTCCTTACAGAATATGCCTCTGGCTATCCCTTCGGGGATAAAAGGCGTGACCGTATGTATTGATATACCTACCCTTTTACGAGACGACACTAACACATGCACTTCGGTTCCTACGGCTGTTGACACCACCCTCAACTAAAACAACTAACTTTTGTTATATTGATCTGCATAATGTTTTATCGGTTTTCATTTGTTTACGATCTTCATTTATTTTGCCGATGTCATTTGTTTTTTTGATTGTCATTTGTTTATCTGACCGTCGTTTATTTTGTCGATCTTCATTTGTTTATCCGACCGTCATTTGTTTTGTCGATCTTCATTTGTTTTTTCGATCGTCATTTGTTTATCCTACCGTCGTTTTTTTGACGATCTTCATTTGTTTTACCGATCTTCATTTGTTTTTCGATCGTCATTTGTTTATCCGACCGTCATTTGTTTTGACGATCTTCATTTGTTTATCCGACCGTCATTTGTTTTGTCAATCTTCATTTGTTTATCCGACCGTCATTTGCTTTGTCGATCTTCATTTGTTTTGTGAATTTTCATTTGTTTTTCCGACCGTCATTTGTTTTTTCGATCTTCATTTGTTTTTTTTTATTCATGTGTTTTGTCGATCTCCATGTGCTTTGACCATCTTCGAAATCCACCCATTTCATGGGTGGATTAACGGACTAATTGGATTAGTATTATGTAACTCCGGAAATCCACCCCTTGGGTGGATTTTCGTGGGTGGATTATCGGACTATTTTGATTAAAAATATATAATTCCGGGAATCCACCCAAGGGGTGGATTTTCATGGGTGGATTAACGGACTAATCCATTGCAAGTTGTTTGCCTACATCGTAAGGAATTACAATGTAAACAAAACGCTACAAAACAAAATTCCTATTTTCTAAAATTAGAAAGTTTAAAATTTTAAGCTCTTGTGGGTCCCATTTCGTCATAGAGCAACGCAAACAAGGCGCGCGATGCTCTGTGCATTTCGTTGTCAAATCATTAGGCCATTATAAAACTAGACAATGTATGTATGTAAGTGGATCTTAAAATATAAACACACAGAATCTATAAAATACAAGTGATGTCCTACAAGTCTGTAAAAGTCAGACGAGCGACGAAAACAATATTAGATATCTAATAAATTACTTCGCGAAAGTATTTCAAAGATTATGATCTGTAGCGAGTTCTATTTTATTTCATTAACGTTCATCTAAGAGCGGTAATGAAGAAAGTTAGCAAGTACGTGGTTGGGATTACAAGAACTTGGATGGTACTTACGACCTTTTAAGGCCTCGAACTGGAAGATGGCGATGAGCGGGACGACAGCGACAAAGCGGGGCAGGCGCAGCGAGATATGCCCGAACTGGATATCAGCGGTGAGATCGCTTGTGTCGCCGTGACTAGTGTGGCAGGAGTGGTGACGAGTGTGGCAGTAGTCCTGTTTAGAACCCACCTAAAAATGCGATGTGAATTTTTTGATGAAGCCAACTTGTCGCTGCTCTTCGCGGTCACTCCGCTGTCATCCAGTTCACCTCAATAAGAATCTATGCGTTCAGTCGCGACGCGCTCTCGCCGCTGTTGCCATCGCTCCGCTCTTCGCTACATTCAGTTAGAGGCCTTAAGGGGTAACACTCTGTGTAATGAGCGTTGTAAGTTACTGTTGGATTGTTGTTGTTTTAATGTAATGCTCATATAACTTTATCTATAAGATATTACGGCTATGTGCTTGACTTATTGAATCTTCATTTTCAATATGTTACATGTACTTACTTGTATAAGAATTGGGAATTCCTAAAGAAAATAATCAGCACGAGAGACGAGCATAATCCTTGCTATATCTGACTCAGTTAGGAGGTCAGTAGTGCCCAAGATGGAGCCGTGAGCTCCAAGCTAAAAGAATTGGGATAGTACGGTCGGCCAAGAAAGTGGTGTATCAGTTTTGATTTAGTTTTCTAGTCATTGAAAATTACAACAAGGTTCATACCAGATATCATTGAAAGAGATGCATAATAATGACATAAACCTTATTGATAAGTATTCATTTGTCGTAAGTCACTTAGAAGTGCATGACATTTTAACCTTTATTAAAAACTGATAAAACATTAATTTCTGCAAAGATAATTTGAATGGTTCTAAATAAAAGTAATAAAATCTTTTTAAATCTAGCAATCTCTTTTTAATATAGAATACTGACAACTGACTTTTTGTCAAATATATTCTTCTGGTTCCATCAAGTTCAAACTAAGAACAGCTGTCACGTAACAAACAGTAGGTATCAATAATCAATATAAAAGGTTATCAATAATTAGATAATGATGGCAATAGAAATTGTCAGATATGTCTGCAAGCGAAACTAATCATTATCGCCTATGAATTTGCAAACGACGTTCAACCTTAAGATGGTACACCAATTTTTTGGCCCACTGTACCTACCCGAATCAAACCTAAAGACGCACACTCCACGCCGTGTAGGCGAGGCCGTAGTAGTAGTAGCCAAAGTCTGCCTTGGGTTTCGAGACATCTTTCAAAGTTTTTAAAGATATTCATTGAATGAACTTTATTAGGAAATCCGACTCTATTGTCCGGTCTTCACTTTGATGCTGATTTTTACTTCCACAAGTCTATTGAAAATGTTATCGTGCTCAAACTTATCAATAAAATGGTTTAGTCCACATAGTTTTACAATAATAAAATGTACCCTGCTTAAAAAAAATACAGATTTGAAGTAAAGGAAAAAAAATAGTAGGTAAGTACAAAACTAAATCCGTGAGAGAGAAGTCCAGTCTCATCGAATGAACTGACGGATATTGACCGACTCAGAGTCGTGGTGGACGGAAATTGATCATTAGCTGCACATTCAAGTGGACATACCCTTATTTGACGATCTTTAGAAACTATTTTTTAAAGCTGGGATATAATTTTCCTGTATTAAGTACGTTATAGTGACGATATCAATACTATAACGTACTATATACTTAACATAATATGTTTATTTGTTTCGACTAGATAAGAAATGGATGTAAATAGACTGACAAAACAGATTTATGAGGTGAGGGCTCAAATCGAAAACCTTTTAAGTACCCTTAACCTAAGAGCATGAATGAAGTGAAGACACTTATGAAAGTTATTTGCCAGCATCGTAGCAAGTGTAAAGCGCGAGACAGGCGTGATGCGATGTTGTGTATACGTATAAAGCACAAGACGAATATTAAGTTAGTCAAGAATGGGAACTTTTAAGGTAACTGAATTGTTACGATCTTTTTGAGTTTCTTTAAGGATAGCTCTTATGATGTTTGAAGAACAAGCAAAAGCAAGACAAAAGTGAATGGCTGTCCCAGTCCATTTGACTACATCAATTAATTCAGTTCTTTATAATCAGCAGGGGGACTCTTGTCTACAACATCAACCTTATAAAAACAGTATCAGTAATACATTAAGATATACTTTTTTGAATTTCGAATTCAAAGCCTATTGCGTGTGATACTCCAAGACTGATAATTCAATACGTCTTTCCATTAATTGTATAAATAAATAATAACATTCCAATCTTTCAAATGCACATTCCTTTTAACACTCCCATAACACAATGAGGTTCTATTACGGCATCACAAAAGATTAACCAACTTTCGCGATCAACGCTAAGTTGTACCGATGTGTGCGTGACACACACTAGCAACTACTTCACGTTCAAATCGGATTTGTTTACTGAATGACTGAGAGATTACTGAAAATGCTGAATTCATAGGCTGTATTTAATGATTGAAAGGTTGGTGTCTATTTTTCTCGACATCTCCACAGGTCCTGGTTGAATGGTAAAAACATGAGCCTATTTCTGAGACTTCGTTGTCCGTCTGTCTGTCTAACTGTTTGTCTGTTAGGAACCGAGACAGCTAGACTGTTAAAATTTGCATAAGAATTTATTCTCCCAAAAATCTCGTAGATTCCCCGTAACACCCAACTCACCCAAGTGATATTCAAAGTAGTTTCGTAAGGAATTGCCTTTTCCTCGCTGCAAAATTTTGGTACTACGCATCACAAGTAGTCAATGGTGTTACACGGATTATTTTAATTCCCCGAGGTACACCTGGGGTGTCATGGAAAAAAGTCCCCCATAACACCATCAGAGAAAGAGGTGATTTCTCAAAACACCACTGGGAGGTATGACTTGGGGGTATCACGGGTAATAAACAAAAAAAAAACAAATATATAAGTACGGTCGAATCGAACGAATCGCCACGAAAACGAACGAAAGACGATCGAAGAGTAACCTCATCCTTTTAGCCCCTCTCTATAAAATAGAGTGCAGAGAGATGGCGAGACTTGTGTCTGTAGTCTGTGACTCTGTTGCATTAAATTACGTCACTAGGTCACGTGGATCATCTGTTCAAAGTTTGAAATTAAACAAGAAAGCCGTGAGATCGTTCGAACCAGACTGCCCTCCAGGTGAAGGTGAAGTTGAAGGTGAAGGTGAAGGTGAAGGTTTGAAATAAAACAAAAATGACAACGTCAATCGGATTGAACTTTCACAATAAACGTGTTAGAGAGGGGCAGTCGGGTGAGAACGATCTCACGGCTTTCTTGTTTTAAAATGTTAATGAAGAAGTTTTCCGTTTTTCTTTGATACTCTTGATTGTTGGCACTTGATGAAACTTGTTGTACAACAATATTCAAACAGAATCACTTGTACTACTCCACTACTTTGATTTTAATTTTCACAGTATCTAACCGGTTGCATTATCAAAGGCAACTGTTGCCTTTAATAATGCTATAAGTTTTCAGTTGTAAGTTTTTAATAACGTTTTCAGTTGTAAAATCAAAAAAGCAGAAACAAGAAATCATTTAGTTCCATTTTTCGCTAAAATTCAATCCTCGGTTGCTAGTCGCTGCATAAGAGATTACCCAGTAGCCCAGTACCAATATTGCTCAGCCATATTCAGACTTTTAAAGAATTTGGGCATGATTTTTTTATTTTCACTTTGGCAGTATTCCAAACGTTGTAAAACGTGGTAGGGGGCAGAGTAAATACACTAGATATTTTTTCCAATAAATGTACTAAGAAAGTCCTGGAACATCCTTCCGATAGCTTACCCGGGGCTCCCAACCATAGGCTGTTGGGCGTTAAGTGAGGTTTTTAGTCGGTAGGAGTCCTGCATAGCATTCATGAGGATTTTCCCTCACGTTAAAGAAAAAAGGGGTAGTTATTATACTTACTGTTTTAAAGATGTGGTCTTTAAAATTTTAACCCAGTTAGTAGGTAGGAAGGTACCTATATATACCGTCTTTGAATATTTATATCATTATAGTCTATTCCCATCTCTATGCTACTACATTCACAGACGTTTAGTAAATACGTCATGGAAATCAGTTACGAAACTCCGATTTTCTAATCTACCGAAGGGCCAGTACTAATGTTGTTGAGCATTACAACTTTGAAAACGTTTTTCTTATCATTGCGTTTCATTTCTGCTATTTTAAATAAAATCAAGGTATTGCAATTCCACGGTAAACAAGAAGCCGTGAGACGGTCTCACCCGACTGCCCCTCTAACGTTTATTGTGAAAGTGATATTTCAATCCGATTGACGTTGTCATTTTTGTGATCCATGATCCACGTGACCTAGTGACGTAATTCAATGCAACAGAGTCACAGACTACAGACACAAGTCTCTCCATAAACCCCTCTGCAATCTTTTTTATAGAGAGGGACTAAAAAGGGATTCACTTTGATAAATATCAAGTATTTCTAAAATAAATGCAAATATTTTGATGAATTCATGTAGCAAATGGCACTTTTTAGTTACAGGGGAATGACTATGGTCAAATAAAATTGAAGCCAAGTTCTAGCACTGCCTAAAATAAAGACAAAATAAATGAAAAATAAAGTCAAAATAAAGACCAAAATAAAACGAACCTCTATCAACATCAACTATCAAGTGAAACTTTGCACTTTACACATTAGCTACAGTCGAGAACTTTCGTCTAACTAAAACAGGCAGATTTACTTATTACAGCAGCGTTAGATAATGTTAATTACAAAACAACTTGAATAAACTTATTTAGTTTGATAGGTATATATTGGTATTATTTGATTACAGAGAAACATAATTATTACATATCTATATTTACATTATTACTATCTAAACTAAACCTAAATAAGGCCCCCGTGGCATTGTGCCCAAAAGACTAGCAGCATTCCCCCTTTGAATAGCAATGCCTATTCGTTGAGCGAGAAAACTGCCAGCCCTTGGGTCACCAGTTGACTCCACAAGGCGCTTTTTCAAATTCTTGAAAAATTTTTGCGCATTGGGACCCCATGGACCTAGGGTCTCGACACCGACTGGACAAAAACGATACGATGAGACGAGACCCTTATATTTATTAACCTCTAGCGGCCCAAGGTCCCTTCTAATACCCTTATTAACTTATGTCATTACAGCCCAAACAAATATTATGAATTTCTAGTTTACCGCCCAGGTCCTTTTTAAGGGACAAAAAACATTTATTTTATTTTTTTTATAAAGTAGCGCCCTAGCAATTTTCTGATTGATTTATCATACTTGTCAATCTATAATGAACTTAATCAACTAAGTTCCCGACCTTAAAAATAAAGACAAAAGTATGATAAGCTAATTTTCATTAAGGCGTCAACACATCGTAAAGGTAAGCAACAATTCAATCCTATTTCATTATAGTTATATTACATTTCAAATAATAAAATATACATGATTTTAAAGATATTGAAATACATTAACGTAGGAATTAATTATTTTTGTGGAATTAATAGTATTTATGATAATTTATTGGTAGAAAAAGAATAGTCCCTCTGAATTCCCTTCAGGCCGTAGTTTGCGTGAAGTGTTATATTTTTAGTGCCTTGTAAGGGACCTCGGGCTTCAACAGAGTTTATTAATTTTTATTAGTTTAGCTTTCAGCACTTAATTATATAGATGTAGATAAGTTGCAGCATGATTCAGAAGGCCGGTGATGATAAAGACCTGGAGTTCAAACCTTCATTAATTATGGGCGCGTCTCCACTCACTAAGAATTCCATACTTCCCCATGATACCCCCAGACTCATCAATAATGCGGTTTACAGGAGGTAGTGGTAGAGACAGGGGCTAAGGCTGAGGAAGTCGTCGCGGAAACGTCTCCAATATCCATCGACCTCCTCTTCATCGACTATCGCAGCAGGGCCTCTAGTAATTAACATCATATTAGAATAGTTATGGTTCATAAGAAAATAATATTTAAAAAAATCAAATACATACATTTTGGTTTTATTAAACACGTTTTGAAGTCTATACTCTTTGAAAGTTGATAATATACTATTTTTGTAAACTGAGTGTATGTTGATCTCCTTATCTACTCATATCTCTCCTACAAAACTTGATGATTTAGGGCTGCATTTCGGCCCAAAGTCCCTTTAAATACACTAATGTAATTTGGCAATTTAACTAGTTTAGGATCATTTTATAAAACTTTTCTAGCCCCTGGTTACAATATTAGACTATTAAGAGTGCCTTAGCCTCCATTAATTAACAAATTATTTCTGGGCGTTAATTGATAAATATTTTTAGTCCCTTACAAAGGACTTGGGCCGTAATCGAGAAGTTCTTAAATTATGCGTGGGCCGCTAGAGGTTAATTTTAATATTTTCAGCCGCTTCCGCTGCTGCACTGGCTTTTAATTTTGTTTTAGGAAGATGGGACGGGGCTAGAGTGTCAACACAAGTTGCATCCCACACCAGGACCCGACCCATCTCCCACGGTATCAAAGTTATACCATCCGGTCTCTTGCCATCGTCCCTGAAAACGCCGTTTGGCTCTAAGAGCGCAGGCACATTGGCGGTGGCAAGAGCACGGCGGATGATGTCATTCAGCGCAGCGTGGCGTGAGAAGCGGCCTGCGCTCTTTAAACATGAAAGACCATGATGCCCCAAAGTGTCAACGTTAAAACCGCAGGGGCATCGATGTGGAGCGCAAAGCGTGACGCGAAGTCTCAAACCAACTGAAATTCTTAGGATGTCCGGTTCCAAAAAAGTTCCGGTGTTGACTGTAGGGAAAGCTTTCAACCAATCACCGGATTCCTTTCTACTGAGCGCTAATAATCTGGCCCGATCCGGGCCTAAACTAGCATTTAAAAAGGAGTCAAAGTTTAATTTTGACATAGCGTCGTCCCAGCTCCGTTGTCCCGGACAAGCCATTAGCCAAGCATTCTTGGCATCTGTAAGGCCAGTCGTCTCATAGTCTGTAAGACAATTCGTCAGAATTTTACCTACGAGACTCGACGTGGCATGTACAGATGACAAAAAGGCTGGCAAAGCCACACTAGAAATTTTGCGGATCCCTAGCCCACTATATTTAATGGGAAGAGATGCCTGGGACCAAGATTGTTCGCTCAGTTGTATATTGAGAATTGATTCCAAAGAAGATTTGATTAGCGAATCAATAGAAAATAAATGATTTTCATGTTTCCAAAAAGGACAACAGCGAAGCAAATAAATAGATTTGGGAACAAACATACAAAATTTCAGAATTGTGATTGCGTAATGTGAACTAATAGAATGTAGCCGATCTACATTGGATTCAAATTTTGAAATTTTTTGTGCTATTAACTCGGGAATAGCATCTTCAAATATAGGGGACCCTAGGAGGTAAAGATTCTCTCTGCTAACAATTTTAATATTCGGACATAGGGAATTGAATTTTTCAACGAGTTCCGAATTGATGTGATTATTATGAAAAAATAATTCACACTTATTAAAATTTAATTCCAAACCAATTAAATGAAATTTATTTTTAATTTCTATAAGATCTGAAAGAACAGAAACTGCATCACCTCCAAGAGTCCCGTCATCTAAATACCAGACGTTAAATTTTGACTTTAAATTTTGAATGATGGGGTTAATGGCTAGGCTGAAAATGGCTGGTCCGAGGGGATCACCCTGCTGGCAACCGACTTCAGAAGAAAGTTCGTTACATTTATACATTAATTTGGAAGGTTCGTGATAACAGTTAAGTAAATAGTTATAAATTTCAGGAACATTGCTTCTAATTTCTGACAGCAGGATGTCACGGTTTACCGAATTAAAAGCATTTTTGACATCAATTTTCAGCAAAACCTCACACTTACCTTTATTAAGGTAGGTGCGTAAGGCGTGGACCGCCGCCTCACACCCACCTTTGGTACCAAACCCTAATTGAGTCGGTTCAAATTTTTGTTGTAATTTTGACAAGATGTATCGGACAGAAATTTTGGATGCTAAACGCCTAAAAGTGGACCCAACAGCAATAGGACGGACTCCTCCGTCTTTTTTAGTGAGAGCAATGAGATTAGCTCCATAGATAACAGGAGCGATCTCAGGGTTAATGTTACCAGAGAGCATGAGGTTTACTAATTTTGTTAAACAACCGATGAGGTGCTTACCTGCATCACCCACACAGTGAGAGGTTAGGTCTTTTAGGTGTTGTGGAGAAAGACCGTCAAGACCAGCTGCTGATCCGACTTTAAAAGCATTAATCGCACTCACTGTGTCCTTATCCTGTGCAAGTAAACACACATCTGGTGATGTAGGCGGGTCCAGAACGTAGTCCGAGACTGGAGCTGAGGGATAACTTATTAACTTTAAACGTATATCTAACAGGCACTGGTAAGATAACTTCATAAGAAACTAACTGATGAATTGAATTCGAATTCCGAATCGGAAAAAATATTGGTGTGGACTGCAAATGATTGCTTTAGAGTGTTTTTACGATATATCCGACACTACTAGATAATATAACCATAACGAGTAGTGTCGAATACTTTCATTTACCATTTACCACAAAGCATAAACCCGTAAAAGCAGAAGGGCGTCACAGTTATTTATCAAGGAATTAAAATAATGAGCTCTATGTTAAGGATGACTCACGCTGCACCGTGCCGGGTCCGAGCCGAGTGTCGGCCGTAGCACGGTCAACTAAATGTTACATAATATAATTTTAGCCCACTCATTTATACAGAAACAAACAAGCATACGGATCACCTGATCAAACGTGATTCCATGGCCTATGGACGTTTGCAACACCAGAAGATTTTCATTCGCAATGCCTGATGGTTAACCATCTAGGGCATCGTGAATGTAAATATCGGCACATCATAATGAGGCCTACAAGTCCTAAAACCTTTTTTTTTATTTAACGTGAGGGAAAATCCTTCATGGAGGCTATACCGGCAGCAGAGATATGTTAAGTAGTTAGTCCGTATTCTTAGATCGGCAGTACAAGTGAAGTTTTTCAATATGACTAAAAAACCTCACGTCACGCCCCACAGTCTACAGTTGGGAGCCCCGGATAAGCCCTTGAAAAGATCTCCCAGGACTCCCAACAGATCTACGGCTACCATTGCGACCTCGCCTAGGCGGTGGTTCGGGTGCTATCCCGCGTCTTTGGGGGTTTTCGGGTGACATCCCGCTTCTTGCGTGCGTGAATCCCTCCCGTCACGCTGTCGTCTAGGGCCTGCTTCTGTAAGAACGGTGAGCCGCCCCCTCACCGTCCTTAGGCCCCCGGTCATGGAGGCTGATAGTTTTGGGCGATCCTACAAGGCCTAGAGTAACTAAACTATTACCGTACTACTTACTCGATACTAACGGCTTAGTGTACTTTCCAAAGCACAGATAATATACCTACCCTCGTAAAAGTAAATGCCTAATACCGTCACCCATAGACTGGCCGTATTTCGTTTACGGAACACTGCACAATCAAGGTGAAGGGGTCACAAGCTCGTCGCGACAATATCGCCGTATGTGTACGTCCATATAGTAGAGGAGACGCCAGAGAACGACCTATACTTACCCTTCCCCTCTGAAAACCACATCAAACATTTAATTGTAATAAAAAATGTACAGTCTTCGATACCATTTATACTCTTAATTGTTGGCACTTGTTGGAACACATTATGCACTTTTTGCTTCACCACTTGTACTTAATTTCACTATTTTTAATATTATTACATATAACCTGACCGGTTTCGCTTTACAGCAATGTCAAAGGTAATTCAACTGTTCATACACAAGTAACTAATAAAGTAAGTAGAATAAAAAATTACGTAAGTCGAATAAAGTACGTAGAATAAAAAAATATGTAAGTAGAAAAGAGTGGTGAAGCAAAAAGTGCATATTGTGTTACAGCCTTCGACTATGTTGATAACCGTTAAAATAAATGTTATTAATCAAATAGTTTATTTTATAGCATAAATAGAGAATATGCCTTGGTAGGGTTGACTAGGTACTTATTTTTGTTCATGTCCAGGTAAGGTTGCTCTTCAGCGCCTCTTAGCCTAATAGACAGTACAGAAATACGTGACACGTCGATAATATTACTGCTATCCTCTCTCGCTCGTGAATACAACCCCTAAAAGCATTTCAGAGAAAATAGCTTCAGATAGACGTTTCAATTAATAACCCCTCCCACCCTTAACTGATATTAGTATAGCCACGGTGCCGCGGTGATTAGGCGTTTGCAAGCGTTCCAGTATTTATGGGCAGCCATTAGCGTTGTACTCATTCCGTAGTGTTTGCTGTAGATACGGGGTTTTGTTCGCTAAGATTTCTGCCATAATTAATGTGTGAATTCTACGTAACTGTATTTGTGTACTTTATTAGTTGGTGCATGTTCGTGTGAGATACAATCTCGTCTATATCTATTGGAACTCTCCTATGGATATAGACGAGATTGAATGGGGAGGTAGAGGGGAATTTCACACAGTCATACTTTGACAGGGTTGTTCCAACGTAATATAATAGTTACAAGCCTATTGCTGTCATCGGGGAGTTGTAAGGAGTACACAAAGATGTGTACTCCTTACAACTCCCCGATGACTGCAATAGGCTAAAGGTAACCATTTCGTGATTCAAACCAAAATTCCAACAATCAACGCTCACTCACACATGGAAGAACTTAGAAAGATAATTATATTTTTTCTAAGTGTTTCAATGTGTGAGTGAGCAATTTTAGTACTAGAATTGTGAGCCTGAGAACGGTGGGGGGGCTGCTCACCGTTCTTACAGAAGCAGGCTCAAGACGACAACGTGACTTGATAGTTTCACGCAAGCCACACGCCCCAAAGACGTGGGATAGCACCCCCTAGGTAAGGCCGCAGTGGTAGCCGTAGGTCTGTTGGGAATCCTAGGGCCCCCAACCAATCAGAGTACACACACCAATCAGAGACACCCCAAACTAGCATCTTGAGGCCAAAACCAGGTCCCTCTAGCATTAAAACCAAGAAATTGGAACTTTTTCGGCCAAATTGTAAATTTTTTGTAAATTTTCAGGAACTTACAAATTGCAATAGCTCCTAAACAGTTAGGCCTAGAGCTGCGGGATTTTGAAGTGTGGACAGCTCGGGTGAAGGGCTTTCACCTCACATAGGTTTGGGGGCGATTGGAGTGAATTTTTTTTTTGTTTCGCTCCAGACCCCTCCAAGGAGGTACCCGAGGAGGCGCCAAGGCCGTAAAAGAGAGTCCGACGTCCGTAGGTCAAGTGGTTGCCGAGTTACAGCTGTTCAAAGTTTGACTTTGACAGTTCGGCGGCCATCTTGTTTTCGGTTAAACGTCCATAACTTCCGAACCCGTAGTCCTAGGAACGTGGAATTTTGGTTGCAGCTTAGGGAGGTCGAAACCCACCTGTCTCCTGAATTTCAGGACAATCGGAGATCCAAAAAATTGGGGGTGCTGAAAACCAAACAGGGCGGTAGAGGAGGTTGGGCTGGTCAAGGCAAGCCCAATCTTGACTGCTCTGCGACATCTGGGACCGGAGTTACGGACGATCAAAGTTCGAGTTTGACAGCTCGGCCGCCATCTTGGAAAACTTTGATCGTCTGTGGAATCGGAACGGGGCGTCGTAGAGGAGTCTGGGTTTCTTTGGGGAGCTCAGCAGCCACTACTCCACCCGACTGGGGGGTTTGGGGGGGGATTGGGGCTAAAAAAATTTTCGACTCAAAAAAGGCTACCGGAGGGTAGGTCTCGTCGCGTACATCAAGATAGACCCAAACACGAGCAGGATCGGACCAGTGGTTCCGGAGATACGAGGTTTTCAACAAAATTGTAAAATTTTGTAAAATTTTGTAAATAATTTACAAACCTCGTAGCTCCGAGACCCCTTGGGCTAGGATAGCCGTGTTTGGGATTGTTGGAGTGGGCTCGACGGGGGCTATCAGCTGGGCCTACCTACACGACTCTACATAGAGCGTGTAGCGATCTGGAACAAAATTTTCACTTTTCTCGATTTTTTGGGGGTTTTCAGCAAAATTAGGCAGGGGAGGACTCCGAGGCAGGTGGAGCGAAAATAGGTTAGTGCTAGGTTAGGACAAAATTTGGACTTTTGTCCAAATTTTATAGTTTTAAGTTAGACTAAGATTTTTAGATAAGACTAGGCCCTATTGGCCAAAACGTTTGGAATTGACGTAGCTGTGCTACAGAAGATAAAGGAGTAGAGTTGCCCTACATCCAAAATAAGACTGCTCTAGATAGAGCAAGAATATTACAGTTATTGTCTCTGTTTATTTTGACCCTTATTTACCTACTGTTTTTGACCTTTTATTATTGTATAGACCAGAGTTCTATTGACTCTATATTCGTTACTACTATTGTTTTGGTTGCCCTATTGGCAGTATTTATTTTTCTTCTTTGTTCTTGTGTTGAGGGATTGACTGATTGAACTGTATCTTGCAACAGGATTCGTGTTGGTTGTGGCTGCATACACACACCACTTACCTACATTACACACACATACCTAGGTCACAGACATCACAAACACAAACACACAAACTCACAACATAGACATTGCATCCACACATACACACACATACACACGACTCGATCCAGAACTGTAAATCGGCCAGGCTAAGTAATCGCGCGCATTACAGTATTCTTTTTCTTTCTTTCTTGATCTAGATACAAAAATTCTTATTATTTATATTTAAATTGAAAACATCTGACGACCATCTCTACCTAAAAAATTCACAAAAATGTTTGGGCACAGAACGCCGGTTAACAAACCAACTTCCTCCGCAAAATCTCCAACCAAAACACAAAGCTCCCCACCAGAAAAGCGGCCCCTGGGGCCAGTTCGACGAAGCGTCGATGCGCTGGAGTCCCGCGAGACGGCCCAGCCTATACAGTTGCCGCGCTCACAAAGACCTAGAGAGGAGCCGGCGGTTCGGTTGTCATCGTCCTCAACGATGCATCAAAATAAATTTTTAAAGGCAACTGAGTGCATTAAAATTATAAAGGAGCAGGTAGGAGTCACTATAGCGAAAAACCTAAAGCGAGAAGTGAAGTTGGAAATTGAAGAGAGAGCTAGCACATTACTGAAAAGAAATACATTTATTGTTAAAAATTACAGAGAAACATAAATATTACATATCTATATTTACACTATTACTATCTAAACTAAACCTAAATAAGGCCCCCGTGGCATTGTGCCCAAAAGACTAGCAGCATTCCCCCTTTGAATAGCAATACCTATTCGTTGAGCGAGAAAACTGCCAGCCCTTGGGTCACCAGTTGACTCCACAAGGCGCTTTTTCAAATTCTTGAAAAATTTTTGCGCATTGGGACCCCATGGACCTAGGGTCTCGACACCGACTGGACAAAAACGATACGATGAGTCGAGACCCTTATATTTATTAATTTTAATATTTTCAGCCGCTTCCGCTGCTGCACTGGCTTTTAATTTTGTTTTAGGAAGATGGGACGGGGCTAGAGTGTCAACACAAGTTGCATCCCACACCAGGACCCGACCCATCTCCCACGGTATCAAAGTTATACCATCCGGTCTCTTGCCATCGTCCCTGAAAACGCCGTTTGGCTCTAAGAGCGCAGGCACATTGGCGGTGGCAAGAGCACGGCGGATGATGTCATTCAGCGCAGCGTGGCGTGAGAAGCGGCCTGCGCTCTTTAAACATGAAAGACCATGATGCCCCAAAGTGTCAACGTTAAAACCGCAGGGGCATCGATGTGGAGCGCAAAGCGTGACGCGAAGTCTCAAACCAACTGAAATTCTTAGGATGTCCGGTTCCAAAAAAGTTCCGGTGTTGACTGTAGGGAAAGCTTTCAACCAATCACCGGATTCCTTTCTACTGAGCGCTAATAATCTGGCCCGATCCGGGCCTAAACTAGCATTTAAAAAGGAGTCAAAGTTTAATTTTGACATAGCGTCGTCCCAGCTCCGTTGTCCCGGACAAGCCATTAGCCAAGCATTCTTGGCATCTGTAAGGCCAGTCGTCTCATAGTCTGTAAGACAATTCGTCAGAATTTTACCTACGAGACTCGACGTGGCATGTACAGATGACAAAAAGGCTGGCAAAGCCACACTAGAAATTTTGCGGATCCCTAGCCCACTATATTTAATGGGAAGAGATGCCTGGGACCAAGATTGTTCGCTCAGTTGTATATTGAGAATTGATTCCAAAGAAGATTTGATTAGCGAATCAATAGAAAATAAATGATTTTCATGTTTCCAAAAAGGACAACAGCGAAGCAAATAAATAGATTTGGGAACAAACATACAAAATTTCAGAATTGTGATTGCGTAATGTGAACTAATAGAATGTAGCCGATCTACATTGGATTCAAATTTTGAAATTTTTTGTGCTATTAACTCGGGAATAGCATCTTCAAATATAGGGGACCCTAGGAGGTAAAGATTCTCTCTGCTAACAATTTTAATATTCGGACATAGGGAATTGAATTTTTCAACGAGTTCCGAATTGATGTGATTATTATGAAAAAATAATTCACACTTATTAAAATTTAATTCCAAACCAATTAAATGAAATTTATTTTTAATTTCTATAAGATCTGACAGAACAGAATCTGCATCACCTCCAAGAGTCCCGTCATCTAAATACCAGACGTTAAATTTTGACTTTAAATTTTGGATGATGGGGTTAATGGCTAGGCTGAAAATGGCTGGTCCGAGGGGATCACCCTGCTGGCAACCGACTTCAGAAGAAAGTTCGTTGCATTTATACATTAATTTGGAAGGTTCGTGATAACAGTTAAGTAAATAGTTATAAATTTCAGGAACATTGCTTCTAATTTCTGACAGCAGGATGTCACGGTTTACCGAATTAAAAGCATTTTTCACATCAATTTTTAGCAAAACCTCACACTCACCTTTATTAAGGTAGGTGCGTAAGGCGTGGACCGCCGCCTCACACCCACCTTTGGTACCAAACCCTAATTGAGTCGGTTCAAATTTATGTTGTAATTTTGACAAGATGTATCGGACAGAAATTTTGGATGCTAAACGCCTAAAAGTGGACCCAACAGCAATAGGACGGACTCCTCCGTCTTTTTTAGTGAGAGCAATGAGATTAGCTCCATAGATAACAGGAGCGATCTCAGGGTTAATGTTACCAGAGAGCATGAGGTTTACTAATTTTGTTAAACAACCGATGAGGTGCTTACCTGCATCACCCACACAGTGAGAGGTTAGGTCTTTTAGGTGTTGTGGAGAAAGACCATCAAGACCAGCTGCTGATCCGACTTTAAAAGCATTAATCGCACTCACTGTGTCCTTATCCTGTGCAAGTAAACACACATCGGGTGATGTAGGCGGGTCCAGAACGTAGTCCGAGACTGGAGCTGAGGGATGTTTTGTCTGTAAAGACGTAAGGGTATCTGTTGTATCTGGAGACAGTACATCACTTGAAAACAGGAGACGTGCGGCTCCTTTTAAATCTCCGTCGCTAACTTTTGCTTCTACAAGCTTGTTAACATCATAAATCTTTTTGTTATAATTTCCAGTAAAACAGCAATTTTGAGTCGGAAGTGTGGGGTTAGAACAATTATTTTTTATTTTTTGTGTGGGAGATATAGTCTCGTCACTAAATTTAGCATGTAATACTTTATAAGGAAATAGCAAAAGATTTTGCCAATTTTCAATGCTATTACTATCCAAACACTGCGTTATAAATTGAGACAAAAGTGTAGCGACAGAGATCCTGGCACCACGAGGAATTCGTTTAACTAAACTCACATTATTTTTTAAATTACTCAAAAGGTGATGAAAAGGCGTGCCAGAAGGGTTACTATCAGATGGAATAGAAACATGAGGTTGTGCGAAATTATCTGAAAGTAACGTTGTTGAGTTTTGGCTGGGGCATTTATGTAATTTTGATATATGTATACGAAGTCCTCGAGCACTTTTAAAAGATTTTAAACAAATAGAACAAGAAAAAGTATAAAGTGACGTACCATCTTCCGATTGCGTCAAGCTTTGCATTTACTTATTAGTTATTATAAAACAGAAACTACAAAAACAAACACAAATAAAAATACAATAAAAATAATCTTGACGTTCGAGTTGACGCTCTGTCACACCGGGCGCCGGGCGCATCCGGAGGAGCCAGCAAAACCAGAAATAATTTTCAGCCTGAAAAATAACAAATATAATTAGATAAATCGCTTTTAGACTTAAATATTACTTAAAACCAAGCCTTAGGTGGGCCAAAATTATATAATTGTTATTTAAAACAATTATATAATTTTTGTTAGACCGGTTGACATAGTTGACTGCATGTTGATCTGCAGCCCATTAGGGTTGCAGATCAAACACCTTTAATGCAGTGCTCCCTGTGCCTAGGGTACGGACATAGCAGACGGTTCTGCAAGACGGCAGAGCCCACCTGCAGCCATTGCGGTGGGACCCACTTAAGGGCAAACTGCCCTGAGTATGCCGTCGGAGCACAGCCGTCCTGCTGCAACTGCAGAAGGGAGAGGCTGGGAAACACGAGGCACAGCGCCTTCGACGACATGTGCCCAGTGAGAGAGAAATGGGATGGGATAGCGAGGGCATCCATTCAATATTGCTGAGGGCACCCCGGGGAACAAGCCTCCATACAGGTTCATGCAGGCAAACCTCCAGAAGAAGACGCAGGCCACCAAAGACCTCATGATTGAGGCCTCAAGACTTGGGATCGCGGTTGCCCTGGTGCAGGAGCCCTACGTGGGATCGGGAAGGGCTATGGGGGCATACCAGGGCGTCAGGGTCTTCCAGAACACTGGGCAAGGAGAAGGGACTGTTAAGGCGGCCATCGTCGTGTTTGACGCGACGCTGGACGTCTTGCAGTACCCGCAACTCACCACAGACCATGTGTGTGTGGTGGGGATCCGGACCAGTGCCTGGGAGATCACACTGGCGTCCTACTATTGCGAGCCAAAGACGCCTTTGGAGCCTTGTCTAGAGCAGCTGCGGAAGGTGAGGCGTGAGATTGGTGGCCAACGCCTTCTTCTTGGAGGCGATGCAAATGCAAAAAGTACCTGGTGGGGGCACCCGTTCGAAAACAAGAGGGGGGAGCAACTGATGGATGCTCTCGAACAGATGGACCTCCATGTCCTGAATAGCGGGAGTATTCCAACTTTCGACATGTATAGGGGTGGAAAGAGGTTCCACAGCTACATTGACGTCACGTCCTGCACGAGCGAGGTGCTCACCCTGACCGACGGCTGGAGGGTTCGCGAGGGGCTTATCAGCTCCGACCACAACTGCATAGTTTTTAATTTAAACCTAGAGCGGGCCAGTGGTACGCAAATACAGCGTACCACTAGGCGATACAACACAAGAAAGGCGGATTGGGATGGCTTCAAGACGAAGCTGGCCCAGGAGTTCTCGCTACGGGGCCTGGGTGCTCGGCAGCTGGCAAGTACAGAAGATCTGGAAAGCACAGCCGTCGAGTACTCATGCTCAGTGGAGGAGGCCTGTGTGGAAGCCATCCCAAAGAAACGCACAAAACAGCTCCAAACTATGCCGTGGTGGTCGGAGAGGTTAGCCTCCCTGAAAAGGGACGTGAATACCAAAAGGCGCCGGATCAGGAATGCAGCGCCTGATCGACGTCATATGGTGGTTGTGGAGTACCTAGAATGCAAGGAGACGTATGAATCTGAAGTAAAAAAAGGCACAGGTCGAAAGTTGGAAGAATTTCTGCGGAAAGCAGGACAGGGAGGGCATCTGGGAGGGGGTGTATAGAGTGATAGGAAGGGCCACAGTGAGGGAAGAAGATCGACTATTAATCCATAATGGAACCTATTTGGACGCTAGGGGCTCAGCACAACTCCTCGCTCGAACCTTCTATCCGGAAGACCGAGCCGAGGAGGATACTGAGGCGCCTCGACAGATACGCGAAACCGCCGTAAAAGCAATAGAGGATCATCATGACGATGACCCACCTTTTACGGTGGGCGAACTGTTCGATGCAATTCAGAGATTCAACCCGAAAAAAAGCACCGGGGGCGGACGGCTTTACAGCCGACATCTGTGCCCGAGCCATTGGGGCCGACCCCTCACTCTTCCTGAAGCTGCTGAATCAGTGCCTCCATCACGGCTACTTTCCTAAGATATGGAAGGAAGCCGTGGTGGTGGTGCTGAAGAAGCCTGGCAAGGACTCGTACACCGTTCCCAAATCGTACAGACCTATTGGTCTACTACCGGTTCTGGGAAAGGTGTACGAGAGGATGGTGATTGCTCGACTCAAGTATCATTTGTTGCCGCGGATGAGTACCCGCCAGTACGGCTTTATGCCCCAGAAGAGCACCGAAGACGCCCTCTATGACCTAATGGGACACGTAGTGGCTAAACTCCGTCAAAAGAGGATAGTCACTATGGTGTCCTTGGACATAGAGGGGGCCTTCGACAGCGCCTGGTGGCCGGCTATAAAGGTACGACTGGCTGAGGAAAAGTGTCCGGCAAACTTGAGGCGAGTAATCAGCAGCTACCTTAGCGACAGGAAGGTGAGGGTCCGGTACGCCGGTGAGGAACACAGCCGCTCCACGGATAAGGGGTGCGTCCAAGGGTCGATTGGAGGTCCCTTACTGTGGAACCTGCTTCTGAATCCACTTCTGAAAGGTCTTGAGCGAATGGGTGTGTATGCGCAGGCTTTCGCAGACGACGTGGTGCTTATGTTTGACGGAGATACAGCTCTGGAAGTCGAGGGACACGCCAATGCCTCTCTCGGGTATGTGCGGGAGTGGGGCATCCGAAACAAGCTGAAATTCGCACCGCACAAAACCAGTGCGATGGTAATCACGCGGAAGCTTAAGTACGATGCCCCACGCCTCAACATGGGCGGGATAGACATTGGCATGTCCACGGAAATCAAAATCCTAGGGCTGACCATCGACAAAGCACTAACATTCAACACACACGTCACCAATGTGTGCAGAAAGGCGATCGGCATCTACCGGAAGCTGGCGCGGATGGCCCGGATCAGCTGGGGGCTTCACCCCGAGGTGATCCGGACGATCTACGTCGCTGCCGTGGAGCTGACGATATTGTACGCCGCCAGTGCTTGGCACGCATCGGCAGAAAAGCTTGGAGTTCAAAAACAGCTGAACGTGGTACAGCGCGGTTTCGCCCAAAAGCTGTGCAAGGCATATCGCACGGTCTCTCTGAACTCGGCGCTGGTCTTGGCTGGTTTGCTCCCTCTGGACCTCAGAATTCACGAGGTGGCCTCGTTATACGAGGCCAAGAGAGGAGTGAGCCAGTCATGGCTGGGAGACTGGGAGGTCGAGCGAATGTCTCCAGCGATTGAGGCTCCTCACCCCGCGGAGCATCCGCCACTAGAGTTCACAAGCCTGGTAGACGAGGGGCAGCTGGAAGATGCGAATCGTTTTGATATTCGCATCTTCACGGACGGGAGCAAGATTGAGGGCCGTGTCGGTGCCGCGCTATCATTTTGGGATAGCCGGGCCGAAATTAAGGCCCTCAAACTTGCTCTGTCGCCCCATTGCACCGTTTATCAGGCCGAGCTCTTGGCGCTATGCAAAGCGGCCAGTGAGGCCCTCAGGCGAGGCGCGTCCACGTTCGGCGTCTTCAGCGACAGCAGAGCCGCTCTCTTGACGGTTACAAACCGTCATGCCCTCCATCCCCTGGCAGTGCAAGCCAGAGCCGCAATCCATCTTGGCAGGGCCCAGGGTAAGGAGATATCCTTATTCTGGGTCAAGGCCCACGCAGGATTGGAAGGTAATGAGCGAGCGGATGAACTCGCAAAGGAAGCGGCTCTGAAGTTGAAGAAGGCACCGGACTACGGTCTGTACCCTGTTTCATTCGTGAAGCGCCTCCTACGTCAGGGGACGCTTGACGAGTGGAACAAGAGGTACAGTGAGGGCGAGCAGGCCTCCGTCACCAAGCTTTTCTTCCCATGCGCAGTGGAGGCGTACAGGATCGTCCGCAAGATGACGATCGCCGGCACCACAACCCAACTGCTGACGGGACACGGTGGGTTCTCCGAATATTTGACACGTTTCAAGTGTAAGGGGGACCCATCGTGTGCCTGTGAGCCTAGGGTAGAGGAGACAGTGGTCCATCTGCTGCAAGACTGCCCAATTCACGCAGTAGACAGGCTGGATTTGGAGGCAGTTACAGGTCTGAGAATAGAGACGCAAAATTTCCCGTTACTGATACAAAATTATAGAGTGCAGTTCCTAAAATTTTCGGAAAAAATTATTAAGATTGTAAATTTAAGAAACAAGTCATAAGATAAAATTTTGTCCTCCAATATAATTGTATATTGTACATGAGCAAAATGAAATATGATAATAAGATAAGAGAAGAAAAGGGGAACTGCATATTAAGAATATTAAATGTAAGTCTACAACTGGGTCTTAAATAATGTAAAAATAGATAAATAAACAAATATGTATGTAGTAACTAAAACTAATGTATATGCATAAGAGGTAATTGAAATAACAATAAAAGATTGTTATAAAAGATTGTAACTCTAGAATTAAGATAATATAATGTATACACAAAAGTACAATATAGTTGTTAAAAATATGTATTGAAGTGTTTAGAACTTTAATTATAAGAGTAAGAAGATACACTAAATGTAAATAAATAAAAGGTATAAAACATAGCAAATAAGTAAAACCGTACTGTAAAGAAAATGTAAAATAGTGATATAAGTTTTGGAAATTATTAAATAAAAAACTAAACCCACAACCCTATCCCAAAAAGGAATGACACCCCACATCCCCAGTATGAAAGGCCATCGTGAAAGTGCGAGAGGCATAAAAGCGCGACGAGTATGGTACTAGAGGAATAAGAATAAAAGATGATAGAATTAAGAATTAGCTAGTTTAGATAAAAGAATGAAAGGTCGGGATAGCGTGAAAGTGCGAGAAGCATAAATGATAGAACTGGAATGATAAAGAGAATTTGGGTAAAAGAGGAATTAGGTTAGCTAGGTTCGAGATGGCGGTGGGCCGGGGTGCTACGCAATCGGCTGCAATAAGCGGCAGACGAGGCCGACACTACTGGGTGTCAGGCCAAATAAACTTAGAGCACAAATCCCTGGCACGGGTATACCTGCCCCCCGCCATCTCTTGAAGTAGATAAATGAGCCCTGCGGGGCTAGATCGAAATATAATATAGTTAGCTAGACAGAACTCTGTTGTTACTAGGCTTTGCCCATGGCAGAGATGAGAGAAAAAAAAAAACCAATCAGAGTAGGCTGTTAAGTAGGATACGTGTGGTTTTATAGTCGGTAGAAACCCGTCATAGCATCTTTGTAGGATTTTCCTTACGTTAAAAAAACGTAGGCAGTAGGTAGGACATGTTAGGTTTTTAATCGGTAGAGTCCAGCACAGCATTCATGACGGATTTTCCTCAAGTTAAAAAAAAAGTAAGTAGGTATTATAATATTGTTCCTATCAGTATACTCACTGGTGAGAACAATTCTGCAATGTTCCAGTTTCTTTGTTCCACAGAGAAACAATATTTTACATCGCTCAGGTTTAAATCCGCTGATAATGCCGAAGATTTACTTACGCGGTTATCAACAGACTCTGCTCAATATAAATGATCTATCTCACAGCCAAAATGTACCCGCAACTCCATCAACACTTTCAGTTGCTTATTTACACAAAAACACTTGACAAGACCAAATAAATGAACAGTAACATACCATTAACTAAATTAATGCGTCCACAAACACGACAATGACCCCAAATGATGAGGAAAAAACCGGATAAGTGCGAGCTGAACTCGCACGACGGGTTCCGAACCAGAAACTGTTATAAATCTGTTGTATGGAACTCCCCACATTATTATTATCTTCTATTTGACCACTGTCAGAAGAAGTCTTACAGACTGTGAGAGTGGATTTGAATCGCTAGATGTCCCCATAGCTTTATATCAGGCGGATGGCGTCATTTTGTCGAGTTTAATGTAGAAAAAATGTGTTATAGCTGCAACAGAAATATGTATGTACGTCATTTGTGAAAATTTCAGCTTTTTAGCTTTAGCTATCACTGTTCCTGAAATACAGCTTGGTAATAGACAGACGAACAGCGAAGTCTCAGTAAGTCTCCCGTTGTACCATTTGGATATGGAACCCTAAAAATCCACTTCACAGAGTGTTTCATAGATCCGACAAGCGGATTCCACCCACACGAGGATCTGAAATAAATGGCACATATCCATTAGATGAAGACGGAATCTGTTAAATTAGGTCCTTGCACATTCCACAAGAAAATATATGTCGCCACACCGAGAATTACTAATTAAAATCTATTTGATTATAAATAGATTAAAACCATTACAATGAGCAACTTTACTGATACCTTACTATTTTGTGATATAAGGTTCGAATAGAAATAGTTGTAGAATTTATTAACACTGATTTGTATAACTTGATGTAGTGTTGAACTAATTAGGTTACCTAAGTGTTATGTGACTATGTAGGTTCGTAAGAACCTACAATAAAGACTATTGTTAAATTCTTATTGACAATTAATACGAATATTGTCGACATTTGAAAATGTTTTTAATCAAAACAGGATTTTTGTTATTCCTATAGTTCCGGCAATGTTCATTTTACTGAGAATGAATTAATCTTTGTATTTTAACGATTTCATTCAATTTAACAGTTTGTTTGACTAATTAAATTAATAACTTTATTTCTCAAAAATAAATTGAACCACATTTCTTTGATTTAAAAAGAAAACATTAAATATCAAGCCACGTGTTTTGTGAGAACAATTTGAGTGGCGGGGATTTATAAATAGACAGTGGTTGTGGCCGAGGGCTCACTTTTGCTACTGGAATTTGGAGAGAAAACATTGTGAGTAGATTCTATGTTGGTTTTAATTTGGAATAAAAATTATGTTGTAATAACCTACTGTAAGTTAAAAGAGTGGCCGGAGTTTTATTGCCAGGTTCTTTTTTCTCCAGCTCTACCTATTGCGTTGCGAATCTGGCAGTAAATGTAGATTGTGACTTACATGAATAAAGATTTTTCATTTAATTTCATTTTATTTCATTGGTGTTCCATTTGCTTGTTTTTATTACCGTGTTTCTGAAATAAATACCGCCTAAGTATTTATTTCACTGTTATTTAACTAGATATCCATCTATAAGTGTAATAAAGCATAAAGCAGACCCGATGACCTACTCCAGGTCAGCGGGCCTGCGCTTTTAAAAACAGCTGCCGCATGTCTACTCCGACATCAGAAGTGGGATCACTACCTACAAAATACTGTGCGAGACTATTTATTTTTCAGGATCTTTACTACGAAGATTGTGTACCAGTTTACCAACGCGCCGCACGCGGTTACGTGCGCGCCGGCGTGTTCCGCGGCTGTGCGAGATCCTGGTGCTAGTAAGTCTTCCACCAGCACCGTCACACAGCTACAACAGCAAAGGGGTAATGTACCACCTGAATTTTATTTTAATATGATCACAGTGAAGTAATGTATGAGTGATCGCCTGTCGAAACAACAAAAGAAAGTTATGATTAAGTACCGATGTGTTTCTACCCTCATATGACCTAGGCGGTAACGTCGCGTTGGCGACTGCAATTGATGTAATCATGTTGTTTTTTTTTTGTTTGTTTCAAACGAACTATGTTATCAAGTGACTACGATATACGTATGAAAATAACTAGACTGCTGAAGGGCCGCGCTAACATAGGTTGACAACTGGCTAGTTACCGCGTCCTCGGTGGGGCCACCATAAGCTAGTCTGCCAGCTTAGTGGTTACAAAATTGCGATGCAGTAGCAGCGATGATAGGTTATGTTACCTCTTCTATATTATGTAAGCGTTCAAACGCGAATTGATCACAACCACCACCGAAACTGTTAAAATATTCCATTGATAGTGGAAACGCTTCTTACTGTAATTTTTGTAGTAAGTCCGGTCATACCTCTCGTGAGTGACGTTTTAAAGCTACTACAACAGATTCGGATAAACGTACGGTTGAAAGAAACTTGTGTTCCCATGCAACAATAACCCGGCCTACACAACGGTTATACGAACAAACTTATAGTAGGTACTTGAATTTTATTCATTTTGATCAAAAGCCGTTTACACATTTGGTACCTGCTATCGCCGCGAAAAGCACATAACCTATAATATGAACTCTGTTCTTAACTAGTCCAGCTTGAACACAATGCGTGTGAGGATAGGTAAGGTTATTAATAATACCATCTTTGATAGCGGGGTTAAGTGCTTGTTAATTCGTGAGTCAATCTCATACAATTTGCCGGAAAACCGAAAACGTGTGGTCAACAAAATTACTTGGTGGCATAGGTTTCCTGTTGTTTCTACGAGCATCTTAAGTCTGTCTAGATTCTAGATAATAGAATTAACGTAGAAATTGAATGTCACATTTCACAAGATTATTACTTCAGACGTGTTGGTAGGTTCAAATCTATTTTTATTAGATAGCATAAGGTAACCTTGATATCGAAGATGACTTAAAAACACCCAGAAAAATAAAATTACCTCTTTAGTTCAGACAATGACCACAAAGGTAGTATAGCATAGGTTTGTATAGATGACGTTATCAGTACATATTTTTCTGATATCTGTGGTAAATACCATAGGTTTTCTCTCCAAGCTCTGTCATTAAAGCAGTAACTATTTACTAATCTGAGCTTAGTCTTAATATCATTCCGTAAACCAGGATTTCCAATCCTCATAGAATAATGTGTGAGATGTCCGTGAATATTTATTTATTATTTATTTATAATAATGCCTTTTCTGTTAACGGTCAATTGAGTATGCAAAAAATTTAGTACAGAACGGTCAAGTGCGTCCTAGCCCTAAAAAGGTTAAGCCTAAAAACTCTGGTACCGACAAATGCTAAACAAATTCGTCTATTCAGTTGTCGCGCTGAATACTCCCGCTCGTTCATACCAAATATCTCTCCTGCTGTGGCTTCTCTTAATGAAGTGACTATCTAAGGCGCTAAGTGGCAATGGACCCATGTTCATGAGGAAGCATGGCATAGAATATTTCTAGGAAAAGAACCTAGCGAATTGTTTCCTTGGCTGGGCCTTGACTTCGGGTCAATCCTTATTCAAATCAATAGGGGTCGGCAGCACATAGTGGCTTTTTTTTTTAGTATGCACACGACCGATGCGATGTAGAAACTAGATAAGTATCACTCGAGCGAACTCGAGATTTTGGTGGTAGTACGAGCGGTCAAACGTTTTAACTATTACTTGTATGGACGCCATTTCAAGATGATTATACGGTATCCCGACTGCGACGCGCTTTAAGCCTCGAAGCACAAGGAAGACTTGCTGTCTCACATCCATAATGGTATATTCGCAAAAATTTGAATTTGAAATAAATACAGGAAGGGCGAGCGGATGCAGCATGCCGATATTGTTAAACTGAAATACCTTTAACAGGCAAAGTCTTGAATAACAGTTTGATTAATGATTATTCATCTGAATAAACAGTAAACAACGTCGAGATGTAGAGACGTACAACGTGCTATCATAGACGGTTTCCATTGAGATGAGACCGTCCAGGGATGTTATCTGCAAGAAAATGTCAAGATAGGTATCGGAAAAGCGAGACCCAATCTTGGGTAGGTACACAACGGTTGACTGTTGTACCTAAATCTTTCCAAAGAAGCTTTAGTAATTAATACCTTAAGACTCTTCATAAAATTATGGAAGTTACTATTTTAAAAAAAAAAAATTAGCACCGTTAGTAAAGATTTTTTCACCGTTAAAATTAGGACAATTGCATCGTTTTCAGGACCTCGAATCTTTAGATCAACGCAAGTTCACTTGCGCTCTATTAGCAAACCGACAGTGCCATTCGAAGCTATACCTACACGTCGACTTACCGCGTAAGCCAGGCACTTCAGATGAACAGGAACGTGTAACCTTCACAGTAGACTCCTATGTATATTCCCCCACCGCTAGGTGAGGCAGCAGTGGTAACTGTAGGTCTGTCGGGAGTCCTGGGGTCATCCTTCCGAGAGCTTACCCGGGGCTCCCAACCGTAGGCACATTAGGTAGGAAACGTGTGGTTTTTAGTCGGTAAGAGTCCGGCATGGCATTCATGTAGGATTCCCTCTTTATAAATACTCCTATGCAAAGTAAGTTCTGTTACGCTATACAAACTACAAAGGCAAGCATTGAACCTTGGTGGCCCAAACAAGTATTTCATCTCTTCCTAGCCCCAAAACAAGTGATTATAAACGATGTCCCTGTATAGTAGCCACAGGTATCAGTAGGGCTAATAGTCTTATCATGATAAGGGATTACGAGACTTCAGGCATCAGATAGTCCAAACTGCAGGCGTAGCTCCTCTTATTTCAGTGCCAAAACTGTTTACCAGCGGAATTGCCTAATTTGGTCAACCACTGAAGTACCTAGTTTGAAACTTCTTAAACGGCACGTACAACAACGACACAGACATCTACTAAAGATAAGGCGAGATTTGACAGGAATCGTGCAAAAAAAAAAAAAAAAATGATAGTTTTTACAGAGGCATCTTTGTTTAAGTTTACAGCGTTTTCAACAACGGCCGCTGTCTTCTAAAGGAAGCATTAGGACATCATAGACGGGCGCTAAAGGTCCCCACAATCAACAGCGGGGCGCCCAAAACCTCGTGGTGAGCTACAGCTTAGGTTAGGTCATCTGGCGCATTGGCGCTGACGCGGACGGCACCGCACCCAGCGAGTACTTGATTCTCAGAAACCACAAATTGAAAAATCTGGTGAGGTATTTTCATTTTAGTTTCTTCAGTCTAATCGGTATTAAAATGCTAGCTGAATTATTAGACAAATGATGCTATTGGGACGTGGAGTCACCAAATTAGCTAATAAAATATTTAAATGAAAAGATGCTATTGGGGCGTGGAGTCGCCAATAAGCCACTAATATCCCTATCCTGAATCATATTATTTATTTATTATTTGTATCCAGCCACAAAAAGTGGATATCCCAATCCTGAAAGAATAGTGGTCCCCTGTGTAACACGGCGTACAAGACCGCTTAGGGCACAGCATCGACCTTACCAACATCCCCTAGGGCCCCTGTCTTTGACAGCATCGACCTCTCCCCTACATATCCTTACCCGTATATATAAAAAAAAAATAAAAAAAAAAAAAAAAAAAAAAAATACTGTTGTCATGTGGAATGAGCAGTAAGAACCACTACGAGTGGATATCCCAATCCTGAAAGAATAATGGTCCCCTGTGTAACAAGGCGTACAAGACCGCTGAGGGCACAGCATCGACCCTACCAACATCCCCTAGGGCCCCTGTCTTTGACAGCATCGACCTCTCCCCTACAAATCCTTCCCTGTGTATAAAAAAAAAAAAAAATCTGTTGCCATGTATTTACATGTGCGCAGTACCGTGTGTTGTGGCGTCATTTGGGAGAGGCCTACGTCCAGCAGTGGACTGATATAGGCTGATTTGATTCATTGATTGATGTGGATCGCAGTAGTAGCACTCAGTGAGCGCATCATAACCAGCTCACCGTCTTCATTAACTATGAGCGGTGACACTCTACATGCTACCACGATGTAAGGTTATGACCAATGGAATTATATTTGCTTAACCAAGTTTTTCTGGTTTGCGTGTACTGTAGAACTACCAAGCCTCAGCTTTTAATATTTATTTTGCAGATCTAGACCTTACCACACGATGCAGAGCACGCATCGCCGATCAGTATGGCCGTGTCGCCACACCGAGAATTACTAATTAAAATCTATTTGATTATAAATAGATTAAAACCATTACAATGAGCAACTTTACTGATACCTTACTATTTTGTGATATAAGGTTCGAATAGAAATAGTTGTAGAATTTATTAACACTGATTTGTATAACTTGATGTAGTGTTGAACTAATTAGGTTACCTAAGTGTTATGTGACTATGTAGGTTCGTAAGAACCTACAATAAAGACTATTGTTAAATTCTTATTGACAATTAATACGAATATTGTCGACATTTGAAAATGTTTTTAATCAAAACAGGATTTTTGTTATTCCTATAGTTCCGGCAATGTTCATTTTACTGAGAATGAATTAATCTTTGTATTTTAACGATTTCATTCAATTTAACAGTTTGTTTGACTAATTAAATTAATAACTTTATTTCTCAAAAATAAATTGAACCACATTTCTTTGATTTAAAAAGAAAACATTAAATATCAAGCCACGTGTTTTGTGAGAACAATTTGAGTGGCGGGGATTTATAAATAGACAGTGGTTGTGGCCGAGGGCTCACTTTTGCTACTGGAATTTGGAGAGAAAACATTGTGAGTAGATTCTATGTTGGTTTTAATTTGGAATAAAAATTATGTTGTAATAACCTACTGTAAGTTAAAAGAGTGGCCGGAGTTTTATTGCCAGGTTCTTTTTTCTCCAGCTCTACCTATTGCGTTGCGAATCTGGCAGTAAATGTAGATTGTGACTTACATGAATAAAGATTTTTCATTTAATTTCATTTTATTTCATTGGTGTTCCATTTGCTTGTTTTTATTACCGTGTTTCTGAAATAAATACCGCCTAAGTATTTATTTCACTGTTATTTAACTAGATATCCATCTATAAGTGTAATAAAGCATAAAGCAGACCCGATGACCTACTCCAGGTCAGCGGGCCTGCGCTTTTAAAAACAGCTGCCGCATGTCTACTCCGACATATATGTTTCTAAAAATGTACGTAATTTTACCTAAGTATATTTAGTCACGCTTTGACACCAAAGGGGTTGACAGCGGCATGTTAAACGAACAAATTTCATCTACATCGACACTAATATTTTATAGAGAGAAAAATTTGCATTTTTGTGTGCGTGAATGTTTGTATTGAATAAACTTAAAAACTACTGTGCCGATTTCAAAAATTCTTTTACCTTTGGAGACCTACATTCACCCTGAGTAACATAGGCTATATTTCTTCCCGTATTTTCACGGAAACGGGAGCTACGCGGGTGAAACCGCATGTTATCCGCTAGCCAGTCATATTTTGTATCTGTTGCCGTATTTCCTGTTGAATTTTTTTGAGCAGTCGGGACAATCGTCTTAGTTTGCCTTATGTACAAAGCACGGAATACTTCGAAGATGGACGGATTACGGATATGTTCCAACCTGTCAGACTAGTATGCCGATAATCGGACTGCCGACCACATCCTTATAGACGTATCAAATAAAAGGTCGATAGTAACGAAAATGTGTTTGTAAATGTTACATAGCGCAAACGAAATTCGCCAGCTTTGTGCACTTTTCCGTTATAAAACTTAAACTATGTGAATTTTCGAGTTTCGCGCCGTTTGCGGAATTGTCTTAGAAAGTTGCATAAAGTTTTGGTTTTACATAACTATATGTTACATAGCGTAAACTAAATTCGTCAGCTTTATTCACTTTCCCATTATAAAATTTTAACTGTGCGAATTTTCGAGTTCCGCGCTGTTCACACAATTGTCTTAGAAAGGTGTATAAAGTTTTGGCTTCATTATAAATTACTAGCTGCTCCCCACGGCTTCGACCGCGTAGAAGTCGTTATCGCGTAAAATCATGACCCTCTTTTGCGCAGTCGGTTAAAAATTAGCCTATATCCTTCCTAGGGCCTCGAACTATCCCTATACCAAATTTCATCTCAATCGCTCCTGCCGTTTAGGCGTGAAAGCGTAACAGACAGACAGACAGACTGAGTTACTTTCGCATTTATAATATTCACGACTTATTGACGACACCAGCTGTGCCAAGCAGTCTTTGCAGGAAACGCTCTGCGTGGCCGCGAAATAAACATCATATTTATACAAAAAGCATACAGCGCCATCTACCACGTTTGCAGGCAACTCTTACGTTAAAATGAAACGAAATCAAATATCATGACAAGTCTCAATGTAACTGCAACGTTGAGATCCTGTGTAACTTGGTCACATTATAATTCATTACATAGTGTTCTTAGTGATAATACCATGGGTACAGTCGTTAAAGAAAATGTCTAATTCTTCACGGAGAAAATGTTTAAGAAGTCAGGTAAATATTTTTATGTGTCAATACGATGGAATTAATATTTGTTATCACTACATATAATAAAACAAAGTCCCCGCCGCGTCTGTCTGTTCACGATAAACTTAAAAAATACTGCATGGATTTTCATGCTGAGATCACCAATGATTCTTGAGAAAGGTTAACGTATATAATTTGTTGAGTTTTTGTATACATTGACTAAAATATAATGATATTAGTTGGAGATGTTGGAAAAAAATAAGGTGTCTGGGAGCTTTTAACGAAAACGTTGCCTAAACCCTTCGAGGCATAATAAAATAATGTTTGGTAGAATTGTGTAACTTATAAAGGCCTACAGAAAAGTCATAAATGATAGAGTTCCAAATTCGAATGCAAAAAATATAGAAATACAGAGATGGTCGACGGAAAAAAACATTGCTTATACTGCAAATATGACAACGAGTCGAGAGTCTGTACATGGAAGATAATCTAAAAATGTAATTGGAAATTTTCATGTCTGTCTGTCTGTATCCTGATTATGAATTGATTTAAATGAAACTTGGTACAATCTGAGCTTATGATCCGAGGAAGGTTCTAGGATACTTTTGTTCCCGATCCCCTTTTCGCACCCCTTATGTGTCAGCTAGTTTGTTATAAGATTAATGACATACTTCAGCCATATGGCTTAAAAGTTCTTCGGCTAACACCGTATCATCCTGAACCTGAAACCCCATAGAAAATTTATGGGGAGTTTAAACAAATTGTAATGCTTCGCATAAAATCGAACAAAATGTGATGGAAATTATGAAATTAAAAAACGAACGTTTAAGTCAAATTGATGAAGAGATGTGGCGTTATACTTGTCGACACTCCAAAGAAGAAGAATACTATTAACATTTTGATTGAATTTATAATTAACCTTGGAGAGAGCAGCGAATCCTAAAATTCCTCAATTTTATTCTTCAAACAGCGATACATATTAATGTGTATATGTATAACATACATTTCACCCATTGAGTTTTTATTTTAGTTAAACTAGTGTTTTTGTATTTTGTACTTCACTGTACCTCATGTCACGCACACGAAGTCACTGTGTTTAGACGAGGCTTACCCACACATAGTGCCGCGCGCACAGATGAGTTGAACTTACTACAGTAATACGTAATGCAACGCAGTGACACTCTCTCAAGTACTAACACGGCAATAGACCTTAGAGCAAGAATAACAACTAGATGTAATATCGACGCGAGAAATACGGCACCTATAGAAGACGGCTCACTACTGGCTGGACGAAGCGTTTTGGTTTAGTTCGGTTGGCGGTTGGCGACAATGGGCCGACATCGAATTGGGGCACTTTTTAACTTTCATTTAGTTCGCGACCCGTAATCTAGTTCTATTCTTGATCTAAGCAATAGACACATCAACTTTGGCGGGGGGATGGGGACGCTTACTCAGTGGGAGGCAGGGAATTGCCGATCTGTATGTAATACTAATATATTATCTTTGGTAGAACACAGAGCGGATATTCCATACAAATGATTCGTTTTCAATTCCGTTACTTAAACTAGAACACATTATTCTTGTACAGAGTTTGGATGTGTGTGTGACCACTAAGGCTAAGCAATCGTTCCGTCAAAATACCCTCCAACTAATACGACAGCTGTGGCGGAGGTGGGGAAGCTTGCACTGTGGGCCTGCCTATAATCCTATACGTATGTAAGCGCTCGTGGCCCCGCGGACTCAGTGTTCTGTAAACGGTCACTGCAGTAAGCAACTTTCACTACGGCCGGTCCATGGATGGATGACCATCCATGTGATCACTTTGTGACATTTATTTGAGCGTTTCCGTTCTTCGGAAGGGACGTTAAGCCGTTGGTCCCGGTTGCCAGTAAAATGGCAGTCGTTAAGCTAAGTTGAAGGCTTTATTTCAACAGCAGGCAGTCATAACCTGTGCCTGTTCATTTAAACACGGCAATACGGCTCACCACCTATTACGTGGGACAAATTATACAAAGGTGAAATGTGGGCATATAATATGCCTCTGCCTACCCCTTCGGGGATAAAGGCGTGACCATATGTATGTATGTATGTATGTAATTCTATTATAATTTATTATCTTTGATTGTAACCAAAGTTCTGACAGCATTCCCCCGTTAAATAGCTATACCCATTCACTGAGTGTGAAAGAGCCACCTTTTATTATTCACAATATCTCAACAGCTTTCAACCCTGCTAGGTAAAGTTACAATCTAACAATTTTCACAATCTTACAGTGACTTATATATACCTCGACACGGTCATAATTTACACTAGATGGCTACATCCTCTCAATCCCCACGGGAGCTCTCCGTAAACCCGGATAAGATACATTTCTGCACTAACTTCCAGTCGAGTGGGTCCGGATTATCCTGTTAAAATATAACCGGGTATCTGCCGAACCGTGAAATGCATACTAGATTGTGAGTTAACGCGATTTGATTCACACACTATGTAGTTGTACGAGTTTCTGTTTAGAAATTGTAGTTAATCAAGTTGGCAGTATATTCTTTACGTATGTGCAATAACAAAGCAATTGAAAACTGCTGAAGCCCTAAAATTAATTCAAGGGATCTCCATTAAACTAATTAATGAAACTAATAATTTAAATCTAGCCAAACATGAAGTAAGTAGAATTTGATAGGGACTCTTTTAAATACTCGATGAAAATATTTAATGACAAAAAGCATAGTATGCTGGACCTAAGAAATAACGTAATTACGAGGTGACTAAATATGACAAATCATATAGTAAACCAAAGGAAAAGAAACCTTCCTCAATTCAAAGTCCTCAATTCGTATTTAACTATAATCCACCTAGCTTAGAAGAAATTGAACACCTTGGATTGCCAAGAGCTTCAGTAAGCTCTTTATTAAAACGAGTATCCAAAGCGGCATTGATAGGATCTTATCAAATCTGGTTGGGCAGGGGAGGGAACATTTCTGACGGTGAAAGGTGAGCGTTTATGCGCACAGTAAGGTGGCCACACGTGAGAGCGTACATCCCACCATCGATACTTTCAAACTTTCACATAAATAATACTTTTCATTTTTCTCATAAATTTTCTTCATTATAATAAAGCAATTACTAAACTAAATACTAGGAAACAGTGCCAATATTATTCATAGGAGCACAAGATGCTCTATAAACGCTGCATAACAAAGTTATCCTAGAGATCACAGATTATGGAACTAAAGACAGATGATGCTTTCCGAACAAAAAATTGAGGCCAAGAAACCAAATACTAAATCCAAAAGTGAGTATTACATGAACTCTCTAGCTAGAAGTATACACATACGTGAATAATGCCGTCATAATATAAAAGCATTATTCACGATTTTTTGTCGAGTGAAAACTCGTCATGGATGCTATATTGAATTCTTACCGACTAAAACCACACGTGCTCTTCTGCCTACGGTCGTGAGCCCCGGGTAAGCCCTCGCAAGGATGTCCCAGGAGCATTACTCCTCCTGGACATCCAGGAGCATTACTCACGACAAATAAAAAATCACTCGGAACGTGTGAACAATGTTTGGCACTGCCGCGTTACAATACTCACATTTGGGAATTAGTATTTGCTTTCTTGGCCTCACTTTCTTGTGCGGTATGCGTCATCTCCTTTAATTCTATAATCTGTGCCACAGACCTACAAAGCAGAATAATAGAATATGCAACACAAAAGCAATTGCGGCACATCAAAAGGACCAGAGATGTGTTTACGTGCTGTTACTACTGTGTGAGATTAGGTTTGGAATTGACAGGCGAGATTATTTGCATGTAAATGCATTCAGTGAATACTATCAAAGTAGTTAGTATTGTACAGGAAGGTGGTACGATGGGGGTGCCTTGAAGCTTGTGAGTCCTGAACACAAACAGCTTAGTCACTTTACTACTATTGTTTGACAAGTTTTTGTGTTTATTTTGTCTGGACGACTCCGCCATACTACTTTAAGCAAGCCAGAAGGTTCTGAAAATTTTCAATCAGAATCACTGAAACGCCAAACATAGGCATTGTGTTTTTTTTTATATCACTAAGGCGGCAGACAAGCTTGCGAGCCCTCCTGATGGACTGTGGATACAGAATTGTTTGTATCGTATTACCCTTCTCCGATTCGACCTATGGCAGTTCCCTGCTGTAAACGTTTGTTACACCTTTCTTTTAACGAGAGGAAAATCCTAAATACACGTATCCTACCTAACAGCCTACGGTTGGGAGGGAGCCCCGGGTAAGCCCTCGGAAGAATATCCCTAGGACTCCCAGTCATACCTAATTATAGGTTTGTATATTCTGAATATTTGTACAGCAGTGATATAGATTTCAACCTTTAAGTAGACAAAAGTATTCATATATCTACACCTAGTATAAATAAATTAATACACATTCTATTGATGTAATGTGATATAAATGTTTAAAGTATCAAGATAGTTCATTTTTAGGGTTTCGTAGCCAAATGGCAAAAACGGAACCCTTATAGATTCGTCATGTCTGTCTGTCCGTCTGTCTGTCCGTCCGTGTGTCACAGCCATTTTTCTCCGAAACTATAAGGCCTATGCTATTGAAACTTGGTAACTAGATGCATTCTGTAAACCGCATTAAGATTCTTATATAAAATTAGAAAAAAAGCAGTAAGTTTTGGGGTTCCCCATACTCAGAACTGAAACTTAATTTTTTTTTTTTCATCAAAACCATACGTGTGGGGTATTTATAGATAGGCCTTCAAAAATGCTATTGAGGTTTCTAACATCATTTTTTTTAAAGCGAATAGTTTGCGCAAGAGACACTTCCAAAGTGGAAAAATGTGTCCCCCCCCCCCCTCTAACTTCTAAACTAAGAGAATGATAAATCTAAAAAGAATATATGAAGTACATTGCCATAAAAACTACCAACGAAAATTGGTTTGAACGAGATAGAGCTGGTAGTTTTTTTTTAATTCGTCATAAACCGCAATTTTCGGTTAGAAAAATCACTACCACTGCGAACGTGTTAAAACATCAATCAAAGTTACCACGAACTATGAGAACTTTTATGTTATGTTACTTGCTGCTACGAAACCCTTCATGGGCGAGTCCAACTCGCACTTGGCCGGTTTATATTAGCTTAGCACTGTACAATCACATATTTATTTCTTGCCATGAGATTCTGGTTCACCGAAACACTCTTGGAGATTGCAAAACGTATCGTACTCCCACACGTCCACACAAAAGATCGTAAGCCCATCCCAATTTCTTGCAATCCCAACCACGTTCTCGGTAACTTTCTTCATTAATGTTCTTAGAAATGTGTTAATGAAATAAAATCGCAACTCCGACATCTCATATCTTTGATATAAAAGATGTAATTCATTATACTTTATCTTGTGCGGTTTTCTTTGGTAATAATACTTGTACACTCAGCCAAGATAGTGGTGTACCAGGTTTAATAAAAGTTTCTTTGAGATCTAATTATATTCCTAATGTTTACTTTTCTAGTGAAGGTGAGCTCTTGTAAGCTTTGATAATTCAGTTAACACGTGGTATAAAATAAATATAGTTCATGATCAAGAGAGCGATGGTTATTGCCATATTTTTACACAAGGGGAAAAAGACTAGATTTAAGCCCTTGGGGTTATACTTCTTAGTATCCCACGAATGTATAGAATTGCACCTATATTCATTCGATTTATGATGAAAACTGCCCAAACCTTAACATAATTTTAAAAATCAATAATATGACTCAATCACTTTTTTTTTAATGTTGGGTAGGTTTTGTCATAGATCAAAATAATACAGGTGCAATTCTATACATTTGTGTAGTATAACTTCCTAAAAGTGCCGGTAGATGGTGCCTACGTCGCCCCAAGGGCCAAGACATACCTATACATATAAGGTGGAAAAATTGGTCGGTTCCTGTTCCGGCGCAGGTTCGAATCCTGCTCGAACCTATTCGTTTTTCAATATTTACAAATTTATGATTGAGTTAGTAACACACACACACTATTACTTTTCAAAAATTAAAAATAAAATGTAGAAAAATAAATAGTTTTAAAACACAATAGTAAAGTATTCTCTGAATGAGCAGAACGATATTGGCCGTCCTAGAATCGTGGTGGACGGAAATTGATCGTTAGCTGCATTCGTGTAGACATGGCCTTATTTTATGATACTTCAGAAAATTTCTTTCGAAAATACCTGAAAAAAGATCGGAGATTACTCATGTGAAAGCAGGTTTGATTTTGACACCTAATGAGGGTCCAGAATTCTCGAAAGCTTCCAATATTTTACTAAGTAATTTTTGCATTGTATATAATTCAAGGGACATGATTTATGTACAGCTTGAGGGGATTGTAGATTGAATTTTAATGTGATTTTAATTTCAACACGATTAGATGCCTCCTCGACACGTTCACGAGATAAAGGGTCTTGACAAACGAACGGTCAGTCAACAAAATAATCTTATGCTGCATTTTGTAAGGTACGATACGATAAAAATAACGAAAAATAAATCATAGAAGTTAATGGCTTTTTCTATCAGTGAGCAAGTCCATTTTTGAGTTTACAAAACTTTTGTGTAGGTATTGTAGCTAATTGCCAAGTTTCGTAATGAACGCCTTCACTGCGAAAATTATCTGAAAATTGTTATGAATTTTAAATTTATTATTATCTATTCTACTGAATAGATAATAATAAATTTAAAATTCATAACAATTTTCAACAACAAAGGTTTCTAGCTTACTAGCTAGAAACCTTTAACCAAGCATTGCTCACTGAACCGCTATCAATAAATTGGAAGTATTTTATAATTATTTCAAAAAATACGGTAAAGGTGCCATCAGACGGACTGCATCGCAGCGACTGCATGCAGTTGCTATATTCAACTGCATGCAGTTGTCTGCAGTCGAATCTGACTTCACGCAGTTGAAGCCAAGCATGTAGGCCAAGAGCTATAGTGTAAGGTTTGACGCCAAAATGGAAGCACAGACGCTTCTCTTAATATTATTACGGCGCGACCGTCGCCGGCAGCGATGTAATTGAATTAAAAAACTGCAGAGTGCAGCGCGGATGTGGATTGATTCTATGCTATTATTTTGCCATACGGAAGGTGATTTTTAGGGTTCCGTAGCCAAATGCCAAAAACGGAACCCTTATAGTTTCCTCATGTCTGTCAGTCTATCTGTCCGTCAGTATGTCACAGGCACTTTTCTCCGAAACTATAAGGCCTATGCTATTAAAACTAGGTAAGTAGATGTATTCTGTAAACCGAATTAAGATTTTCATATAAAACTAGAAAAAAAAGCAGTAAATTTTGTGGTCGCCATACTCAGCACTGAAACTCAGCAATTATTTTTCATCAAACTTATACGTGTGGGTATCTATAGATAGGTCTTCAAAAATGCTATTGAGGTTCCTACTATAATTTTTTTTAAAGTAAATAGTTTGCGCAAGAGACACTTCCAAAGTGGAATATTTGTGTCCCCCCTCTAACTTCTATACTAAGTAATGAGGAAATCCATGTGAAATCCATGTTTTAAACCGTACTGACGACGCAACCAACACGCGCGTTCAGCTCCTTGACTAACTGTATGCGTTAGGGTGCCATCAGATGGACTGCATCGCACCGACTGCATGCAGTTGCTATATTCAACTGCATACAGTTGTTTGCAGTCGAATCTGACTTCACGCAGTTGAAGCCAAGCATGTAGGCCAAGAGCTTTAGTGTAAGGTTTGACGTCGAAATGGAAGCACAGACGCTTCTCTTATATACATATTATTACGGCGCCGCCGTCGCCGGCAGCGATGTAATCGAATTAAAAAAACTGCAGAGTGCAGCGCGGATGTGGATTGATTCTATGCTATTATTTTGCCATACGGAAGGTGATTTTTAGGGTTCCGTAGCCAAATGCCAAAAACGGAACCCTTATAGTTTCCTCATGTCTGTCAGTCTATCTGTCCGTCAGTATGTCACAGGCACTTTTCTCTGAAACTATAAGGCCTATGCTATTAAAACTAGGTAAGTAGATGTATTCTGTAAACCGAATTAAAATTTTCATATAAAACTAGAAAAAAAGCAGTAAATTTTGGGGTCGCCATACTCAGCACTGAAACTCAGCAATTATTTTTTCATCAAACTTATACGTGTGGGTATCTATAGATAGGTCTTCAAAAATGCTATTGAGGTTCCTACTATTTTTTTTTTAAAGTAAATATTTTGCGCAAGAGACACTTCCAAAGTGGAATATTTGTGTCCCCCCTCTAACTTCTATACTAAATAATGAGGAAATCCATGTGAAATCCATGTTTTAAACCATACTGACGACGCAACTAACACGCGCGTTCAGCTCCTTGACTAACTGTATGCGTCAGGGTGCCATCAGACGGACTGCATCGCACCGACTGCATGCAGTTGCTATATTCAACTGCATACAGTTGTTTGCAGTCGAATCTGACTTCACGCAGTTGAAGCCAAGCATGTAAGCCAAGAGCTTTAGTGTAAGGTTTGACGTCGAAATGGAAGCACAGACGCTTCTCTTATATACATATTATTACGGCGCCGCCGTCGCCGGCAGCGATGTAATCGAATTAAATAACTGCAGAGTGCAGCGCGGATGTGGATTGATTCTATGCTATTATATTGCCATACGGAAGGTGATTTTTAGGGTTCCATAGCCAAATGCCAAAAACGGAACCCTTATAGTTTCCTCATGTCTGTCAGTCTATCTGTCCGTCAGTATGTCACAGGCACTTTTCTCCGAATCTATAAGGCCTATGCTATTAAAACTAGGTAAGTAGATGTATTCTGTGAACCGAATTAAGATTATCATATAAAACTAGAAAAAAAAAGCAGTAAATTTTGGGGTCCCCATACTCAGAACTGAAACTCAGAAATTATTTTTTCATCAAACTTATACGTGTAGGTATCTATAGATAGGTCTTCAAAAATGCTATTGAGGTTCCTAAAATAATTTTTTTATAAAGTAAATAGTTTGAGCAAGAGACACTTCCAAAGTGGAATATTTGTGTCCCCCCTCTAACTTCTATACTAAGTAATGAGGAAATCCATGTGAAATCCATGTTTTAATTAAACCGTACTGACGACGCAACCAACACGCGCGTTCGGCTCCTTGACTAACTGCACACTAACTGTACGCGTTAGCGGTGGACAGCATGCGGCGACACTACGACACTAGCGAACTGCGCGAAGTTGACGGTACGACTGTATGCAGTTGATATTGACTTCACACGACTGCAGCCGACTGCGTGCAGTTGATATCGTAACTGTATGAAGTCGAACATAAAACTGCATACAGTTAAATATATCGACCGCGCGCAGTCGCTGCGATGCAGTCCGTGTGATTGCAGCCTAATACCTACAGTATTTCGATCAATTCTTAAAATGGCACCTAGTTTTTTGGGGTTCCGTACCCAAAGGGTAAAAACGGGACCCTATTAATGAGGCTTCGCGGTCCGTCTGTCTGTCAACGGCAGACTGTATCTCAGGAATCGTGTTATCTAGAGAACTTAAATTTTCACAGATTTATATTGCCGCTATTGCAACAAATACTAAATTAAAGAGACGCTCTCAAACAACAAACGTCATTTATTTACGTGAGTAATATTGTGATGTTCATTTTAAGAATACTAAAGGGTTTGTTTCTCTGCAGATGCCTTTTGTGTATTTCAGTTGCAGCTGTACTAGTACATCGGACATACCTATAATCGCAGAACATACACGAATGCCGGGAAAAAAAAGGTTGGCAATCGCAGAGTACTCGAGAGAAAGATGGCCCTAGATATTCAGTCCTGACTTCAGCAAAATCAGGGCTGAATCTCTAGGGGCATCCTTCACTGGAGAACCTGGATCTTCGTCATGCATACTCGTACAAACGAAAAGAAGACACTATGGGGGTTTCGTTTGATCAAGAGGCGGGACCGTATGTAGACTTTGTCGACTACATTCAGTGATAATTGTAATTGGTAAAGTTCAGGGTTTATTTTCATGAATTTATAGACAGTGAAATAGGTCCTTGGTCTTCATTACATTATATTAAGTAACTATAAATTATTGGCTTTCATTACGAAAGTATACCTACAAAGTGATATCCATAAAGACGCGCCCCACTCTTTACTCGAATCGGTTACAGTGCAAATGTGAAATGTGCCACATGATTTTTTTTTTCTATTTTAAATACTGCTAATTGAGCATGCAACGATAAAATAGCGTGAGTTGAAAGCATAAAAAAGTGTATGATTGCACACTTGTAAAGAGAACACAAACAGTAAGGCGTGTCTTCATAAAGACGTCACACGGTTTCACCCTCGTAGTTCCCGTTCCCGTGGGAATACGGGAATAAAATATAGCCTATGTTCAACGGGGATAGCGTAGCTTCCCAACAGTGAAATAAATTATCAAATCAGTTTAGTAGTTTCGGAGCCTATTCGATGCAAACAAACAATCAAATCTTTCCTCTTTATAATATTAGAATAGACTTTGCAAGATATATTACTAAACAAAGCTTTGACACTCAGGCAGTATGATAATATCAAACCCACAGTCGCGACTATGTAAATCTAGCCTCAGTGTACTCAACACACAGCCTCCAGACATCACGAGATTATTGAACACCTTATCCTATCAAAGGACATCGCGAGACCATACTGATATTCTAAGAAATGAAATTTTGTAAGATGCCCTGCGTCCGCCTTTGGGGTTTCAAAAGAGATCATTGGAAAACAGACTCAATACATTTTACTCCTTAAACCAACCTACCTTAGTTCACGCATATTTTCAACAAACAAATAGACATATTTTCTTTCGAGGAGGGTTATTACGTATTTTTTTTCCTTAGCGGTACTTTTTTTTTTTGTTTACTTGAGAGAAAATCCTCATGGATGATAATATGCCGGACTCCTACCGACTAAAAAACCTCACGTAACGCCCAACAGCCTGTGGTTGTGAGCCCCGGGTAAGCCCTCGGAAGGATGTCCCAGGACTCCCAACAGACCTACGGCCGCCACTGCAGCCTCGCCCAGGGGGTGGTTCGGGTGCTATCCCGTGTCTTTGGGGGGTTTCGGGTGTGATCCCGCTTCTAAGGGGGGGAGGCGTGCGTGAGTTTCTCACGTCACGCAGCGCCGCCGTTTTAGGCCTGCTTCTGTAAGAACGGTAAGCGACCCTCTCACCGTCCTCTTCCTTAGCGGTACTAAAACTAACATTCATTCATCTCTGCAACATACGTATAACCAACGTTAGGTATGTAACAGTTCTCACATGTTTTAATCTAAACCAAATATAAAAGGTCAACACAAATTAGATAAAGTGAATTCCAAATTCGCCCGAACGCATTCATGTTGTCACAAATAGTATTCGCCGCCATTCCGAAACTCGAGGTGTGTGAGGCTACTTTTAATTTCATTCCGTGAAACCTTCCGAATGAATAATTCAATGTTGAATGTACACCCATTTTGGTATAAAGCCAATGGAATTGGGACAGTGTACGGGTGTATATAAGAACCAATCATTTTATTCGATCTCTTTTACCAAATATTTGAACTGAATTCAAAGAAAAGCCACGCTTTTAATGTTGCAATATCTTATTTGGTTTTTTGTACCTTTGAAGTAGAAAAATAAGGTCTACGATTTTCTGGCTCCACCTCTCTTTGAATTGATTTAATTTTTGGTTAGGGTCCAAGCTTTTTCATTTTAAGCCGCGTCCAGACATTGCGAAGCATGTTCGTCACACATGCCTCAGGATGTGTGGACTCGTGTGCCCTCTGAGAATATTCGCCCTAAACTATTGTCGGAAACGCTGCCTCTAACCTCTGTACGAACCGTGCATGCGCTAAGTGTGGAGGGATAGTTGGAGGTTGTTTTAACTTGAGCATGTGTCGATCGGAACTCATCTAATACTATATTAATATTATAAAGAGGAAAGATTTGATTGTTTGTTTGCATCGAATAGGTTCCGAAACTACTGAACCGATTTGGAAAATTCTTTCACTGTTGGGAAGCTATGCTTACCCCTGGTGAACATAGCCTATATTTTATTCCCATATTCCCACGGGAACGGAAGCTACGCAGGTGAAAGCGCGTGGCGTCCGCTAGTCTATACTAATATTATAAAGAGGTAACGTTTGTAAGGTTTTGAGTTTACGAGGTTTTTTGTCCCATACAGTATACACTTTTATTCATTAGGGTTGTTCTCGAGGGTTTCATACAAATTTTGTGTCTGAGCCGGGCACTCCGCATACTTTTATACATATGTAGATTTCTTTTTACAAATACAGCCATTTCATAGATATATAGACTTGGCAATGTGAGAATTTTTAAATCTTTGAAGCTGTACTTACAGGTATCCGTTGGTTTTAGTCTACATATCGCCCGTATGCATCTTTTTTGTGCTTTGAACACCGACTCCCACTCTGTGGAATTACCCCAAAATATTATTGCGTATCTTAAGGAAGACACAACGTATGCCTGGTATGCAGTTATTACAGTTGGAACATGAGCAACTTTTGCCAGCGAATAAAGCATATATGAGTATTTATTTACTTTATTGCACAGATCCTCCACATGTAACTTCCAATTTAAGTTGCAATCTATATTCACGCCCAGAAATTTTGTACAATTAACATGGTTAATTTTTGTTCCCTGATAGGCAATATCTATTGTAGGCGGCTTTAGTCTATTTGTAAATAACATAAAGTTGGTCTTTTCTAAATTTATGAGTAGGTTGTTATTGTTCAGCCAATCGACAATATCAATCAGAGCAGTGTTTATTTTATTTTCAAGAACATTATAAGATTGACCTGTAAACATTACTGTGCAATCATCTGCAAATAGGACCATTGGACAATTCACTGCTTTTGGTAAGTCATTAACATAGATTAGAAATAATAGAGGCCCCAAGACACTTCCCTGGGGCACACCACACCTCAGCTCTCTAAAGCATGAGATATATTCAGACTCAACTTTTTTAGTAGGACATAGTTTTGTAATGGAAGTAGCCTGTTTCCTATCACTCAGGTACGATTCAACAAGATCCAAGACATTGCCTCTTACCCCGTAAGCGTATAACTTATTTTTTAGGCGTTCATGATCAACATAGTCAAAAGCCCTAGTCAGATCCATATACAGAGCACTTGCCGGTATCCTATTGTCTACATTATTGTACACCTTTTCTAGAAAGAAGTATATTGCTTTATTAATATCTCTGCCCTTTCGAAATCCCATCTGTTCATGCGTAAGTAGGTTATATTTTTCAAAAAATGTGTATAGACGGTTATAAATAAGTCTTTCGAAAACTTTAGCCAGTACTGGTATTAGAGCTATGGGTCTATAGCAGGACATGTCATATTTATGTTTCTTTTAAAGAGAGGTTTAATTATAGTTTTCTTTAACAGGGTAGGAAATACACCCTGTTGAAAACAAAGATTAAAAATATGCGATAGTATAGGTGAAATATCATCTCCTACGTACTTAATGACTCGAGTTGACATTTCATCAAATCCAGTACAATGTGAGTTTTTAAGAGACTGTATAATTTTAGAAATGTCATGCTGTTCGATTGGGTATAAAATATTGATTTGTCATGAATGGGCACTATTTTGTGTGAATTATTATAACTATGATTATGAAATGTCAATGGTTTTATTTGGTCAATGTAAAAATTGTTAAATTCATTAGCAATGTCAAGAGGGTCTGTAATTATATGTCCATCAACTTTAATTTGGGTTATGTAATCTCTATGTAGTTTTTTATTGTTTTTATTGATAATGTCCCATGTAGCTTTAGACTTATTCCTAGCTGTCAGTATGTGATAATTATTTTGTGATTTCTGTGTGTATTTGATAATGCGGTTAAGCCGTCTCGAATACATTTTAAACCTGTTTCTTGTGTCCATACATTTCCTTTTCCGATATTCCCATAGTAAGACTCGTTTTCGCTTTGAGCAAAGTTTTATGCCCTTGCTGATCCATTTCGGACGTTTATTAAATGTCTTTTTGATTCTCACTATTGGAAAACATGTAGCATTTATTTTCTATAGATGCAGTATTCAGGATGTGAAAGCAGCTTAATCGAGTTATCTTTTTTTAATCGGTTGTCAGTGGTGACATTTCTGCTGTCAGAATGACAGGATGTCATAAGTTCGAGGACGAATCGTTTTCGCATTTAAAGGAACAGGTTTTGTTAAGATTTTTGGTGGAAGACGGGACTTTGACCGAGACCTGCTTTGGGGTAGTTGGAGGTCCTTTGGCTTTTGGCTCTGAGACTGTGCCGCGAATCAGTTTTTCGCTCAAGCGCGATTATTTGTTGCCTCGCATGGCCTAGCGGGCTGTGATTGGGTTGCTGCATTGCATCTTACTACATTTTACCCAGAAAACTGGTGAGTTGTTCTTTATTGTTGCAAAGCGGGTTGATTTTTGTCTGTCTATACACATAATCAGCATCTTAATTTGTCGTTTACTTGTCATAACAGGGTTTTTTACTACGGGGAAAAGCGGCCCGTCCGCGGTTAGCAAAAACCACACCCAATGACACGTGGACTACATGAGCGAGGTGTTTTGAGAGGGACCAGCCGCCTCCACGTGGCATTCTCGGGCTGTGCTGTTCTCATCTTAACTCAAGGCCAGTAATTGTCACCCTATTACAGTGTAGTTAGCTGCTTACCCGTGTTACCTGCTCACGCGGCAGTGGTCTATTTAGTAGCATTAGTACCTCAGCACTGACTATACTTCTGTGTACCTGTGATATTTGTGTCTATCAGTGAATAAGCTCTCTGTGTGTCTCTGTGTATCTCTGTGTTATATAAATATATGTGTGTACACCCTACCTGACTGTTTTCGTCAGAGCCCTGGCCTACCCTTGCACGCACACTGGAATCTCTGTAGTAAGGCGCCCTGGGAAAGAGTTCTCTGCATAGCTACCTCGCGCTAGTTGGTGAGTAACACTGATCATCACTGTGTTATAAATTGGCGCCCAACGTGGGGCAAATCTCTGGGTCTACTCTGCGGTAGCCTCAGTCTAGTGTGTGTGCATAGGTGGTTACCTCTGGCGAAACCATCCTGGTGAATCGTCCGAGACGCTCCAGGACGTTAATTGGTGGTGCTAGCAGCTAAGCACAAAACCTTCCCTTTCGTCTTCTTCCAGCTTCCTACATCTTTGGCTGGAAAAGACACAAAATTCTAAATTCAAAAATTTAAAATAGCTGTGATTTTGGAAAAACTTTTTGATTTTATTTGGCATACCCACTTCTTTTCTTATTGTGTTTCTTTTCTTTGTTATGTTCCTTTTTATGGTGCACACATATATTTATTGTAATATTATATTAGCATAGATTAATATATTACATATATTATTCTATAGCTTCACCTCTGTGTTAACTTAGTGAATTTCACTCTGTGTAATTATAAATTTTTTTTTGAAGGTATGTTGATACCTTGTAATTTTAATTATTAACCTGAACTGTGTTATCAGAAAATTTAGAAACTTTTCTCTCTTAGTATACCCTTAATCTTTGTTAAATTCTAAAAGTCAATTTGAAACATAATTACCTAACTTAGTACACTTTGTTGTAACTCAATTTACATTTTTACTTTGTAATTGATCCCTATCTGTGCCATTTTATCTTTATAATTGTTGTAAGTAAATTTTTACATAATGGCACAGATGAAAAAATATATTAATTATTTAAGAAAGGATGAACTTGCTAACGAGCTGTCCCACATGGGTATTTCAGTGGAACCGGAAACGACAGTGTCTGGCCTTCGGAGTGAGCTAAGAACGGCACACCGACTCGTCCGTCGAGGTAGCATCAAAGCGAGTGCTCCGGTACCCGCTGATGCATCGGCTGAGCTCTCGACCTGCCTTCCGAAGGTCTCCGAGTTGGAGGAGGCTCTTCAGTCAGGTGAGTTTTTGGCCAATAATAATTCTCGTCTTAGGGTGTCTATCAGGGCCAACTACTTATTGAGTAGGTTAGCTCGTTGTGGTCTGGATTGCCCCGACCTGGTGGATATTCGTGGTAGGCTAGTGAAGATCATCGCTAGGGCTGAACCCAGTAGTGATTCTGAATCCGAAGGTTCGGATGATGATGGTGATGATCCTTCGGGTCGTGACCAGGTGGAATATACTTCACCAGTAGTGAGAGAGGACCGCTCGGTGCGAGCTAGTTCAAGTAGGAATAGTTCTACATGTAACATAGTGTATAAAGAACGTCCCCTTAACTTATGTTCATTTAACTTAAAATATGATGGTTCTACTTGTGTACGTGTGTTTTTAGAGAGATTAGAGGAACTTAGATGTGCTCGGGAGGTTACTAAGCCTAGACTCCTTATGGCTTTCTCCGACCTGTTGGATGGACCGGCTTTGTCTTGGTTCCGTACAAACAAAGCTAACTTCATCTCATATGAGGATCTTATTAGTGAGCTTAGAGATACCTTCGATATTCCTGATTATGATTACCGCCTCAGGAACGAGATAAGACAGCGTACACAAGCCCGCTCTGAGTCCTTGGTTAACTATATATGTACAATGCAAGCCATGTTCTCAAGGTTGTCATGTAAGATGCCCAGTGAGGAACAGCTGGACATTCTCATGCACAACATTAGACCTGACTACATGAAGGAACTGGCCTTGCATGATGTCAACTCTGTAGATGACTTGAGACGTTTGGGTAAGCGCTTGGAGCTTGCGCGTACTAGGGCAGACGCTTTCCATGAGCCTGCTCTTGTCAAGTTTGGGATTACATCTGACTTACACCAGCTTAAGAACAAAGGTGTACAAAAGCCCGCTAAGCAGGTGTCTGCAGTGGAGACGCCGGTTACCCCCCACGATCGCAAATGCTTTCGTTGCGGCGGGGGCGGTCACACTGCATACAGCTGCACACAGTCAAGGGAGCTGGTGTGTTTCCGGTGTGGTCTCAAAGGAGTCAAGACCCCAGACTGCTCACACTGTACTAGCAAGTCAAAAAACGCGTAGGCCAGGGCCTTATTAGGAACTCTGTGCATCACTCTGTATCTGAGTCTATTTCTGATAAGGTCCTGTTTCCTAAACGGGATAGTGACATTAGACCGTATCTAGTTGTTAAGGTTTTAAATTTAAATGTCTTAGGCCTTCTAGATTCCGGTGCCTCCTGCTCTATACTAGGTAAGGGAGCGCACCGCATCTTCTTGGAACTGGGTTTTGATCTTGTGAGTATCAATCCTACTTTTCGTATTACAACTGCAGACAGCACTCACTTGCAATGTCTGGGTTGTATCTCTTTGCCAATTGAGTACAATTCGGTTATCCGAGTTGTCAAGTTCTATGTTGTCCCAGGTATAACCACCTCCATGATATTTGGAGTGGATTTCTGGCAACAATTTAAGTTAAGTGATAAGTTAATTTTACAAAATATTAGTCTTGATAGCTTTAGTGATAATAATCCTATAGAGTCTGTGTCCCTTAACGGTGGCCTCGAGGATTACGACAACCTGACAACTAAACAAAGGTGTGTAATCAACGAGGTCATTGAAAAGTTCGACTCGTTGAACACTGATAAGGTGGGTTTAGGTCGGACCTCACTTGTGCACCATGTCATTGACACTGGTGACAGCAAGCCGATCAAGCAGCGTTATTATCCGCTCTCTCCCCTTAAGCAGAAGGCCCTGGAAGCCGAGCTGGACCGAATGCTGGAGATGGGAGTAGTGTCCCCGTCTCAGTCCGCCTGGAACTCTCCAGTGGTCATGGTGGAGAAGGCGAACGGCGACCTCAGATTGTGCTTGGACTCTCGCAAGCTGAACTCTGTGTCTAAGAGTGACGCCTACCCCTTACCCTATATCAATCAAATCTTAGACCATCTTAATAATGCTAAGTATTTAACCTCTGTAGATCTGAGTGCGGCCTACTGGCAGATTCCATTCGACTCACTCCAGTCTGCTGAGAAGACTGCTTTTACGGTTCCCCGGAGAGGATTGTTCCATTACAATTCCATGTGCTTCGGTCTTGTCGGTGCCAGTGCCACGATGCAACGCCTCATGGACCGTCTGTTTGGTCCCGAGTTCGACAACAAGGTGTTTGCGTTTCAGGATGACATAGTCTGTGTGTCCAGCACCTTTGAGGAGCATGTAGAGCTCTTACATAGAGTCTATCAGCAACTCAAGGATGCTGGCCTTGCATGATGTCAACTCTGTAGATGACTTGAGACGTTTGGGTAAGCGCTTGGAGCTTGCGCGTACTAGGGCAGACGCTTTCCATGAGCCTGCTCTTGTCAAGTTTGGGATTACATCTGACTTACACCAGCTTAAGAACAAAGGTGTACAAAAGCCCGCTAAGCAGGTGTCTGCAGTGGAGACGCCGGTTACCCCCCACGATCGCAAATGCTTTCGTTGCGGCGGGGGCGGTCACACTGCATACAGCTGCACACAGTCAAGGGAGCTGGTGTGTTTCCGGTGTGGTCTCAAAGGAGTCAAGACCCCAGACTGCTCACACTGTACTAGCAAGTCAAAAAACGCGTAGGCCAGGGCCTTATTAGGAACTCTGTGCATCACTCTGTATCTGAGTCTATTTCTGATAAGGTCCTGTTTCCTAAACGGGATAGTGACATTAGACCGTATCTAGTTGTTAAGGTTTTAAATTTAAATGTCTTAGGCCTTCTAGATTCCGGTGCCTCCTGCTCTATACTAGGTAAGGGAGCGCACCGCATCTTCTTGGAACTGGGTTTTGATCTTGTGAGTATCAATCCTACTTTTCGTATTACAACTGCAGACAGCACTCACTTGCAATGTCTGGGTTGTATCTCTTTGCCAATTGAGTACAATTCGGTTATCCGAGTTGTCAAGTTCTATGTTGTCCCAGGTATAACCACCTCCATGATATTTGGAGTGGATTTCTGGCAACAATTTAAGTTAAGTGATAAGTTAATTTTACAAAATATTAGTCTTGATAGCTTTAGTGATAATAATCCTATAGAGTCTGTGTCCCTTAACGGTGGCCTCGAGGATTACGACAACCTGACAACTAAACAAAGGTGTGTAATCAACGAGGTCATTGAAAAGTTCGACTCGTTGAACACTGATAAGGTGGGTTTAGGTCGGACCTCACTTGTGCACCATGTCATTGACACTGGTGACAGCAAGCCGATCAAGCAGCGTTATTATCCGCTCTCTCCCCTTAAGCAGAAGGCCCTGGAAGCCGAGCTGGACCGAATGCTGGAGATGGGAGTAGTGTCCCCGTCTCAGTCCGCCTGGAACTCTCCAGTGGTCATGGTGGAGAAGGCGAACGGCGACCTCAGATTGTGCTTGGACTCTCGCAAGCTGAACTCTGTGTCTAAGAGTGACGCCTACCCCTTACCCTATATCAATCAAATCTTAGACCATCTTAATAATGCTAAGTATTTAACCTCTGTAGATCTGAGTGCGGCCTACTGGCAGATTCCATTCGACTCACTCCAGTCTGCTGAGAAGACTGCTTTTACGGTTCCCCGGAGAGGATTGTTCCATTACAATTCCATGTGCTTCGGTCTTGTCGGTGCCAGTGCCACGATGCAACGCCTCATGGACCGTCTGTTTGGTCCCGAGTTCGACAACAAGGTGTTTGCGTTTCAGGATGACATAGTCTGTGTGTCCAGCACCTTTGAGGAGCATGTAGAGCTCTTACATAGAGTCTATCAGCAACTCAAGGATGCTGGCCTAACTATTAATATGAAAAAATCCCACTTTTGTCGGAGTGAACTCAAATACCTGGGGTATTATGTGGACAAACATGGCTTACGGACAGACCCGGGTAAAGTTGAGGTTATCCTCAACTATCCCACCCCTTCTAACCCTAAGGAGGTTAAGAGATTTCTGGGAATGGCCGGCTGGTATCGTCGCTTTGTTAACAACTTCTCGAAGATTAGTAAACCTCTGTGCAAACTCACTTCTACGAACCTTAAGTTCGAATGGACCCCTGAGGCTGAACAGTCCTTTAACCTGCTAAAGTCAGCCTTGGTTTCTGCCCCTATATTAAAAATGCCTAACTTTGAGATGCCCTTCCGCATTCTTAGTGACGCGTCAGCTTACTCAGTTGCTGCTGTACTGACACAAACTCACGATGGTGTTGAGCACCCTATCGCCTACTGTAGCCGTTCTCTCAACAAGAACGAGGTGAACTACAGCACAACTGAGCGAGAACTTCTGGCCGTGATTTTCGCTTTGGAACAATTTCGACAGTACGTCGAAGGCCAAAAATGTACGGTCGTCACGGATCATTCATCTCTTCTGTGGTTCCATAAGCTAAAAAATCCCACGGGTCGTCTAGCACGTTGGAGCATGAGGCTCAGTCAATTCGATTTTGACATAGAGCATCGAAAAGGTAAAGACCACGTTGTACCTGATGCTCTGTCTCGTATCAAAATTGATTCCCTCGATGCAGTACCCACTAAAGACCCGTGGTATGACCACACCATGAATAGTGTTCGGAAGAACCCTAGGAAGTCACCAAATTATGACATTCGTGACAACCTTCTATATAGGTTAACTAAAAATAAATATTCTTTGACTTCAGACTTTGACTGGAAGCTGGTGGTACCTCAGGAGGATCGCTTGCCCCTGCTCTCTAAGTACCACGATGACACACTTAGTGCCCATGGTGGCGTTTGGAAGACGCATAAAAGGTTAGCCCTAAATTATTACTGGCCCAAGATGTACGAGGACGTCAAAGAATATGTTGGGAATTGCGAAACATGCAAGCAGTACAAACCCGTAAATACGTCTCGTCCCGGCCTAATGGGTAGCCCGAAGCGGGTTTCGAAGCCATTCGAAGCTATCTCTGTCGATCTGCTTGGTCCCTTTCCCACTTCGAGCAATAGAAACGTACACCTGATCGTGGTCTCCGACTACTTTAGCAAATACGTCATGTTGTGCCCTGTTCGGGTTGCCACAGGCGCTGTAGTCGCGAGGTTCATAGAGAAGAGCGTGTTTCTCGTGCACGGAGTCTGCAAGACTATTTACATGGATAATGGCCCTCAGTTTGTGAGTAAGCCATTTAAGGATCTGTTGGCTAAATACAATGTACCTAATATATATTATAACCCTAGGTATCATGCCCAAACTAATCAGGCGGAACGAGCTATTCGCAATGTGGTTCAAGCGATCTCATGCTATGTGAAGTCACAACACAAGTCTTGGGATCAGTTCTTGGTTGAGATACAGTGTGCTTTAAACACTGCAGTTAACGAAGCAACTCGTTTCACCCCTTACTTTTTGGTACATGGTAGGGAATTTATTGGGGATGGAGTGTTATACAGGCAGACAGATATCGCGTGCCATCCTACTTCAGTCTCTGTAGACGATCCATCAGCCTTCGGTGTCAAGCTGAGAGAAATACAACGCATATACGACCAGGTGAGGAAACATTTGAACGTTGCCCACCAGCGTAATGAAAAGTATTACAACCTCAGAAAAAGGCATGTAGAGCTGAAAGTGGGACAGATAGTTTACAAACGCACGTTCTACCTGTCCAACAAGGCCAAGAATTTTACTTCTAAGCTAGCCCCTAAGTTCCTTAAATGTGTGGTGACTGCTAAACGATCCCCTTTAGTATATAGGCTGTCAGATCTGGACGGTAAGGATCTTGGGGAGTACCATATCAAGGACATCCTGAAGTATCAGGAGGAGCAGTCTCCAATACCTAACGTAACTACATAGCACTGTTTCTCTAGTTTATTAAACCAGTGCTATGTGATCATTATGTAAGACTATTTTAATCTTTTGTTTGTATTTCTATATGTGTACGTGACTTTAAATTGTCACGTTGTGGTTTCTTCTATGCACCGCACCGAGCGTTTTTCTCTCATTCGCTCCTCAGTACTCTACAATATCCTGAGAGCTTGAGTAGTGGTGGGGTGTCAGCAGCGAGTAAAGGGAGCATTCGTTTTCTATGAAGGGCGTTAGACTCTGGTTACTTAGCCTATCCGTACACGAGTCAGTGTCTAGTTAGGTGTATAGGAGGATCTCTCTTTGGTAGTGTAATGGTCGTAGTCAGCTGGTGTTTGAAGGACCTAGCTGGTTGTCTTTGTTTATTAGTCAGTACTTTTCTGTTTTCTTTATTGTGTATTTCCAGCGTGTCATATCCGCAGGAAATACTATTAAAGGGGGGGTGGTTGTAGCATTTATTTTCTATAGATGCAGTATTCAGGATGTGAAAGCAGCTTAATCGAGTTATCTTTTTTTAATCGGTTGTCAGTGGTGACATTTCTGCTGTCAGAATGACAGGATGTCATAAGTTCGAGGACGAATCGTTTTCGCATTTAAAGGAACAGGTTTTGTTAAGATTTTTGGTGGAAGACGGGACTTTGACCGAGACCTGCTTTGGGGTAGTTGGAGGTCCTTTGGCTTTTGGCTCTGAGACTGTGCCGCGAATCAGTTTTTCGCTCAAGCGCGATTATTTGTTGCCTCGCATGGCCTAGCGGGCTGTGATTGGGTTGCTGCATTGCATCTTACTACATTTTACCCAGAAAACTGGTGAGTTGTTCTTTATTGTTGCAAAGCGGGTTGATTTTTGTCTGTCTATACACATAATCAGCATCTTAATTTGTCGTTTACTTGTCATAACAGGGTTTTTTACTACGGGGAAAAGCGGCCCGTCCGCGGTTAGCAAAAACCACACCCAATGACACGTGGACTACATGAGCGAGGTGTTTTGAGAGGGACCAGCCGCCTCCACGTGGCATTCTCGGGCTGTGCTGTTCTCATCTTAACTCAAGGCCAGTAATTGTCACCCTATTACAGTGTAGTTAGCTGCTTACCCGTGTTACCTGCTCACGCGGCAGTGGTCTATTTAGTAGCATTAGTACCTCAGCACTGACTATACTTCTGTGTACCTGTGATATTTGTGTCTATCAGTGAATAAGCTCTCTGTGTGTCTCTGTGTATCTCTGTGTTATATAAATATATGTGTGTACACCCTACCTGACTGTTTTCGTCAGAGCCCTGGCCTACCCTTGCACGCACACTGGAATCTCTGTAGTAAGGCGCCCTGGGAAAGAGTTCTCTGCATAGCTACCTCGCGCTAGTTGGTGAGTAACACTGATCATCACTGTGTTATAAACATTGGTTATAAAGAAGCTCAAACAACTCGTAAAAGCTATAATATGCCTTCTCTGGGTCATTTTCTTGATAAGTATCATGAAACTTAAGACATTGAAGATATTGTTTAAACCTAATCAAATTATCTTCACAACAATCCCTTCTCTCGACAGACCAGTGCTCAATTTTGGTGTTAAGTTTAACAGGACATACTAAAAGTTGGGCTGTGTGATCTGATAGTGCAAATTCAAGTATATCACTTTGACAGTCTTTAATGTTGTGACATATATGATCAATGCATGTACCAGTTATCGAACGAGTAGGCGATTTTATGGCAAGTGTGAGATTATATTCTGCTACTAATTGCTTAAAAGAGGTCGATTTTTTAGTAACTTGAAGAGTATCTATGTTTACATCACCACATATTATTATTTTCTTTGACTTAGAACAATAATTGTTAAGAATATTGCGCAAATTGTCCAAAAACATATCGATATGATCTGTTCTATCTTTGGGAGGCCTATATATACATACTATTATTATATTATAATCTATCAGTTCTATGGCACAGCATTCAATAATATTTGTAATAGTGAATTTTTTCATATTTTCTATTACACGGAATTTATAACCATGACGGACAAGTATACAGGACCCGCCATATTTGTTTTTCCTAACAAAAAATGTAGCCAGTGTATAGTTTGACAAGTTAACGGAACCGGTATCCTGACACGTTAGTTTGTGTTCAGTGATACATAGCACATCTATCACTATGTGTCTATCTAACAACGAATCCAAATTTACAGCCAAAAGATCCTGCTTACTCAATAATCCACATATATTTTGATGCAGAATATTAAGGTGTTTCGGTTTCGCCACGAAAAAGGTCTCTCGTTGCTAAAGACTCGAGCGGTCGAACACTGCTCACGCTGTCGATATTTTCAGTCTGTGTAGACTTGTTATAGCAAGGTTGCCGTCGAGCATGATTGTTTAGATAATTCGCGTATTTTTGTAAATTATCAAAATGTAATATTTGTCTCAGCAAAGACCGACACAAATTCATGGCAAAATGGGAACGATTTGGTAAAACCAGACCGACTGGCACCGACTTCAGTATTACAGTCAATAATATCTGATATAAAACTAAATATACTTAATTTTATTTTTCAATTTTCAGTTTTTGTTTGAAGTCGGTTTTTTTTTGTTAAAAATTTTTTTTATTCAATAAGGTTAGTTTTTAAGCTATTGCATAGCCTCTATCGCGGGCCTTGCGTGGAGACCGAATCCAGAAATTGTGTCACGAAAACGAGTCACACTCTCGGCTACCTTCGGCCACGTTCGTGTATCTCGTCTCGCACTTCATAAATTTTTTGTTTACGTCAATTATGAACTCTGCAGTCGTTATAAATTATTATATTGTGTCAAATAATCCAAAAATTGATGCTTGTACCCAGAATCGATCTTGCGCCTTCTGCGTACCGATCCGCGTCTTAACCACTCGACCAAAGTTGAATTAAGAGTGCTGGTCGAATTTAGAGTTCATAATGTGAAATGACAATTTCGATGCTGTCAATTACATTAGTTGCTGTTAATTTGCTTCGTGTAAATAAAAATTCGACTATAGGTGTATAGGTATTCATCATCTATGTACAACAGTGAACTGTACTCGTATAATTTGTGTAAAAAGTGTTTTAAATATGAATAAACAAAGTGCAGTTATTAATGAAGAAAGTCACGAAAAATAGTGAAAGAAAATGAGTGAGTACCATGGAGCAAATATAAGAGGTGAGTACTCTATATACATACATTTTATTATTATTATCACCAATGCAGTATTATTTTTAATTTATATATAATACTGCTATAAAGATAACCAAACCCGGGAGTACGTTCCCATGGGAAGCGGGAAGAAAATTTCACGCTGACGTAGCCGCGAGCGCCATCTATCTCATACCTATGTACTTTAAACGTGTCATAAAAGACACAACAATACCATACATGCATATTTCAAAGAATGTCTATTATTACCATAAAATTTGTAAAAATAGTTTTTAAGAAGAAACCTATTGTTTTATCTTTTAACTAGCTGACCCTCGCAACTTTGTTTACGTCACACAAGGTCTATGAAATTAGAGGTATTTATTAATCATACTCATCAAGTAGCGTGTGAATCTGCCCTGTTTGCTTAATCAAAATAGAGCTTAATGGTTAAAGCTATTCCTCAGTATAGAATTTTCCTCAGTATAAACAATTTACATACAAACACCGGCGTGTTAGAATTTTATTACATGTATCAATGTAGTAGACGTAACGTGTATAAAATGACATCAATCAAATGTCATCAATATTCTGAAAAAGAAATTAAAAATAGAGTTCACAAACTCTTTTGAAAATACGTACTGTACCTTCTATTTCTTAGAGGATCGTTATGAAGATAACAGGATAGTTAACAACCATCCATAGAAAATAGATGGTATAATGCTGAATACCGCAAAGAACAATCGGCGCGGCATAGAATGGGGCCTATACTGATATCCTGGAGGATTTAAATGATGCCGATGTCCTGTGCCTGCTGAGGCAAACACACACGCCGTCATGCATGTCTGCAGGACAACGTGCAGGACAACGAGCAGGATGAGGCAGCGAATGGCTGGACTGAAATTAAAATCGACAGACGCAAGAGATGTGGTGGAGGCACTAATTCACGTACCTCGGGAGTGTCGTGTCAGAAACTGATGGGATAGAAGAGTACCTTACATCATTTCGAGTCTCGCCAAGGCCAGAACAACCTTTACACAGCCGCGCCCCGTGGGCAGTTGCGAAAATGGACACGAAGAGTGAAACTCAAAACAAAGTAAACGTTAAAACTGTACTGCTAACTGCTATACGGATGCGAGACATGGAAGGTCACTAAAGACATTTCGCACCAGCTACCAGCTATAAGTCTTCGTCAAACGCTGCCTCCAATGAATCCTCGGTACATACGGGCCCGAGAACATCACGAACGTAAGACTATTGGAACGCTGCAGTGAGACCAACAGATCAAACGTCGGAAGTGTAGCTGCTGCGCTAGATTGGACGCACGCTGCAAAGGGACCACGATCACATCATACCAAGGCAAGTCTTACTGAAACTACTGGTAGGGTTTCAAAAACTGTTCGATAGTAAGTAGGTACATTAATTGATAGTGGCTATAGGCTACATAACATAATGCTAAGATTCCTGCCTTTTGGCCTTTTGGACTTTAGTCCAAAAGTCCAAAAGTCCAAAAGACACGAAGAGTGAAACTCAAAACAAAGTAAACGTTAAAACTGTACTGCTAACTGCTATACGGATGCGAGACATGGAAGGTCACTAAAGACATTTCGCACCAGCTACCAGCTATAAGTCTTCGTCAAACGCTGCCTCCAATGGATCCTCGGTACATACGGGCCCGAGAACATCACGAACGTAAGACTATTGGAACGCTGCAGTGAGACCCCTATCCACCAACAGATCAAACGTCGGAAGTGTAGCTGCTGCGCTAGATTGGACACACGCTGCAAAGGGACCACGATCACATCATACCAAGGCAAGTCTTACTGAAACTACTGGTAGGGTTTCAAAAACTGTTCGATAGTAAGTAGGTACATTTATTGAGAATGGCTATAGGCTACATAACATAATGCTAAGATTAATAGGAGCGGTGCAGCAATGAGAAATGTTTTGAAATTAATTGATAGTGGCTATAGGCTACATAACATAATGCTAAGATTCCTGCCTTTTGGCCTTTTGGACTTTAGTCCAAAAGTCCAAAAGTCCAAAAGTCCAAAGTCCAAAAGTCCAAAAGTCCAAAAGTCCAAAAGTCCAAAAGTCCAAAAGTCCAAAAGTCCAAAAGTCCAAAAGTCCAAAAGTCCAAAAGTCCAAAAGTCCAAAAGTCCAAAAGTCCAAAAGTCCAAAAGTCCAAAAGTCCAAAAGTCCAAAAGTCCAAAAGTCCAAAAGTCCAAAAGTCCAAAAGTCCAAAAGTCCAAAAGTCCAAAAGTCCAAAAGTCCAAAAGTCCAAAAGTCCAAAAGTCCAAAAGTCCAAAAGTCCAAAAGTCCAAAAGTCCAAAAGTCCAAAAGTCCAAAAGTCCAAAAGTCCAAAAGTCCAAAAGTCCAAAAGTCCAAAAGTCCAAAAGTCCAAAAGTCCAAAAGTCCAAAAGTCCAAAAGTCCAAAAGTCCAAAAGTCCAAAAGTCCAAAAGTCCAAAAGTCCAAAAGTCCAAAAGTCCAAAAGTCCAAAAGTCCAAAAGTCCAAAAGTCCAAAAGTCCAAAAGTCCAAAAGTCCAAAAGTCCAAAAGTCCAAAAGTCCAAAAGTCCAAAAGTCCAAAAGTCCAAAAGTCCAAAAGTCAAAAAGTCAAAAAGTCCAAAAGTCCAAAAGTCCAAAAGTCCAAAAGTCCAAAAGTCCAAAAGTCCAAAAGTCCAAAAGTCCAAAAGTCCAAAAGTCCAAAAGTCCAAAAGTCCAAAAGTCCAAAAGTCCAAAAGTCCAAAAGTCCAATAGTACAAAAGTCCAAAAGTCCAAAAGGCCAAAAGTCCAAAAGTCCAAAAGTCCAAAAGTCCAAAAGTCCAAAAGTCCAATAGGCCAAAAGTCCAAAAGCCCAAATGTCCACAGTCAAGTAGGTACTTGGTACTTTACTTTGTTGAACATAGGCCTTAAAATCTTACTAATATTATAAATGCGAATGTTTGTGAGTGTGGATGTTTGTTACTCTTTCACGCTCAAACCGCTGAACGGATCGGGCTGAAATTTGGTAACAGAGATACATTATAGTCTGGAATAACACATAGGCTACCTTTTATCCCGGGAATAACTTCCCGCGGTAACAAATTTTACGCGGGCGAAGCTGCGGGCATCAGCTAGTATTCTTATATAGAAATAATTATACTAGCATAGTCGGTAAAAAATGCTATGTAATAGCTTTACCGCGGCAGTCCCCGAGTGCCACACGTCTTTTTTTTTTTTTTTTTTAGGATCAGATATTAGACAAAGAGTATTATCAGCTCAATACTTATTTCTTCCTAGTAACAAATAGTAGTATTAAATCACAAAAAGAGAAACGCATTACGTGTATTTCTCGGGATTGAACCGGGGCTCTCTTGATTACTAGGCGACCGGTGTACGGTTGGACCACAGATCAATTGCTTCTTAGCGTGAAATAGGCGATCTATATCTGGATCTGTGCACCAATATTATAATTTCATTTTATTGTAACTAGAGGGCGGTATATGCCATTGTTTGGTTGCGTATGTTATCGTAGTTGGGCCAGTAACTTGTCAACTTAGTAAATTTTCGTTAGATGGCACTGATGTCAATTGTTTTAAATGTAAAAAACGTACCCAAGTGAAATTTTTTTAGATTCACTTATATAGTTCACTTATATGAACAAAAATCACTGTCCTTTATATTATGTGCGCACATAAGAATTCATATTTATATCCAGAGTTCACTTTCACATAGTGGATTAGGTACGATAAGTCATTATTTTTTGGCCTGTTTGATCATAAATAACTTTTGTTTTAGTCCAATTCAACTGTGTATAACATTTTTATGGATGGTTTTTGATTTTAATATCACGTCACTGCACTTTTTATCTTCTAGTAATCACTTAAATAATTTTAAAACGTTAAAAATACAAGAGCTTGTTTAGATACGTGTTTACGTTATCGCGCCATCAGTAGCTGAGCAGCAATGAAAAATGTAACACAAATGAAGTTGTGAGGGTCAGCTAGTGTAGGTATAAATGTACCGTCGTATACCTCAGGTTGAGAAATGTGTGCATTCACGACGCATGCCTCTCAATAACTGTACGAGCCTTAAGGTTATAACTTGCTGACGATGGAGTCAACTTATTTGTAATTGCACGTCGACAAAGCCTGGTCTTGCGTCTCAAATCTTCCTCTTTCCACCCTTCTGAATTAAGTACGACCGTGCGATATACCTACCTAAACTTAGTTATAGAAGGTTACTAAAATAAGGTTTCATAATCAACCCATAAATTCAAAAGTAATTTAATATTACAATTTCAATCCCTATCCATTTCTCCACGTGAAATAATTGCCTTAGAACATGGCGCACCATTAGACCTTTTAAAGCCCTTTCTTATCTTTTTCTCATTCCATTTGTTACAAATTATTGTGCCCTTTAAAATTGCATTTCTGTTAAAGCTTTTATATAAGCCATTGTCTCTTACACAGTAATTGAAATTATCTTTCCATTTTGTCGACCCACCGAGAATACTGTCTAAAATTGTATTGTTTCGTAATTGTCTGGGTTTGATTTGGTTTGTATAAAATAAAGGTACTCAGATAATGTTAACTGGTACACTGGTACCTACCGAGTTTAAAAACGATTTACTGGGATTAAAATCACTTGCTACCATAGAGCAATGCGACTAGTACAAGGGTAGTAGTCTAATAGCATGTTTGCTCCATACCTTCGTCTGTCATATGTAGCGAGGAGAAATTGTATTCATCTAAACCACTACAAACGCAATCGGCTGTCACTATGGAACTTACACAAAACAATTAAAACAATACACTCATAATTTCAAACACACATATATTTCTTATACCTTTTGGAGCCCGCTTTGGCAGAGAGGAAAGTCTCAGTATGGATCCCTCCTCCTCTCCCGATAAACGTCATAGACCGTATTGCTATACCTACCAAGATCCAAAACGATTTACCAGAATGTACAGAATAACATCAATTGCTACAGACAATAACAAAAAATATCTGTGGTCTAAAAATATGACATGTGTCACATGCCACGTGTTGTCAAGTGTCAGTTTTAAACGGTCATGGCGTGTCCAGCAGTCATCATTTGTCATCCATCAGTGTCTTTTGTCTATGAACAGGGCGTGTTGCTCGTGAATCCTTTTTGTGTTTTAGTAATTGATGGATGTTTTTTTGCAATATTCATATAGAGTACTGTATTTAGAACGCTATTCAAAATACAGCTGCTTGTAGCTCGACACCGGTGACCATGATCTGTGGTCTGTTTGGTTTTACAGACAGCGCTATAGATACTAACTTTTAAACTTTCGCGTTGCAGGATATTACTTATTATTTAAAACGGGTATTAACGCGATCATACCTTAAAATTGAGGCTTGACGTTTCGGCTGATGCGACCCAGCCGAAACATCAAGCCTCAATTTTAAGTCAAGTTATAGAAATTAAAAAACATCCTAATTTTAATAGAGAGGACGGGTTCAAATTATCTACGAAGTGGAATCCAGTAATAAACATCACGCAATCTCTCGCTTTTGCACAGTCGGGGTTACGCTCGGAATACGTACTTCCATAATAGGGACACTGTCAGCGTAATGTGTACTAGTGCGTGGATGGACAATGCGATGGTAGATTTGAATGATTCTACCTCGCAATCGGAGTGACACCGCCTCTTCAGTCTGCTTGTGACCACGGCTGGTGCAACCTAGCCGAAACGTCAAGCCTCAATTTTAAGGTATGATCGCGTTAATACCTGCTTTAAATAATTAGCGCTATAGATTTCACGGCGATCTTAGCAAACGTCCGTAACGTGATCATATGTCTGATCTAATCGTCTTAGCAACCTCCTTAAAGGATAATCCTTCCCTTCGTTGGGTTATTTGAGAGTGCATTTCCTATAAGCAATCATTCGCATTTATTACTCTTGATAAAACAATATATTGTCAGTAATAATGACATCAATGTTAATGTCTCTTATTTTTCATTGGTAATGACATTACATCACATTTACTTTAATATACCGCTCTGAGGTGGCGACATACGGTTGAGAGCTTTTCGCTGATATTGTTTGCTTTAATACTTTATTTCTTTTTTTCATGAATTTATAAATAATATTATACTCAATGACATTGACGAGGAAGTCGTATAATATGAGAAGTCTCCATTAATTTGTTGTATTTGATGTTTTTAGCACAGATGACATTAGCAGACGTAAACCCATTCCTTTATATTTTTTTACGTAGATATTCTCATGGATGCAGTGCCGAAAACCACATGGTGCCGTGTTTTTTTTCTCACGTGAGGAAAATCTTAAATGTATGCTATGCCGGACTCCTACTGACTAAAAACCTCACGTATCCTACCTAAGAGCCTACGGTTGGGGGCCCCGGGTAAGCCCTCGGAAGGATACCCCAGGAAGCACACAGTGTCCCCCCACTGCCTACAGCCGGGAGCCCTTTTTTGTAACGTGAGGAAAAATCCTCATGGATGCTATGCCGGACTCCTACCGACTAAAAAACCTCACGTAACGCCCAACAGCCTATGGTTGGGAGCCCCGGGTAAGCCCTCGGAAGGATGTCCCAGGTCTCCCAATAGACCCACGGCCGCCACTGCGGCCTCGCCTAGGGGGTGGTTCGGGTGCTATCCCACGTCTTTGGGGGGTTTTGGGTGTTATCCCACTTCGAAGTAGGGGCGTGTGTGAATCCCTCACGTCACGCTGCCGTCATGGGCCTGCTTCTGTAAGGACGGTGGGCAACCCTCTCACCGTCCTCAGGCCCCCGGTCATGGAGGCCGATTTCCTCGGCGAACAGCCGGGAGCCCTGGTACGCTCTCTGAAATATGTCCGACGATTCTTAATAGACACGAACTATGTAGCAGATAAGATTTAGGAATTAAAGTTCGCTGATATTTTTTTTCGATGTAGCTCTACTGTGATCCTTAATATGCAAGCCAGCATTAACTGCGAGCGGTACACCTGCTGACTGACGAACGAGGTTGAAAGAATCAGTTCATGAGATACAGCTTCGTGACGGACAGACAGACAGACAGCCAGACAGACGGACAGCGAAGTCTCATGAATATGGTCCCGTTTTTTACACTTTGGATACGGAACCCTAACTAGAAACTTAACACTGTAGCTGTAGTACTGTCTCAGGTCAACAAGCGTGGTATAGTAAGGACAATCGCCCTTCCAAAATGAATGTGTTAAGGTAAACTATGCTACGCCGATCAGATTTCTTTTCAGGGTTCCGTATTCAATGGGTAACAACAGGACCATATTACTGAGACACCGCTATCCGGCTTATTCACACTTTTTTGTTTTTGGAACGATTTCCTTATCGCGCGTTGTGAAAGGGGGCTAGACGGAAAAAAATTTCACGAAAAGTTGTAACGACACTTTTTTAACCGACTTCAAAAAAGAAGGAGGTTACTCAATTCGGCCGTTTATATGTTTTGGAACGAAGTTCCTTATCGCGCGCTGTGAAAAGGGGCTAGACGGAAAAAATTCTCACGAAAAGTTGTCACGACACTTTTGGTAGTGATAGTGGTAGTGATAGTGGTAGTGATAGTGGTAGTGATAGTGTTAGTGATAGTGGTAGTGATAGTGGAAGTGATAGTGGTAGTGATAGTGGTAGTGATAGTGGTAGTGATAGTGGTAGTGGTAGTGATAGTGGTAGTGATAGCGATAGTGATAGCGGTAGTGATAGTGGTAGTGATAGTGGTAGTGATAGTGGTAGTGATAGTGGTAGTGATAGTGGTAGTAATAGTAGTAATGATAGTGGTAGTGATAGTGATAGTGGTAGTGATAGTGGTAGTGCTAGTGCTAGCCAGGGGATGAACATGAACTCTACGAGAAACACCAAAGCAAATAGGAGTTTCGCTCTGTTCTGTTTCAGTCGCGCGTAAAGGTTACACGCACTCACTTTTTTTATCTTTGTTTTGTTTTTGTTTTTGTTTCTGTTTTTGTTTTTGCTTCCAATAAAATTTTAAAATTAACATAAAATTTTATTACAATTCCTTCACTTTAATCGAAAGGAACTTCGTTCCATCCGGGTGCCCCTTGACACCTCTCAAGTTTTCTTTTTATATATTTATTTCTCTTAGGCATTATACAGATGCGCTTGTAAAACGTCTAGAATATAAAACAATAACTCTACCACCAACATAACGCGACCCACCTGAGAAGAACTGGCAAAAAACCCAGCGGAAATTCTTTAAATCTAATCTCACAATAACCGTGACAGCGAGAGAGCTGACATTTTCACAGATTATGTTTTTCCGTTGCCGCTGTAACGACAAAAAGAAATCAGGAGAGCCCAATACAACAAACGCGATTTTTGTCGATTTTTTGTACCGAACCCTCCTCCGTATGCAAGTTCAACTCGCACATTACAGGATTTTTTTTGCTTAGATTTTGATCAACAATCAAATCTACGTATCTCCTAGAGCAGGGATGTCCTTGGGCCATCCTCCCGAGGGCTTCCCCGGGACTCTCTCGGGCTTAGATGTCTATCAACAATCAAATCTACGTATCTCCTAGAGCGTACATTTCTGCCCCAAAATCCTTTGTTAGATATCCAACGCTAACTCCAGTGTGGCTTCGACGTTTTGACAATAAGATTACACGGTCCACCTACATCATTGTCTCTTGGATAACGTGCTGTCATTATGACAAGGGAAAAGCAGATTTGATGGATATTGAATAGGTAACTAGCTGATGTCACGCTGTTTTACCCGCGGCGTTACCAATCCCGTGGGAATACGGGAATAAAATATATCCAATTTCATTCACAGATAGTTTACCTTCCCAACAGTGAAAGAATTTTTAAATCGCTTCAGTGGTTTCGGGGCCTATTCAATGCGTACAGACAATCAAATCTTTCCTCTTCTTTACAATATTAGTACAGAATAATGTGATATCTTTTGAAAGGTATTTGAACGTCAATCAGTTTTCTAGATCAGTGAACTTTCAATCAAGTTTTAAGGATGATTTTTTGGCGCGATTCTGCGTAAAAGAAATTATCGTGGGTGAAGCATGAAAATGGCGATGAATTTTAGTGCGAGCGCGTAATAATTGGTGATGCTATGGATTCCTATCTACATAATACCTAACTTTGGAGCCCTAGCCTCCAAACTGCTTTTTTTTAACGTGATGGAAAATGCCGGACTCCTACCGACTAAAACACCTCACGTAACGCCCAACAGCCTATGGTTGGGAGCCCCGGATAAGCCCTCAGAAGGATGTCCCAGGACTCCCAACAGACCCACGGCCGCCACCGCGGCTTCGCCTAGGGGGTGTTTCGGGTGCTATCCCGCGTCTTTGGGGGGTTTCGGGTGTGATCCCGGTTCTAATGGGGGGGGGCGTGCGTGAATCCCTCACGTCACGCTGCCGTCATGGGCCTGCTCCTGTAAGAACGGTGAGCAACCCTCTCACCGTACTCAGATCCCCGGTCATGGAGGCCGATAGTCTTCGGCGAAGACACGTCGGCGACGCCCAGGCCGCCGACTGCGGATCTCGGGTAGGAGAGTTCTTTCCCGTTCCCGCCCCGCCGCCTCTTTCACGAGCATGACAGGTCATGCTCGTAGAAAGAGGCGGTGCAGTCCTACTTACTCCCGCTGGAGATCATGGCTTGCACCATGGTCTCGAGCGAGAGAGTGTCCACGTCCAGACCCACCACGAGGACGTGGCGCTGTTGAGCCCACGCCGTGCACTCCACCAGCGTGTGGAGCGCTGTGTCATCGCTGCGGTCCTCGCAGTGCTGACACTCGGCCGTTGTTTCCCGGTGTCTTATTCACTGATACCTACCGAAGTATCTGTGATAACCGGTAGGAGAGAGCACCGTGTCTCCTCTCCAGCCACTTGTTTATGACCGGTCTGACAGACGCGATTGATCCTCCAAACTGTTTGGCCAGGATGGTACAGTAAGGCCAAACACAGCAACAAGGTGTGAATTGGAAGTGGCCTACGTCGAGCAAGAGTTTAATATAAGATCAAGTTTAATATAAATCAAGGTCTGGCAGAGTAGGCAGTGCAGTGACCACTTTCTATCAAGAGTAGTTCGATCAGTAGTGTAAGAAAAGGACAGCCTCTCCTCATTTACGCCACCACGCAAGATCCTGATCCTGTGCCTTCCACGCCCAGTCCTTTCTTACGACTTTTTCTATGAGTAAAAAAATTGTCTTAAAACTGTCTCGATCCTCAATATTTTTAAAACATAATATAAAATACAATTTACTTTTCAAAATGGCTGTGTAAGTAAAGGCAGGGAGATCGTAAACTATATTTATAGTTTTCATACGATCTAGAGTACCCTTGAATATTGAAGATTCAAATATTTTACGAGTATGTACAGATCCCTACAATAAAGTTTCTCAAATAAATGTTTTACGGCCCATTTTCTTCGTAAGTGGTCTCCTTTGGAAAATCGTCTATTCAAGTACCTAATACTTATCACGGAATAACGATTTGTTCTACTTCTAAAACGAGGGTAGATAATGTAATAGTAAATACAGGTGATGTTTTGTAACGTGACTGAGTTTAAAGATATTGGGAGCTTGCTTATTTTTTACGTGTAGAAATCCCTTATGGATGATATGCTCTTACTGACTAAAACCTCACGTCTTCAGTCGGTAGCCAAAGGTAAACCCTCGGAAGGATTCCTCCCAGGATTCCCTACAGACTTTGGCTTCCACTGCGGGAGACTTCTTCACTAAGGGGGTTCGGTTATTCTCCCGCGTCTTTGGGGGTTGTTTGGGTGTTATCCCGCTTTTTGGGGGGAGTGGCGTGCGTGAAACTTTCACGTCACGCTGTAGTCCTGGGCTTACTTATGTAAGGATGGTGAGCAGCACCCCCGCCGTCCTCAGACGCCCGGTCGTGGAGGCCGATAGTTTTGGACGAAGACATGCCTAAGACCCCCTTGCCGGTCGAGAGCCTGCTGGATACGCACGGCTGACTTTAGAGGGAACATGACCGGCACTTTTTCCATACAAACGTATTCCTCTATTATTTTCTTGAATAACGCCTCTAAGAATCTTTTTAATTTATGAATTCTAGGTGTTGTATACATATTTCCCTATCATTTGCTTTCTCCTACTTCTACTGTTTGAAACAGTAGAATTAGTGCCATTTACTTTGTAACCCTGAACGTTATCGCGTGCTATTAGGAAAGTAGCCAAATTCCATCAATCAAAAGTACCTATAAGTGATCTGATAATGTTTAATATGTGGGTACACCACGATAAAGTTTATAATACCTTCTATTCCATAAATCCTTTTCTAGTGAATATGTAATAGATATGTTTATCTATGAATTTGCACCAGATCCGTTTACTTAGTTTGACCTCTACGTTGTTGACTCGCTCATTCAGTCAAGTACTCGCAAGAAGAAATTTCAGTAATTTTATAGCTAAACATATGGACCATAACGACCCCTACTAAGTAATCTTTACTACCTCTCCTGACTCACCAAAGTATCACATTAAACGTGTACCTTAGCACACAAAAATAAAAGAACAAAATCTTTTATTCACGACACGCACAACTAGTTACAACAACAAAAACAAACTCATCGCGTTATAAAGTCGTTCGTGCCCAAAAGGGTCCCCATCTACGTTTAATGTTGCACCTGACATTATTGTATTATGTTAAGCAGCCCTAGTTTTCAGACGACGTCACTAAGGGGTGTCACGAACGAAAAAGAAAAGTTTAAAAATTCGCATTTTCGACCATTTAGTACATTTACTATATTGCCGAACGAAAATTTAATGAAATCTTATTGACCCCAACTGATATTTTCATATATCAAGGGTCTGTAGACTTGAAAAAATGGTATAAATTTCATCGCAATACCTCCACAAGTTCGCGAGATAAAGGTTGACAGAGAGATAAGCGGACGAACGGACAATAAAGGTACCCTAAAAACCGACTCTAGCTTTCAATTCCAGGCAGATTTGAAAACATGAAGTAAGACAGTAAGATGATGAAGAATTTAATTTATTTGATAAATTAGAAAACACAGATCTGTTACTGGCAAACATGTGGTTCCTAAATCACAAAGTCAGCGAAGAATTGAAGACAATCCGTTTAAAAAACAAACATTAATCCAATCTACTAGATTTATCAAAGAAATTTATCACCAGGATTTATAACTATAGCACGTACATCAAAACTTAAACATCACTATTATCACGTAAAATAACTATAACGTAATTACTACCCCGACAATATACACTACTCGCAAAATAATCGACACCGTTGACCATACGTCCTGTTAACAAGCAATGTATTGCGCAATTGTCTTACGAATTATAGTCATACATACGAAATACAAGAGCAGGTCTACACAGAATTCAGAAACAGCCGTTGCATGAATATAAATAGTCCCTTTGTCCCTCAAATGAATTGGGGTCCGTACCTGCTTAAGTTTATTGCACACTGTCCGCCCACGAATTTAATTCTGTAAGGGCCGGTATATACACTACGAACGCCTGAACTACTTGAATGTTTACATAAAATTTATTAGAGCCGCACAAGTTGTAGCCTGAATGCGTGGCTATTAATAGACTGATACAATTTTTTATGACACAGTCACAAACTCGGAGTTCTGGGACATTCTTCCGAGGGCTTACTCGGGGCCCCCAACTGTAGTGGCATTGGTAGGGTATTGGGTTGGTTTTAGTCGGAAAAAGTCCGTCATAGCTGTGCAGCATCCCTGAGGGATTTCCACACCTAAAACCGGCTAGGTATATAAACAGTTATTAATAACCTTTTTTACGCCCAGTAGTGTAGTGACTCCCCTACACTCTCGGGCGTTAAGCATCATAACTATTTTCATTTAAGAAAAAAACGTTTCCGAACTTGGGAAGGTTTGACCCAACTTAATATAACAACTACTGTGTAACTAGCAGCATTAAATGTAACATTCAATAACATTTCTTCCGAAGCACCAAAATGTCACAAGCGGTCACCCATCTCTTGATTGACCGTAGTATAAGATGCTTTACACAATGTTTTTACAGAACATCGAATCTTGTTACGGGATGAGGATTACCACCATCATTGTTTTAGATTAATTAAAATTATGATTCAATCTGTGTTTGTATTCATTGTGTTAGCGAAAATCGATCCTACGCACTTCAGTTTTATTTTTTTATTTACAGAATTTCCAACCACGAGCCTAAAGGCCTTTAAATCAAAACTCGACGATAATTCAATAATATTCGATTACGAATCGAATTAATCCTGGCTCCTAAAACCCCAACATTAACTTTTCAAACTTTCATGAACTTCAAAAAGGTGCCGAGATACCCAATAAATAAGTTTCATTGTCAAAACTTTGTGGTAACCCAAAATTAATGTAACCGTTGCATACTTCCGAAATGGGGCCGACTGGGAAATATTGGCTAAGTTTCGAAGGCTTCATTGTTCATCGAACATACTTATTTGGATTTACAGCTTGAATTCTTTTTGAAATTTCAAGTTACCCATCTTCAGAGCTAAAGACAGATTTTTATTTATACTTAGCTCGCCATAATGACGGCGACCGTCTGATGGAAAGCCATGGCAACATCTAGCGATTTCGAGGTTTCACAGTCTCTTATATGAATTGAAACAGGAACTCAAGATCGATATAACGTAAAATGTACGTCGTAGATGTTTTGCGAGAAAATTTCGTAATTCATCTACGACGTAGCACAGAATTAAGATATGCTACGACGTAGCACACTTACGCGCTTTTTTGGAAATTAGATAATAAACAGAAAACATCCTTCAACATAAGAATATCATTTACTAGATCTACATGTGGTTTCAATAGTGACATACTTTAGGGATGAAATTAACAGCCTTCTAAGGAAGAAATTATCTAAAATAACTTTCCTCATACAGTACCTACATCATAATTACTACAAATATTACAAATTTGAAACCTTGTACTGTGTGTGTTTTTGATCAAATAGTCGTGGCCCTCCCTACATGCAATACTAGCTACACAAACCTGAAATTCCACAACAGTAATCGAAACAATAAAAAATTCCTTTGTCTTATCTAACCTAACTGTGTTCAAAAAGACAATTTTACTCCCTTTACCCGCCCAATATAAAACTCGTTGATAGAAAAAAACACGAGCCGTTGGTCATGAATGAAACCGTTTCAACGTGTGTCTAATCCTTGTCAAAATGAAACTCCCGAAATGAAAAATGTATCCCTTCTGATACCTTGATACCCTTTTATAATCTCAACTAGGTGGAACCCGCGGATCCGCCTGCGTGGAATGTGTTTCCGTTTCTGCATCTCAAGGGAACTTATTCCAGGATAAAAAGTTGAGGATGTGTTCTTTAAGGCTATAATTTCCAAAATTGAGGGGGGCATCAGCCGCACTCTCGCGGTTGTTGCCCAACATTAGAGGACCGAACGCTCCCTTCAGGGTACTGTACCTTGGGATTGTGAGCAGCATGGCCCTATACGGGGCTCCAGTATGGGCGAAGATCCTGACGGCCAGCAATGCGGCCAGATTGCTTAGCCCGCAGTAGGCGATACCGCACGATCTCAGTTGAAGCGGCATGTCTCCTAGCCGGGAGCCTTTCAAGGAATCAGAAAGTGAGAGCCCTGTCTTCACTGTTTTAATGGCGCAAGGAGGCGATGGAGCGGTGCCATAGGCCTGCGTCTCAAAAAAGCTAGCATCGGCGGTCCCAGCTCCACCAGGAAACCGTGGAGACCAGGAAGGTGCGACTTGAGCAACCACGGGGCGTAATTGCCACAATCAACGGTCATGAAGTCAGTCCCTACAGAAGCCAGCCCTAGACGACAGCGTGACGAGAGGGATTCACGCACGTCCCCCCAAGAAGCGGGATAACACCGGAACAACCCCCCCAAAGACGCGGGACAGCACCCAAACCCTAGACCAGCCTATGTGAGGCCGCAGTGGTAGCTATAGGTCTGTCCTGGGGAGTCTGGGAGTCCTGGGAATCTTTCCGAGGTCTTACCCGGGGCTCCCAACCGTAGGCTGTTAAGTAGGATACGTGTGGTTCGCGAGGAGTCCGACATAGCATTCATGTAGGATTTTTCTCACGTTAAAAGAAAGACTGTAATTCATCCCTGTACCAAATTTCAGGCAGTACTATTTTGCTGTTAGAGCCTGAAAAAGTAACAAACTTGATTTTCTCTTCAGAATCCAGAATGAAAGTTGCAGTAGCATTTATGGTGCAAATTATTTTACTTAAAATTGCTGAGCAAAAGGAATTTGCAATTTCGCTAGAAATGTTACGCGACAAACTAACCTCAGAATAAACTTAGTTACCGAAGTTTTAAAACTGTCCGTGACTGTGTTTCTTAAGTTTGCTCTATCTTTACCTTAACGAGAGCCACTTCGAAACTTTCTATTGATCGTATTTTTGTAAAATTATTTTGGTATTTCGAACAGGCTAGTGTTTAATCAAAACACAAAGAACGTTTCTCATTCGTACTACGTCTTAGGCAAGGCGAGGCGACATACATCTTGTGTATTATATCAGTTGTTATATAAATAATATTTGGTCAGTGCCACTGGAATTTAAAAACCACTATTAAAATACATATAAAAAGACCGTTGAGGTTCGAGAATCTGTATATGGAAGATGTTTTGAAAATGTTTAATGTAGGGCGATTTCTAATCGATACAGAAGCCGAAATGTTAAAAAAAAAATGTCTGTCTGTCTGCTTTCTGTTCAGTTCAGAAATTAGAAACGTTTCAACTTTTGCTAAACCAGGAATTCAAGGACTCCTTTGAATGTGAGGGTCATCCTAAACTAGTGTGTTTGCTTAATTATAAAAGAGCCTAATGATTAAGGGTATTGTAGAATAATTTAGTCCAAGCCTTCGGCGCGGACTGAATTGTTTTAGAATGGACTTAATCTTTAAGCTCTTTTATGATTAAGCAAACAGGGCAATTGCATACCTACGCTCCCAGGAGTCTGATGAAAAAAATACCTGTCCTTTCATACACCGTATGTGGCGTAAACGAATTACAAGGGTCAGCTATTTTACTATATAGATACTAACATCCCGTAATATGAATACAATATACATACGTGCGTGCAGTAAAAATGTACTTTTTTTTACTTTATCAGAATAAGGTCGTTACCTCGTAGACTGTTTAAAGCCAATTTGAATCTACAGCCATCGCGTCTAAACTTTGATAATATGAACCGCTAATTTCTAAAAGGTATCAAATTATCTCTTTGATTAATGCCTTAATGGGCGATTAGTAATTCGAGAGAGCGGGGAAGAATTTACTTAGAGTAATTTTGAAAGATTGCCAGGATTAATGAAACGCCTTTAGGCTTCTAACAGAAGATTAACATTTGAGATTACGCATTGTAATTTTACCATTGTTGAATTTTGTTTGAAAAGTGTGATGGCTCAGACTGTCGTAGGACTTTAAATTTTCTTTCAGAATTACTGCTATTAGGCTATTATTTTTTATCGGGAACGGAGTTGGAAGGCCAGACAGCGTTCGCTTCTCGAAAATAATAGTCGAATCTACTCAAAGGCTTTCACACCACTTTTTTTACCAGCTTCCCTTTATACTGCATTTTAGTATAGTTAAAGTAATTGTACCGCGTGTGTGTAAACAATGAAATGTAATGGAATATACGATTTCACTGTGACAGTTTGTCAGCACAAAAGGTTGTTAATTGGAATACGCTGCCGCTACGACTAGTGTACCTCCTTAGCTGTGTGATATATGAATAAAAAGCGACCAAGTGTGAGTCGGACTCACGCATGGAGGGTTCCGGACCAAAAAAAGGCAAGTAATCACGTTTGATGTTCGGGGAGTCATTTTTTAACAAAAATATTTTCAGTGTTTGTTATAGCGGCAACATAAATACATCATCTTTAAAAAAATCACCTGTCTAGCTATCAGACAGACAGACGGACAGCGAAGTTTCAGTAATAGATAGTGTCTCGTTTTTAATCTTTGGACCCAAAAAGGATGCAATTTGGTACCTCACGCTAATCCCTACTAATACTAAAAATGCGAAAGTAACTCTGTCTGTTTGTTACGTTTTCACGCGCAAATAACTTGAAGTTACTCAAAACTTATTGCCACATGTACCAAAAGGTTTGCCTGTGTTATTAACTCAAAAATACCGGCTATGCAGAAATATTTAATTGGCCTGCTTGTACAGGCAATCTGATTAAAAGCAGACCTATATTTTTGTGTGCAAATATTGCATGGTACTACTATAATATATTTTTAAAGTTAATTAGTTTAATGAACCTAAAAACTTATATGCGCATTGGCAATTGAGTAACAAACTCAATCGCCAATGCGCATTGTAGTTTTCTACATCTTAACAAAACAAGAAAGCCGTGAGATCGTTCTCACCCGACTGCCCCTCTCTAACACGTTACTTGTGAAAGTTCAATCCGAATAACGTTGTCACTGTCGTTTTATTTCAAACTTTGAACAGACGATCCACGTGACCAAGAGACGTAATTTAATGCAACAGAGTCACAGACTACAGACACAAGTCTCGCCATAAGCCCCTCTGCACTCTATTTTATAGAGAGGGGTTATAAGTGAGTTAGACTTGTAAAAACTTTTCCATTACAAAACAATTATTATAATTACAACTTGCTCTGACAATGACAAACACAATAAGAAGAAATATCCAATAAGGTGCATTTGCTTATAATATATACTTAGATTAAAAAAAAACCGGCCAAGTGCGAGTTGGACTCGCCCATGAAGGGTTTCGTAGCAGCAAGTAACTTAATATAAAAGTTCTAATAGTTCGTTGTAACTTTGATTGATGTTTTAACACGTTCGCAATGGTATTGATAATTCTAACCGAAAACTGCTGTTTGTGACGTATTAAAAAAAACTACCAACTCTATGTCGTTCAAACATGTGCGTTAGGACCACGGGTGTACAGCACGGAATCGAGCTGCTCCTCTACACAAAGATGGTACCTGCAGTGTACCTCAGTGTACCCTTAATGAAATCCGGTGTACTTCTTTTGATAAAAAAATATATAGTACAATGTGTACACCCGCCATCCTACAGTTAGGACTGCGGGTGTGCATTTTTTCCCATCAGGAGATGTGTATTTTACATATGTTTTTTTTGTAAAAATGTGTACCTGCAGTGTACTTTAGTATACCATTAATGAAATTCAATTTACCTTCTCGGATAAAATATTATATAATTAAGTATGTACACCCGCCATTCTATGTCCACCTGCAGTACAAAAATTGTACACCCGCAGTTCTAAACTTAGAATGGCGGGTGTACATACTTAATTATATAATATTTTATCCAAGAAGGTAACTTGAATTTCATTAAAGGTATACTAAAGTACACTGCAGGTACACATATTTACAAAAAAAAACATATGTAAAATACGCATCTCCTGATGGAAAAAATGCACACCCGCAGTCCTAACTGTAGGATGGCGGGTGTACACATTGTACTATATATTTTTTTATCAAAAGAAGTACACCGGATTTCATTAAGGGTACACTAAGGTACACTGCAGGTACCATCTTTGTGTAGAGGAGCAGCTCGATTCCGTGCTGTACACCCGTGGTCCTAAAACGCACATGTTCAAACCTATTTTGGTTGGTAGTTTTTATGGCAATGTACATCATATATTGTTTTTAGATTTATCATTCTCTTAGTTTAGAAGTTAGAGGGGGGGGACACACATTTTTCCACTTTGGAAGTGTCTCTTGCTCAAACTATTCACTTAAGGAAAAAATGATGTTAGAAACCTCAATTGCATTTTTGAAGACCTATCTATAGATACGCCACATGTATGGGTTGGATGAAAAAAAAAAATTGAATTTCAGTTCCGAGTATGGGGACCCCCAAAATTTACTGCTTTTTTTCTAGTTTTATAAAGGGTGTTTTTTTTAGAGGTATAGAACTTTGAAATGGAATAAAACGAAGGTGATTGTTTTTATTGATATGAAAATGACTTTATTCGAAAGGAAATCTTCTGGCATTATAATTAAAATATGATTTCTGGCAAATAACCGCCACGGCTGGCTCGGACGTAGTCTAATCTAGAGGTCCAATTTTCGATGACTTTCCCAACATTTTTGGCCGTATATCGACAATAACGCGCCGAATGTTGTCCTCCAAGTGGTCAATCGTTTCGGGCTTATCGGCGTAGACGAGCGACTTCACATATCTCCACAGAAAATAGTCAAGTGGCGTAAAATCGCACGACCCTGGAGGCCAATCCACTTGTCCAAAACGCGAAACTATGCGGTAACCAAACGTTTCCTTCAATAAATCAATTGTGGCACGAGCTATGTGACATGTTGTGCCGTCTTGTTGAAACCACTACTACAGCACATCATGGTTGTTCAATTGATGAACAAAAAAGTCAGTAATCATCGCTCTATAGCAGTCACAATTGACTGTAACGTTCTGGTCAGCATCGTTTCTAAAGAAGTACGGACCAATTATTTCACCAGCCTATAAAGCACACCACACAGTCAGTTTTTCTGGATGTAACGGTGTCTCAACATACACTTGAGGATCATCTTCACCCCAAATATGGCAGTTTTGTTTATTGACGTATCCATTCAACCAAAAGTGAGCGGCACCGCTAAACAAAATTCGCTTATGAAAATCACGATACGCATTACGGACAGAACCAATATTTTCAAAATAAATTTGCACAATTTGGAAGCGTTGTTCAGGCTTCAGTCTATTCATGTTGAAATGCCCAACCAAACTAAACATAAATCACTTTACAGCTGATAATAATACCGCCAGTTAAAACAGTTATGCCAACTTAAAGTTCTATACCTCTAAAAAAAACACCCGTTATAAGAAACTTAATGCGGTTCACAGAATACATCTAGTTACTAAGTTTCAATAGCATAGGCCTTATAGTTTCGGAGAAAAGTGGCTGTGACACACGGACGGACAGACAGACGGACAGACAGACAGACATGACGAATCTATAAGGGTTCCGTTTTTGCCATTTGGCTACGAAACCCTAAAAATGACTACTGACCTCGCCTCGTGGGTAATTTGTTTACAGTAACACATTATGAACTCGTAGTAGCGATCCTGTAAACCCTTGAGGATTTACAGGATCGCTACTTCGAGTGCATACTATCAATAGTAGACTACCTTGCCATTTGAATAAATAATATTCACCTATATTTTGCGATAACGGCTTCTACGTGGACGAAGTTGCGGGGAACAACTAGTTCATAATAAGTATTATCTTGAAGTTCAATAACCCGAAAACAAATAAAACACAAAATCTCTTCTATAAGAAAAGTACTGACTCATTCACTTGCCAAAAGTCAGAATTGAAAAGTCCTGACTCACGTAATATCTAAAGCACTTTTAGCTCCAAAACCTGGAAAGCCTCACTTTTTAGAGTCTTTGTAATCTAGACAAGGGATAAGGGTGGGTTTTGAGAAATTTCAGCGTTAATAGATTAATGAAGGCGTTGAAAGTTTAATCTCTGTCAAAGCGAACAAAGCCGGGGGTAAAAGCTAGTCATAAAGGCCCGACTTCAAGAACGCACTCTCATATCGTAATCTAATCAATCATTTTCTTTTATGACGTAGCTTTAAGTGCCATTTTCGTCTAAACTTTTAGTTATTAATAAGCGCTAGGGGCCCTTTTACTGGCTTTTATGTATAGTATGATGTTTTTCTTCGCTCGTGGCCCCGCGGACTCAGTGTTCTGTAAACGATCACTGTAGTAAGCAACATTTACTGTGGCCGGTGATGGATCGGTGACCATCTCGAGACCACTTTGTGACATTTATTTGCGAGCGTTTCCTTGCTTCGGAAGACACGTTAAGCCGTTGGTCCCGATTGCCAGTAAAATGGCACTATGGCAGTAGTCAAGCCAAGTTGAAGGCCTTTATATAGCCGCCCAGGCTTGAAAATTATCAGCAGCCTGATTAAAGGCGTGATCATACGTATGATATGTTCCATTGATCTGCCTGCGTGTCCTCCCGCGTTAAATTAGGTTGCCTATGACATTCTTTAGATCTGAAACACTGCCCTGCATCGTGTCAATTCATTGATTTCTTGCAATTAGAAACAAGTACTTACAAACAAACAGTAACATTTATAATAACAGCATGAATTATACACTTTACATAGTCATAATGTTAATTTATGGTGGTTCGTTTGGAAGGTGTTGAAACATTATTGTAACAGTTATAAACTTCGTGAATATTCAATTTTGTACTAACTTAAAGGTTAGTTTCCACTGGGTGCTGAGCCAGTAAACTGTCGTACGGTGGCGAGAATACAATTATGCACTTTACAGTCGTGAGCTAAGTGCACCGTCCTTACCGAAGCAGCCTAAGACGCCAGCGTGACGTGAAAGTTTCACGCTCGCCATACGCCCCAAGAAGCGGAATTACACCCGAACAACCCCCAAAGACGAGGGAAAGTACCCAAACCCCCTAGATCAGGCCGCAGTGCTAGCTAATGTCTGTCGGTAGGTAAGGATAACGGGACATCCTACTGAGAGCTTACCCGGGGCTCTTAACCGTAGGCAGTGGTAGGGGACTTGCAGTTTTAGTCGGTAAGAGCTTGGCTTAGCATTCACGAAGTACTTAAAAAGAAACGTTCCAGTAATTCAATAATGCTCGTCCTATTTAGGCCGGGACTCCATCAAAGCGGAGATATGTGCTGTGTGCTGCGTGCTAAGCGAGAAGAGATTTTTCAGCTCGGGGGACTCCAACAAAGCAGAGAGGTATGCGGTGTGCTGTGTGCTATGCGAGAAGAGATGTGCGGTGTATTGACTGCTCAGTACGCATTCTGACACGAAAGGTAGACGATGTCGCTATTATTACAAAAAAAAGTATCTTCTTTTAGTTGAAGAAGAAGAACTACTGTTTGAAGAAGCAGAATTGATTTGATTGATTGGGAGGGTGACATCGCTCACAGCACGCCGCGGCGCCGCTCACATCTCTCGTCTGCGCTGCGCGTCGTCCGCGCGCAGCTAACATCTCCGCTTCCATCGCGCCTTACAAATATTCCACATCTCCGCATAGCGATCTCCACTGAAGCTAAGCGGAGAGGAGATGTATCAATAACGGATTTCTATTCGTTGTTTAAAAAACATCTCTTCTCCGCTCGTCTCGTCTGGTCTCCGCTTTGGTGGAGTCCCGACCTTATTCATTTCATTTTATCAATCAACTCTCTCATATTACACTTTCGAGGTTTCTTTCTCTTCTCAATCAGACAAAGACAGTTTGTGGCAATAAAGCTACAATCACAAATAGCCACAAAAATTCTATAGCAGCTGTTATTGAATTTTTCAAATTCACCTTAATCTTACTCCTAAATCCAGCGTCTTCTAGTTTCTTCCACCAGTTCACGACTTGTCTGGGATTGACTCTGACTCACTAAGTAGAGAGAGAAAGAGTACCTTCTACTTGTAGATGAATTTAAGATCATTCGACGATCCTAGTTTGCTTCAGCACAATCATAAAGCCTACCTTATGTAGCCAACTATGTTATACATACAAACATACATATGATCACGCCTTTTATCCCCGAAAAGGTAGGCAGCGGCACATCATATCGCACATTTCACCTTTTTAGATTTTGTCTCACGTAATAGGTGGTAAGCCGTATTGCCGTGTTGATATGGACAGGCGCAGGTTGTGACTGCCCGCTGTTGAAATTTTTCAAGCAGATCAAAAAGGCCTTCAACTTGGCTTAACATTTTACTGGCAACCGGAACCAACGGCTTAACGTGTCTTCTGATGCACGGTAACGCTTGCAAATAAATATCACAAAGTGGTCACTTGGTGGTTACCCATCCACGACCGACCATATTAAATGTTGCTTACCACAGTGATCGCTTACAGAGCACTGAGTCTGCGGGGCCACGGGCGCTTTATAACTAACCAACTACACTCGAGAGCAATGAATCCGGGTCACTTAAAGAATCCTAAAAATCTCGGAAACTAAAAATGCTAGGTTAATGCAATAAATTGTATTTAATAGACAATGTAATACTCCTTAAATGAAGGTATTAAAACTTCTTAGTTATTGTAAAGTTATATCATAAAAAAATCAAATTTGAAAAAGGGCCACTTTCGAAGATGGAACTACGAAATTACAGCATTTGGTGTTGCTTTTGTTTGTAATCTGTCATTTATGTGGGTACATAAACCATGTTGATAGTGCTCTATATTCATTAATCAAGCTGAAATTATGTCGCTTACGCCTGAAGAATGCACCAGAATACTTACAATGCTGGAAACCGGCCGGAGTCAGCGCGATACAGCCAGGACTGTCGGTGTGTCGCTGTCAACAGTACAAAGAGTTCTCCGACGTTACGAAGAAACTGGTTCTAACCTACGCAGACCAGGAACGGGCAGAACCAGGTGTACCATAGCACGAGAAGACCGATACTTGGTGAACACCATGCTTCGAAATCGCTTTCTCACAGGAACTGAACTCACCAATCAGTTTCGACGCCTCGGAGGAAGTAACCCAAGTGCATGGACAGTAAGACGTCGGCTTGCTGAATCTAACTTAAAACCCCTTAGACCTGCAAACGGCCCTAAACTGGAGCGTGGGCATCGTATTTCGAGACTAAGGTATGCCCAGAGCCACGTAAATTGGAGTATTGAAGATTGGTCAAAAGTTATGTTCTCCGACGAATCAAAATTTATGCTCTACAAGCACGATGGAAGACACAGAGTGTATCGAAGACCAGGGGAAAGATTCAAGCAAGCATGCATCGAAGAAAAAGTAGCCTACGGTGGTGGGTCTGTACTTGTGTGGGCCGGAATTTCTTCTGAAAGTCGCACAGAGCTGGTGATCATAGAAAACGGCTCTTTAACTAGCGTAAGATATGTGGAAGAAATCCTCAATGATCACGTTGGTCCATTTATGGTCAATTTAGGTGAGGATGCTATATTTATGCATGACAATGCCCGACCTCATACAGGTAGGATTGTGAATGACTACCTTCAAGAGATGAACATTACTCGTATGGAGTGGCCAGCGCGCAGCCCGGATATCAACCCGATCGAGCATGCTTGGGACGAGCTAGGCAGATGCGTAAAACAACGAAACCCTCCCCCAATCACGCTTCGTGAGCTCAAAATTGCTCTCACAGAGGAATGGGAGAATATTCCCCAAAATCGTATAAGGAACTTGGTGTACAGCATGCCAAACCGCGTAAACGCAGTAATGGAAGCACGAGGAGGCAATACGAAGTATTAAAATTCAAGAAAATCGTAATAAAGTTCAAAAATTTCATGTTTCCTATTTTTGTTTTAAGGAGAGATCGGCAGTTTTTTCTTTATGTAATTTTGTGTTAAGAAAATGTATGGTGACTCATATTTTTTTTACTTTCATTTAAGGAGTATTACATTGTCTATTAAATACAATTTATTGCATTAACCTATCATTTTTAGTTTCCGAGATTTTTAACATTCTTTAAGTGACCCGGATTCATTGCTCTCGAGTGTATATTAGCAGGAAAAATATTCCCAAAAAAAGGCAGGCCAACCCGTCAACAATTTCAAATGTAATTTCTGTTACCCAGGAATTCTCCTTGGCTAATAAATCAATCTAAATGTCAAGTAACTGTCTTCTTACAGACAGATATCTTTCCCAATTACTGCTTAATTAACAGAACAACTATTGTATGGATCCTATTATGTCGTGTAATACACTTATTGGATCAAGATTGTTTGTAGCACTACAAAAGAAAGAAAAAAACAACTCCACTTGATTTTAGGAAAGTCACTGTCCTAAAATAATGTTTTCACTTCTAGAAAATATAAACAGCTTTTACGAGACCATAACCCCTTAGAAATGAGTTTCTCTCAATTTAAATTCATCACTACACTGAAAGGGTCTCAATAAAGAACATAACCTTTAGAAAAAAATACAGGGTACCTACATCCTTAGTAGTAGGTACAGTCATTTAGTATTTTTACTTGGAAAGTTTTCCGGGAGTTTTGAAAATTGGCAATTTTATAGATTTTGATATGCTCTTTCGAAATTTCAACCACCTCGTACGATTGCCGCTCGCGCCGCTATTTTGAAAAAATGGCGCCCAAAAGCAGTTTTTCGATATTAACTCCTATTCGACGCATTTTACAGGAAAAACATATCTACACAATAAAAGTAGAGGAAGTTTCCTACAATTCGTCATAATCTTTTTTTCCCTAAAATTTACAGTTTCGGCGTAGGAGCGCCGTAAAGTGTAATTCCAATCCTTTTTCCTTCACTTCAATAACTTCACTTTCTTGCAGTATATCACCACAAATAAAGCCGTTTACTTCATTAGAAGCCTTGGCTCTGTAAATGTAAACGACACTGTGAAATGATAAACGTATACTGATGACTCAGACTAAATATTTCTATTGAGCTCAGCTGGGGCCAGATGTTTCTTAGTAGGGCAAGAAGGGGCCTGAGACAGAAGGGACGTATTCCTTTATACCTGCGGAGACATGACAGACTATAGTTAGCTAGGTTTTCATTCTATGGAACAATATTTAACCTTCGTATAATTTTTATAATTTACAAATCACAATATGAGCAGTTTAACACTTTTGCGGACAGTACGTCTAATTACGTGATTCAAGGAATACACAATGCTACACAACGCCTATTTACGTTCATTTTATTTTGGAATTCTTTGCCACCACGTAGCTAGGCGTCTTTTTTCTTATGCAGGTATGTTAAAAAATGTTTCGACTGCAGTCGGCAACGACAACACAAACACTTAAAAGCTTGTACTGTCATATCAGAACATTGTAAGTTCACGACTTAGGTGACGTTACACCTACAAACAAATTTTACCATAGTACACGGGCAGCGACACCACGTCTATAAACGTTTGAGCCAGTCGTGTAGTGTCTCAGTGAGGGGGAGGTTTCGTCCGCGCTCCCCGTGCATCTTCGCCGCGTCTGATGACTTTACAAGTTTTTAGTGGTAAGTAATAACTTTCTATAATATGTATAATATTATAAGTATTATGTATTGTATGTGCCGTGTGAGTGCCGGCGGACTAAAATAGCACTACCATACTTCCCGTGGCCGTGGGTATCGTAAGAGGCGATTATGGGAGAGTGAAAAGGTATTGACCCCTTGTAACCTAAAATGGTCTTCGTTTTATGTTGTAGATAATGTATTGTATGTACCTAATCATTGTAAGTTTTATTTCATAATCGGGTAAACTTATTTTAATTGTTACTATTCTTTGGAACACCTACTGTTGAACTAAGTATATGATGTAAAAGAACTGACACCAAAAATTACATATTTTTTTATTCAAAAATGACCGAAGGGCAATGGGCTCACCCACTATTATTGGGGTCTAAATATGCTGGCCAAATCTGTGCGCGAGCTTATATTATGTAATTATTGATGTATACCTAGTTTTGTTATCGTATGGTTTCTGTTTGATTTATTTGTAGCTGGCTTCGAAGAAAAATTCGAAGATATCTCTGTTTAGAAGTGATGGTGATCACGATACATACTCTGATGTAGATAGGGAATATTGGTCAGATCATAATTATGAACCCACTGGAAATGAATCCAGCAGCAGCAGTGACTCTTGAGTCATATTTGACGTTCCTGAAAGACGAAGACAATATCGTCCAGACATTGAATCCGAGAGTGGTGAAGAGATAATAGCGAAGAGCACAAGAAGGAGCCGAGTGAAACAATTGGATCAGCACCTAGTAACGTCGACAGTGATGATGATTCTGAAGATTATCATCAACACAAGTTCCATTTATTAAAAACTTTGATTTTCTTTACTTTGGTTTCATTTAATTTTTACTTACAAGCTATAATGATAATGATCGTATGTCTACTGCTCACTCTGCTCAGTCGCACATTTACGTGCTGCCCTAACTAGACTGTAATTTTAATACACATCCTGCGGTACGCCTATTTCGTGACACGTACATAGGCGTACTGACATATATGTACCATACTTATGATTTATGATGCATCAGTACGCTTATTTCGTTGTACGCACATAGGCGTACTGTCATTACGAATACGACAACTTATGTCCTAACGTGTCACAAAGTCTATATACGAGGTATTAAATTATATGAAAAATTTTAGTGCTAAATTGAGTATTCTGATCAGTACCCAGTGTCCCTGAAAGTGTTAAAGTAAATATTACACGTTGGTGTGGATGTATAATGGTTTACGGCGCTCGTACACCGAAACTATTGACTGCCTCTGTGGCGCAGTTGGTAGTGATACCGCCTGCGGCGCTTGAGGTCGTGGGTTCGATTCCCACCGGAGACAAATATTTGTGTGACCCATAAATGTTTGTCTCAAGAGTCTGGGTGTTTCTATGTATAATATGTATGTATTTAAAAGTGTATAAGTATATTTATATCCGTAGTCTGATACCCATAACACAAGCAGGTTATTCCTAGCTTACTTTGGGATCTGATAGCGTTGTGTGAAACGTCCGTGAATATTTATTTATTTTATTTATTTATTTATTTTGGGAAAGAAAAGGTTATGACATAAATTGTAGGAAATTTTCTCTACTTTTATTTTGCATAGGATGTTTTTCCTGTAAAATGCACTGGAAAGGAGTTATTATCAAAAAACTGCTTTTGGGCGCCATTTTTTCAATATGGCGGCGCGAGCGGCAAACATACGAGGTGGCAAAGTTGAAATTTAGAAAGAGCATATCAAAATCTATAAAATTGCCAATTTTCAAAACTCCCGGAAAACTTTCCAGGTAACCTCTATTTTTCCGACCAAATGACTGGACTATAGTGTAACCTGTCAAAAAAGATCACCTACATTTAACAAACTACAATAATAAAACTTGCTGCAATGAAATAATTATTATAGGTAATATATAATCCACCACCATGTTTTGCACGCTTCCGTTCCAACCTGTATACCGGTGTTATTAAATTATGGGCGGTAATTTGATGACACAGGCATATGAGCAGACTCCATTCAGTTAATAAATTATTCAATGGAGGTACACCTGTATACTACCTAACAACACTAATATCGTGAACTAAATGCTGTACTAATTAATTTACCCGACACACGCCCAGCTATTTAGTAATTGATATCGACGTCAATAGACATCAGTCCTGCTAAACAAATTTAAAGAGAACATATACTGATTTTGAACATTTTTGAAGAAACCGCAAGACTGAAATTTAATGCTAAGTCGCAAAAATTAATTCAGTAAACGCTTAGGTATACATTGCATAAATTGTCTTACCGATCGCAAAGGTGTATTAAAATTTTTCTTTTACATAGTGAAATGCATTTCATTATAATTTCTACGGGGGTACCAGCTGGCTAACAGATGAGCTCTCGTCTAACCAGGCGTGAATATAATGGGAGAGAACCGTTTGGTCTAAGCAACAGTGGACTGCGTTGGAATCGTTTAACGACAATATAGCTTAGAAACGTTTTTTCTGTGTAAATTAACAGTTATCATAAAGGTACGTACCTATATTTCCCGTATTTGTATATTTTCAAACTGGATCAGAAACTTGCTCCTAGCACGCCCCTCTCTATCATTTGTTATGACCTATATAACAACGAAGAACGCACAAGGCGGCACACACGTATTTTACTTTCAGCACAGTCGGCGGTCGTGACATAGCATTAAGTAAGTTCATGTCTTACCTGAAAATTGGCGGGAATGAGTTCGATCGTCTCCCGGGTCACACATGACTTGAATTCGATATTAGCTCGAAGACTGCTTTTATCTTCTGTTTGCCGTTTAAATGTGTTCTAATTTCGAGCAATAACTAAATTTGTATTTAAGATGAAGAGAACTATTTTGTGTTTGAATGCCATAATAGAAATAAAGAAGAGAAGAAGGGAACTATTTTGTGTTTGAATGCCATAATTTTCGGTATCGTAGATTATTGCATTTGTTTTGTTTTCTGCGTAGCCGCAGAGTAGAATGATAACTACTAGATTAGAAAACTTGAAGCTCATATTCTTAAGATCATTGTGAAAACGTAGTCAATGTGGGAAAGTGGTCATACCATACTAGTTTACTGTTAACTCAATAATTATGCAACTAATTGGCATATTTACTAGTTTAGTGCACCAATTAGTTAGATATTGAGTACTATACTATTTGACGAGCTAAATTTATAACCGGCCAAGTGCGAGTCGCACTTGCACACAAGGTGAAAATTTCAGCTCTAGCTATAAGGGTTCCTGTGATACAGCCTCGTGAGGGACAGACAGACAGACGGACGGACTGCAAAGTCTCATGAATAGGGTCCCGTTTTTGGGTACAAAATCCTAAAAACAAACAAAATGTGTACCCCATTTCGATTATGCAACGACGGTTCCGAAAAGTCTTCAATATTATTGCGATTGGTGGAACAACGAATGGTGGAATTATCGTTGGGATGGAATCAACGGATCAACTCACAATGATACGGTTTGTTTGTTTGTTTATACAAATACTGAAATATATTGAATTTTATCGTTAAATGGAGGCTTGGTTGTTTATTTAGGAATTTTGTTTAAAGAGTTCTAATGGTTGGGTAAATAGCTCAAACAAATAAATACTCAATTTTAGGCTCTAGATAAAAGATTTTTTTTTTATTTACTGAAATGCTCGTAGTCTCTTGTAGCAAGAGCGACATGTATGACCTAACAGGCAGTTAGGCAGCTTGTTCGACAAATGGTTAAGGCCGCAACCTCAAAACGTCAAACTATAGATTCGGTTTCATTGGTTTTGACATTTTGAGGTCAGAATTTTACATTTTGAGGTTAGAAACCGCCACGGTAAACCGCAAATGCGGCTCCAGGCTAAAATATAGGGGTTAATAAAACAACTCATGTTCATCCGCGGCGTCGTCCCGATTCACATAGGATTACAGGAATAAAATATAGTCTATGTCAGCCGGGAGTGGTGTAACTTTCCAACAGTGAAAGAATTTTTCAAATCGATTCAGTAGTTTGAACCGGTTTGAAAAATACTTTCACTGTTGGAAAGGTACCGGTTTAGACTACTGAACCGATTTGAAAAATTCTTTCACTGTTGGAAAGTTACCGGTTTATACAACTGAACCGATTTGAAAAATTCTTTCACTGTTGGAAAGTTACGCCCCCGGATGACAGTAACATTTGATAAGTACCTAAGTTTCAGAGCATATTTTATGCAAAAAAAAACAAACAATCAAATCTTTCCTCTGTATAATATTAGTAAATATAGATGGTACGGCAGATGGCTGGATGGACTTAGAATCCTTGATAATCCTATATCAACATAATTATTAGGTAAAGTCTCAAGTCACGCACCTAATTGCTGACATATTTTTCTAACCAGAGATCCTAAGGTCCTAAATAAACAATGGTTAAGTAATCCATTAAGTTATTTACGAAATTTGTTGCTTTTACGAGGGATACATGAACATTTTTATACGCTTTACGTAACAAATTATTTATTTGAAACTCACCAAATGCGAGCCGAACACGAACACGACGGCTTCCGTACTAAAAAACGGCAAATGAAGTATACAAATATATTTTATCTGTTTTTAGTATTAGTTGTTCTAGCAACAGAAATAGGTACAAATAAATAAAAATAAAAAAAATTATTTGATACAAAAATTACTAGCAATGGTCTTAAAATTTCTAATGGTGACTACAAATTATAATACCTACATTACAATCCAAGGTTCCCAAACTAGGCTGGCCCTGTATTTTAGGATACATTGTTGAAAACATTGTTTAACATTTAGTTGTCCACTGCTTTGCCGCCCGCATTTATGTGAGTGTATGTGTGTGTGTGTGTGAGTGAGTGAGTATGTTTTTGTGTGCTTGTGATTCGATTTATTTAAGGTACTAGCTGTTACCCGCGACTTCGTTCGCGTGGAAATTATGTTATAAGCAAAGTTTGAACCGTATTCTATTTGAGCCTCTAGGATAAGTCGTAACCAAAATGTGGGAACAAATTTAGGACATCCTCCAACTTACCCGGGGAGTTATGCGCTTGATGGATTTTTTAACGTGAGGAAAATCCACATGAATGTACTATGACTCCCACTGACTAAAAACCACACGTATCCTACCTAACAGCCTACGATTGGGAGCCCCGGGTAAGCCCTGTAAAGGATACCCTACGTGTTTATTAATTAGCCCCTTTAATAATTAATTATAAGAGTAAGTAGTATGGTGAAGCGCGAATACGAAACGTTTGTTAGATTAGGGCCACAGACTGAAAACTTTACGCATAATCGGAAGAGTTGAGACGATAACACTAACCCTAACGGTTGCCAGTAAACGGCAGTCGTGAAACCAAGTTGAAGACCTTATAGATTTAATAATTTCCAAAAGTAGGCAGTACTAACGCCTGTCCATTTCAACACGGCAATGCGGCTCACCACCTATTACGTTACGTGGGACAAATTAAAAAAAGGTAAACATATAATATGCCTCGATACCCCTTTGGGGATAAAGGCGTGACTGTATGCATGTACTTATTATGTTTAAGGTGATTTAATTTATGTACCCATGTCACTGTAGCCAAAGCTCAACATTTTTCAGTAAAGTTGTTTTAAGAATGTTCATTATAAACAACGTTTGTGTGGAGTGTTGGCTTAATCATAAAAGAGCTGCTTAATGGTTATGGCTATTGTAAAATAATTCAGTCCGCGCCGAAGGCGTGGACTGAATTGCTTTAGAATAGACTTAATATTTAAGCTCTTTTTTGATTAAGCAAACAGGGCAGTTTCACACGCTGCTTGATGAGTCTGATGAAGAAATACCTCTCCTTTCATAGATCTTATGTGACGTAAACGAAGTTGCGAGGGTTTGCTAGTCTATACATAATAGTAAAACTGTTGAGGGTCGAGAGTCTACTGAAGCCGAAAATGAAATTACATTTTTCATGTGTGTCTGTCTGTCTGTATTCCGAATAAGTATCACGCCAAAGTTACTGAATGGATTTAAATGAAACTTAGTACAATCAGAGCTTATGATCCGAGGAAGGTTCTAGGATACTTTTGATCTCGATATTTTGCGCGGTTCCTTTGGGAGAAGGGATGAAAGACAAAACGGTTTTTTAGTTGTTACTTCTCAATGCGTTTTCGGTTTCCAAAATTTTTTTTTTAGTGTTATAAAGGGAATACTGTAAGGAATGTTTCACACAAGTTTCCATGTTAAAGGTTTTCTAGTTCAGGAATTAGAGACATCCCAACTTTCGCAAAACCTAGAATTCAAGGATCCCTTTGAATGTGAGGGTAAATCTAAACTGGCGTGTTGGCTTAATGATAAAAGAGCTTAATGATTAAGGCTATTGTAAAATAATTCAGTCCGCGCCGAAGGCGTTCACTCACGCCCTTAAAAGCGGGATCGCACCCGAAACCCCCAAAGACGCGGCATAGCACCCGAACCACCTCCTAGGCGAGGACGCAGTGGCGGCCGTGGGTCTGCTGGGAGTCCTGGGACATCTTTCCGAGGGCTTACCCGGGGCTCCCAACCATAGGCTGTTAGGCGTTACGTGATGTTTTTTAATTGGTAGGAGTCCGGCATAGCATCCACGATGGATTTTCCTTCACGTTATATAAAAGTATACTACATATTACATAGCTTGTACAATACCTAGCATAGCGTAGCCTGAAATTTGATTTATATTAGTGTGAGCTATGAGATCTAGAAAACTGATAAACTTACTTATTATGTTATATACTAAATGCATATTTAAAAACAAACACGTACTCTAATGAATTTGATTATTGTTCTTTATCAAGCCTATAAATTACTACTACTAATCTTTACAGTTAGGTACTTTTGATTGTTGCCCGTAAATACATAAACAAATATATTTTGTGTCTGTCAAGCCGTTAGAATAATTATATGAAAGAATATGAAATATAATTTCATTGACTGCCTCTGTGGCGTAGTCGGTGTAGTGATACCGCCTGTCGCGCCGGAGGGCTTGGTTCGATTTCTGGGTTGTTCCAATTAGTTGTGTGATCCACAAATGTTTGTTTCGGAGTTTGGGTGTTTTCTGTGTATAATATGTATGTATTTAGAAATATATAAGTATGTATATCAGCCGTCTGGATATTGTAGCAAACACAGAATTTAATTTTTCTCTATCGGGCCTCCAAGATATTTAGCGTGATAATATGTAACCGGTGTGTAAAACCGATCTCATACTAATTTTCCTGCAACGTTTTAGTTTAATCAATCCACATACTTACATATTTCATTACCCTCTGCCTAGTCCCTAGGATATGTAGCGTGATAATATATAGCCTATTTAGAGATCCTACCTCTAGATTGCTATTCAAATAAAAGATTAATTAAAATTATTCAGTAATTTCTGTATTTTGCAAAAATATACAAACAGATTTTCATTGTTCTCTGCCGAGCTCCTAAAAAATTTAGCGTAATAATATGTTGTCTGAGTGTAAAACCAATCTCCTACTAATATTCCTGCTACGTTTTAGTTAAATCAATCCAACGGTTCAAACATTTCATTGCTTTCTGCTTAGCCCCTAGGATATGTGGCGTGATAATATATAGCCTATTTTAAGACCACACCCCTAAGTAATATTTGTGCAAAATTTGAACCAAATCTGTTCAGTACTTTTCGAGATCCTTCCGGACAAAGCAAAGCAAACAGACAAACAGACAAAAAAAATTCTAACTATATTTTCAGCTTCGGTATCTTATGTAGAACACCCAGCGAGTATTTTTTTGTTAATATTTCCAATGTACAGTTTTGGCTTTTCTATCATTTTATTATATGTATAGATGTAGGCAAATCTTCAGTCTTAAGGTAGTCAAGCTTCTGTAATGCATTGTAAAGCCTTAAATATATCAAAGTAAAATCTTCCATTAAGTACGCCGTATCACGTCTCACACGTGTACCTACATAATCTACAGAGTGCATTAGGCACGTTTCTGGATGGCGCTAAAAAGACGTGTTATGACGTAATCAGTTCAAGAGTGGCGTGCTCTGAGCTACGTCTTGTGAACGGGGGTTAGGCAGGATGATCTTTCATTAAGTGGTTTGTTGCGATATATTGGGCACTTGATTTTAGGAAAGTCACTGTCCTAAAATAATGTTTTTCTCTTTTAGAAAATATAAACTGGCTTTCTCTCAATTTAAATTCAGCCTCGCGTCGCCACGTAATTCATCACTACACTAAAAGGGTCTCAATATCAAATAACCTATAGAAAATAACCTATATAGCACATAACCTTTAAAAAAAATAACAGGGTACATCCTTAGTGTAACCTGTCAAAAAGAACACCTACTTACAAAGTACAGTAATGAAACTTGCTGCAATGAAATAATTAATATAGGTAATATACCACCGCCATGTTTTGCACGCTTCCGTTCCAACCTGTATACCGGTGTTATTAAATTATGGGCGTAATATAATTAATAATATCGTTAAATGGGCGCATAAAACGATAAGGTTGAAATTTGCTTGCACCCTTTTTTTGTAATCTTGATGCTATAAACATTCACAAAAATAGGTGCAAGCAATTCTCGGCCTTATGAACATGAATAATACACTCGAGAGCAATGAATCCGGGTCACTTAAAGGATCCTAAAAATCTCGGAAACTAAAAATGCTAGGTTAATGCAATAAATTGTATTTAATAGACAATGTAATACTCCTTAAATGAAGGTATTAAAACTTCTTAGTTATTGTAAAGTTATATCATAAAAAAATAAAATTTGAAAAAGGGCCACTTTCGAAGATGGAACTACGAAATTACAGCATTTGGTGTTGCTTTTGTTTGTAATCTGTCATTTATGTGGGTACATAAACCATGTTGATAGTGCTCTATATTCATTAATCAAGCTGAAATTATGTCGCTTACGCCTGAAGAATGCACCAGAATACTTACAATGCTGGAAACCGGCCGGAGTCAGCGCGATACAGCCAGGACTGTCGGTGTGTCGCTGTCAACAGTACAAAGAGTTCTCCGACGTTACGAAGAAACTGGTTCTAACCTACGCAGACCAGGAACGGGCAGAACCAGGTGTACCACAGCACGAGAAGACCGATACTTGGTGAACACCATGCTTCGAAATCGCTTTCTCACAGGAACTGAACTCACCAATCAGTTTCGACGCCTCGGAGGAAGTAACCCAAGTGCATGGACAGTAAGACGTCGGCTTGCTGAATCTAACTTAAAACCCCTAAAAAAAATGCCCAGAGCCACGTAAATTGGAGTATTGAAGATTGGTCAAAAGTTATGTTCTCCGACGAATCAAAACTTATGCTCTACAAGCACGATGGAAGACACAGAGTGTATCGAAGACCAGGGGAAAGATTCAAGCAAGCATGCATCGAAGAAAAAGTAGCCTACGGTGGTGGGTCTGTACTTGTGTGGGCCGGAATTTCTTCTGAAAGTCGCACAGAGCTGGTGATCATAGAAAACGGCTCTTTAACTAGCGTAAGATATGTGGAAGAAATCCTCAATGATCACGTTGGTCCATTTATGGTCAATTTAGGTGAGGATGCTATATTTATGCATGACAATGCCCGACCTCATACAGGTAGGATTGTGAATGACTACCTTCAAGAGATGAACATTACTCGTATGGAGTGGCCAGCGCGCAGCCCGGATATCAACCCGATCGAGCATGCTTGGGACGAGCTAGGCAGATGCGTAAAACAACGAAACCCTCCCCCAATCACGCTTCGTGAGCTCAAAATTGCTCTCACAGAGGAATGGGAGAATATTCCCCAAAATCGTATAAGGAACTTGGTGTACAGCATGCCAAACCGCGTAAACGCAGTAATGGAAGCACGAGGAGGCAATACGAAGTATTAAAATTCAAGAAAATCGTAATAAAGTTCAAAAATTTCATGTTTCCTATTTTTGTTTTAAGGAGAGATCGGCAGTTTTTTCTTTATGTAATTTTGTGTTAATAAAATGTATGGTGACTCATATTTTTTTTACTTTCATTTAAGGAGTATTACATTGTCTATTAAATACAATTTATTGCATTAACCTATCATTTTTAGTTTCCGAGATTTTTAACATTCTTTAAGTGACCCGGATTCATTGCTCTCGAGTGTATTTATTTAATTTTTACATTATTCGTGATCAGTGATGTCTATAAACGCCTAAAAGCACATTTTTAGAGAAGTGTCATTTAGGTCGAGATTTGCTTGCACCAATTTTTTAATGGCAATCGCAACTAGATTACAAAATATGGCTGCAAGTAATTTTTGACCTTATCGACTTGCTTATAGTCTTTTGTTTTACTGATCTGCATATGTTTTTAGATCGTCATTTGTTTATATGACCATCATTCGTTTTATCGATCTTCATTTGTTTCGCCGGTCTTCATTTATTTTGCCGATCTTGACATAATTATTATAGTACAGACAAGCCCTTACGTGCACATTCTGCGTTGTGTACATTTTGCGTTTTGTATATTTTACGTGTGGTGCTCATTTTGCGTTTTGTACATTCTGCCCCGAAGGGAAGGGTATTGTAATAGCCTGCTTATTGGCGGAGGAAGAATAAAATGAAAGGGGTAAATATTTATTTTAAAAATACAAATCGCTAGTTTATGAAAGATCAAATAAAGTTCCGTTTATTTAAATTCAATTTCTTAGAAATATAAAGAAACTTCTCTTTGCATTTGCCTGATAGTTCAGTATAAAAAAAAATCAATAAAAAATAAAACCGACTTCAATGAAATCCTGAAAAATAAAATTTACTTAGCACAAAGTACGAGGTATTTTTATTAATCTGATTTTATTCAATATCATATTGAAGTCGGCGCCAAGTAAACCTATAGCTTTATGTAGGTATTATTCATGGCACCAACTTCAATATTATATTGATTAAATCTGATAAATCAAAATTCATTACTTTGTGCTAAGTAAATTTTATTTTTCAGGATTTCATTGAAGTCGGTTTTATTTTTTATAGAATTTTTTTTTCATTATTTTAAGTGACGGGTGAACCGAAATATATATCTATCTAAGTGAACGTTCTCATCAATACAAATCAATCAAGCCCAAACACAAGGTAGCTGCTGTAAATCGTTAAGGAAGTCCCTCGACTGTCTTTCGGTTCTATCACCACATCGACGGCAGACAGTCATTAAATTGTAGTACATTAAAGCACTGAATTAAAAAGTTAACAAACGCACTAGTTGTCCCTACAATTTACGGTTGTCTATACAACAAAAACAGATTTGAAATTTGTCTATAATTGACGAAATATCGGTGAACATACACTCGAGAGCAATGAATCCGGGTCACTTAAAGAATCCTAAAAATCTCGGAAACTAAAAATGCTAGGTTAATGCAATAAATTGTATTTAATAGACAATGTAATACTCCTTAAATGAAGGTATTAAAACTTCTTAGTTATTGTAAAGTTATATCATAAAAAAATCAAATTTGAAAAAGGGCCACTTTCGAAGATGGAACTACGAAATTACAGCATTTGGTGTTGCTTTTGTTTGTAATCTGTCATTTATGTGGGTACATAAACCATGTTGATAGTGCTCTATATTCATTAATCAAGCTGAAATTATGTCGCTTACGCCTGAAGAATGCACCAGAATACTTACAATGCTGGAAACCGGCCGGAGTCAGCGCGATACAGCCAGGACTGTCGGTGTGTCGCTGTCAACAGTACAAAGAGTTCTCCGACGTTACGAAGAAACTGGTTCTAACCTACGCAGACCAGGAACGGGCAGAACCAGGTGTACCACAGCACGAGAAGACCGATACTTGGTGAACACCATGCTTCGAAATCGCTTTCTCACAGGAACTGAACTCACCAATCAGTTTCGACGCCTCGGAGGAAGTAACCCAAGTGCATGGACAGTAAGACGTCGGCTTGCTGAATCTAACTTAAAACCCCTTAGACCTGCAAACGGCCCTAAACTGGAGCGTGGGCATCGTATTTCGAGACTAAGGTATGCCCAGAGCCACGTAAATTGGAGTATTGAAGATTGGTCAAAAGTTATGTTCTCCGACGAATCAAAATTTATGCTCTACAAGCACGATGGAAGACACAGAGTGTATCGAAGACCAGGGGAAAGATTCAAGCAAGCATGCATCGAAGAAAAAGTAGCCTACGGTGGTGGGTCTGTACTTGTGTGGGCCGGAATTTCTTCTGAAAGTCGCACAGAGCTGGTGATCATAGAAAACGGCTCTTTAACTAGCGTAAGATATGTGGAAGAAATCCTCAATGATCACGTTGGTCCATTTATGGTCAATTTAGGTGAGGATGCTATATTTATGCATGACAATGCCCGACCTCATACAGGTAGGATTGTGAATGACTACCTTCAAGAGATGAACATTACTCGTATGGAGTGGCCAGCGCGCAGCCCGGATATCAACCCGATCGAGCATGCTTGGGACGAGCTAGGCAGATGCGTAAAACAACGAAACCCTCCCCCAATCACGCTTCGTGAGCTCAAAATTGCTCTCACAGAGGAATGGGAGAATATTCCCCAAAATCGTATAAGGAACTTGGTGTACAGCATGCCAAACCGCGTAAACGCAGTAATGGAAGCACGAGGAGGCAATACGAAGTATTAAAATTCAAGAAAATCGTAATAAAGTTCAAAAATTTCATGTTTCCTATTTTTGTTTTAAGGAGAGATCGGCAGTTTTTTCTTTATGTAATTTTGTGTTAATAAAATGTATGGTGACTCATATTTTTTTTACTTTCATTTAAGGAGTATTACATTGTCTATTAAATACAATTTATTGCATTAACCTATCATTTTTAGTTTCCGAGATTTTTAACATTCTTTAAGTGACCCGGATTCATTGCTCTCGAGTGTACATAAAACATTGAGAACATCCTTTTTTTAAAAGTCGGATCTATCAATCTAGGTGTAAAGTTCTCATCAATACAAATCATATTTATTTTAAAAATACAAATCGCTAGTTTATGAAAGATCAAATAAAGTTCCGTTTATTTAAATTCAATTTCTTAGAAACATAAAGAAACTTCTCTTTGCATTTGCCCGACAGTTCAGTATAAAAAAAAAAACAATAAAAAATAAAACCGACTTCAATGAAATCCTGAAAAATAAAATTTACTTAGCACAAAGTAATATGTATTTTTATTAATCTGATTTTATTCAATATCATATTGAAGTCGGCGCCAAGTAAACCTATAGCTTTATGAGTATTATTCATGGCACCAACTTCAATATTATATTGATTAAATCTGATAAATCAAAATTCATTACTTTGTGCTAAGTAAATTTAATTTTTCAGGATTTCATTGAAGTCGGTTTTATTTTTTATTGAATTTTTTTTTTCATTATTTTAAGTGACGGGTGAACCGAAATATATATCTATCTAAGTGAACGTTCTCATCAATACAAATCAATCAAGCCCAAACACAAGGTAGCTGCTGTAAATCGTTAAGGAAGTCCCTCGACTGTCTTTCGGTTCTATCACCACATCGACGGCAGACAGTCATTAAATTGTAGTACATTAAAGCACTGAATTAAAAAGTTAACAAACGCACTAGTTGTCCCTACAATTTACGGTTGTCTATACAACAAAAACAGATTTGAAATTTGTCTATAATTGACGAAATATCGGTGAACATACATAAAACATTGAGAACTTCCTTTTTTTAAAAGTCGGATCTATCAATCTAGGTGTAAAGTTCTCATCAATACAAATCAATGAAGCCCAATCACAAGAGGTAACTGCTGTAAATTGTTAAGGAATGACCTCGACTGTCTTTCGACTCTATCATCAGGTCGACTCCAGACCTTCATTAAAGTATAGAACATTAAAGCACTTAATTGAAAAGTGAACAAGCGCACTAGTTGTCCCTACAATTTACGGTGGTTGCCCTCGTTTTCTCCTGGATCCCATCATCAGATCCTGTCCTGGTGAATGTGGGACCACCTCAAAAGTAAATCCTATTTAACAAAAAAAGAAATTTTGAAATCCGTCTATAATTGACGAAAATATCGCTTGACATACATAAAAAAAAACTCCTCCTTTTTTTGAAGTCGGTTAAAAACCCGTGTGCATGTATTATGTATTGTCCGGTTTAAACATTATTTCCGTATAGATACGGGCAAATACGTATATATGGCAACACTGAGCATGCATGCGGCTACATCGAGCACCAGCACCAGCACACGCCGTACGCGCCGCATTATGACGTCATCAGAATTTTATTCGGATGCCTGTCGAAGAGACAGTCACATCAGTTAACAAGTGGCGTGCTCTGAGGTAGGTCTTGTTAACGGGGTTGAAGCAGGATGATCTTTCATCAATTGTTTTGTTGCTATACCTATTAGAATTGTTTTTTTTTTAATTAAATTAAATATTAAGTAAATCGATTTAGAGCCACTGCACCACTTCGTATCGGTAGCGGTACCTAGGGGAGCTGGGGCAAGGGCGTAAAAATGTAACTGAAATTGAACAAATATAATAGAGACGACTGGTGTCTCTCGATTCGAATCGTTTCTGGTGCAAGGGCTGATCTTTGTAAATTCAACGCGTTTTAGAATTTATTCAACTCGTCTATATAAAACCCGTCTGGTTAGCATGGTATAAGTAAGTTCAAAAATAAGAGGTCTGTGCCCAGCAATTGACATTGATTTAGTACATACTTGAAGGTTCGTAACGACACGCAGTCAAATTACTATTAGTCCCTAGCTAATTTTAGGATCTTTCCAGGTTTCCATTTCCATACACTAACTAGATACCTATCGTTATAAAGACTAAACTCTTCAATAAATATGACATTGTGTAGAAAAAAGAATCTAAAGTAATATACAAGCAAACGCACCCTTCATAACCCAGTGCTCCCAAAGTTACACTACTAGCACGTACGTGAAAGTTTTATAAATAAAACTATTTTTTTGACGGTATAGAACATACTGCTGGATCTATAAGCCCCCTCTAACCTTTTCTAAACTATATCAAATCCAATAATAAGAAAATTTAGAAACACATTTCGAAATTTTCTTGTATTTTTTTCGAGATTGTTCGGTAAAGGTCAATTTCGTTATATTTTCGATACGTTTATAAGATGGGTTATCGGAAAGGTTTTTTTTACTAGATTGATACTATCTTAACATTTATAGGTATTTATGTTTTGAACTATTTATTGGGAATCGCACACACATAATATTACATTTAACTTGTCTCGGTGGCATAGACGATTGTGCTGTTGGTGAAGTCTCAGGTTTTGTATGTTGCCTTTTTATGCCTGAACCGTCTAACTAATTGTGATGAAATTTGTTCCTGTCTCCAAATATCTGATACTGTACTGGTGTTGGGACAGTACCAGAGATCTGTACTAATTTTATCACTATTTCAAGGGTAAGGGAGGCGGGAATATACATGCCACGGTCTTGGCTTGGCCTTCTTCTAGAAAGAATGGCGAGCAGCAAAGTGATTTAAGATATTGCTTAGTTCCCTTGGTGCATAATCAATCAATATTACCCAGGGATATACCTAATCGGAAGCCCTCTACCTACATATTTCTTGCTAAAAATATTTATATTTTACTTATATTTTATCAAAAATATGAACTTCCTTAACTTCTGATACGCGACGGTTATCAATCTTGAGAAGTAATTTCGGCACCCAAGTTTTTACGGCCACCATTACAGATAACAGACACGCATAACGAGTTATTGGGAAGTTTTCATCTCTTTTGCACAAGCTTCAAGCAAAGTACAAGACTTATGAAGGTTGCTTGTGTAAAAAAACTGGGCAAGTGCGAGTCAGACTTGGGCACAGAAAGTTCCGTTCCAAAAACAAAACGGTAAAATCACGTTTGCTGTATGGGAGCCCCATTTAACATATTATGCCCCCTTTAACATTATATTTATTTGTGGTAAAGAAATACATCATCTGTAAAAATTTCTGCTCTCTAGCTACCACGGATCCTTCGATACAGTTTCGTGGCGGACGGACGGACTGCGAAATCTCATGAATTGGGTCCCTTTTTTACCGTTGGGTAAGTAACCCTAATAAGCAATGTCGACTTCGCCTCATTTTGTTCTCAAGGGTTTTAAAATTCAGCGAGTCATTCTAGAGGACTAATGGAATGCTGTAAAAATGCTAATACACGTTCCATAGGACGCGGACAAGATAATAGGCAGTAGTTTCAGGTTCAGGTATAAGCTTATTACGGAACCTTCTTTAGTTATAAGTTGATATATTATACTTATTATTCGACCGCCTTGGTGGCGCAGTCGGTAGTGTAACCGCTTGCCGCGCTTGAGGTCCTGGGTTCGATTCCCGGGTCGGTTCAAATATTTTTATGATCCACAAATGTTTGTTTCAGAGTTTGGGTGTTTCCTATGTATAATATGTATGTATTTAATATAATATATAAGTATGTCTATCAGTCGTCTAAATCCCAAAGCACAAGCTTATAGCTTAGTTTGGGCTAGATTATGTTGTGTCAGATTGTCCAACAATATTTATTAATATTTATTTATTTATTATACTTGTTCCTGACTCCAAATGTGTGGTGAGGTTTTTCGTACCTACACGTTTCCTACTGGAACTTGTCCCTGTGATAAAATAAAGCCTATATAATTGTACTTTCCCAAGATCTATTACCCTATTTCTCTGCTAAATTTCATACCAATTGATCTGAAGTTGTCGAATCTAGTGGTTTAATCGTGAAAACGTCATGGATAAATTAAGGATCTATTGGACAGAGAGCGGTCAGGCGTACATTCAACACACTAAGTAAGAATTTTTGAATATTCTCTCAACTACCTAGGTACGTCATATTTCTAATGCCCGATACACCAGAAAACCGAAATCTGTTTACAGTAGAAGTCGTGGAATAAGCTAGTTAACTAATAAAGAAGTAGGTATAAAAACCTTTTATTAAAACTTCAAAGCAGAAATATGTCATCCTTTTGTTTATTGAACAGGATCACTAATTCCACGACAAAACCAGACATAACGGAGTGTCATAATTCTATTGTTTTGAACAAAACAAACGAGTACCTAAGTTGTTTGAAAACTGTTAGGAGTTAAAGATTTTGTTCACAACTGTTTTTTAATTGTCTTTTGTGCTGATTTGAATGGCTACAGAGGAGGGGGATAAGAGGTCCTACTGCTCGTTCGCTCTAACTTTGCCGCTCGGCTATATACTAAAGTCGAATTTTTGATTAGACGTAGTAAATTGACAGCAACTAATGTCACTTCTTCTTGTAGTGTTGCGTATTTTCTATGACGAAGTGACATTAGCTACTGTCAATTTACTTCGTATAATTAACAATTCGGGTATACGCCTATACGCCAGCGGCCAAGTTAGAGCGAACGGGTAGTACTGACTAGGCCATTCTACCGAAAGCTTACCCGGAGCTTTCTGCCGTTAGCAGTGTAGTAGGACCTCGTGTGTTTTTAGTCGATAAGTGTCCAGCGTAGCATCCATAGGGATATTCTACGTAAAAAAGCTAAAGACCCTAGCCACCCTCGCTTGCAAGTGATATCTAACTCACTAACCTAGAGGTTATGGCGGGGAGAAAGTAAAATTAGAAACGATTATATGCACAGGAAAGAAGAATACGGTTTAAAAAATTATGTACTGGAGATCTTAGTTAGGTACTTTTCTGTGCCTTTGAAAATGACTTAAGGCGAAATCGCCAGGTGTAAAATGAATAAATAGGTATTGTGGAACAGTACAAGTGGTGTTATTCAATTTGTGTATAAGGTTTCAACAAGTGTCATCAATCAACTGTATAAATAAGAAATACGTCCTTTTTGCGATAAAGGAATTTGTGTGTAACTGAAGTTTTTAGTGATTGGATATGCGTAACTGACAGATACGTGATGTAGGTGTGCAAAATGGCGCGAACTGTATAGATTTAGGAAAAATCTGTAATTTTGCTAAGTTAGAAGTACGTTGCTATCGAATTTTACGAAAAATAATCACTATTTTACAAAAAACCTAAAATAAATCAAAGAATTTCATCTCGAATTTAATTATACAATATGAAGTGCCTATCAAAGATTCCACGTTTCCCCTCTTTGTACAGCCGCCCGTATTCATTAGCGAACTTTCGATCGCTCTCTAAGGGGGCTTCTTCATCAGCGATGTGCTATGCTACGTTGCTATGGATGTGTTTGAAATCCACCAATCACATTCGTCGGTCGCAAAATTTCACAATATGAACGGTCAACTTTATTTGTGGACAAATGAATGTGAATGGTAAATTTCAAACGCATCTATGGCAAAGTAGCGTAGTGGTAAAGCACCCTTAGGCAGAAATGTACCCGTGCTTGGGCGTATCGCACATATTATATACCTATTGACGTGGCAAACGTTAAATATGCTGCATGAAACGTTTTTTTGAGTTGAAGATGAAACTAAAAGAAAAACATACAAAACAATTTATGTCACAACCTTTACCAGGTGAAAATGTGTTGGTATACTATTCATACTGACGCGTTCAGACGTAAAAAAGCTCTATTTCAAACAATGTATCAATATGTTTATTTGCTACAACATTGTAGTAGACATTGTGTCTTCCAAGATTGGAGTCCTCGTTATCATGCTCGATGGCTGGAGTAACTTCCCATAAGTGGGATACTACATACATACATATCATCACGCATTTATCCCCGAAGGGGTAGGTAGAGGCATAGTATACGACAACATTTCACCTGATAGTTTTACGTCCCACGTAATATGTGGTGAGCCCATTGCTGTGTTGAAATGGACAGGCGCAGGTCACCTCGACCCGCAGTTGAAATTTTTCAAGCCGCCCATAAGGCCTTCAACTTGGCTTAACGATCGTCATCCCACTGACAACCGGTCCCACTTCGAGTTATCCCTCTCTACGCAATGTATCTTTTTGCGAATGTGTTTCCTTAGTCGCCTCTTACGACTCCCTCGGAATGTATTGGGGTGGCGACATTTTGTACTCTAACCCGTCGCAACACGGGACCCCGTCGCCACACAGGACGTACTAAGTAGGATACTAAGTACCAATAAATTCCCTGTGTTTTTTTATAGCAGGCAGACAAGCACACAGCCCACCAGATGTACTGGTGGTCACCGCAGCCTGTAGACGTTTGCAACACCGGAGGCACACTCGCGCTGCCGACCCTGTAAAAACCTTCTGTAGGTATATACTGTCTTATTTGTAGTATCCAAGCTAAGATATGTATACATAATTAGGCAGGCCTAAATTTGTAAATACCTATCTAGTTATGTTTAATCATAGTAAAGTAGGTATCCTGCCTATATATAAAAAAAACTATTTCAAAAATGAAGGCTTTTAGTGCGGTAAGGGAAAAGATACCAATATTTGTTCAGTCAAATACTGGCATTAAAAGAATCCAGGCTTGGAAATTTTTCGTCTATACTAATATTACAAAGAGGAAAGATTTGATTGTTTGTTTGCATTGAATAGACTCTGAAACTACAGAATAAATTTGAAAATTCTTTCACTGTTGAGAAGCTACACTTTCCCTGGGTATCATAGACTATATTTTATGCTCTTATTCCCACGGGAACCGAAACTACGCGGGTGAAAATGCGTGATATCCGCTAGTATTGTAATAAAATGAATTAGGTAGCTCTTTAAAACCTTGTTTAGTTCATATTAAAATTGTAGTAGTACATTGTTCTGTGAAGTTTCACCACATCAAACGAACAGTTAGGTACCATTTACTTTGTGATAAATGTTTTAGTAAAGGGTGCCCTTTACAAACCTCTCATCATACTCTGGTTTTGATACGGTGACGTTTTTACAGACAAACGAACGCCTAACCAAAATACCTCTGAGAAATGTAACGTTATCCAACCCTTTGAGGACGACGTTACCTGGCTTTCGAATAATAAAGTAATTAAAGGTAGGTACTTATGGCAAAATATTATAATGGACAGTGGTTCAAAAATCCTCTTTGTCCACTAAAATCCATTAAAAAGATCCATCGTAGATCTTTGTGGACATATCATAAAATCGACACACATTTTAGTAAATTTCTTTTTAAACAGCAAAATAATAAAAGTTGTAATGGCTGAAAATCATTTCGGTTAATCATTTTGCAATAGACAGTCCTTACTCGTTCGATATTTGGTATAATAATAATCTAAAACCAAATTCAGTCTGCCTCTGTGGCGCAGTCGGTAGTGATACCGCCTGCGGTGCTGGAGGTCGTGGGTTCGATTCCCACCGGAAACAAATATTTGTGTGACCCATAAATGTTTATCTCAAGAGACTGGGTGTTTCTATGTATAATATGTATGTATTTAAAAGTATATAAGTATTAATATATAGCGTTTGTGTATATGTATAAGTATTAAGTATTAATATATAGCGGTTGTGTAATATATTTATTTATCCACTCTGATACTATAATACAAAGATTATAAAATTGAAATCAATACTATTATGACAAACATTACGCACAGGCCAAAAAAAAAGTTTTATTACGATACAGGTCTTGTATGGACACCTATATCATAATAAAACTTTTTAATCATTACGATACACCATAAACAATCTCCAGCTGAAAAAGAAGTTTGAACCCCTACTTTAAAAAAAAATTGTGTCTCCAGAGTAGCGAAAAATCCTAAATCTATGGTCTCCGCAGCCTAAAAAAAAAGAAACACGCATGCGCAATCGATGTTTGCGCCTTGGCGCCAACATTTTACATTTAAATTAAACAAAGTTTGGTTTTGTTTGTAAAATAAATTAGTTTTTGTGTAAAAACATGTCTTAAAGCGAGGATGGTGGTAATTGTACACCACCAGACATTCTGGAAACTGCGTCAAACATGACCATGAACCTGTTACCTGCGAAATCAAGGAGCAACTATATATCACAACAAAATGAAATCAGGTAACACCTATATCATAATATAACTTTTTAATCATTACGATACACCTATACAACCTACAGCTGGAAAAATAAGTTTGAACCTCTACTTTTAAAAAAGTTAGTGCCTCAGCAGCCTGAAAAAAAAAAGAAACACGCATGCGCAATCGATGTTTGCTCCTTGGCGCCAACATTTTACATTTAAATTAAACCAAGTTTGGTTTTGTTTGTAAAATAAATTAGTTTTTGTGTAAAAACATGTCTTAAAGCGAGGATGGTGGTAATTGTACACCACCAGACATTCTGGAAACTGCGTCAAACATGACCATGAACCTGTTACCGGCGATATCAAGGAGCAACTATATATCACAAAATGAAATCAGGTATTATAGTATGACAGTAGATAAAGTAGTGTATGACACTGTACATAACTTGGTCTTATAACACTCGTGTGATATTATAAAGAAACTCGCCTGTGGCTCGTTTTTTTAAAACACACTCGTGTTATAAGCAAAGAGAATACAATACTACGTAAGAAGAGACGGGACTTCCATAGTGCGAAATAGTCTTACGAAATGTCAAACCATGATCAACTGACAGTAGCCAATCTAACAACTGTAACACATACAGTTGCCAACATAAGGGAAAAATAGTGATGTGTACTATATTTATCGATATCGATAAATGCAGTGATCTTTACTTCTTTAAAAATATTTTGGCTCAGTTTTGGTTGTGAAATGATAAGTTCATAAAATATTATTATATTTATTTAAAAAAACAATATTTGTAATTTCAGCGCCTTATTTCTTATTCTGACTTCTGACTGTGTATCATAATGACCCTTTTTAATTACCAAATATTAGGACGCTTGCTTCATTATTGCCTTCGTCTTTAATCACTAAAGTACAGTAATTAGCTGAAACAAAATAATGAGATAATTATAATATTTTTGTGTTATTTTTAATAATTTTTATCGTACGAGTTATAGATATGTAGCCATGATTTCTGAAGTGGCACCAACCTTTTGTTATGGTGATGGTGATTATTTTGCGCAAAATTTATTGTTTATTTATTTATTGTTTTATTTATTGTTTTCCGCAAACAAATTTTAACTGGTGGAGTTTCTCTATGGGTATATATGCTAAATCCTCGTTTCCTGTTTTCTTCACCCATTCCTTACAACTAAAAATAAAACATCGATATATAAGTAATTGCAAAACTACTACTACACTATTTTCCTAACGATTATACAACATATAATTTTCATTCTTTTCACCCATATAACCTATGAACCATTGATAGATTTAATAATATACTACTCACCGAAGCTCATCCATAGGAAATCTGGCCATGATAAACCATTTTGTGCCGTCTTTTCTTCCAGATTTTCTAAACCCCATATTTCACACTTTTTATAATGCATAATTCGATAAACTATGTAGAACAAACACAAGAGAATATAATATAGAGAACGAATTGATAGCAAAAATAAGCTATTATCTGAATTATTTCAATAATATCTTTCAGAGAAAAATAAATTGAAAATAACGAATAACAACTTGACATCCACAGTGACAGACAGATGACATTTCCTCAAGGAACGAGCGAGGCAGATAGAGTAATTGAGTGAGACACATATAGTTGCCATTAGAATTTGATCAATTTTCATACATTTTTTTGCTTGTACGTAGTTGCGACAGACTGGTTATAAGAACCCTTATTATGCAACAGTGTCATAAACTACTATTATTTATATTAAATAATATAAATATGTATGTAAAAACCTTCTCTCTCCGAGGGAAACCTCATTTCGGGGCGTCCGTCCGTTTGCTGAGTCACAGTGACTATGCCACGACTGAACGGGGCGGAACCATAGATTTAGCCTGTACAGCGAAAAATTCGACATCTATGGGCGGAACAACATGGTTATTTCTTGGGTAGTCTGGTCATACAAAAAACAGATCTTTTATCCCTACAACAATACGGGTGATGACGTGAAAAAGTGCATTCAACCTCATCGCTCGTGGCCCCGCGGACTTAGTGTTCCGCAAACGATCACTGTGGTAAGCAACATTTACGATGGCCGGTTATGGATGGGTGAACATCACATGACCACTTTGTGACATTTATTTGCGAGCGTTTCTGTGCTTCGGAAGGCACGTCAAGCCGTTGGTCCCGGTTCCCGGTGAAATGGCAGTCGTTGAGCTAAGTTGAAGGTTTTTATGGACGCGCGGGCGGCTTGAAATAAATCAACAGCAGGCTGTCACAACCTGCGCCTGTTCAAATCAACGTGTCAACCTCATTATAAAAGTATAACTTAATACCTACGCTTTAAGATTGAATTAGTAATTTAACTTCTAAATGGATTCAGTAATTCAACTTTATCTTTCAGTTACTGTAATTGCTCTTAACCTATAAAGTTCTAAGAATACTTAAGTTAAATATTCAAGAGTTGAAACAATGAGCTTTTAGCTTACTTTACTGTTTTATTAACGTCTGATAGACGCTGTAATTATTAACCCCTTATTAATTTCCCCCCTTAACTGTTATAACTATTATTACTGTAACAGCGCTGGTATGTATTTCTTATAGGTATACAATCATCATTTAACATTATTATGTTGTATATTTCATATCGATATTTTGCTTCAAGTATGTTAGTATGACAGCTAACAGGATATTAACATTTGCAATGTGTGATCAGTTTTCCCCGAATATCTACAGGACGGAGTTTTTCAAAAGAGGACCACTTTCAATCGGCTGCCGGTGTACTTACTTGCCTGCCAGTAAAATGAAAAAAAAAATTGGGAGTCCTGGGACATCCTTCCGAGGGCTTAAGCGGGGCTCCAAACCATAGGCTGTTTGGCGTTACGTGGGGTTTTTTAGTCGGTAGGAGTTCGGCATAGCATCCGCGAAGGATTTTTCCTCACGTTAAAAAAAAGTGGTATGAAAATGACTTAAAAGTATCTCTTTTCGAAACGAGTTCTTCAAGCGAAGTGCGAAGATTCACATCGTGGCGCGACTATTTCAAGGGCACTGTCAAAAGTCGTATACGTATAGGTATTCTATGTGAGTCCCTCATGGACTTCCATCAGGTGGGTGGCGTCCATTTATTGAGTCAAATATAAAACAGAAAATCTCAACTGCAACACTTAATAATTAGTGTGCTCGTTCGCTTTATAGCGAGATCGCAAAGCGTCTAGTTGACTCTTCTCGTGACCATAGGGCTGGCCTCTTTCTCGCTCAGAGAATCAGTTCCGCAATTCAACGTGGGAATGCGGCCAGCCTTGGTAACTTTACCGGTTGATATCGATGGAGAGGAATTTTTTGACACCTGAACGAGGTATCCAGTCTGACCACTTCCCCTCCTACCTTTTTTTTGTTTCTTTTTCCTGTAGAAAAATCTGTAAAATATAAGTAATTTTAATTTCTCAATTTGAAAATATTCATGAAAATTAATATATCTAATAGTAAGTACTTGTAACACATTTTTTGACGTCAATGAATTTTCAATGCTTACTGAGATGAGGTGACATTCGTAATAATCAGTGACTTCGTACCGTTGAACATAGTGGCGTGGTTAACCAGAAATACGAATAAGTATATCATTGAAATGTGAATATCTTAATTATATATTTTACTGTTTTATTTTTGCTTTAGTGGTATGGCAAACACGCATAATTATGAGGCTGTCAAATTGAAAACGACCAAAAAATTGTTGCCGGCACGCTATAAAAACTTCGAGAAATCTTAATTTCCTCCTTTGAGAACACTCAATTTATGCCCTATCTATACTGTCTCCAGTATGGGGAATAACGTGACTACAAGCTCTTTTCTCAATCTGAGCGAAGGTCTGCGTAATGAAGTATTATTGAATGGTACTATTTTTAAATACGTCATCATAAAGTAAGTATCCACCACTTTAATCAACACAGAGACATCAAAATAATGGCAAATTCTGAATTTCAGACGATTAACTGCCACCACTGGGTTTTTGCCTTCAAGTATCAAACAATCCATTTTTTTGGATAATCAAAAACATTTTAAATAAAGTTAAAACCTTACAACAGGTTGCCAGATGGAAGAGTACAAGACTTTATTTCAAGGCAGCTATCTCTACACAATAGGTACTATTGTTAAAGTGTTCCCCTAGAGGTAAGATTCGATTAGATTTGAGAAAATCAGTATTGTGTCTAGAGAGAATACAGGGAAACTGATCCAGGAACTAGCAAATAGTCGATATTTGTATAAACTTTACTAGTTAATTCGTAAAGTTAGGAAAGGTATAAATAAATTACACACAACGTCATCTAGCCCAAATTAAGCTAATATAAACTTGTGCTGTGGGATGTAGACTACTGATATACATACATACTTATATATTTATAAACACATAGGTACATATTATACAAAGAAAACACCCAAACTTTGTGTGATCCATTATGTTTGTCTCAAGAGTCTGGGTGTTTCTATGCTATTTATTGAAAAAAAAAATTGCCCCATAAAATATTAGTAATATACACTTTAATTTACACTTAACACTTAAAACCACCAAGGTTTGCATGTAATGTAATGTAATACAATCCATTGTTTTCTGTACTTATGTATGTATTAAGACAATTTTGAAAAGCAGCTAGTACGCTAACCCAAGACGTATATAAGGTGGAAAAATTGGTCAGTTCCGGGTATGGGTTTCGGTGGCCGTGTGGTTAAGGCATCCTGCAGGTTTGCGAGAAGACGTAGGTTCGAATCCTGCTCATAACCAATTATTTATTTTTTCCATATTCAAAACTTATGATTAGGTATGTATGCTTATCAGTTGTCTAGACTCTATAACACAAGCTTATAATAAATTAACTTAGAAGGGAAAAAATCAAAAGAATTCAAGGATTTTCTAAACAAATTCACAATAGCAGTCGGATTATAAGTAGAGCTTACAATAATTTCTACTAAACAAGTTTTAACCCTCGCGGGAGCCCGCTGTAAAACCGGATAACATAAAATCCTGCACTGTTTTCCGGTCGAACTAGTTCGTATTATCCTGTGGAACATAACCGGGTTTCCACCGAAGCGTGACTAGCGTACCGGATTGGATGTTAACCCGATTTCATTCAAAATAGTATAATAAGCACTGTAAGTAGTATTTTTTGACATCTTACCGTGTGGCGGGACAAAATGTCGCCACCCCAATACATCCCGAGGGTGTCGTAAGAGGCGACTAAGGGAACTCTTTCTCAAATAGATTCGTTGCGTAGAGAAGGAAAACTTAAAATTAACCCGGTTGTCAGTAAAATGACAATCGTTAAGCCAAGTTGAAGACCTTATGGGCGACTTGAAAAATTTCAACTGCGGTTTGCGGCGACCTGCGCCTATCATTTCAACACGGCAATGGGCTCACCACCTATTACGTGGGACATAAAACTATAAGGTGAAATGTGGGCGTATACTATGCCTCTGCCTACCCCTTCGGGGATAAAGGCGTGACTATATGTATGTATGTATGTTTTTGACATATCTTCGTACAAAGAGCCGCACCTTTTTTTTTTCGGACATGGTAGCGTAGGTGGTAGGTAGGGGCACACTAAACACTCATTCACTAGTTTCATTTTGTTCTAGGTGATAAACCCTATTGCCAAGATGGTGAGGCGCATAGCGGCAGATTATACCTCGTAAAGTAATTTCTCTTCTCACCTATACTATAATAATAGGGGTTAAAGTATGAAATTGCCGTTTTATTGCACTACGTTCTTTGAATTGACATGGAATCTTCGTGGTTTGAGGTTTTCGAATGAAACTTTTTTAACATAGTTTCTATGATGTTTTTCTTTTAAAAAATGTGAAACATTTGAATATCGACTTTCAATTGTTTTTGATATTCTACTTAGACAAGAAATATGGATACTGCGAAAATTCGAGTAATTTTTGAATACGAGTTCCGACGCGGAAGTAACGCGGCAGAAACAGCCCGCAATATCAATGTTGCGTTTGGAGAGGGGTCTACTAATGAACGCACCGTCCGATTTTGGTTTAAACGCTTTCGTGAAGGAAACCTCGACTTGAAGAACAAGCCACGAGGAAGACCGCCCACACAGGTGAATAACAATGAATTAAGAGAGATGTTGGAAGCCGATCCTAGTCAAACTACCCAGGAATTAGCGGCATGGTTTAACGTTACCTTACCCACAATATTGACTTATTTGCATCAAATCAATAAAATAAAAAAATACGAAAAATGGGTGCCTCACGATTTGACCGATCTGCAGAAAGAAACGCGTGTTGAAACTTGTGTTGCCTTGTTGAATCGGTACAGAAATGAAGGAATATTGGATCGAATTGTGACATGTGAGGTGATGAAAAGTGGATTCTTTATAATAACCGTAAAAGAAAAATGCAATGGCTGACCCCAGGTCAAACGCCACAACAGTGTCCTAAAGCGAAACTTACCAATAAAAAGTTAATGGTAACTGTTTGGTGGTCTCAGCATGGTGTTATTCACTATAGTTTTCTCCGATCTGGTCAAGCAATAACGGCAGATGTCTATTGGGCCGAACTCCGTACAATGTTGGTAAAACTAGCAGTAAAACAGCCTCGACTCATGAATCGATCTTCATCATTATTGCTCCATGACAACGCGAGACCTCATACGAGACACCATTTTAACCCTACAGGAACTGCGCTTAGAAACCATTCGTCATCCTCCGTATTCGCCAGACCTTGCTCCAACGGCCTACCATTTTTTTAGTGATTTGGAGAATTATCTACGTGACAAGAAGTTCTCTTCCCAGGAGGCATTACAAAATACTTTCACAGAGTTTGTGCAGTCTAGATCGTTAGAGTTCTATCGCAAAGGCATAAATGACCTTCCTATTAGATGGCAGCAATGTATAGATAATAATGGTAACTATTTTTAATAAATAAGTTTGTTAAAAATTAAAAAAGTAAACAATTTAGATTTTCGGTACTAATCGGCAATTTCATACTTTAACCCGTAATATTATAAAGAGCTACGCGGATAACAGTGGCTACGCGGGTGAAACCGCGTGGCGTCCGCTACGTCCAATAACATTAAGTTCACACATAGTGAACTATCGACGGTGGGAAAATTATCATTTACCCTCTTATGTGTAAGTTTCCTTTTAGGCTGATCGCACATTTGTCAGCACCGTACGCGCCGCACGCGCCGTACGCGCCGCATTTCCTGATAGCCTCGCACATACGCGCCGTACGCGCCGCACGCGCCGTACGCGCCGTAATCAAATCTTTGGTATTGCCAACTATAGCAGTTTCTTTTACCTCTGGTGTGAAACGGTACAGTGAGTGGTATTGTGACAGTGGGCTATGAGGGGAAGATCCCTTCGGAACAGAATGTACAAAACGCAAAATGAGGACCACAAGCAAAATGAACAAAACGCAGAATGTACATAAAGCAAAATGTACAAAATGTAAACAACTCGCAAAATGCAGACAACGCAGATTGTGCACGTTATGGCTTGTCTTTATAATAATAGGTCAAGATCGGCAAAACAAATGAAGATCGGCGAAACAAATGAAGATCGACAGTACAAATGACGGTCGGATAAACTAATGACGATCGAAAAAACAAATGCAAATCACTAAAACAAAATACTATAAGCAAGTTGATAATGTCAAAAATTACTTCCAGCCATATTTTGTAATCTAAATGCGATTGTCATTCAAAAAAATAGATGCAAGCAAATCTCGACCTTAATGACTTTTCTCTAAAAATGTGCTTCTAGGCGTTTATAGACATCACTGATCACGAATATATAAAAAATAAATAGATAATATGCATGCTCATAAGGTTGAAATTTGCTTGAACCCTATTTTTGTAATCTAGATGCTATAACCATTCATAAAAATAGGTGCAAGCAATTCTCGACCTTAAACATGAATAATATTTATTTAATTTTTACATATCCGTGATCAGTGATGTCTATAAACGCTTAAAAGCACATTTTTAGAGAAGTGTCATTAAGGTCGAGATTTGCTTGCACCTATTTTTTTGAATGGCAATCACATCTAGATTACAAAATATGGCTGCAAGTATTTTTTTAATCTTATCTTATCAAGCTGCAAGTCTTTTGGTTCATTGATCTGCATATGTTTCTTCGACCGTCATTTGTTTTGCCGATCGTAATTTGTTTATCCGACCGTCATTTGTTTTGCCGATCGTCATTTGTTTATCCGGCCGTCATTTGTTTTGTCGGTTTTCATTTATTTAATCGAGCGTCATTTGTTTTATCGATCTTCATTTGCAAATAAAAATAGAATATTAAAGGATTTCAACATTGCTAATAAATGGGTGAATGTTATTGTGATTGTAATCGCTCACTATAAAAATCCGTGTGCATGTATTATGTATTGTCAGGTTTCAACATTATTTCCGTTAGATACGGGCAAATACGTATATATGGCAACACAGAGCATGCATGCGGCTACACCGAGCATCAGCACGCGCCGTACGCGCCGCATTATGACGTCATCAGAATGTTATTCGGATGCCTACCGCATTTTACGAAATGCGACGCGTACGGTGCGGGTGTAATGTGCGCGGTTCCATACAATTTCATACAACGAATTCTAAAATGCGGCGCGTACGGCGCGTGCGGCGCGTACGGTGCTGACAAATGTGCGAGCAGCCTAAAATAGACTTTTAGAGTCTCTAGTTTACAATAAGAAAATCGACTGATGGAAATTTCAGACCTGTAAACCAGTGATGTTAGAAAACTCGGCTCGTGTAAATTCGGCGCCAGACAAAAGCTTTATCCCGTGGGGATAACTAACTTGTTATTCCTAGTCTTGTAGTAGATTATGTCACCCTCCAGACACAAAAATATATCCATACAATTGTATAATAAGTTGTTTGCCTACATCGTAAGGAATTACAATGTAAACAAAACACTACAAAACAAAATTCCTAATTTCTAGAATTAGGGAGTTTAAAATTTTACGCTCTCGTGGGTGCCATTTCGATGTCAAGTCATTAGGTCAATATAAAACTACACAATGTATGTGTATCTATACATATGTAAGTGGATCTTAAAAGATAAACACACAGAATCTACCAAATACAAGTGATGTCCTACAAGTCTGGAAAAGTCAGACGAGCGAAGGAAACAATATTAGATATCTAATAAATTACTTCGCGAAAGTATTTCAAACATTATGATCTGTAGCGAGTTCTATTTTATTTCATTAACGTACATCTAAGAGCGGTAATGAAGAAAGTTAGCAAGAACGTGGTTGGGATTACAAGAACTTCGATTGTACTTACGACCTTTTAAGGCCTCAAACTGGAAGACGGCGATGAGCAGGGCGACAGCGACAAAGCGGGGCAGGCGCAGCGAGATATGCGCGAAGTGGATATCAGCGATGAGATCGCTCTTGTCGCGGTGACGAGTGTGGAACGAGTGATGACGAGTGTGGCAGGAGTCCGATTTAGAACCCACCTAAAAATGCGCTGTAAATATTTTTGAAGAAGCCAACTTCTCGCTGCTCGTCGCGGTCACTCCATTGTCATCCAGTTCACTTCAATAAGAATCCATGCGTTTAGTCGCGACGCGCTCTCGCCGCTGTTGCTATCGCTCCGCTCTTCGCTACATCCAGTTAGAGGCTTTAAGGGGCAACACTCTGTGTAATGAGCGTTGTAAGTTACTGTTGGATTGTTGTTGTTTTAATGTAATGCTCATATAACTTTATCTATAAGATATTATGCCTATGTGCTTGACTTATTGAATCTTCACTTTCAATATGTTACATGTACTTACTTGTATAAGAATTGGGAATTCTTGAAGAAAATAATCAGTACGAGAGACGAGCATAATTCTTGCTATAATAATATGATGACTCAGTTAGGAGGCCAGTAGTGGCCAAGTTTTAAAGATATTCATTGAATGAACTTTATTAGGAAATCCGACTCTATTGTCCGGTCTTTACTTTGATGCTGATTTTTACTTCCACAATTCTGTTGAAAATGTTATCGTGCTCAAACTCATCAATAAAATGGCTTAGTCCACATAGTTTTACAATAACAAAATGTACCCTGCTTCAAAAACAAATACAGATTTAAAGTAAAAGAAAGAAAAATAGTAAGTATAAAACTGAATCCATGAGAGAGCAGTCCAGTCTCATCGAATGAACTGACGGATATTGACCGACTCAGCGTCGTGGTGGACGGAAATTGGTCATTAGCTGCACATTCAAGTGGACATACCCTTATTTGACGATCTTTAGAAACTACTTTTTAAAGCTAGGATATAATTTTCCTGTATTTAGTACCTACGTAATATTTATCACGATAATATTATAGCGTAATTATTTTAAGGCTGAGGCCGCATTTGCGGTTTACCGCGGCGGTTTCTAACCTAAAAATGTCAAACCTTGACTTGATTTCATTAATTTTGACAGTTTGATGACATTTTGAGGTTGGAAACCGCCGAGGTAAACCGCAAGTGCACTTGCTGAACTGTAACGATCTTTCTATAAGATAGCTTTAGACAGAACGTTGAAAGCCTATGTTTATGCAAGCGCCAGTGCCAAGCATCTTGTCTACAGTCGGTTGCGAGGTGAGTTCCGTTTGGGACGAGTTTCATTTACGATCGTTCACCTGCTTCGGAAAGCACTGTAATTCGTTGGTCTCGAGTCAGATTTTCGAAAATTCAATTTCATTTACTTCGTCATAGTACCTTGAAAGTTTTCCACGTTAAATAACCACAGCCGGTCTCAGTCCAATTTAACACGTGTGTAACAACGCTGCTGCATTAGTCAGCAGGTGGGCAGTTTCAGTAATCCATTCAGATAGGATTTTCGAATACTTCGTTTGAAGCCAGTCGCGTATGATGCTCCAGGGCTGATAATCCTATCACGATTTTCCATTCGCCTAGATAAACAATACCGTTCCAAACTCCCAAATACACATTCCTTTTAACACTACCATAACACAATGAGGTTCTATTACGGCATCATGAAAGATTTACCAACTTTCACGATCAACGCTAAGTTGCACCGATGTGTGCGTGACTCACAATAGCAACTTCTTCGCGTTCAAATCGGATTATTCACTGAATGACTGAGAGATTACTGATAATGCTGAATTCATAGTTAATCAACTGGATTTTCTGCGGTGCTGTATTTTATGATAAAAATGTTCATACCCATTTTTCTCGACGTTTACCTATACAGGCCCTGAGTTAATTTCATCATTTTTAGGGTTCTATACCCAAAGGGTAAAAACAGGACCCTTACTTAGACTTTGTTGGTTTTCTCCTACCAAAAATCTCGTAGATTCCCCGTGACACCTCCAAGTGGTGTCATAAGGAATCATCTTTTCCTGCCTGCAAAATTATTTACTGCACATCACGAGTAGTCAATAGTGTTACAGGAATTATTCTAATTCCTTAAGGTACACATGAGGTGTCACGGGAATAAAGACGATTTCCCATGACACCATCGAGGTTGTCAAGATAGGGAAGAGGTAATTTCCCATAACTTGGGGGTGTCACGGGGAATAAATGAAAGAGGTTTCAATTCATAATAACAGCTACAAGGTTGTCCACAGGTATTCTTCCGAGGGTTTATCCAGGCTCCCAACTGTAGGTTGTTAGGTAGGTAGGATACGTGTGGTTTTTATTCAGTAGGTTTTCGGCAAAGCATACTTGTAGGATTTTCCTAATGTTTAAAAAAAACAGCTACAAGAAATCCTTTTGCTTCCATTTTCCACTAAAATTCATTTCTCGGTGGCTAGTCGCTGCATAACAGATTACCCAGAACTAATATTGCTCAGCCAAATACAGGCTTTTAAAGAATTTGGACTTGAATTTTTCATATTCACTTTGGCTGTATTCCAAACTATGTTGTAAAATGTACTTAAATCTATATTCACTTGAAAATAGTTTGTACTTTATTCTCAAAAGGACAAAGTTGATTTACGCTTAAATTTATTTGTTTGAAAAAAATCATTTGGTAGCGGTGCAGAGTAAATATACCAGAGATGATTTCCAATTAACGTTCTAAGAAATACCTTACTTCGTTAAAATTATAAGAATATTTATAGGGGTAGTTACTATACTTTCTATTTTAAAGATGTGGTCTTTAAAACCCTAACCCAGTTAATAGGTAATAAACCTAAATCATTATAGACAATTCCCATCTTTATACTAAATACATTCACAGACGTTTAGTAAATCCGTCACGGAAAACAGTTACGAAACTCTGATTTTCTAATCTACCGAAGGGCTAGTACTACTGTTCTTAAGCATTACAACTGTTAAAAACGTTTTTCTTATTATAGCGTTTCATCCCGTAGGATTCACAACCTGAGCCTAAATCCTGCTATTCTAAATTAAATTATGCTATTGCAATTCCACGCTACTCTAAAAGAGGGAATTATTTTGATAAATGTCGAGTATTTCTAAAATAAATGCAAATATTTTGGTGAATTCATGTAGTAAATGGCACTTTTTAGTTACAGGGGAATGACTATGGTCAAATAAAATTGAAGTCAAGTTCAAGCACTGTCTAAAATAAAGACAAAATAAAGTTACAATAAAGTCAAAATAAAGACCAAAATAAAACGAACCTCTATCAACATCAACTATCAAGTTAAACTTTGCACTTTACACATTAGTAACACTCGAGAACTTTCCTCTAACTAAAACAGACAGATTTACTTATTACAGCAGCGTTAGATAATGTTAATTACAAAACAACTTGAATTAACTCATTTAGTTTGATAGGTATATATTGGTATTAAAATTTGATTAACTTTTATACGTAATATCTAATAGGCACTGGTAAGATAACTTCATGAGAAACTAGCTGATAAATTGAATTCGAATTCCGAATCCGAAAAAATATTGGTGTGATCTGCAAATGATTGCTTGGAGAGTGTGTGTTTTTTTACAATAATTTATATCTAGTAGTGTCGAATATTTCCATTTTGTCTCTCTATTGGCCAACAAATCAATATTATCCACAAAGCGTAAAGTCGTAAAAGCAGAAGGGCGTCAAGTTCATTTTTATCGAAGAATCAAAATAATGAGCTCTTAGCCCACTCATTTATAATACAGAAACAAACAAGCATACGTATCACCTGATCAAACGTGATTCCATGGCCTATGGATGTTTGCAACGCCAGAAGATTTTCATTCGCAATGCCTGAGATGGTTAACCATCTAAGGCATTGACAATGTAAATATCGGCACATCATAATGAGGCCTACAAGGCCTAAAACCTTTTTTCTTTATTTATCGTAAGGGAAAATCCTTCATGTATGCTATGCCGGACTACTACCGACTATAAAACAGTACAAGTGAAGTTTTTCAATATGACTAAAAAACCTCACGTAACGCCCCTCAGTCTACGGTTGGAAGCCCCGGGTAAGCCCTCGGAAGGATGTCCCAGGACTCCCAACAGATATACGGCTACCACTGCGACCTCGCCTAGGGGGTGGTGCGGGTACTGTCCCGCGTCTTTGTGGGGTTTTCGGGTGCGAGCGTAAATCCCTCACGTCACGCTGTCGTCTAGGGCCTGCTTCTGTAAGGACGGTGAGCAGCCCCCTCACCGTCCTCAGTCCCCCGGTCATGGAGACTGATAGTCTTGGGCGATCCTACAAGGCACAAAGTAACTAAACTATTACCGTACTACTGACTCGATTCTAGCGGCTTAGTGTACTTTCCAAAGCACAGGCACGCTATACACCTAGTGTCTTAAAAGTAAATGCCTCATACTGTCACCCATGGACTGACCGTAGATCGTTTACAGAACACTGAACAATGAAGGCGAATGGTTCACAATCTCGTCGCGACCATATCGCCGTATGTACACGTTTATATACTCGTTGTAGAGGAGACGCCAAAGAACGATCTTTACTGACCCTTCCCCTCTGAAATCCACATCAAACAAAAAAATGTGATAAAAATTTACAGTCTTCGATATCATTTATATTCTTGATTGATGGCACCACTTGGACTTAATTCCACTATTTTTATATTTATTACACATAACCTGACCAGTTTCGATTTACAGCATTGTCAAAGTTAATTCAACTGTTGATACACTTACGTTTCTAAACAAATTCATTGTGTTTAGAAAAACGTAAGTATATAAAGTAAGTAGAATAAAAAATAACGTAAGTAGAATAAAGTACAAGTGGTCAAGCAAGAAGTGCAAAATGTGTTACAGCCTTCGACTATGTTGATAACCGTTAAAATAAATTTTATTAATGAAACAGTTAACTTTATAGCATAGATAGAGAATATGCCTTGGTAGTGTAGACTAGGCATTATTTTTGATCATGTCCATCTGGTAAGGATGCTCGTCAGCGTCTCTTAGACTAATAAAGAGTATAGAAATACGTGGCACGACGAAAATATCACCGCGATTCTCTCTCGCTCGTGGATAAAACCCCTAAAAGCATTTCAGAGAAAATAGCTTCAGTTAGACGTTTCAATTAATAACCCCTCCCACCCTTAACTGATATTAGTATAGCCACGGTGCCGCGGTGATTAGGCGTTTGCAAGCGTTCCAGTATTTATGGGCAGCCATTAGCGTTGTACTCATTCCGTAGTGTTTGCAGTAGATACGGGGTTTTGTTCGCTAAGATTTGTACCATAATTAATGTGTCTGTATTTGTGTACTTTATTAGTTGGTGCATGTTCGTGTCAGATACAATCTCGTCAATATCCATAGGAACTCTCCTATGGATGTTGACGAGATTGTATGGGGAGGTAGAGGGGAATTTCACAGTCATACTTTGAAAGAAAAAGAAAGAAATTATTTTTTTATTCTACATGAAATAACCGTAAACTAACTTACTTAATATAAAACAATCTTAAAAATAATACAAAAAATAATAAAATAATGATAAAAAAAAGATTATAAAATAAAATTAAAAATACCTACAATTCAAAATTCACAAATTACCCTAATGTAGAACAATGGCCGTCTCTCAGCTTAATGCTGCCTGCATAATAATATTTGACAGTAATTCTATTGATTCAATGTAATAGTAACAAGCCAATTGGACAAAATTTGTAATCTCCAAAAAAAAAGAAAGAAAAAATGCTGATATCGGGCAGTTGTGCGGAGGAACATATTTAACCATTTCATAATAAAAACCAAAATTCCAACAGTCAACGCCCACTCACACATGGAAAAAATACTATAATTGTGGGCCTGAAAATATTGGGGAGGCTGCTCATCGTCCTTACAGAAGCAGGCCTGTTAGGAATCCTGGGTATACCGAGGGCTTACCCGGGGCTCCCAACCGTAGGTAGTAGGTAGGGAACGTGTGGTTTTAGTAGGTGAGAGTCCAGCACAGCATTACTGACGGATTTTCCTCAGGTTAAAAAAAAGTATTAGAATTGGTTCCATCAGTACGCTCACTGGTGAGAACAATTCTGCAATGTTCCAGTTTCTTTGTTCCACAGAGAAACAATATTTTACATCGCTCAGGTTTAAATCCGCTGATAATGCCGAAGATTTACTTACGCGGTTATCAAAAGACTTTGCTCAATAAAATGATCTATCTCACAGCCAAAAAGTACCCGCAACTCCATCAACACTTCCAGTTACTTGTTTACACAAAAACACTTGACAAGACCAAATAAATGAACAGTAACACACCATTAACTAAGTTAATGCGTCCACAAACACGACAATGACCCCAAATGATGAGGAAAAAACTGGATAAGTGCGAGCTGAACTCGCACGGAGGGTTCCGTACCAAATAACGGTATAAAAGTCTTCGACCAAGTTATAGTATAGACGGGCCCATCCATACATTAGTTTTGAAGACGTTAAAGTAAGCGCATGCGCTCACTCGGTTGTAGTCGGTGTTATTGTTTCGAAGGGGTTGTGCAAGATGCCTTCCTGTGCGTTCCCGAGGTGTAAAAACACTACCCCAAGTTCGAAAAAAGAATGTATGTGTGCATGTCGATGTCGTGTCGTCGCTGCAATATCTTTGTGTGTGAACTAGTCTCACTTTTTGAGCCCGTTGGCCCGTCTAAATTTGTTCATAGATAAAAGTCACATTAATTTGTAGTATGGCAGCCCCCTTTAATATTATATTTTTTTGCTTTTATCATTTGTTGTTATTGAGGCAACACAACCACATAATCTGTGAAAATTTCTACTTCCTAGCTATCACAATCCTTAAGAGCCGAGAGATGTCTGCTGAAAGACAAACAGACAGACGGAGAACGAAGAACAGGGTCGCGTAGTACCATTTGGCCACGGAACCCTAAAAATCCACTTCACGAGTGTTTCTTACAACCTACAAGCGGATTCCACCCACACGAGGATCTGAAATAAATGGCACATATCCATTAGAGCAAGACGGAATCTGTTAAATTAAGTCCTTGCACATTCCACAAGAAAAGACGATGTTTTTAAAAAATATGGAGCGTATTAATTATATTACTATAACCTAAATATATTCAGTCACTCGTTGACACCAAAGGGGTTGGCAGCGACATGTTAAACGGCCAAATTTCATCTATATCTACACTAATATTATTTAGAGGATTATAGCCAATTGTATTTTGTATCTGTCGCCGTATTTCTTATAGAAATTCTTTGAGCAGTCGAGACCATCCTCTTATCTAGCCTTATGTATAAAGCACGGAAAAGTTCGTCAGATTGGTATATTGATGATCGGAATGCCATATCCTTGCAGATGTATCAAATAAAAGGTCGATAGGAACGAAAATGTGTTTGTAAATGTTACATAGCGCAAACGAAATTCGCCAGCTTTATGCATTTTTCCATGTAGAACTTTAACTGTGCGAATTTTCGAGTTCCGTGCTGTTCACACAATTGTTTTAGAAAGGTGTATAAAGTTTTGGCTTCATTAAAAATTACTAGCTGCTCCCCACGGCTTCCACCGCGTAGAGGTCGTTATCGAGTAAAATCATGACCCTGCTTATGCGCAGTGCTCCCCACCGCCTTTAACTCTCCCTATACCAAATTTCATCTCCAGCTCCTTTAGGCGTGAAAGCGTAACAGACAGACAGACAGAGTTACTTTCGCATTTATAATATTAGTAGGGATAGAGAACAGAAACAATAACTGTAAAACGTTAAGATTATAAGAAGAAACTTACTCACACGAAAAATTTGTAGTGAAGAGTTCATAATACTTACACTACGCTACGCCAATTCTCGTAGCCTCGTTTCGTTGAATTGTTACAGCCGTTTGCGTAGGCATTCGTTTATTCATAGCTTCATTTTTGGGAGTAAGCGGAATTAAGCACGTTTTTACCTTAGAAAGTGCCAAAATAAATTGTTGTTTTTATTAGAACTTGGATGTATAATTTGTCTATGTATACCGTTATACACAGCAGGGTTTCATTTCGAATTTTACTTCTCTAAGCAATGTTTTGCGAAAGTGTTTCCTAAGTCGCCTATTACGACACCCTCGGGATGAATTGGAGTGGTGACCTGTTGGGTAGGACTTCGGATTGTCTTCCCACGATTTAAGGGGCGGGAGGGGAGGTTGTAGAAAGTTGCGGACGCCCCCCCTTTTTGAGTACTAATTATTTTAATATTCTAACCTAACTTTCGCATTGTCTTGTGTTGACATCGATATAAAGGTCGAAATTGTTACAATAATATTATAAAGCACTCGGCGGCCGCTGCCGCGGCACGCTCGCTTCGCTCGCTCGCCTTCGCGCGTCTATGGTCACAGTTCCAACCTAATCTAACCATAATTATGTGCATAGAGATAATCAACAATAGTTTGGCTAAAAGGCTGAAGCCAAAGACCGTAAAATATATATTACAAAAAAAAATTATAACTCTCAGAAAGTAACAGTGACAGCGCGTCGACGACGTTTTACGTTTAGTTTTACATAGCGGCAATAGTCGGTAAATTATTGTCAGAATACATTTAAGTAATAGCATTCATTTATATCAGCAAAATATACGTAAATTATAAAATATGCATAAAATTTTACTTTGTTACTAAATATAATTATTTATTTAATTATTAAATGAAGTAAAACATTGTTGTGCTTTAACCTTACGAAAAACGAAACGTATAGTGACGAGCCGAATGTCAAAAGCATTGAGAGAGTATGTATTCTGTGGTGAAAAGTGACAAATTACATATTAGTGAATTTTTATGATTTTCGTTATTTTTTTTCTCGTTAACCATTAATTTCCGCAAGTTAAAACTTCGTGTGGAGGCTTCTAATAATATTAGCTTTGTGTAAAAAAAAATATGAACCCCAAACTCGACGTCAGACAATCTAAAGTTAAGCCGGGGTGAATACTTATGTCATGGTAAAATTTTAAAAAATTAAATGATTATCTTTTACGATTCACAATAATCTCAACAGTTTACAATATTGCTAGATTACAATCTTACAATTTTTACAATCTTACGGTGACTTGCCTAATATATACCTCGACACAGTCATAATTTACACAAGATCGCTACATCCTCTCAATCCTCACGGGAGCTCTTCGTAATCCCGGATAAGATACATTTCTGCACTAACTTCCAGTCGAGTGGGCCCGGATTATCCTGTTAAAATATAACCGTGTATCTGCCGAACCGTGAAATGCATACTAGATTGTGAGTTAACGCGATTTGATTCACACACTATGTAGTTATGTACAAGTATGATTTTCTGTTTAGAAATTGTAGTTAATCAAGTTGGCAGTATATTCTTTACGTATGTGCAATAACAAAGCAATTGAAAACTGCAGAAGCCCTGAAATTAATTCAAGGGATCTCCGTTAAACTAATTAATGAAACTAATAATTTAAATATAGCCAAACATGAAGTAGAATTTGATAGGGACTCTTTTAAATACTCGATAAAAATATTTAATGACAGAAAGCATATTATGCTGGACCTAAATAACGATCAGATCTATAACTACTATAAAAGTAATTACGAGGTGACTAAATATGACAAATCATATAGTAAACCAAAGGAAAAGAAACTCACCTCAATTCAAAGTCCTCAATTCGTATTTAATTATGTATAATCCACCTAACTTAGAAGAAATTGAACACCTTGGATTGCCAAGAGCTTTAATAAGCTCTTTATTAAAACGAATATCCAAAGCAGTATTGATAGGATCTTACCAAATCTGGTTGGGCAGGGGAGGGAACATTGCTGACGGTGAAAGGTGAGCGTTTATGCGCACAGTAAGGTGGCCACACGTGAGAGCGCACATCCCACCATCGATACTTTCAAACTTTCACATAAATAATACTTTTCATTTTTCTAATAAATTTTCTTCATTATAATAAAGCAATTACTAAACTAAATACTAGGAAACAGTGCCAATATTATTCATAGGAGCACAAGATGCTCTATAAGCGCTGTATAACAAAGTTATCCTAGAGACCACAGATTATAGAACTAAAGACAGATGATGCTTTCCGAACAAAAAATTGAGGCCAAGAAACCAAATACTAAATCCAAAAGTGAGTATTACATGAACTCTCTAGCTAGAAGTATACACATACGTGAATAATGCCGTCATAATATAAAAGCATTATTCACGATTTTTTGTCGAGTGAAAACTCGTCATGGATGCTATATTGAATTCTTACCGACTAAAACCACACGTGCTCTTCTGCCTACGGTCGTGAGCCCCGGGTAAGCCCTCGCAAGGATGTCCCAGGAGCATTACTCCTCCTGGACATCCAGGAGCATTACTCACGACAAATAAAAAATCACTCGGAACGTGTGAACAATGTTTGGCACTGCCGCGTTACAATACTCACTTTGGGATTTAGTATTTGCTTTCTTGGCCTCACTTTCTTGTGCGGTATGCGTCATCTCCTTTAATTCTATAATCTGTGCCACAGACCTACAAAGCAGAATAATAGAATATGCAACACAAAAGCAATTGCGGCACATCAAAAGGACCAGAGATGTGTTTACGTGCTGTTACTACTGTGTGAGATTAGGTTTGGAATTGACAGGCGAGATTATTTGCATGTAAATGCATTCAGTGAATACTATCAAAGTAGTTAGTATTGTACAGGAAGGTGGTACGATGGGGGTGCCTTGAAGCTTGTGAGTCCTGAACACAAACAGCTTAATCACTTTACTACTATTGTTTGACAAGTTTTTGTGTTTATTTTGTCTGGACGACTCCGCCATACTACTTTAAGCAAGCCAGAAGGTTCTGAAAATTTTCAATCAGAATCACTGAATCGCCAAACATAGGCACTGTGTTTTTTTTTATATCACTAAGGCGGCAGACAAGCTTGCGAGCCCTCCTGATGGACTGTGGATACAGAATTGTTTGTATCGTATTACCCTTCTCCGATTCGACCTATGGCAGTTCCCTGCTGTAAACGTTTGTTACACCTTTCTTTTAACGAGAGGAAAATCCTAAATACACGTATCCTACCTAACAGCCTACGGTTGGGAGGGAGCCCCGGGTAAGCCCTCGGAAGAATATCCCTAGGACTCCCAGTCATACCTAATTATAGGTTTGTATATTCTGAATATTTGTACAGCAGTGATATAGATTTCAACCTTTAAGTAGACAAAAGTATTCATATATCTACACCTAGTATAAATAAATTAATACACATTCTATTGATGTAATGTGATACATAAATGTTTAAAGTATCAAGATAGTTCATTTTTAGGGTTTCGTAGCCAAATGGCAAAAACGGAACCCTTATAGATTCGTCATGTCTGTCTGTCTGTCTGTCTGTCTGTCTGTCCGTCTGTCTGTCCGTCCGTGTGTCACAGCCATTTTTCTCCGAAACTATAAGGCCTATGCTATTGAAACTTGGTAACTAGATGCATTCTGTAAACCGCATTAAGATTCTTATATAAAATTAGAAAAAAAGCAGTAAATTTTGGGGGTCCATACTCAGAACTGAAACTTAAATTTTTTTTTTTTCATCAAAACCATACGTGTGGGGTATTTATAGATAGGCCTTCAAAAATGCTATTGAGGTTTCTAACATCATTTTTTTTAAAGCGAATAGTTTGCGCAAGAGACACTTCCAAAGTGGAAAAATGTGTCCCCCCCCCCCCCCCCCTCTAACTTCTAAACTAAGAGAATGATAAATCTAAAAAGAATATATGAAGTACATTGCCATAAAAACTACCAACGAAAATTGGTTTGAACGAGATAGAGCTGGTAGTTTTTTTTTAATTCGTCATAAACCGCAATTTTCGGTTAGAAAAATCACTACCACTGCGAACGTGTTAAAACATCAATCAAAGTTACAACGAACTATGAGAACTTTTATGTTATGTTACTTGCTGCTACGAAACCCTTCATGGGCGAGTCCAACTCGCACTTGGCCGGTTTATATTAGCTTAGCACTGTACAATCACATATTTATTTCTTGCCATGAGATTCTGGTTCACCGAAACACTCTTGGAGATTGCAAAACGTATCGTACTCCCACACGTCCACACAAAAGATCGTAAGCCCATCCCAATTTCTTGCAATCCCAACCACGTTCTCGGTAACTTTCTTCATTAATGTTCTTAGAAATGTGTTAATGAAATAAAATCGCAACTCCGACATCTCATATCTTTGATATAAAAGATGTAATTCATTATACTTTATCTTGTGCGGTTTTCTTTGGTAATAATACTTGTACACTCAGCCAAGATAGTGGTGTACCAGGTTTAATAAAAGTTTCTTTGAGATCTAATTATATTCCTAATGTTTACTTTTCTAGTGAAGGTGAGCTCTTGTAAGCTTTGATAATTCAGTTAACACGTGGTATAAAATAAATATAGTTCATGATCAAGAGAGCGATGGTTATTGCCATATTTTTACACAAGGGGAAAAAGACTAGATTTAAGCCCTTGGGGTTATACTTCTTAGTATCCCACGAATGTATAGAATTGCACCTATATTCATTCGATTTATGATGAAAACTGCCCAAACCTTAACATAATTTTAAAAATCAATAATATGACTCAATCACTTTTTTTTTAATGTTGGGTAGGTTTTGTCATAGATCAAAATAATACAGGTGCAATTCTATACATTTGTGTAGTATAACTTCCTAAAAGTGCCGGTAGATGGTGCCTACGTCGCCCCAAGGGCCAAGACATACCTATACATATAAGGTGGAAAAATTGGTCGGTTCCTGTTCCGGCGCAGGTTCGAATCCTGCTCGAACCTATTCGTTTTTCCATATTTACAAATTTATGATTGAGTTAGTAACACACACACACTATTACTTTTCAAAAATTAAAAATAAAATGTAGAAAAATAAATAGTTTTAAAACACAATAGTAAAGTATTCTCTGAATGAGCAGAAGGATATTGGCCGTCCTAGAATCGTGGTGGACGGAAATTGATCGTTAGCTGCATTCGTGTAGACAGGGCCTTATTTTATGATACTTCAGAAAATTTCTTTCGAAAATACCTGAAAAAAGATCGGAGATTACTCATGTGAAAGCAGGTTTGATTTTGACACCTAATGAGGGTCCAGAATTCTCGAAAGTTTCCAATATTTTACTAAGTAATTTTTGCATTGTATATAATTCAAGGGACATGATTTATGTACAGCTTGAGGGGATTGTAGATTGAATTTTAATGTGATTTTAATTTCAACACGATTAGATGCCTCCTCGACACGTTCACGAGATAAAGGGTCTTGACAAACGAACGGTCAGTCAACAAAATAATCTTATGCTGCATTTTGTAAGGTATGATACGATAAAAATAACGAAAAATAAATCATAGAAGTTAATGGCTTTTTCTATCAGTGAGCAAGTCCATTTTTGAGTTTACAAAACTTTTGTGTAGGTATTGTAGCTAATGCCAAGTTTCGTAATGAACGCCTTCACTGCGAAAATTATCTGAAAATTGTTATGAATTTTAAATTTATTATTATCTATTCAGTAAGCTAGAAACCTTTAACCAAGCATTGCTCACTGAACCGCTATCAATAAATTGGAAGTATTTTATAATTATTTCAAAAAATACGGTAAAGGTGCCATCAGACGGACTGCATCGCAGCGACTGCATGCAGTTGCTATATTCAACTGCATGCAGTTGTCTGCAGTCGAATCTGACTTCACGCAGTTGAAGCCAAGCATATAGGCCAAAAGCTATAGTGTAAGGTTTGACGCCAAAATGGAAGCACAGACGCTTCTCTTAATATTATTACGGCGCGACCGTCGCCGGCAGCGATGTAATCGAATTAAAAAACTGCAGAGTGCAGCGCGGATGTGGATTGATTCTATGCTATTATTTTGCCATACGGAAGGTGATTTTTAGGGTTCCGTAGCCAAATGCCAAAAACGGAACCCTTATAGTTTCCTCATGTCTGTCAGTCTATCTGTCCGTCAGTATGTCACAGGCACTTTTCTCCGAAACTATAAGGCCTATGCTATTAAAACTAGGTAAGTAGATGTATTCTGTAAACCGAATTAAGATTTTCATATAAAACTAGAAAAAAAAAGCAGTAAATTTTGTGGTCGCCATACTCAGCACTGAAACTCAGCAATTATTTTTCATCAAACTTATACGTGTGGGTATCTATAGATAGGTCTTCAAAAATGCTATTGAGGTTCCTACTATAATTTTTTTTTAAAGTAAATAGTTTGCGCAAGAGACACTTCCAAAGTGGAATATTTGTGTCCCCCCTCTAACTTCTATACTAAGTAATGAGGAAATCCATGTGAAATCCATGTTTTAAACCGTACTGACGACGCAACCAACACGCGCGTTCAGCTCCTTGACTAACTGTATGCGTTAGGGTGCCATCAGATGGACTGCATCGCACCGACTGCATGCAGTTGCTATATTCAACTGCATACAGTTGTTTGCAGTCGAATCTGACTTCACGCAGTTGAAGCCAAGCATGTAGGCCAAGAGCTTTAGTGTAAGGTTTGACGTCGAAATGGAAGCACAGACGCTTCTCTTATATACATATTATTACGGCGCCGCCGTCGCCGGCAGCGATGTAATCGAATTAAAAAACTGCAGAGTGCAGCGCGGATGTGGATTGATTCTATGCTATTATTTTGCCATACGGAAGGTGATTTTTAGGGTTCCGTAGACAAATGCCGAAAACGGAACCCTTATAGTTTCCTCATGTCTGTCAGTCTATCTGTCCGTCAGTATGTCACAGGCACTTTTCTCCGAATCTATAAGGCCTATGCTATTAAAACTAGGTAAGTAGATGTATTCTGTGAACCGAATTAAGATTTTCATATAAAACTAGAAAAAAAAAAGCAGTAAATTTTGGGGTCCCCATACTCAGAACTGAAACTCAGAAATTATTTTTTCATCAAACTTATACGTGTAGGTATCTATAGATGGGTCTTCAAAAATGCTATTGAGGTTCCTAAAATATTTTTTTTTTAAAGTAAATAGTTTGAGCAAGAGACACTTCCAAAGTGGAATATTTGTGTCCCCCCTCTAACTTCTATACTAAGTAATGAGGAAATCCATGTGAAATCCATGTTTTAATTAAACCGTACTGACGACGCGACGCAACCAACACGCGCGTTCGGCTCCTTGACTAACTGCACACTAACTGTACGCGTTAGCGGTGGACAGCATGCGGCGACACTACACGACTGTAGCGAACTGCGCGAAGTTGACGGTACGACTGTATGCAGTTGATATTGACTTCACACGACTGCAGCCGACTGCGTGCAGTTGATATCGTAACTGTATGAAGTCGAACATAAAACTGCATACAGTTAAATATATCGACCGCGCGCAGTCGCTGCGATGCAGTCCGTGTGATTGCAGCCTAATACCTACAGTATTTCGATCAATTCTTAAAATGGCACCTAGTTTTTTGGGGTTCCGTACCCAAAGGGTAAAAACGGGACCCTATTAATGAGGCTTCGCGGTCCGTCTGTCTGTCAACGGCAGACTGTATCTCAGGAATCGTGTTATCTAGAGAACTTAAATTTTCACAGATTTATATTGCCGCTATTGCAACAAATACTAAATTAAAGAGACGCTCTCAAACAACAAACGTCATTTATTTACGTGAGTAATATTGTGATGTTCATTTTAAGAATACTAAAGGGTTTGTTTCTCGGCAGATGCCTTTTGTGTATTTCAGTTGCAGCTGTACTAGTACATCGGACATACCTATAATCGCAGAACATACACGAATGCCGGGATAAAAAAGGTTGGCAATCGCAGAGTACTCGAGAGAAAGATGGCCCTAGATATTCAGTCCTGACTTCAGCAAAATCAGGGCTGAATCTCTAGGGGCATCCTTCACTGGAGAACCTGGATCTTCGTCATGCATACTCGTACAAACGAAAAGAAGACACTATGGGGGTTTCGTTTGATCAAGAGGCGGGACCGTATGTAGACTTTGTCGACTACATTCAGTGATAATTGTAATTGGTAAAGTTAAGGGTATATTTTCATGAATTTATAGACAGTGAAATAGGTCCTTGGTCTTCATTACATTATATTAAGTAACTATAAATTATTGGCTTTCATTACGAAAGTATACCTACAAAGTGATATCCATAAAGACGCGCCCCACTCTTTACTCGAATCGGTTACAGTGCAAATGTGAAATGTGCCACATGATTTTTTTTTTCTATTTTAAATACTGCTAATTGAGCATGCAACGATCAAAATAGCGTGAGTTGAAAGCATAAAAAAGTGTATGATTGCACACTTGTAAAGAGAGCACAAACAGTAAGGCGTGTCTTCATAAAGACGTCACACGGTTTCACCCTCGTAGTTCCCGTTCCCGTGGGAATACGGGAATAAAATATAGCCTATGTTCAACGGGGATAGCGTAGCTTCCCAACAGTGAAATAAATTATCAAATCAGTTTAGTAGTTTCGGAGCCTATTCGATGCAAACAAACAATCAAATCTTTCCTCTTTATAATATTAGAATAGACTTTGCAAGATATATTACTAAACAAAGCTTTGACACTCAGGCAGTATGATAATATCATACCCACAGTCGCGACTATGTAAATCTAGCCTCAGTGTACTCAACACACAGCCTCCAGACATCACGAGATTATTGAACACCTTATCCTATCAAAGGACATCGCGAGACCATACTGATATTCTAAGAAATGAAATTTTGTAAGATGCCCTGCGTCCGCCTTTGGGGTTTCAAAAGAGATCATTGGAAAACAGACTCAATACATTTTACTCCTTAAACCAACCTACCTTAGTTCACGCATATTTTCAACAAAAAAATAGACATATTTTCTTTCAAGGAGGGTTATTACGTATTTTTTTTCCTTAGCGGTACTTTTTTTTTTGTTTACTTGAGAGAAAATCCTCATGGATGATAATATGCCGGACTCCTACCGACTAAAAAACCTCACGTAACGCCCAACAGCCTGTGGTTGTGAGCCCCGGGTAAGCCCTCGGAAGGATGTCCCAGGACTCCCAACAGACCTACGGCCGCCACTGCAGCCTCGCCCAGGGGGTGGTTCGGGTGCTATCCCGTGTCTTTGGGGGGTTTCGGGTGTGATCCCGCTTCTAAGGGGGGGAGGCGTGCGTGAGTTTCTCACGTCACGCAGCGCCGCCGTTTTAGGCCTGCTTCTGTAAGAACGGTAAGCGACCCTCTCACCGTCCTCTTCCTTAGCGGTACTAAAACTAACATTCATTCATCTCTGCAACATACGTATAACCAACGTTAGGTATGTAACAGTTCTCACATGTTTTAATCTAAACCAAATATAAAAGGTCAACACAAATTAGATAAAGTGAATTCCAAATTCGCCCGAACGCATTCATGTTGTCACAAATAGTATTCGCCGCCATTCCGAAACTCGAGGTGTGTGAGGCTACTTTTAATTTCATTCCGTGAAACCTTCCGAATGAATAATTCAATGTTGAATGTACACCCATTTTGGTATAAAGCCAATGGAATTGGGACAGTGTACGGGTGTATATACGAACCAATCATTTTATTCGATCTCTTTTACCAAATATTTGAACTGAATTCAAAGAAAAGCCACGCTTTTAATGTTGCAATATCTTATTTGGTTTTTTGTACCTTTGAAGTAGAAAAATAAGGTCTACGATTTTCTGGCTCCACCTCTCTTTGAATTGATTTAATTTTTGGTTAGGGTCCAAGCTTTTTCATTTTAAGCCGCGTCCAGACATTGCGAAGCATGTTCGTCACACATGCCTCAGGATGTGTGGACTCGTGTGCCCTCTGAGAATATTCGCCCTAAACTATTGTCGCAAACGCTGCCTCTAACCTCTGTACGAACCGTGCATGCGCTAAGTGTGGAGGGATAGTTGGAGGTTGTTTTAACTTGAGCATGTGTCGATCGGAACTCATCTAATACTATTTTAATATTATAAAGAGGAAAGATTTGATTGTTTGTTTGCATCGAATAGGTTCCGAAACTACTGAACCGATTTGGAAAATTCTTTCACTGTTGGGAAGCTATGCTACCCCTGGTGAACATAGCCTATATTTTATTCCCATATTCCCACGGGAACGGAAGCTACGCAGGTGAAAGCGCGTGGCGTCCGCTAGTCTATACTAATATTATAAAGAGGTAACGTTTGTAAGGTTTTGAGTTTACGAGGTTTTTTGTCCCATACAGTATACACTTTTATTCATTAGGGTTGTTCTCGAGGGTTTCATACAAATTTTGTGTCTGAGCCGGGCACTCCGCATATTTTTATACATATGTAGATTTCTTTTTACAAATACAGCCATTTCATAGATATATAGACTTGGCAATGTGAGAATTTTTAAATCTTTGAAGCTGTACTTACAGGTATCCGTTGGTTTTAGTCTACATATCGCCCGTATGCATCTTTTTTGTGCTTTGAACACCGACTCCCACTCTGTGGAATTACCCCAAAATATTATTGCGTATCTTAAGGAAGACACAACGTATGCCTGGTATGCAGTTATTACAGTTGGAACATGAGCAACTTTTGCCAGCGAATAAAGCATATATGAGTATTTATTTACTTTATTGCACAGATCCTCCACATGTAACTTCCAATTTAAGTTGCAATCTATATTCACGCCCAGAAATTTTGTACAATTAACATGGTTAATTTTTGTTCCCTGATAGGCAATATCTATTGTAGGCGGCTTTAGTCTATTTGTAAATAACATAAAGTTGGTCTTTTCTAAATTTATGAGTAGGTTGTTATTGTTCAGCCAATCGACAATATCAATCAGAGCAGTGTTTATTTTATTTTCAAGAACATTATAAGATTGACCTGTAAACATTACTGTGCAATCATCTGCAAATAGGACCATTGGACAATTCACTGCTTTTGGTAAGTCATTAACATAGATTAGAAATAATAGAGGCCCCAAGACACTTCCCTGGGGCACACCACACCTCAGCTCTCTAAAGCATGAGATATATTCAGACTCAACTTTTTTAGTAGGACATAGTTTTGTAATGGAAGTAGCCTGTTTCCTATCACTCAGGTACGATTCAACAAGATCCAAGACATTGCCTCTTACCCCGTAAGCGTATAACTTATTTTTTAGGCGTTCATGATCAACATAGTCAAAAGCCCTAGTCAGATCCATATACAGAGCACTTGCCGGTATCCTATTGTCTACATTATTGTACACCTTTTCCAGAAAGAAGTATATTGCTTTATTAATATCTCTGCCCTTTCGAAATCCCATCTGTTCATGCGTAAGTAGGTTATATTTTTCAAAAAATGTGTATAGACGGTTATAAATAATTCTTTCGAAAACTTTAGCCAGTACTGGTATTAGAGCTATGGGTCTATAGCAGGACATGTCATATTTATGTTTCTTTTAAAGAGAGGTTTAATTATAGTTTTCTTTAACAGGGTAGGAAATACACCCTGTTGAAAACAAAGATTAAAAATATGCGATAGTATAGGTGAAATATCATCTCCTACGTACTTAATGACTCGAGTTGACATTTCATCAAATCCAGTACAATGTGAGTTTTTAAGAGACTGTATAATTTTAGAAATGTCATGCTGTTCGATTGGGTATAAAATATTGATTTGTCATGAATGGGCACTATTTTGTGTGAATTATTATAACTATGATTATGAAATGTCAATGGTTTTATTTGGTCAATGTAAAAATTGTTAAACTCATTAGCAATGTCAAGAGGGTCTGTAATTATATGTCCATCAACTTTAATTTGGGTTATGTAATCTCTATGTGGTTTTTTATTGTTTTTATTGATAATGTCCCATGTAGCTTTAGACTTATTCCTAGCTGTCAGTATGTGATAATTATTTTGTGATTTCTGTGTGTATTTGATAATGCGGTTAAGCCGTCTCGAATACATTTTAAACCTGTTTCTTGTGTCCATACATTTCCTTTTCCGATATTCCCATAGTAAGACTCGTTTTCGCTTTGAGCAAAGTTTTATGCCCTTGCTGATCCATTTCGGACGTTTATTAAATGTCTTTTTGATTCTCACTATTGGAAAACATTGGTTATAAAGAAGCTCAAACAACTCGTAAAAGCTATAATATGCCTTCTCTGGGTCATTTTCTTGATAAGTATCATGAAACTTAAGACATTGAAGATATTGTTTAAACCTAATCAAATTATCTTCACAACAATCCCTTCTCTCGACATACCAGTGCTCAATTTTGGTGTTAAGTTTAACAGGACATACTAAAAGTTGGGCTGTGTGATCTGATAGTGCAAATTCAAGTATATCACTTTGACAGTCTTTAATGTTGTGACATATATGATCAATGCATGTACCAGTTATCGAACGAGTAGGCGATTTTATGGCAAGTGTGAGATTATATTCTGCTACTAATTGCTTAAAAGAGGTCGATTTTTTAGTAACTTGAAGAGTATCTATGTTTACATCACCACATATTATTATTTTCTTTGACTTAGAACAATAATTGTTAAGAATATTGCGCAAATTGTCCAAAAACATATCGATATGATCTGTTCTATCTTTGGGAGGCCTATATATACATACTATTATTATATTATAATCTATCAGTTCTATGGCACATACATACATACATATACTCACGCCTTTATCCCCGAAGGGGTAGGCAGAGGCCTATACCGGCCCACATTTCACCGTGTACAATTTGGTCCCACGTGACAGGTGGTGAGCCCATCGCCGTGTTGAAATGGACCGCCGCCGTCAGAGCCTCGTCCGTTGTTCAGCAGGTGCACGAGCTTGCACGTGAGGTTGACTTGGGCCCGATGGTGTTGGTAGGGCCTAGGCACAGCATTCAATAATATTTGTAATAGTGAATTTTTTCATATTTTCTATTACACGGAATTTATAACCATGACGGACAAGTATACAGGACCCGCCATATTTGTTTTTCCTAACAAATAATGTAGCCAGTGTATAGTTTGACAAGTTAACGGAACCGGTATCCTGACACGTTAGTTTGTGTTCAGTGATACATAGCACATCTATCACTATGTGTCTATCTAACAACGAATCCAAATTTACAGCCAAAAGATCCTGCTTACTCAATAATCCACATATATTTTGATGCAGAATATTAAGGTGTTTCGGTTTCGCCACGAAAAAGGTCTCTCGTTGCTAAAGACTCGAGCGGTCGAACACTGCTCACGCTGTCGATATTTTCAGTCTGTGTAGACTTGTTATAGCAAGGTTGCCGTCGAGCATGATTGTTTAGATAATTCGCGTATTTTTGTAAATTATCAAAATGTAATATTTGTCTCAGCAAAGACCGACACAAATTCATGGCAAAATGGGAACGATTTGGTAAAACCAGACCGACTGGCACCGACTTCAGTATTACAGTCAATAATATCTGATATAAAACTAAATATACTACCTATTAGTTTGTGCTAAGTTAATTTTATTTTTCAATTTTCAGTTTTTGTTTGAAGTCGGTTTTTTTTTGTTAAAAATTTTTTTTATTCAATAAGGTTAGTTTTTTTTTTTTTAGGATCAGATATTAGACAAAGAGTATATCAGCTCAATACTTATTTCTTCCTAGTAACAAATAGTAGTATTAAATCACAAAAAGAGAAACGCATTACGTGTATTTCTCGGGATTGAACCGGGGCTCTCTTGATTACTAGGCGACCGGTGTACGGTTGGACCACAGATCAATTGCTTCTTAGCGTGAAATAGGCGATCAATATCTGGATCTGTGCACCAATATTATAATTTCATTTTATTGTAACTAGAGGGCGGTATATGCCATTGTTTGGTTGCGTATGTTATCGTAGTTGGGCCAGTAACTTGTCAACTTAGTAAATTTTCGTTAGATGGCACTGATGTCAATTGTTTTAAATGTAAAAAACGTACCCAAGTGAAAATTTTTTAGATTCACTTATATAGTTCACTTATATGAACAAAAATCACTGTCCTTTATATTATGTGCGCACATAAGAATTCATATTTATATCCAGAGTTCACTTTCACATAGTGGATTAGGTACGATAAGTCATTATTTTTTGGCCTGTTTGATCATAAATAACTTTTGTTTTAGTCCAATTCAACTGTGTATAACATTTTTATGGATGGTTTTTGATTTTAATATCACGTCACTGCACTTTTTATCTTCTAGTAATCACTTAAATAATTTTAAAACGTTAAAAATACAAGAGCTTGTTTAGATACGTGTTTACGTTATAGCGCCATCAGTAGCTGAGCAGCAATGAAAAATGTAACACAAATGAAGTTGTGAGGGTCAGCTAGTGTAGGTATAAATGTACCGTCGTATACCTCAGGTTGAGAAATGTGTGCATTCACGACGCATGCCTCTCAATAACTGTACGAGCCTTACGGTTATAACTTGCTGACGATGGAGTCAACTAATTTGTAATTGCACGTCGACAAAGCCTGGTCTTGCGTCTCAAATCTTCCTCTTTCCACCCTTCTGAATTAAGTACGACCGTGCGATATACCTACCTAAACTTAGTTATAGAAGGTTACTAAAATAAGGTTTCATAATCAACCCATAAATTCAAAAGTAATTTAATATTACAATTTCAATCCCTATCCATTTCTCCACGTGAAATAATTGCCTTAGAACACGGCGCACCATTAGACCTTTTAAAGCCCTTTCTTATCTTTTTCTCATTCCATTTGTTACAAATTATTGTGCCCTTTAAAATTGCATTTCTGTTAAAGCTTTTATATAAGCCATTGTCTCTTACACAGTAATTGAAATTATCTTTCCATTTTGTCGACCCACCGAGAATACTGTCTCAAATTGTATTGTTTCGTAATTGTCTGGGTTTGATTTGGTTTGTATAAAATAAAGGTACTCAGATAATGTTAACTGGTACACTGGTACCTACCGAGATCAAAAACGATTTACTGGGATTAAAATCACTTGCTACCATAGAGCAATGCGACTAGTACAAGGGTAGTAGTCTAATAGCATGTTTGCTCCATACCTTCGTCTGTCATATGTAGCGAGGAGAAATTGTATTCATATACCACTACAAAAGCAATCGGCTGTCACTATGGAACTTACACAAAACAATTAAAACAATACACTCATAATTTCAAACACACATATATTTCTTATACCTTTTGGAGCCCGCTTTGGCAGAGAGGAAAGTCTCAGTATGGATCCCTCCTCCTCTCCCGATAAACGTCATAGATCGTATTGCTATACCTACCAAGATCCAAAACGATTTACCAGAATGTACAGAATAACATCAATTGCTACAGACAATAACAAAAAATATCTGTGGTCTAAAAATATGACATGTGTCACATGCCACGTGTTGTCAAGTGTCAGTTTTAAACGGTCATGACGTGTCCAGCAGTCATCATTTGTCATCCATCAGTGTCTTTTGTCTATGAACAGGGCGTGTTGCTCGTGAATCCTTTTTGTGTTTTAGTAATTGATGGATGTTTTTTTGCAATATTCATATAGAGTACTGTATTTAGAACGCTATTCAAAATACAGCTGCTTGTAGCTCGACACCGGTGACCATTATCTGTGGTCTGTTTGGTTTTACAGACAGCGCTATAGATACTAACTTTTAAACTTTCGCGTTGCAGGATATTACTTATTATTTAAAACGGGTATTAACGCGATCATACCTTAAAATTGAGGCTTGACGTTTCGGCTGGTGCGACCCAGCCGAAACATCAAGCCTCAATTTTAAGTCAAGTTATAGAAATTAAAAAACATCCTAATTTTAATAGAGAGGACGGGTTCAAATTATCTACGAAGTGGAATCCAGTAATAAACATCACGCAATCTCGCTCTTTTGCACAGTCGGGGTTACGCTCGGAATACGTACTTCCATAATAGGGACACTGTCAGCGTAATGTGTACTAGTGCGTGGATGGACAATGCGATGGTAGATTTGAATGATTCTACCTCGCAATCGGAGTGACACCGCCTCTTCAGTCTGCTTGTGACCACGGCTGGTGCAACCTAGCCGAAACGTCAAGCCTCAATTTTAAGGTATGATCGCGTTAATACCTGCTTTAAATAATTAGCGCTATAGATTTCACGGCGATCTTAGCAAACGTCCGTAACGTGATCATATGTCTGATCTAATCGTCTTAGCAACCTCCTTAAAGGATAATCCTTCCCTTCGTTGGGTTATTTGAGAGTGCATTTCCTATAAGCAATCATTCGCATTTATTACTCTTGATAAAACAATATATTGTCAGTAATAATGACATCAATGTTAATGTCTCTTATTTTTCATTGGTAATGACATTACATCACATTTACTTTAATATACCGCTCTGAGGTGGCGACATACGGTTGAGAGCTTTTCGCTGATATTGTTTGCTTTAATACTTTATTTATTTTTTTCATGAATTTATAAATAATATTATACTCAATGACATTGACGAGGAAGTCGTATAATATGAGAAGTCTCCATTAATTTGTTGTATTTGATGTTTTTAGCACAGATGACATTAGCAGACGTAAACCCATTCCTTTATATTTTTTTACGTAGATATTCTCATGGATGCAGTGCCGAAAACCACATGGTGCCGTGTTTTTTTTCTAACGTGAGGAAAATCTTAAATGTATGCTATGCCGGACTCCTACTGACTAAAAACCTCACGTATCCTACCTAAGAGCCTACGGTTGGGGGCCCCGGGTAAGCCCTCGGAAGGATACCCCAGGAAGCACACAGTGTCCCCCCACTGCCTACAGCCGGGAGCCCTTTTTTGTAACGTGAGGAAAAATCCTCATGGATGCTATGCCGGACTCCTACCGACTAAAAAACCTCACGTAACGCCCAACAGCCTATGGTTGGGAGCCCCGGGTAAGCCCTCGGAAGGATGTCCCAGGTCTCCCAATAGACCCACGGCCGCCACTGCGGCCTCGCCTAGGGGGTGGTTCGGGTGCTATCCCACGTCTTTGGGGGGTTTTGGGTGTGATCCCACTTCGAAGTAGGGGCGTGTGTGAATCCCTCACGTCACGCTGCCGTCATGGGCCTGCTTCTGTAAGGACGGTGGGCAACCCTCTCACCGTCCTCAGGCCCCCGGTCATGGAGGCCGATTTCCTCGGCGAACAGCCGGGAGCCCTGGTACGCTCTCTGAAATATGTCCGACGATTCTTAATAGACACGAACTATGTAGCAGATAAGATTTAGGAATTAAAGTTCGCTGATATTTTTTTTCGATGTAGCTCTACTGTGATCCTTAATATGCAAGCCAGCATTAACTGCGAGCGGTACACCTGCTGACTGACGAACGAGGTTGAAAGAATCAGTTCATGAGATACAGCTTCGTGACGGACAGACAGACAGACAGCCAGACAGACGGACAGCGAAGTCTCATGAATATGGTCCCGTTTTTTACCCTTTGGATACGGAACCCTAACTAGAAACTTAACACTGTAGCTGTAGTACTGTCTCAGGTCAACAAGCGTGGTATAGTAAGGACAATCGCCCTTCCAAAATGAATGTGTTAAGGTAAACTATGCTACGCCGATCAGATTTCTTTTCAGGGTTCCGTATTCAATGGGTAAAAACAGGACCATGTTACTGAGACACCGCTATCCGGCTTATTCACACTTTTTTGTTTTTGGAACGATTTCCTTATCGCGCGTTGTGAAAGGGGGCTAGACGGAAAAAAAATTCACGAAAAGTTGTAACGACACTTTTTTAACCGACTTCAAAAAAGAAGGAGGTTACTCAATTCGGCCGTTTATATGTTTTGGAACGAAGTTCCTTATCGCGCGTTGTGAAAAGGGGCTAGACGGAAAAAATTCTCACGAAAAGTTGTCACGACACTTTTGGTAGTGATAGTGGTAGTGATAGTGGTAGTGATAGTGGTAGTGATAGTGGTAGTGGTAGTGATAGTGGTAGTGATAGTGGTAGTGATAGTGGAAGTGATAGTGGTAGTGATAGTGGTAGTGATAGTGGTAGTGATAGTGGTAGTGGTAGTGATAGTGGTAGTGATAGTGGTAGTGATAGCGGTAGTGATAGTGGTAGTGATAGTGGTAGTGATAGTGGTAGTGATAGTGGTAGTGATAGTGGTAGTGATAGTGGTAGTAATAGTAGTAATGATAGTGGTAGTGATAGTGATAGTGGTAGTGATAGTGGTAGTGCTAGTGCTAGCCAGGGGATGAACATGAACTCTACGAGAAACACCAAAGCAAATAGGAGTTTCGCTCTGTTCTGTTTCAGTCGCGCGTAAAGGTTACACGCACTCACTTTTTTTTATATTTGTTTCGTTTTTGTTTTTGTTTCTGTTTTTGTTTTTGCTTCCAATAAAATTTTAAAATTAACATAAAATTTTATTACAATTCCTTCACTTTAATCGAAAGGAACTTCGTTCCATCCGGGTGTCCCTTGACACCTCTCAAGTTTTCTTTTTATATATTTATTTCTCTTAGGCATTATACAGATGCGCTTGTAAAACGTCTAGAATATAAAACAATAACTCTACCACCAACATAACGCGACCCACCTGAGAAGAACTGGCAAAAAACCCAGCGGAAATTCTTTAAATCTAATCTCACAATAACCGTGACAGCGAGAGAGCTGACATTTTCACAGATTATGTTTTTCCGTTGCCGCTGTAACGACAAAAAGAAATCAGGAGAGCCCAATACAACAAACGCGATTTTTGTCGATTTTTTGTACCGAACCCTCCTCCGTATGCAAGTTCAACTCGCACATTACAGGATTTTTTTGCTTAGATTTTGATCAACAATCAAATCTACGTATCTCCTAGAGCAGAGGTGTCCTTGGGCTATCCTCCCGAGGGCTTCCCCGTGACTCTCTCGGGCCTAGATGTCTATCAACAATGAAATCTACGTATCTCCTAGAGCGTACATTTCTGCCCCAAAATCCTTTGTTAGATATCCAACGCTAACTCCAGTGTGGCTTCGACGTTTTGACAATAAGATTACACGGTCCACCTACATCATTGTCTCTTGGATAACGTGCTGTCATTATGACAAGGGAAAAGCAGATTTGATGGATATTGAATAGGTAACTAGCTGATGTCACGCTGTTTTACCCGCGGCGTTACCAATCCCGTGGGAATACGGGAATAAAATATATCCAATTTCATTCACAGATAGTTTACCTTCCCAACAGTGAAAGAATTTTTAAATCGCTTCAGTGGTTTCGGGGCCTATTCAATGCGTACAGACAATCAAATCTTTCCTCTTCTTTACAATATTAGTACAGAATAATGTGATATCTTTTGAAAGGTATTTGAACGTCAATCAGTTTTCTAGATCAGTGAACTTTCAATCAAGTTTTAAGGATGATTTTTTGGCGCGATTCTGCGTAAAAGAAATTATCGTGGGTGAAGCATGAAAATGGCGATGAATTTTAGTGCGAGCGCGTAATAATTGGTGATGCTATGGATTCCTATCTACATAATACCTAACTTTGGAGCCCTAGCCTCCAAACTGCTTTTTTTTAACGTGATGGAAAATGCCGGACTCCTACCGACTAAAACACCTCACGTAACGCCCAACAGCCTATGGTTGGGAGCCCCGGATAAGCCCTCAGAAGGATGTCCCAGGACTCCCAACAGACCCACGGCCGCCACCGCGGCTTCGCCTAGGGGGTGTTTCGGGTGCTATCCCGCGTCTTTGGGGGGTTTCGGGTGTGATCCCGGTTCTAATGGGGGGGGGCGTGCGTGAATCCCTCACGTCACGCTGCCGTCATGGGCCTGCTCCTGTAAGAACGGTGAGCAACCCTCTCACCGTACTCAGATCCCCGGTCATGGAGGCCGATAGTCTTCGGCGAAGACACGTCGGCGACGCCCAGGCCGCCGACTGCGGATCTCGGGTAGGAGAGTTCTTTCCCGTTCCCGCCCCGCCGCCTCTTTCACGAGCATGACAGGTCATGCTCGTAGAAAGAGGCGGTGCAGTCCTACTTACTCCCGCTGGAGATCATGGCTTGCACCATGGTCTCGAGCGAGAGAGTGTCCACGTCCAGACCCACCACGAGGACGTGGCGCTGTTGAGCCCACGCCGTGCACTCCACCAGCGTGTGGAGCGCTGTGTCATCGCTGCGGTCCTCGCAGTGCTGACACTCGGCCGTTGTTTCCCGGTGTCTTATTCACTGATACCTACCGAATTATCTGTGATAACCGGTAGGAGAGAGCACCGTGTCTCCTCTCCAGCCACTTCTTTATGACCGGTCTGACAGACGCGATTGATCCTCCAAACTGTTTGGCCAGGATGGTACAGTAAGGCCAAACACAGCAACAAGGTGTGAATTGGAAGTGGCCTACGTCGAGCAAGAGTTTAATATAAGATCAAGTTTAATATAAATCAAGGTCTGGCAGAGTAGGCAGTGCAGTGACCACTTTCTATCAAGAGTAGTTCCATCAGTAGTGTAAGAAAAGGACAGCCTCTCCTCATTTACGCCACCACGCAAGATCCTGATCCTGTGCCTTCCACGCCCAGTCCTTTCTTACGACTTTTTCTATGAGTAAAAAAATTGTCTTAAAACTGTCTCGATCCTCAATATTTTTAAAACATAATATAAAATACAATTTACTTTTCAAAATGGCTGTGTAAGTAAAGGCAGGGAGATCGTAAACTATATTTATAGTTTTCATACGATCTAGAGTACCCTTGAATATTGAAGATTCAAATATTTTACGAGTATGTACAGATCCCTACAATAAAGTTTCTCAAATAAATGTTTTACGGCCCATTTTCTTCGTAAGTGGTCTCCTTTGGAAAATCGTCTATTCAAGTACCTAATACTTATCACGGAATAACGATTTGTTCTACTTCTAAAACGAGGGTAGATAAAGTAATAGTAAATACAGGTGATGTTTTGTAACGTGACTGAGTTTAAAGATATTGGGAGCTTGCTTATTTTTTACGTGTAGAAATCCCTCATGGATGATATGCTCTTACTGACTAAAACCTCACGTCTTCAGTCGGTAGCCAAAGGTAAACCCTCGGAAGGATGTCCCAGGATTCCCTACAGACTTTGGCTTCCACTGCGGGAGACTTCTTCACTAAGGGGGTTCGGTTATTCTCCCGCGTCTTTGGGGGTTGTTTGGGTGTTATCCCGCTTTTTGGGGGGAGTGGCGTGCGTGAAACTTTCACGTCACGCTGTAGTCCTGGGCTTACTTATGTAAGGATGGTGAGCAGCACCCCCGCCGTCCTCAGACGCCCGGTCGTGGAGGCCGATAGTTTTGGACGAAGACATGCCTAAGACCCCCTTGCCGGTCGAGAGCCTGCTGGATACGCACGGCTGACTTTAGAGGGAACATGACCGGCACTTTTTCCATGCAAACGTATTCCTCTATTATTTTCTTGAATAACGCCTCTAAGAATTTTTTAATTTATGAATTCTAGGTGTTGTATACATATTTCCCTATCATTTGCTTTCTCCTACTTCTACTGTTTGAAACAGTAGAATTAGTGCCATTTACTTTGTAACCCTGAACGTTATCGCGTGCTATTAGGAAAGTAGCCAAATTCCATCAATCAAAAGTACCTATAAGTGATCTGATAATGTTTAATATGCGGGTACACCACGATAAAGTTTATAATACCTTCTATTCCATAAATCCTTTTCTAGTGAATATGTAATAGATATGTTTATCTATGAATTTGCACCAGATCCGTTTACTTAGTTTGACCTCTACGTTATTGACTCGCTCATTCAGTCAAGTACTCGCAAGAAGAAATTTCAGTAATTTTATAGCTAAACATATGGACCATAACGACCCCTACTAAGTAATCTTTACTACCTCTCCTGACTCACCAAAGTATCACATTAAACGTGTACCTTAGCACACAAAAATAAAAGAACAAAATCTTTTATTCACGACACGCACAACTAGTTACAACAACAAAAACAAACTCATCGCGTTATAAAGTCGTTCGTGCCCAAAAGGGTCCCCATCTACGTTGAATGTTGCACCTGACATTATTGTATTATGTTAAGCAGCCCTAGTTTTCAGACGACGTCACTAAGGGGTGTCACGAACGAAAAAGAAAAGTTTAAAAATTCGCATTTTCGACCATTTAGTACATTTACTATATTGCCGAACGAAAATTTAATGAAATCTTATTGACCCCAACTGATATTTTCATATATCAAGGGTCTGTAGACTTGAAAAAATGGTATAAATTTCATCGCAATACCTCCACAAGTTCGCGAGATAAAGGTTGACAGAGAGATAAGCGGACGAACGGACAATAAAGGTACCCTAAAAACCGACTCTAGCTTTCAATTCCAGGCAGATTTGAAAACATGAAGTAAGACAGTAAGATGACGAAGAATTTAATTTATATGATAAATTAGAAAACACAGATCTGTTACTGGCAAACATGTGGTTCCTAAATCACAAAGTCAGCGAAGAATTGAAGACAATCCGTTTAAAAAACAAACATTAATCCAATCTACTAGATTTATCAAAGAAATTTATCACCAGGATTTATAACTATAGCACGTACATCAAAACTTAAACATCACTATTATCACGTAAAATAACTATAACGTAATTACTACCCCGACAATATACACTACTCGCAAAATAATCGACACCGTTGACCATACGTCCTGTTAACAAGCAATGTATTGCGCAATTGTCTTACGAATTATAGTCATACATACGAAATACAAGAGCAGGTCTACACAGAATTCAGAAACAGCCGTTGCATGAATATAAATAGTCCCTTTGTCCCTCAAATGAATTGGGGTCCGTACCTGCTTAAGTTTATTGCACACTGTCCGCCCACGAATTTAATTCTGTAAGGGCCGGTATATACACTACGAACGCCTGAACTACTTGAATGTTTACATAAAATTTATTAGAGCCGCACAAGTTGTAGCCTGAATGCGTGGCTATTAATAGACTGATACAATTTTTTATGACACAGTCACAAACTCGGAGTTCTGGGACATTCTTCCGAGGGCTTACACGGGGCCCCCAACTGTAGTGGCATTGGTAGGGTATTGGGTTGGTTTTAGTCGGAAAAAGTCCGTCATAGCTGTGCAGCATCCCTGAGGGATTTCCACACCTAAAACCGGCTAGGTATATAAACAGTTATTAATAACCTTTTTTACGCCCAGTAGTGTAGTGACTCCCCTACACTCTCGGGCGTTAAGCATCATAACTATTTTCATTTAAGAAAAAAACGTTTCCGAACTTGGGAAGGTTTGACCCAACTTAATATAACAACTACTGTGTAACTAGCAGCATTAAATGTAACATTCAATAACATTTCTTCCGAAGCACCAAAATGTCACAAGCGGTCACCCATCTCTTGATTGACCGTAGTATAAGATGCTTTACACAATGTTTTTACAGAACATCGAATCTTGTTACGGGATGAGGATTACCACCATCATTGTTTTAGATTAATTAAAATTATGATTCAATCTGTGTTTGTATTCATTGTGTTAGCGAAAATCGATCCTACGCACTTCAGTTTTATTTTTTTATTTACAGAATTTCCAACCACGAGCCTAAAGGCCTTTAAATCAAAACTCGACGATAATTCAATAATATTCGATTACGAATCGAATTAATCCTGGCTCCTAAAACCCCAACATTAACTTTTCAAACTTTCATGAACTTCAAAAAGGTGCCGAGATACCCAATAAATAAGTTTCATTGTCAAAACTTTGTGGTAACCCAAAATTAATGTAACCGTTGCATACTTCCGAAATGGGGCCGACTGGGAAATATTGGCTAAGTTTCGAAGGCTTCATTGTTCATCGAACATACTTATTTGGATTTACAGCTTGAATTCTTTTTGAAATTTCAAGTTACCCATCTTCAGAGCTTAAGACAGATTTTTATTTATACTTAGCTCGCCATAATGACGGCGACCGTCTGATGGAAAGCCATGGCAACATCTAGCGATTTCGAGGTTTCACTGTCTCTTATATGAATTGAAACAGGAACTCAAGATCGATATAACGTAAAATGTACGTCGTAGATGTTTTGCGAGAAAATTTCGTAATTCATCTACGACGTAGCACAGAATTAAGATATGCTACGACGTAGCACACTTACGCGCTTTTTTGGAAATTAGATAATAAACAGAAAACATCCTTCAACATAAGAATATCATTTACTAGATCTACATGTGGTTTCAATAGTGACATACTTTAGGGATGAAATTAACAGCCTTCTAAGGAAGAAATTATCTAAAATAACTTTCCTCATACAGTACCTACATCATAATTACTACAAATATTACAAATTTGAAACCTTGTACTGTGTGTGTTTTTGATCAAATAGTCGTGGCCCTCCCTACATGCAATACTAGCTACACAAACCTGAAATTTCACAACAGTAATCGAAACAATAAAAAAATCCTTTGTCTTATCTAACCTAACTGTGTTCAAAAAGACAATTTTACTCCCTTTACCCGCCCAATATAAAACTCGTTGATAGAAAAAAACACGAGCCGTTGGTCATGAATGAAACCGTTTCAACGTGTGTCTAATCCTTGTCAAAATGAAACTCCCGAAATGAAAAATGTATCCCTTCTGATACCTTGATACCCTTTTATAATCTCAACTAGGTGGAACCCGCGGATCCGCCTGCGTGGAATGTGTTTCCGTTTCTGCATCTCAAGGGAACTTATTCCAGGATAAAAAGTTGAGGATGTGTTCTTTAAGGCTATAATTTCCAAAATTGAGGGGGCATCAGCCGCACTCTAGCGGTTGTTGCCCAACATTAGGGGACCGAACGCTCCCTTTAGGCTACTGTACCTTGGAATTGTGAGGAGCATGGCCCTTTACGGGGCTCCAGTATAGGCCAGCAATGCGGCTAGATTGCTTAGCCCGCAGTAGGCGATACCGCACGATCTCAGTTGAAGCGGCATGTCTCCTAGCCGGGAGCCTTTCAAGGAATCAGAAAGTGAGAGCCCTGTCTTCACTGTTTTAATGGCGCAAGGAGGCGATGGAGCGGTGCCATAGGCCTGCGTCGCAAAAAAGCTAGGATCGGCGGTCCCAGCTCCACCAGGAAACCGTGGAGACCAGGAAGGTGCGACTTGAGCAACCAAGGGGCGTAATTGCCACAATCAACGGTCATGAAGTCAGTCCTTACAGAAGCAAGCCCTAGACGACAGCACGCACGTCCCCCCAAGAAGCGGGATAACACCGGAACAACCCCCCCAAAGACGTGGGACAGCACCCAAACCCTAGACCAGCCTATGTGAGGCCGCAGTGGTAGCTATAGGTCTGTCCTGGGGAGTCTGGGAGTCCTGAGAATCTTTCCGAGGGCTTACCTGGGGCTCCCAACCGTAGGCTGTTAAGTAGAATACGTGTGGTTTTTAGTCGCGAGGAGTCCGACATAGCATTCATGTAGGATTTTTCTCACGTTAAAAGAAAGACTGTAATTCATCCCTGTACCAAATTTCAGGCAGTACTATTTTGCTGTTAGAGCGTGAAAAAGTAACAAACTTGATTTTCTCTTCAGAATCCAGAATGAAAGTTGCAGTAGCATTTATGGTGCAAATTATTTTACTTAAAATTGCTGAGCAAAAGGAATTTGCAATTTCGCTAGAAATGTTACGCGACAAACTAACCCCAGAATAAACTTAGTTACCGAAGTTTTAAAACTGTCCGTGACTGTGTTTCTTAAGTTTGCTCTATCTTTACCTTAACGAGAGCCACTTCGAAACTTTCTATTGATCGTATTTTTGTAAAATTATTTTGGTATTTCGAACAGGCTAGTGTTTAATCAAAACACAAAATACGTTTCTCATTCGTACTACGTCTTAGGCAAGGCGAGGCGAGATACATCTTGCGTATTATATCAGTTGTTAGAAGGACTATATAAATAATATTTGGTCAGTGCCACTGGAATTTAAATACCACTATTGAAATACATATAAAAAGACCGTTGAGGTTCGAGAATCTGTATATAGAAGATGTTTTGAAAATAATTAATGTAGGGCGTTTTCTAATCGATACAGAAGCCGAAAATGTTATTTAAAAAAAGATCTGTCTGTCTGTCTGTCTGCTTTCTGTTCAGTTCAGAAATTAGAAACGTCTCAACTTTTGCTAAACCTAGAATTCAAGGATTCCTTAGAATTTGAGGGCCATCCTAAACTACCTAGTGTGTTTGCTTAATTATTAAAGAGCCTAATGATTAAGGGTATTGTAGAACAATTTAGTCCTAAATGATTAAGCAAACAGGGCAGTTGCATACCTACGCTCCCAGGAGTCTGATGAAATAAATACCTGTCCTTTCATACACCGTATGTGGCGTAAACGAATTACAAGGGTCAGCTATTTTACTATATAGATACTAACATCCCGTAATATGAATTCAATATACATACGTGCGTGCAGTAAAAATGTATTTTTTTTTACTTTATCAGAATAAGGTCGTTACCTCGTAGACTGTTTAAAGCCAATTTGAATCTACAGCCATCGCGTCTAAACTTTGATAATATGAACCGCTAATTTCTAAAAGGTATCAAATTATCTCTTTGATTAATGCCTTAATGGGCGATTAGTAATTCGAGAGAGCGGGGAAGAATTTACTTAGAGTAATTTTGAAAGATTGCCAGGATTAATGAAACGCCTTCAGGCTTCTAACAGAAGATTAACATTTGAGATTACGCATTGTAATTTTACCATTGTTGAATTTTGTTTGAAAAGTGTGATGGCTTAGACTGTCGTAGGACTTCAAATTTTCTTTCAGAATTACTGCTATTTGGCTATTATTTTTTATCGGGAACGGAGTTGGAAGGTCAGATAGCGTTCGCTTCTCGAAAATAATAGTCGAATCTACTCAAAGGCTTTCACACCACTTTTTTTACCAGCTTCCCTTTATACTGCATTTTAGTATAGTTAAAGTAATTGTACCGCGTGTGTGTAAACAATGAAATGTAATGGAATATACGATTTCACTGTGACAGTCTGTCAGCACAAAAGGTTGTTAATTGGAATACGCTGCCGCTACGACTAGTGTACCTCCTTAGCTGTGTGATATATGAATAAAAAGCGACCAAGTGTGAGTCGGACTCACGCATGGAGGGTTCCGGACCAAAAAAAGGCAAGTAATCACGTTTGATGTTCGGGGAGTCATTTTTTAACAAAAATATTTTCAGTGTTTGTTATAGCGGCAACATAAATACATCATCTTTAAAAAAATCACCTGTCTAGCTATCAGACAGACAGACGGACAGCGAAGTTTCAGTAATAGATAGTGTCTCGTTTTTAATCTTTGGACCCAAAAAGGATGCAATTTGGTACCTCACGCTAATCCCTACTAATACTAAAAATGCGAAAGTAACTCTGTCTGTTTGTTACGTTTTCACGCGCAAATAACTTGAAGTTACTCAAAACTTATTGCCACATGTACCAAAAGGTTTGCCTGTGTTATTAACTCAAAAATACCGGCTATGCAGAAATATTTAATTGGCCTGCTTGTACAGGCAATCTGATTAAAAGCAGACCTATATTTTTGTGTGCAAATATTGCATGGTACTACTATAATATATTTTTAAAGTTAATTAGTTTAATGAACCTAAAAACTTATATGCGCATTGGCAATTGAGTAACAAACTCAATCGCCAATGCGCATTGTAGTTTTCTACATCTTAACAAAACAAGAAAGCCGTGAGATCGTTCTCACCCGACTGCCCCTCTCTAACACGTTACTTGTGAAAGTTCAATCCGAATAACGTTGTCACTGTCGTTTTATTTCAATCTTTGAACAGACGATCCACGTGACCAAGAGACGTAATTTAATGCAACAGAGTCACAGACTACAGACACAAGTCTCGCCATAAGCCCCTCTGCACTCTATTTTATAGAGAGGGGTTATAAGTGAGTTAGACTTGTAAAAACTTTTCCATTACAAAACAATTATTATAATTACAACTTGCTCTGACAATGACAAACACAATAAGAAGAAATATCCAATAAGGTGCATTTGCTTATAATATATACTTAGATTAAAAAAAAACCGGCCAAGTGCGAGTTGGACTCGCCCATGAAGGGTTTCGTAACAGCAAGTAACTTAATATAAAAGTTCTAATAGTTCGTTGTAACTTTGATTGATGTTTTAACACGTTCGCAGTGGTATTGATAATTCTAACCGAAAACTGCTGTTTGTGACGTATTAAAAAAAAACTACCAACTCTATGTCGTTCAAACATGTGCGTTAGGACCACGGGTGTACAGCACGGAATCGAGCTGCTCCTCTACACAAAGATGGTACCTGCAGTGTACCTCAGTGTACCCTTAATGAAATCCGGTGTACTTCTTTTGATAAAAAAATATATAGTACAATGTGTACACCCGCCATCCTACAGTTAGGACTGCGGGTGTGCATTTTTTCCCATCAGGAGATGTGTATTTTACATATGTTTTTTTTGTAAAAATGTGTACCTGCAGTGTACTTTAGTATACCATTAATGAAATTCAATTTACCTTCTCGGATAAAATATTATATAATTAAGTATGTACACCCGCCATTCTATGTCCACCTGCAGTACAAAAATTGTACACCCGCAGTTCTAAACTTAGAATGGCGGGTGTACATACTTAATTATATAATATTTTATCCAAGAAGGTAACTTGAATTTCATTAAAGGTATACTAAAGTACACTGCAGGTACACATATTTACAAAAAAAAACATATGTAAAATACGCATCTCCTGATGGAAAAAATGCACACCCGCAGTCCTAACTGTAGGATGGCGGGTGTACACATTGTACTATATATTTTTTTATCAAAAGAAGTACACCGGATTTCATTAAGGGTACACTAAGGTACACTGCAGGTACCATCTTTGTGTAGAGGAGCAGCTCGATTCCGTGCTGTACACCCGTGGTCCTAAAACGCACATGTTCAAACCAATTTTGGTTGGTAGTTTTTATGGCAATGTACATCATATATTGTTTTTAGATTTATCATTCTCTTAGTTTAGAAGTTAGAGGGGGGGGACACACATTTTTCCACTTTGGAAGTGTCTCTTGCTCAAACTATTCACTTAAGGAAAAAATGATGTTAGAAACCTCAATTGCATTTTTGAAGACCTATCTATAGATACGCCACATGTATGGGTTGGATGAAAAAAAAAATTTGAATTTCAGTCCGAGTATGGGGACCCCCAAAATTTACTGCTTTTTTTTCTAGTTTTATATAAGAAACTTAATGCGGTTCACAGAATACATCTAGTTACTAAGTTTCAATAGCATAGGCCTTATAGTTTCGGAGAAAAGTGGCTGTGACACACGGACGGACAGACAGACAGACATGACGAATCTATAAGGGTTCCGTTTTTGCCATTTGGCTACGAAACCCTAAAAATGACTACTGACCTCGCCTCGTGGGTAATTTGTTTACAGTAACACATTATGAACTCGTAGTAGCGATCCTGTAAATCCTTGAGGATTTACAGGATCGCTACTTCGAGTGCATACTATCAATAGTAGACTACCTTGCCATTTGAATAAATAATATTCACCTATATTTTGCGATAACGGCTTCTACGTGGACGAAGTTGCGGGGAACAGCTAGTTCATAATAAGTATTATCTTGAAGTTCAATAACCCGAAAACAAATAAAACACAAAATCTCTTCTATAAGAAAAGTACTGACTCATTCACTTGCCAAAAGTCAGAATTGAAAAGTCCTGACTCACGTAATATCTAAAGCACTTTTAGCTCCAAAACCTGGAAAGCCTCACTTTTTAGAGTCTTTGTAATCTAGACAAGGGATAAGGGTGGGTTTTGAGAAATTTCAGCGTTAATAGATTAATGAAGGCGTTGAAAGTTTAATCTCTGTCAAAGCGAACAAAGCCGGGGGTAAAAGCTAGTCATAAAGGCCCGACTTCAAGAACGCACTCTCATATTGTAATCTAATCAATCATTTTCTTTTATGACGTAGCTTTAAGTGCCATTTTCGTCTAAACTTTTAGTTATTAATAAGCGCTAGGGGCCCTTTTACTGGCTTTTATGTATAGTATGATGTTTTTCTTCGCTCGTGGCCCCGCGGACTCAGTGTTCTGTAAACGATCACTGTAGTAAGCAACATTTACTGTGGCCGGTGATGGATCGGTGACCATCTCGAGACCACTTTGTGACATTTATTTGCGAGCGTTTCCTTGCTTCGGAAGACACGTTAAGCCGTTGGTCCCGATTGCCAGTAAAATGGCACTATGGCAGTAGTCAAGCCAAGTTGAAGGCCTTTATATAGCCGCCCAGGCTTGAAAATTATCAGCAGCCTGATTAAAGGCGTGATCATACGTATGATATGTTCCATTGATCTGCCTGCGTGTCCTCCCGCGTTAAATTAGGTTGCCTATGACATTCTTTAGATCTGAAACACTGCCCTGCATAGTGTCAATTCATTGATTTCTTGCAATTAGAAACAAGTACTTACAAACAAACAGTAACAGTTAGCACTATCAGTTGTATACAACTGCCTGCCTGCTAAATAAATAATAATAATAATAATACATAATAATATATAATAATAGCTTGGTCCCTGTACCCGATGCCGGTGGGACACTATTTTTTTATATTTTTAAATATATTTTTTTTTATATAATGTATTTAAAAATTTAAATTAATATGTTTTAAAATTGTAAATAAAGGAAATAATAATACAACCAACCTGGCAACCCCACCCAAGAGCAATGGTATATTTTTTTATTGCAGAAAAAAATCATTATTTCTAAATTATAATTGCATTTCGTGTAAAAGTGATACATATTAGAAAATAGTAAATATACATAAACCTACATAATGAAAATTACAATAGAATTATGCTATTATCAATGGATATTTGTTACGAAGAAAAATGTTATAGAGGAGACTGACATGACATATGTCATGTCAACCAAAAATATGTGATTAAAATAATACTAATGCTTACAAGAGCCAGGAGACGCTTAGCACAAGCAACATCACCGGACTCGTCGCACAGCTCCGCCTCGCAGCACAGGGAAATCATATCATCGGAACCGATTGCAGCTGAGGCGTCGAGCTCATCTTCAAGCGACGAGTATTTCTCTCCGCCGACGTCGCCAACACCTGCACGTCGGCAGGGGAGGACCCGGCCACCGACCTGCTTGGGACCCCGAGGCCCACCGGCCTCGAATAGGGCCCCCGCTACCGGTGGTAATGTGCACCGCATGCGATGGACTTCTTCTATGAACGAAAACGTCATGCGGGCATATTTTGTGGCTACAGAGGGAGGAACTAACCTCACTGCGTACCGTGTTCGTTTGCTGCCTTTGTTTCAGGCTTTTGAACCAACTATCAGCGTGTCGGCACAGCGGCTGTCGGATCAGGTGCGGGTCATACAACGGAATCATCTGTTGGATGATGCCGTGCTTGAGAGGCTTCGCTCAGAGTTACCGTGTAGCATCATCATCCCTACTTCGTCTCAAACAACTGAACTAGGAATCCATGCAACGCAACCTGACGTACTTATGGATGAAGTAGTGGATGATATTGCTACTACAGTAAGTACACAATACAATGATGAACTAAGGAGTGTTTTGGAGCGAACGATTCAAGAGTATAAGTTGTGTGATCCCAAGTGTCGCGCACGTATACCGCGTTTGCCTACGCATAAAAAAAACATGGCCCTAGTGAGTACCCTGGACTCGGTTCTACCAAGTTATTTTAATACTTGTGTAGATATTAGTGACGCACACTCAATTCTGTACTGCGCGGCTGTAGCAGTGTGTCGGGTAGCTGGTGTCAAATTTCCTAAATTTGAGCCAGCTCCTAGACAGGCTGTTCCAGTCTGGCAGTGCAGAATTGAGCGTCGTATCACCGAGACTAGGGTGCTCATTGGTAAGCTATGCTGCTTCAGGGCGGGTAATACTCGACCTAGAGTGATGCGTTTTGTGACTCGTGCATTTGCGGGGACTGATATTAGTCCTCGCGAATACTCTGTACGGGTCACGGAACGTATTGACTACCTGAAGCAGAAAATTTATGCGTGGGCAAACCGTATACGCAGATATAAGAAAAGAGTGGATAGGTATACTCAGAATCGTTCGTTCCAAAAAGATGAGAGGTGTATATATAGAAGATGGGAGCAAACCGATTCAAGTGTGACTAATATGTGCCTACCTGATGCCGAAACCACAATCACATTCTGGAAAGGTATTTGGTCGGCGCCTATTAGTCATACAGAGTGTGATTGGATGCGGGATGTCGGGCGATCATGCGAGTCTATTGAGACCATGGCACCTGTCACAATAACACCTGATGACATTGCCAGTGCAGTTCGTTCGTTGCCCAATTGGAAATCAACTGGGCCGGACGGGCTGCACAATTTTTGGTTAAAATGGTTTCGTAGCTCACATGATTGTCTGGCATCTTGCTTTCAATCATTACTTGAGTCTGGGTCGCTTCCATCTTTTATGACGTCAGGTATTACACACCTCCTCTATAAATCTGGTAGTACCACGGACCCGAAAAATTATAGACCGATAACTTGTTTGCCTACGGTCTATAAGCTTCTCACATCTGTTTTGAGAGTTAAATTATCATCTCATTTAGAAAATTATTCCATAATGTCCAACTCTCAAAATGGATGTAGAAGCGGGTCACGTGGTACTAAAGAACTCCTTATTCTTGACATGGCCATTAATCAGCAGGTTCGTAGTAACCGGAGAAATCTGGCAACATGCTGGATTGATTACAAGAAAGCCTACGATTCCGTGCCACATACATGGTTGTTGAGGGTGCTGGAGTTGTATAAAGTTGATACAACTCTTCGCACCTTCCTGCAGGCATGTATGGGGCAATGGAGAACGGCTCTTGTTTATCCAGGATGTCGTCAGATGCTTGGAAACGGTGAGCCTGTCAGGATTGAGAGGGGTATATTTCAGGGTGATAGTCTGAGTCCCTTATGGTTTTGTCTAGCACTGAATCCTCTCAGTACTTTACTGGAGAATTCAGGGCTAGGCTATCAGTTTCGGAGAGGAGGTCAAGTTGTTTCCCACCTTCTGTACATGGATGACTTGAAATTATTTGCCTGCACCAATACCCACTTGATAGAGTTACTCAAGATCACTGAAACCTTTAGTAATTCTATCAAAATGGAATTTGGTGTAGATAAATGTGCAGTCATGCATGTAAAGAAGGGACGGATTGTGGAATCTGAAAGAGTACAACTTTCAGATTTCACAAAACTTAAATCCCTCTCCGCGACTGAAACCTACAAATATCTTGGTATGTCGCAGGCATTAGGTATTGCTGAGACAGGCATGAAACAAGCGTTGGTGGATCGTTTCCTTGGCCGCCTGAAAAAAATACTGAGAAGTCTTTTATCAGGAGGTAACAAGGTGCGCGCCATCAATGGTTGGGCCATGCCTGTCTTAGGATATTCCTTCGGCATACTGAGATGGACTCAGACAGAACTGGACACCCTGGATAGAAAAGTCCGTTCGTTGTTGACCGCAAACCGAATGCATCATCCACGTTCGTCTGTAATGAGGTTGTATATCCCACGGAAATGTGGTGGTCGTGGATTTTTAAATATCAAGACGTTACATAACCGTGAGATATACAACCTTAGGGAATATTTCCTTCATGCGGACGTGGGTATGCATCGGGATGTGGTAACAATAGACAGCGGACTGACCCCTCTTTCTCTTGCCAAAGAGAACTGGCACAAACCAGCAATACTAACTACTAATGATCGCAAGGAGATATGGCAGGGCAAAGAGCTGCATGGACGATTCTATCGGGCCTTACATGGGTCCGATGTAGATTTATTAGCATCAGTATCCTGGCTACGTTTTGGTGATCTTTTTGGAGAAACCGAAGGTTTTGTCTGTGCAATTACTGACGAAGTTGTTATGACGAATAACTATCGGAAGTATATTTTGAGAGATGGTACGGTTGACATATGTCGGGCATGCCACCGACCGGGTGAATCTCTCAGACATATAATTTCTGGTTGTCCTCGTCTTGCCAACGGTGAGTATTTGCATAGACACAACCAAGTGGCCAGGATTGTCCATCAGCAACTTGCCCTAAAATATAAACTTGTGGATGCAGAGGTACCGTATTACAGGTATGTGCCCGACCCAGTTCCAGAAAATGGTCATGGCACATTGTATTGGGATCGGTCTATTATCACTGACAGGACTATTGTAGCCAATAAGCCTGATATAGTGGTAATAGATCGATCAGAGCGCCTCGCAATAATCGTTGATATTACCGTCCCACATGACGAAAATCTCGTGAAAGCAGAAAAAGAAAAACAAATAAAATATTTGGATTTAGCTCACGAGATTGTCGACATGTGGGATGTGGATTCAGCGGTTATTGTGCCGATAGTCATATCAGCACATGGTCTGATTGCCAAGAGCCTCGATCAACACCTAAAGAGGCTCGGGTTAGGTAGTTGGGTCAAGGGCCAGATGCAAAAGGCAGTTCTCTTAGACACTGCACGTATTGTGAGGAGGTTCCTGTCTCTGCAGCCCTAACCACCGGTATCTTGGTCCCTGTACCCGATGCCGGTGGGACACTATTTTTTTATATTTTTAAATATATTTTTTTTTATATAATGTATTTTAAAAATTTAAATTAATATGTTTTAAAATTGTAAATAAAGGAAATAATAATAACATTTATAATAACAGCATGAATTATACACTTTACATAGTCATAATGTTAATTTATGGTGGTTCGTTTGGAAGGTGTTGAAACATTATTGTAACAGTTATAAACTTCGTGAATATGCAATTTTGTACTAACTTAAAGGTTGGTTTCCACTGGGTGCTGAGCCAGTAAACTGTCGTACGGTGGCGAGAATACAATTATGCACTTTACAGTCGTGAGCTAAGTGCACCGTCCTTACCGAAGCAGCCTAAGACGCCAGCGTGACGTGAAAGTTTCACGCTCGCCATACGCCCCAAGAAGCGGAATTACACCCGAACAACCCCCAAAGACGAGGGAAAGTACCCAAACCCCCTAGATCAGGCCGCAGTGCTAGCTAATGTCTGTCGGTAGGTAAGGATAACGGGACATCCTACTGAGAGCTTACCCGGGGCTCTTAACCGTAGGCAGTGGTAGGGGACTTGCAGTTTTAGTCGGTAAGAGCTTGGCATAGCATTCACGAAGTACTTAAAAAGAAACGTTCCAGTAATTCAATAATGCTCGTCCTATTTAGGCCGGGACTCCATCAAAGCGGAGATATGTGCTGTGTGCTGCGTGCTAAGCGAGAAGAGATTTTTCAGCTCGGGGGACTCCAACAAAGCAGAGAGGTATGCGGTGTGCTGTGTGCTATGCGAGAAGAGATGTGCGGTGTATTGACTGCTCAGTACGCATTCTGACACGAAAGGTAGACGATGTCGCTATTATTACAAAAAAAAGTATCTTCTTTTAGTTGAAGAAGAAGAACTACTGTTTGAAGAAGCAGAATTGATTTGATTGATTGGGAGGGTGACATCGCTCACAGCACGCCGCGGCGCCGCTCACATCTCTCGTCTGCGCTGCGCGTCGTCCGCGCGCAGCTAACATCTCCGCTTCCATCGCGCCTTACACATATTCCACATCTCCGCATAGCGATCTCCACTGAAGCTAAGCGGAGAGGAGATGTATCAATAACGGATTTCTATTCGTTGTTTAAAAAACATCTCTTCTCCGCTCGTCTCGTCTGGTCTCCGCTTTGGTGGAGTCCCAAACTTATTCATTTCATTTTATCAATCAACTCTCTCATATTACACTTTCGAGGTTTCTTTCTCTTCTCAATCAGACAAAGACAGTTTGTGGCAATAAAGCTACAATCACAAATAGCCACAAAAATTCTATAGCAGCTGTTATTGAATTTTTCAAATTCACCTTAATCTTACTCCTAAATCCAGCGTCTTCTAGTTTCTTCCACCAGTTCACGACTTGCCTGGGATTGACTCTGACTCACTAAGTAGAGAGAGAAAGAGTACCTTCTACTTGTAGATGAATTTAAGATCATTCGACGATCCTAGTTTGCTTCAGCACAATCATAAAGACTACCTTATGTAGCCAACTATGTTATACATACAAACATACATATGATCACGCCTTTTATCCCCGAAAAGGTAGGCAGCGGCACATCATATCGCACATTTCACCTTTTTAGATTTTGTCTCACGTAAAAGGTGGTAAGCCGTATTGCCGTGTTGATATGGACAGGCGCAGGTTGTGACTGCCCGCTGTTGAAATTTTTCAAGCAGCCCAAAAAGGCCTTCAACTTGGCTTAACATTTTACTGGCAACCGGAACCAACGGCTTAACGTGTCTTCTGATGCACGGTAACGCTTGCAAATAAATATCACAAAGAGGTCACTTGGTGGTTACCCATCCACGACCAACCATATTAAATGTTGCTTACCACAGTGATCGCTTACAGAGCACTGAGTCTGCGGGGCCACGGGCGCTTTATAACTAACCAACTATATTAGCAGGAAAAATATTCCCAAAAAAAGGCAGGCCAACCCGTCAACAATTTCAAAGGTAATTTCTGTTACCCAGGAATTCTCCTTGGCTAATAAATCAATCTAAATGTCAAGTAACTGTCTTCTTACAGACAGATATCTTTCCAATTACTGCTTAATTAACAGAACAACTATTGTATGGATCCTATTATGTCGTGTAATACACTTATTGGATCAAGATTGTTTGTAGCACTACAAAAGAAAGAAAAAAACAACTCCAATTGATTTTAGGAAAGTCACTGTCCTAAAATAATGTTTTCACTTTTAGAAAATATAAACAGCTTTTACGAGACCATAACCCCTTAGAAATGAGTTTCTCTCAATTTAAATTCATCACTACACTGAAAGGGTCTCAATAAAGAACATAACCTTTAGAAAAAAATACAGGGTACCTACATCCTTAGTAGTAGGTACAGTCATTTAGTATTTTTACTTGGAAAGTTTTCCGGGAGTTTTGAAAATTGGCAATTTTATAGATTTTGATATGCTCTTTCGAAATTTCAACCACCTCGTACGATTGCCGCTCGCGCCGCCATTTTGAAAAAATGGCGCCCAAAAGCAGTTTTTCGATATTGACTCCTATTCGACGCATTTTACAAGAAAAACAAATCTACACAATAAAAGTAGAGGAAGTTTCCTACAATTTGTCATAATCTTTTTTTCCCTAAAATTTACAGTTTCGGCGTAGGAGCGCCGTAAAGTGTAATTCCAATCCTTTTTCCTTCACTTCAATAACTTCACTTTCTTGCAGTATATCACCACAAATAAAGCCGTTTACTTCATTAGAAGCCATGGCTCTGTAAATGTAAACGACACTGTGAAATGATAAACGTATACTGATGACTCAGACTAAATATTTCTATTGAGCTCAGCTGGGGCCAGATGTTTCTTAGAAGGGCAAGAAGGGGCCTGAGACAGAAGGGACGTATTCCTTTATACCTGCGGAGACATGACAGACTATAGTTAGCTAGGTTTTCATTCTATGGAACAATATTTAACCTTCGTATAATTTTTATAATTTACAAATCACAATATGAGCAGTTTAAAGTAAATATTACACCTTGGTGTGGATGTATAATGGTTTACGGCGCTCGTACACCGAAACTATTGATTTTAGGAAAGAAAAGGTTAGGACATAAATTGTAGGAAATTTTCTCTACTTTTATTTTGCATAGGATGTTTTTCCTGTAAAATGCACTGGAAAGGAGTTATTATCAAAAAACTGCTTTTGGGCGCCATTTTTTCAATATGGCGGCGCGAGCGGCAAACATAATAATAATAATAATAAAGCTTTATTTTATTCCATGCATAATATAAACAGTAACAATAATCATTTATCATCACACAATAGTTGCAATATTAATCGATTGGATATAATAACTCAAATGATATTGATTATGTACATGATTCGAATACGTTAAAAAAATATATTATATAAACATTATTCTTGTATGGACCCCTTTAGGGTAACATGCAAAAATATAAACAATTACAATACTCATATATCGTCATACAATAGTTGCAATATTAATATATTAGATTATAATAACTCAAATGATATTGATTACGCAATTCGAATACTTAAAAAATACAAATAAACATTATTTTTGTATGGGCCCCTTTAGGGTAACATGCAAAAAATAAAAACAATAACAATACTCATTTATCATCATACAATAGTTGCAATATTAATATATTAGATATAATAACTTAAATGATATTGATTACATAATTCGAATACTTTAAAAAAATCAATACATATAATAAAATCGTAACAGGTCGCTGTCTGTACATGGAAGATAAATAAGAAAAAATATTATAGGGGGGCTTTATGAACGCAATAGAACCCAAAACAATGATTTTTAGAATTTTTGTCTGTTTGTCTGTATGTCTGTATGTCTGTATGTCTGTATATCTGTTTGTCTGTACGGTTGTGCACGCTAATCTCAGTAACCGCTCAACCGATTGCAATGCGGTTTTTTTTATTGTGTTGAGGTTTGCTCCAGTTAACATTTAGCGTTTGTTTTATGTAAATCGGTTTAGAAATAAAAGAGTTATAACACTTTTAAGAATCAGATATTTTAAAAATTTTAATTGTAGGGGTTTCTTTGAATGTGAGTGAACCTAAACTGGCGTGTTAGCTTAATTAAAGCTCTTTTATGATTAAGCAAACAGGGCAGTTTCAGACGCTGCTTGATGACTCTGATGAAGAAATACTCCTTCCATACACCTTATGTGACGTAAACGAAGTTGCGGGCTCAGCTAGTATATAATATAAACATTATTTTTGTATGGACCCCTTTAGGGTAAAAGCCTCCTCCAAGGTGTGCCACTTCTCTCTATGTTTGGCGGTTTTCAGCCAATCTCTGCCTGCTATCGCTACTATTTCGTCAGCCCATCTGGCGTGCGGGCGACCTCTCGCTCTATTTCCTGGCGGCCCCTGCCATACCACCGATCTTCGAGTCCATCTATCGTCATCGTACCTAGCCAAGTGTCCAGCCCATTTCCACTTCCTATCTAAAGAGTATTTTAAAGCATCAGTTACCTTAGTTTTTTTGCGAATAATCGTGTTCCTCACTTTATCTTTGAGTTTTAATCACATGATGCTTCTTTCCATCTTCCTTTGAGTGGTTTGGATTTTGTTCATGGTTTTTCCATCCAATGTCCAAGTCTGGCACCCGTAGGTTAAGCATGGTAGTATGTTTGTATCCATAACTAACTTCTTCATGGGTAAGGGCAGTTGTGACTTAAAAATTTCTTTTTGGGCCCAAAACTTTTTCCAGGTGACAGTGACTCTCCGATCCACCTCTTTTGAGTTTCTGTATTCATTTAAAGATATTTGTTTCCCGAGATATATGTAGTTATAGCGGCAAACATACGAGGTGGCAAAGTTGAAATTTAGAAAGAGCATATCAAAATCTATAAAATTGCCAATTTTCAAAACTCCCGGAAAACTTTCCAGGTAACCTCTATTTTTCCGACCAAATGACTGGACTATAGTGTAACCTGTCAAAAAAGATCACCTACATTTAACAAACTACAATAATAGGCTGCGGTGACCACCGGTCCTTCTGGTGGACCACCTTAGTGGTATAAAAAAAAAAAACTTGCTGCAATGAAATAATTATTATAGGTTTTTTTTTTATTTTTTTTTTATACTACTTAGGTGGCAGACAAGCTTACGGCCCACCGGAAGGTTGGTAACCGTAGCCTATAGAAGTTTGCAACACCAGAGGCGCTACACACGCGCTGCCGACCCGGGCGCAGGTTGTGACGACCCACAGTTGAAATTTTTCAAGCCGCCCGTAGGGCCTTCAACTTGGCTTAACGACTGCCATTTTACTGGCAACCGGGACCAACGGCTTAACGTGCCTTCCGAAGCACGGAAACGCTCGTAAATAATTGTCACAAAGTGGTCCACGTGGTGGTCACCCATCCATGTCTGGCCATAGTAAATGTTGCTTACTGCAGTGATCGTTTAGAGAACACTGAGTCCGCGGGGCCACGAGCGCTACGAGTGATATATAATCCACCACCATGTTTTGCACGCTTCCGTTCCAACCTGTATACCGGTGTTATTAAATTATGGGCGGTAATTTGATGACACAGGCATATGAGCAGACTCCATTCAGTTAATAGTTAATAAATTATTCAATGGAGGTCTTAGACCATATATCACGGGACTAGCTTTTGCGAACCACCGCATACAAAAATATTCTGCCAGTTTTCATACAAGTGAAGGGGGAAACACAAAGAGGTCAAAGACATATAAAATTTCATTGCATTTAAAAATGTATTAATCGACAAACGCGTAATGGCTGTTGCGTGTTACAGTTACGTACAGCTCTCTCTCAATTGCACCATGAATTAGGTCACGCAGGCTAGTCCCTTAGAACTTTTAATAGGTAAGATTGTAAGGTTTAAATTTTTGATAGATTACAAGCTGTGAATAAAATTCGCTTACAAGTTATGACTCCTGTGTTATCTGATCGTAATTTCTTAGTGTAATAATCAGACCAGTGATTTTAGTTGTAACTGACGGTACCGGCTACCAGATGGTTTAATGGTTGCCCAATGAGTGTTTTGTTGACCAGGAGTGATACAAGTTCGAATGGTTTGATTATTCCAATGTGACATAATCTTTCCTCAAAATATTGGTTATAAATAATGAAATGTAGGTATGAGCAACCGCCGCTTATATAATGGGCAAAAAATAATCTATTCAGGGAATGGAACCAATATTATGTCATCCCTCATAACGTTTTGGCGGAAGACATGTACAGTAACTTGTTACCGGTGTACTTTAACTCTAAATTTTGTTAATTTTCATGTAACTTCTTCGTGAACGGTTGCGCTGTGGGTGCTCCATCGCCAGCGCAGCGGAGAAGCAGAGCGCGGGTCGACAGCGGCTTGCGCGAGCACTGGTGTGAAAACTAACAGCGTGCGGCACGGGCGGCGCGGTCACTAGCAGATTATGTTGTGCCGGAGCTAAGGGAGGCGTATCCTCATCGAGCTGCTGGGTAGTTATGAAGATCGACGTGCTACGAGGATGGACCTTGCAAATTATAGGTCACGTAGTCCTTTTCTTTTTCCATTAAGTAGGTCGTTGAGATGACGAAGGGGTTAGACCTTCATGTGAGTAGATTCTTTAAAGACTTACCTGACAAATGATGATGAAGGAGTAAGACCTTCACGTGAGTGAGTGAGTGTAGTATGCGAATTACTCTGGCCGCGCGCAGATTCATGCTAGCCATGGGTCTTTATAGTGACCTACGTCGTCAAGCCGTAAGGAAAAGCCTACAGCATAGGGTTCTTTGAAAGGGGTCTTTGAAGGTTTTTACAGGGTCGGCAGCACGGGAGTGGTGGCGCCTCTGGTGTTGCAAGCGTTCATATGCTACGGTGACCACCAGTCCTTGTCTGCCACCTTAGTGGTATAAAAAAAAGTGCCGAAGGTAGGCATTTTCTGGTTCAATTCATACCATTATCTGAAGTGGGTACAGGATGGAAGTCCCACTACCTGGCCGGATGGAGGCTTTAGGTTGAGTTAAGAGTATTGCATACTGAACTAGCCGATTTCGATTTAATTGAGTACCTATTGTGATCAGCAATACTCAAGAGATCAAAATAATCAAGAGTAAAAAAATAGCAGAAACACAGCAATAGGCTCACCACCTATTGCGTGGGACATAAAACCATAAGGTGAAATGTGGGCGTATACTGTGCCTCTGCCTATGGGAGCGTGACTGTGTGTATGTGTTTGTATGTATGTATTGTGATCAGATTTAATAAGCGTTGCGAACTGTTTAGAATAAAATAATGCAGACTTAATATGTCGAGTTTATTTAGCTGATGCCCGACTCTTCGGTCAGGAAGGTCGAGCAAAAGATTCTGTACTTTGGATAAACTGTTGTTTCAGATGCTGTAAATGTTGGCGATGCTTCACACGAGGACGTGTGAGTCGTCGTGATGGCCGTGTCGCAGAACTAACATCACAGCTGGAGGTGCACTGCTGACGTCATCCGATGAGACTGTTCCTTTTCTTTCTGAAGCGAATCGCCAGGATTTGCGACCTTTGTGTGCCTCTTTCACGTTCTACAGATTCGTGAGTCGATTTATGTATGAACGCTTTTGTTATGGGGAAGACTGGTTGAAGAGGTCACGTATGCCTGAGCCACGTCTGTTTAGGCTGGTTCAAAAGGATACGTGCGCCTGGGCCACGTCTTTGTTGGTCAGACTGGTTGGAGAGGCCGCGTAAGCCTAGACCACGTCTGGTTGGACTGGTTGAAAAGGTTACGTGCGCCTGGGCCACGTCTGTGTTGGTTGGACTGGTTGAAGGGGCCGCGTACGCTTGAAATGTGTACGTGCGCCCGGGCCACGTCTGTGTTGGTCGGACTGGTTGAAGGGGCCGCGTACGCTTGAAATGTGTACGTGCGCCCGGGCCACGTCTGTGTTGGTCGGACTGGTTGAAGGGGCCACGTACGCTTGAAATGTGTACGTGCGCCCGGGCTACGTCTGTGTTGGTCGGACTGGTTGAAGGGGCCGCGTACGCTTGAAATGTGTACGTGCGCCCGGGCCACGTCTGTGTTGGTCGGACTGGTTGAAGGGGCCACGTACGCTTGAAATGTGTACGTGCGCCCGGGCCACGTCTGTGTTGGTCGGACTGGTTGAAGGGGCCGCGTACGCTTGAAATGTGTACGTGCGCCCGGGCCACGTCTGTGTTGGTCGGACTGGTTGAAGGGGCCACGTACGCTTGAAATGTGTACGTGCGCCCGGGCCACGTCTGTGTTGGTCGGACTGGTTGAAGGGGCCGCGTACGCTTAAAATGTGTACGTGCGCCCGGGCCACGTCTGTGTTGGTCGGACTGGTTGAAGGGGCCGCGTACGCTTGAAATGTGTACGTGCGCCCGGGCCACGTCTGTGTTGTTCGGACTGGTTGAAGGGGCCGCGTACGCTTGAAATGTGTACGTGCGCCCGGGCCACGTCTGTGTTGGTCGGACTGGTTAAAGAGGCCGCGTACGCTTGAAATGTGTACGTGCGCCCGAGCCACGTCTATGTTGGTAGGGCTAGTTGAAGAGGCTGCGTATACCCAGGCCACCTCTACTTAGACTGGTTAAAAGAGGTACGTACGCCTGGGCCACGTCTTTGTTGAAGGTTGGACTGGTTGGGAAGACCTCGTATGCCTGAGCCATGTCTGTGTGTTGCGCTAGCTAGTTTAAGAGGCCTCGGATGCCTCAACCCGTTTCAAGTACTATTTGGTTTAAAGGGCTTAGTACGCCCGGCTTATTGGGAAAGGAAGTTAAGTTCACAATTTCTGTCAGGAATGGACGAGCGATCATTAACGCATTCTTAAATTTCTACAGGTGTTTCGCCCGAGGACGTGCGATAGTCAGGGTTGGCCGTGACGGCACACTTCAAATGTGATCCTAATGACAAGTGACATTGACAGGTGACATAACACCGAGCGCTGGAGGGGCGGCCACGCACGACATATCAGGACGTCGTCAGTCGAGTCCCGGTCATTATTGGTGCAACGATCGACCGGTGCGCACGCGCCCACGTGCTCTGGTGGAATGTTATAACAGTGTAGATTTAGTTAGTCCTAGGAGGTTCTTTGTGTTTAGTGTTAGTTATACGATTGACTAAATGAGTGTTAACTAAACCACGCATTATTTCTTTATACCACGATTCCTGGTTTCCTCGCCGAACTACCTACAAAGTGATGGTTACATCGGAATGTAGCAACGTGCCACCTGACACCACTCAATCCTACAAATATATCAAAGTAAAATCTTCCATTAAGTACGCCGTATCACGTCCCACATGTGTACCTACATAATCTACAGAGTGCATTAGGGACTTTACTGGATAGCGCTAAAGAGACGTGTTATGACGTAATCAGTTCAAGAGTGGCGTGCTCTGAGGTACGTCTTGTGAACGGAGATTAGGCAGGATGATCTTTCACCAAGTGCTTTGTTGCAATATATTCGGCACCCAAGTTTATTAATTGTCTATACTAGTCTCAGATACTAATATTTATAAGGCGGAAAGATTTGTTTATAAAAATACTAAATACTGGCTCCTATTTTAAAAATTATTTCGCTATTAGAACGCCATGTTAACCAGGATGTTTTATTATATTGTAAGGTTGTGCGTTGGAGATGAGTGAAACTCGTGAATATCTTGAGTATACTGTCCTTTATTGGAGAATAACATGATTTATATATAATAATCTATGAGTAACTACACTACCGTACTACTATTACGTGCTACACTGGCGTAGGCGGAGTTCTGACACAGACTATAAATGGTGTAGAACACCCAATTGCATATTACAGTCGTTCTCTGTCAGGGGCGGAGAAGAATTTCAGTCCCACCGAAAGGGAAACCTTGGCAGTATTATCGGCAGTGGAACATTGGCGTTGTTACATAGATAACGGGAAAAGATTCACGGTTTACTTCACTACAATATTACTACCGAAGGGCGCAGAGCAGCAATAGTAAATTACTAAAAATATGGCAGCTTTCGATACACTTAAATGGGTGCTACAGCGTTTACTGTAACTATGTCACTGGCGACGCCGTGCACGACGAAACAGCTAGTACGAGGTAACCAAGTACCTATATGTGAATGTGAAGCTTTTAATATATTCCAGCTAAATCTTCCATAAATAACGCCGTATCACGTCCCACATGTGTACCTACATAATATATGGACGTTACTGGGCGGCCCTGAAGAGACGTGTTATGACGTAATCGGTTCACAAGTGGCGTGCTCTGCGGTAGGTCTTGTCAACGGGGTTAAAGCAGGATGATCTTTCATCAATTGTTTTGTTGCTATACCTATTAGAATTGTTTTTATGAATTAAATCTTAATATATAAAACAAAGACGGGTTTGTTACAACACTTATAACTCAAGAACGGCCGTACCGATTTGGCTGAAAATTGGTGGGGAGGTAGCTTAGAACCAGGAGACGGACATAGGATACTTTTTATCCCGTTTGACCTCGCTTTTTTTTTTCGCTTTTTTTGGTCGATTCACTATTCTGCTGGCGACGTACACCGGTAGTCCACGTCCTATGCATGAATATGCGCAATTCCTACAATAATGCGACGGGAAACATCTATCGTTAACGAAATTATTCTGACGGGAACGGGTGATTTACTCTCTTATGTGACGCATACGAAGTTGCGCGGGTCAGCTAGTTAAGAATTAAGTAAATCGATTTAGCCTCAGTTCAGACACGGCGGGAATCGCGCGGTAATCGCGCGGTAACCGCGCGGTTATGTCTGAACGATTACTAACTAACTCATATAAATAAGACCCGCGCGATTTCAGAATCGCATGGAAATCGCGCGGTTCCCGCCGTGTCTGAACTGAGGCTTAGAGCCACTGCACCACTGCGTATCGGTACCGGTACCCAGAAGAGCTGGGGCAAGGGTGCAAAAAATGTTACTAAATTTAAACAAACAGAATAGAGACGACTGGTGTCTCTCGATACGGAACGTTCCTGGTGCAAAGACTGACCTTTGTAAACTCAACGGGTCTCAGAATCTATTCAACTCGAAACCCGTCTGGTTAGTTTGGTATAACTAAGGTCAAAAATGGTCTGCGCCCAGCACTTCGCTTCGATTGGCTGATTGAGTTCTACCTACTTGAAGGTTTGTAATGACACGAAGTTAATTACTTTTCTCCGACTCCAAATAAAGTAAGTTTCCCACTCAATTTTAGGGATTTTCCAGGTTTCCATTTCCAGAAACTAACGAGATACCTATCGTTAAAAAGACTGAAATTCCATTTTTGATGTAATGTATAACAAAATAAGGATTTAAAGTAATATACGAGTATGTACAATCAAAGCACCCTTCATAACCCAGTGCCCCTAGAGTCACACTACTGGTGCCGTGAGTGAAAGTTTTATAAATAAGACAATATTTTTGACGGTACAGAACATACGGCTGGGTCTATAAGCCCCCTCCAACCTTTTCTAAACTATATCGAATCCAATAATAAGAAAATTTAGAAACACATTTCAAAATTTTCTTGTATTTTTTTCGAGATTGTTCGGTAAAGGTCAATTTCGTTATATTTTCGATACGTTTATAAGATGGGTTATCGGATTTTTTTTTTTTTTTTTTTTTTTTTTAAATTAATAAATTCTTTATTTCTCAAAAAGTACATACAAAAATCTTAATTCATAGTGTCCTAAAAAGGTATTTTATACATTTAATTCATAGAAAACATTACAATTTTGAGATTGGTGCCTAAACTAGATAAAATTTATCTGTATTTATAGAACACCGCGTCATCTGATCCCAAAGTAAGCTAGGATAACCTGCTTGTGTTATGGGCACCAGACAACGGATACTTATAAATGACTTACCAGTAAAACAAACGATGTGCAAAATATACTAAATAATGTTAAATAATAGATTTACATATTAATGAATACGTATACCACTTTTTTTTTGTAAATACATACTTAAATTACATAGAAACACTAGGACCCTACCAATACTGTAAATAAATTAATCCAAGGAAAATAACAGTAATTGAATGAACAGGATGTGAATAAATAACGCTAAAATTAACAAGTTTGACATATTTAAAAATAAAAAATCTATAAACAAAGAAATTATAACATAATATTTATTTGTAAACATCTGTGCTGAAAAACGATGACAAACAGTAAATTGCCTCAACAGCAACTTACTTTTACATTTGTATACGCAGACAGAATCTTCTTTAAAACTAGGACATTCAGCAATTACGTGTTGTTTCTTACTTATTTCTATCTATGATAACATTTGGTTTAATATTTACATGAATACAAAGTATATGAATCACCAACTGAATATAGGTGGAATACTTGAAACGTTGCTTAACTAACACTAAATCCATAAGTAGATATAGTTTATGCCCATAAGCTAATGTAAAATTACGATTCAACGTAACTCATAGGAGTTACGTAAACGTTTTTATCATGTGTATAGACACATGAAATGTGCCCTAATAGTCTGTTGATCGTAGAAGTCGTTCTTCAGCACTTTTTCGGGCCGGGCACTGTGCGTCACCAGTTGCATGGTTGCAAGGCTTGTTAAAGCGCATGCAGGATGCTCACTTTGCTGGATGTTCGTGAGCAGAGCACTCTTTGAGCGTGTGGCCAACGCATCCACAGTGCCCACATGTTGGGTCCGTGTCCCGGCAGTACTTGGCTGAGTGTCCGTATTGTTGACACTTGTAACACCTAGTTACAAGTGTAAATCACGGACTGGGCAGGAAATCCAATCTATGAAAATGCGTTCCTGTTTAATGATCAGTTTTCTGATCTCGGCCGTCACTTCCACAATGTAGTTACAGTATGGGCTGTCTTTTTTGCCAGATTTGTGGCTTAATCTAATTGAGCTCAAAAAATGTTCTCGAATAACGCTAGGATGCTGTTCAGTGATATTTTGTTCGAAAAGGCAGTCGAACAAGTGTTGTTCTGAAATATCAGATGGCACTCCGAGGAAAATCAGTCTAGGCCTCTTCTTCGTAGTGTCCTCGATTTTTAGACCCGAAGTTTGTAGTTGGTGCGATGTTTTCAGTTTTTCCAGGTCATCCTTCCCTGCTGTGCTGATAATAATTCCACCGTTCCTAATTTTTCTGAGCCCTCGCACATGTAGTTTCAACTTCTCGGGCTTAATCATATCCTGCACCATTTTTTTCGTCTCTTCACTGGATGTTTTTTTATCGGCTGGATATATTGTAATGCTAGAAGTTTTAGGAGGGCAAATCAAATTTTCTTTCCCATTCCTTATGACGCCTGCATAGGATGTACAGGGAGTAGAAGGTGCCCTTTTTACCGCCTCCTGGATACCGGTTTTTAAATCTTCCAGTCGCACACATACATCGTTGTCCTTTCCTAACGTCTCAATTTCGTAATGGGCTGATAGAAGTTTCTGCTTTACTGATTGGTAGTGTACTGCCATCTGGGATACTCCATGCATCACACTTCTGCATATATTTGAGATTCTAAGCTTACTATCGGTGTTCAGCTTACCTCCGTCGGTCGAGATTGCGCATATTTCCTTAAGGTAGTTATCAATCTGTGACATCCAATTCTGTATCTCAGAAGTGGACACCACGGAAACCTGGGGTGCAGCGGGGGCTGGAGAGACGTCTTCCTGTGAGCGCGCAGGACCCGGGGGAGGGCTGCGCGCAGTCCGGGAACTTCGGCTGAATGGACTCGCCATTACAAAATTATTATTGTTCATTTCATGTTAATATCAAACACTTTATTTATTGCACTATTAAACAAATACGAAATGTGCAGCGTCAGAGTAATCTTGACCTGGTTACATTAAATATATTTACTTATTAAAAATATTACATGAGCACGTCTGTCTACTATCACGATCACGAAATGAATCCTAAGGGAAAGGTATCGTACTAGATTAAATGTACATTTATAGGTATTTATGTTTCAAACTATTTATCGGGAATCGAAAATCTAAGCTCTAATCAAATTATTAGAGTTTGGGACAGAATTAGTGATAATGTACCAAATAACTAGAGTTTGGGACAGTACCTGTAATATGTACCAAATCACTAGACCCTGGGACAGTACCAGAGCCGTTTACCTGTCTAGAGCTTACTACATTATCAGAGATATTTTCTTATATGTAGAAATCCTACATGGATGCTATGCTGGACTCCTACCGACTAAAACCACACGATGCCTTACAACTGTCTATGGCCGGGAGTCCCCGGTTAAGCCCTCGGAAAGATGTCCCAGGGCTCTCGGCAGACTTTGATGAACACTTCAGCTCGCCTATGGGGTTCGGGTGCTATCTCGCGTCTGGGGAGTTGTTCGGGTGCTAACCCGCTACTTGGGGAAGAGGGGGTACTATCCCACCACTATGAGGGGCAAAGAGATATTCGCCATAATCTTTGCCTGCTTCTGTAAGAACGGCGAGCAGCCAGCCTACCGTCCTTAGTCCCCGGTCATGGAGGTCGGTAGTCTTGGGCGTATAGCAGCCTGCGATGACCCCGTCGCCGACTGTGGAACTCGGGAGAGAGATTTCTCTTCTGTTCTCTCCACAGTATCAGAGATCTGTACGAAATTATTAATGATAGGGGCGGTACCAGATACCAAATGATTAGAACTTGGTACAGTACCAGAGATGTGTACCGAATTTCATTACAATCAGTTTAATGGGAACGGAAGGGACAAAATATACACGTCATCGTCTTGACTTGCTTCTTGAGTAGCCACGTGACATTGCTTATTTCTACTGACGCATAATCAACCATTATTATGTAAGTACATAAATAAGGACATACATTTTTTTTAAATACGTTATGGATGCTATGTACTCTTACCTAGACTGCTGAGTCCGCAGAGGACGATGGCCATCAGGGTGATAAGGGGATACCGCACGATCTCCGGTGAGGCGGCACGTCTCCTGGCCGGGACCTCTCCATGGGTCCTGGAAGCGAAAGCCCTTGCGTCACTGTTTAGATGGCGCAAGGAGGCACTGGAGCGCGGCCAAAGACCTGCGTCTCGAGAAATCGAGGCCCATCGGTCCCTGCTCCACCAGGTAACCGTGGAGACATGGAAGGTGCGACTTGAGCAATCAAAGGGGGGATTCACCACAATCGCGGCCGTCAGACCGGTCATGGACGAGTGGCTGAAGAGGAGACACGGTGCTCTCTCCTACCGGTTGACACAGATACTTGCCGGGCACGTTAGTTCAAGTAGGTATCTGTGGCGAAAACACCGGGAAACCACGGCCAAGTGTCAGCACTGCGAGGACCGCAGCGATGACACGGCGCTCCACACGCTGGTGGAGTGCACGGCGTGGGCGCAACAGCGCCAGGTCCTCGTGGTGGGTCTGGACGTGGACACTCTCTCGCTCGAGACCATGGTGCGAGCCATGCTCTCCAGCGGTATTAAGTGGAACTGCGCCGCCTCTTTCTGCGAGCAGGTCATGCTCGTGCGGCGGGAACGGGAGAGAGCTCTCCCACCCAAGTTCCGCAGTCGGCGGCCTGGCCGCCGTCGACGAGTCTTCGCCGAGGACTATCGGCCTCCATGACCGGAGGCCTGATGACGATGAGAGGGCGGCTCACCGTCCTTACAGAAGCAGGCCCATGACAGCAGCGTGACGTGAGGAACTCACGTACATCCCCTAGAAGCGGGATCACACCCGAAACCCCGAACTTCGGGTAGCACCCGAACCACCTCCTAGGCGAGGCCGCAGTGGCGGCCGTGGGTCTGTTGGGAGTCCTGGGACATCCTTACGAGGGCTTACCCGGGGCTCCCAACCATGATGTTGGGCGTTACGTGAGGTTTTTTAGTCGGTAGGAGTCCGGCATAACATCCACGAGGATTTTCCCTCACGTTAAACAAAAAAAAAGTACATATATATATTTCTAAATACATACATATTATCCATAGAAATTCATCAATTAACATTTCAGCTTTCTACTATCACGGATCATGAGATACAACCTAGTGGCGGACAAACAGACGGCGAAGTCTCATGAATAGGGTCACGTTTTATCCTTTGGGTACTAAACTCTAAAGAGCAATGTCAACTTCGCCTCAGTTTGCTCTCAGGTGTTGCAAAACGGTGAGTCATTCTTGAAAACTAATGGGATGCGGTAAAAATGCTAATACAATGTTCCTTAATGTTCATGTTTAAGGTTTAAGCTTAGTACAGAACCTAGGTATAAGTCTAAAAGGCCTTCAAATTGGCTTAACAATTGTCATTTTACTGACAACCTTTCATTTCGATTTTTCCTTCTCTACGCATCGAAGCATCGTTCTGCGAAAGTGTTCCCTTAGTCGCCTCTTATGACACCCTCCGGATGAATTGGGGTACACCTTACCCGCTAATAACTAATAAAGAAGTATTAAAACCTTTTATTAAAACTTCAAAGCAGAAATATAAGTCATCCTTTTGTTTATTGAACAGGATCACAAATTCCACGACAAAACCAGACACAGCGGAGTGTCATAATTTCTATTGTTTTGAACGAAACAAACGAGTACCTTAGTTGTTTGAAAACTGTTAGGAATTAAAAGATTTTGTTCACAACTGTTAATATTTTTTAATTGTCTTTTGTGCTAGTTTGAATGGCTGCAGAGGAGAGGAGGGAGGGGGGTAGGAGGTCCTACTGACTGGGCCATCCTCCCTAAAGCTTACCCGGAGCTTCCGGCCGTAAGCAGTGGTTGGACCTCGTGTGGATTTAGTCGATAAGTGTCCAGCGTAGCATCCATAGGGATATTCTACGTAAAAAAGCTAAAGGCCCTAGCCATCCTCGCTTGCATGTGATATCTGACTCACTAACCAATGAGATTATGGCGGGGAGAAAGTAAAATTAGAAACGATTTTATGAGCAGAAAAGAAGAAAATACGTTTTAAAAAAATTATGTATTGGAGATCTTAGTTACTTTTCTGTGCCTTTACAAATGCCTTAAGGCGTAACCGGTCAGGTGTAAAATGAATAAATAGGTATTGTGGAACAGTACAAGTGGTGTTATTCAATTTGTGTATAAGGTTTCAACAAGTGCCATCAATCAACTGTATAAATAAGAAATACGTCCTTTTTGCGATGAAGGAATTTGTGTGTAATTGAAGTTTTTAGTGATTGGATATGCGTAACTGACAGGTACGTGATGTAAGTGTGCAAAATGGCGCGAAATGTATAGATTTAGGAGAAATCTGTAATTTTCCTAACGTTGCTATCGAATTTTACGAAAAATAATCACTATTTTATAAAGGATTTAAAATAAATCAAAGAATTTCATCTCGAATTTAATTATACAATATGGAGTGCCTATCAAAGGTTCCACGTTTCCCCTCTTTGTACAGCCGCCCCTATTCATTAGCGAACTTTCGATCGCTCTCTAAGGGGGCTTTTTTTTTTTTTTTTTTTTTTTTTTAACGTGAGGGAAAATCCTCGTAGGATGCTATGCCGGACTCTTACCGACTAAAAAACCTCACGTAACGCCCAACAGCCTATGGTTGAGAGCCCCGGGTAAGCCCTCAGGAAGGATGTCCCGTGACTCCCAACAGACCTACGGCCGCCAATGCGGCCTCGCCCAGGGGGGTGGTTCGGGTGCAATCCCGCGTCTATGGGGAGTTTCGGGTGTGACCCCGCTTCTAAGGGGGGGCGTGCGTGAGTGCTCACGTCACGCTGCCGTCATGGGCCTGCTTCTGTAAGGACGGTGAGCGGCCCTCTCACCGTCCTCAGACCCCCGGTCATGGAGGCCGATAGTCCTCGGCGAAGACACGTCGGCGGCGCCCAGGGCGCCGACTGCGGAACTCGGGTGGGAGAGTTCTCTCCCGCACCCGGCCCGCCGCCTCCTTCGCGAGCATGACTTGCTCGCAGAAAGAGGCGGCGCAGTCCCACTTACTCCCGCTGGAGAGCATGGCTCGCACCATGGCCTCAAGCGAGAGAGTGTCCACGCCCAGACCCGCTACGAGGACCTGTCGCTGTTGTGCCCACGCCGTGCACTCCACCAGCGTGTGGAGCGCCGTGTCATCGCTGCGGTCCTCGCAGTGCTGACACTCGGCCGTGGTTTCCCGGTGTTTTCGCCACAGATACCTACCGAAGCTACCGTGCCCGGCAAGCATCTGTGTCAACCGGTAGGAGAGAGCACCGTGTCTTCTCTCCAGCCACTCGTCCATGACCGGTCTGACGGCCGCGATTGTGGCGAATCCCCCCTTTGGTTGCTCAAGTCGCACCTTCCATGTCTCCACGGTTTCCTGGTGGAGCAGGGTCCGCTGGGCCTCGATTTCTCGAGACGCAGGCCTTTGGCCCCGCTCCAGCGCCTCCTTGCGCCATCTGAACAGTGACGCAAGGGCTCTCGCTTCCAGGTCCCATGGAGGGGTCCCGGCTAGGAGACATGCCGCCTCACCGGAGATCGTGCGGTATCCTCTTATCACCCTGACGGCCATCATTCTCTGCGGGCTCAGCAGTCTAGCCTCATTGCTGGCCGTCAGGGTCTCCGCCCATACGGGAGCCCCGTACAGGGCCATGCTTCGCACGATCCCCAGGTACAGCCTCCTGTAGGGAGTCTCTAAGGGGGCTTCTTCATCAGCGATGTGCTATGCTACGTTGCTATGGATGTGTTTGAAATCCATTCGTCGGTCGCAAAATTTCACAATATGAACGGTCAACTTTATTTGTGGACAAATGAATGTGAATGGTAAATTTCAAACGCATCTATGGCAAAGTAGCGTAGTGGTAAAGCACCCTTAGACAGAAATATACCCGTGCTTGGGCGTATCGCACATCTTATGTACCTATTGACGTGGCAAACGTCAAAATATGCTGCATAAAACGTTTTTTTTTGAGTTAAATATGAAACTAAAAGAAAAACACAAAAAATAAATTTTGTCATAGCCTTTACCAGGTGAAAATGTGTTGGTATACTTTTCATACTGACGCGTTCAGACGTAACAAAGCTCTATTTCAAACAATGTATCAATATACATATTTATTTGCTACAACATTGTAGCAGACATTGTCTTCCAAGATTGGAGTCCTCGCTGTCATGCTCGATGGCTGGAGTAACTTCCCATAAGTGGGATACTACATACATACATATAATCACGCCTTTATCCCCGAAGGGGTAGACAGAGGCATAGTAATACGCCAACATTTCACCTGATAGTTTTATGTCCCACGTAATAGGTGGTGAGCTCATTGCTGTGTTGAAATGGACAGGCGCAGGTCACCTCGACCCGCAGTTGAAATTTTTCAAGCCGCCCATAAGGCCTTCAACTTGGCTTAACGATCGTCATCCCACTGACAACCGGTCCCACTTCGAGTTATCCCTCTCTACGCAATGTATCTTTTTGCGAATGTGTTTCCTTAGTCGCCTCTTACGACTCCCTCGGGATGTATTGGGGTGGCGACATTTTGTACTCTAACCCGTCGCAACACGGGACCCCGTCGCCACACAGGACGTACTAAGTAGGATACTAAGTACCAATAAATTCCCTGTGTTTTTTTATAGCAGGCAGACAAGCACACAGCCCACCAGATGTAGGTACTGGTGGTCACCGCAGCCTGTAGACGTTTGCAACACCGGAGGCACACACGCGCTGCCGACCCTGTAAAAATCTTCTGTAGGTATATACTGTTTTATTTGTAGTATCCAAGCTAAGATATGTATACATAATAAGGCAGGACTAAATTTGTATATACCTATCTAGTTATGTCTAATCATAGTAAAGTAGGTATCCTGCCTATATTTAAAAAAAAACTATTTCAAAAATGAACGACTTTAGTGCGGTAAGGGAAAAGATACCAATATTTGTTCAGTCAAATACTGGCATTAATAGAATCCAGGCTTGAATTTTTCATATTCACTTTGGCAGTATTCCAAACAAGGCTGTCATAAAACTAAGTTAAGTTTGCGTTCGTAAAAATATACTTTACACCTAATTTCCAAGTGTTAAGGTCTATTTCTTCTTGTTTTTACATTTTGTTAGCAAAGACTTCGATGGTAAGACGTGTTGTAAGTTCGCCAGATGTTTAGACAATATCTGTAGATGAAGATGTTATTCGATTGGAGACTGGATTTACAGTCTAGAGAATGTGTAAACGACCTGAAAATTTACTAGCTTTGTGCATCACCCTGAGGTTGACTAGAAGAAAAAGCCTATAGGTATAATTCGCCTTGTGATCTGATGTCCTAGACTTTTAAATAAATATTTAAAAGAATGACTGGAGGGTTTACTATAATTATGTGTATTAGAATCGTCATAAATGAATAGTCTATCAGTAGTCAAGCGCCGGGCACCCGGGCAGCTCATTGGAAGGATTTCCACATATAGGTAGGTACCCCGCGGAGTCATCCCAAAGGTAAGAACAATATTCGACGCAGGGGGGAATCTGCGTCTTGTACAGTAAATATCTCTGATGTGGCGTGAAATACCTCTCACCTTTAGGATTACTAGTTTCCGCGAGGCCAGCCCAATACAACTCTCTATGCAGTTTTTGTGATTGAGTTCACGCCGGATGTCTATACCGCGGATCTCCAGGTTGTTCTTTAGTGGAACTGTAATGCTCTGAAGAGAGGATAGGGGTAGGAAAAGATACTTTACTGTCTGGGGCTTTAATTAAACAAAATTAAATTAAATTATACTGGACTCGCATACTGGAATATTTTCGTCTATACTAATATTATAAAGAGGAAAGATTTGATTGCTTGTTTGCATTAAATAGACTGAAACTACAGAATAAATTTGAAAATTCTTTCACTGTTGGGAAGCTACACTTTCCCTGGGTATCATAGACCATTTTTTATGCTCTTATTCCCACGGGAACAGAAACTACGCGGGTGAAACCGCGTGATATTCGCTAGTATTCAAGTAAATTAAATTAATTAGGTAGCTCCTTCAACCTTAATTTAGTTCAAATTAAAATGAAAATTGTAGTAGTACATTGTACTGTGAAGTTTGACCACATCAAACGAACAGTTAGGTACAATTTACTTTGTGATAAATGTTTTAGTAAAGGGTGCCCTTTACAAACCTCTCATCATACTCTGTTTTTGATATGGTGACGTTTTTACAGACAAACGAATGCCTAAACAAATGATTCTCTGAGAAAATGTTACGTTATCCAAGCCTTTGAAGACAACGTTACCTGGCTTTTGAATAATAAAGTAATTAAAGTTATGCCATATTATTATAATGGAGAGTGGTCCAGAAATTCCCTTTGTCCACTTAAATCCATTAAAAAGATCCATCGTAGATCATTGTGGACATATCACAAAATCAACACACATTTTAGTAAATTGGTTTTAAAACAGCAAAATAATAAATGTTGCAATGGCTGAAAATCATTTCGTTTAATATTTTTGCAACAGACAGTCTTCACTCGTTCGATATTTAGTACAATGATAAACTAAGACCAAACAATAAAAATATACATGTAAAAACCTTCTCTCCTCAAGAGAAACCTCATTTCGGGGCGTCCCGTCCGTTTGCTGAGTCGCAGTGACTATCCCACGACTGAACGGGGCGGAACCATAGATTTAGAATGTACAGCGAAAAATTCGACATCTATGGGCGGAACAACGTGGTTATTTATTGGGTAGTCTGGTCCCACAAAAACAGATCTGTTATTCCTACAACAACGGGTGGTGACATGAAAAAGTGCATTCAACCTCATCGCTCGTGGCCCCGCGGACTTAGTGTTCTGTAAACGATCACTGTGGTAAGCAACGTTTACGATGGCCGGTTATGGATGGGTGACTATTACATGACCACTTTGTGACATTTATTTGCGAGCGTTTCCGTGCTTCGGAAGGCACGTCAAGCCGTTGGTCCCGGTTCCCGGTGAAATGGCAGTCGTTGAGCCAAGTTGAAGGGTTTTATGGGCGGCTTTAAAAATTTCAACAACAGGCAGTCACAAGTAGCCACAACCTGCGCCTGTCCATATCAACAAATCAACCTCATCATAAAAGTATAACTTTTGGTACCTACGCTTCAAGATTGAATTAGTAATTTAGCTTCTAAATGGATTCAGTAATTCAACTTTATCTTTCAGTTACTGTAATTGCTCTTAACCTATAAAGTTCTAAGAATACTTAAGTTAAATATTCAAGAGTTAAACAATGAGCTTTTAGCTTACTTTACTGTTTTATTAACGTCTAATAGACGCTGTTATTATTAACCCCTTATTAATTTCCCCCCTTAACTGTTATAACTATTATTACTGTAACAGCGCTGGTATGTATTTCTTGTATTCAATCATATTATGTAGTATATTTCATATCGATATTTTGCTTCAAGTATGTGAGTATGACAGCTAAAAGGAGATGTGTGATCGCAATGTGTGATCAGTTTTCCCCGAATATCTACAGGACGGAGTTTTTCAAAAGAGGACCACTTTCAATCGGGTGCCCGTGTACTTGCCTGCCACCCAAGTAAAATGAAAAAAAATTGGGAGTCCTGGGACATCCTTCCGAGGGCTTAAGCGGGGCTCCAAACCATAGGCTGTTTGGCGTTACGTGAGGTTTTTTAGTCGGTAGGAGTTCGGCATAGCATCCGCGAAGGATTTTTCCTCACGTTAAAAAAAAGTGGTATGAAAATGACTTAAAAGTATCTCTTTTCAACACGAGTTCTTCAAGCGAAGTGCGAAGATTCACATCGTGGCGCGACTATTTCACGGGCACTGTCAAAAGTCGTATACGTACAATAGGTACTATTGTTAAAGTGTTCCCCTAGAGGTAAGATTCGATTAGATTTGAGAAAATCAGTATTGTGTCTAGAGAGAATACAGGGAAACTGATCCGAAAACTAGTAAACAGTCGATGTTTGCATAAACTTTTTTTTTACTAGTTAAGTCGTGAAGCTAAAAAGAGTTCGAATAAATTACCCAGTCGTTCATATTTAGCCAATATGTTTATATGACATACTTACTCTTTATATTGAAATATTGTATGTGTTTGCTTAGGCATTCGCTCGTGTTTCCATAGTTTCATTGTCTGAATATAAATTGTAATACCCTCGCCATAGACAGGGTGTTCATTCTCAAACTTTGCATCCAGAGCGATCGTATACTATAGGGGTATAAGGTCTGATAAGGGCTTTTTCCGAGTAAGCTAAGTTGTAGTGTATATTTCCACCTAGAGTTTTCTAAAGGTTTATAGTATGAAGTTCTTCAAAGTGGCCTGAAAAGGACTTTAGAGGGTTGACACTGCTAGTTTAACTTGTAACTTCTCATGGGCCTCACATCCCCCCAATGGCGGAGGTCTGTCAAATACAAAGTAGACAAATCTGTGGAGACCACCACATAGCGAAGATCAATAGAAGTCCTGCATCGCGATATCAGAGTTCTCACTGCGATAATTGATTTAAACAACAGTCCAACATCGACTGTTGGGCTTCAGACATTCCCAACCCTTCCTCCACAAATCTGCACAGTGTCTTCTTTCTGCCAGTGTGCTTGAAAATACATAGTAGAAGATGTCCCGAGAACATCAAAGGCATTACCACTGAACGGTGAAGCGGCTACGAATTTTTGGGGAATGAATGAACATAATATTATAACTTTTAAGTTCTTTCATCTTTAAACTAGCAACACCATAAAGTCACCTTGACAGACAACTGTCGTATCTCTGTTTTAAAGAAAGAAATATGTAGGTAGTAGGTACTTACTCAATTCGTTAATCGCAAAGTTTCGATTGGGTCAAACGTGTTTTACCGTAAATAAGTATATGCCTTAATGAATAAAAGAGTAAAATATAACACTAGTCATCTGCGAAGAGTAGACCTCGCGAGCTACCAGAAACCAAATCAAAAAATTCTGTGAGGCACCTATTATATGTGTTGCGCATCTGTATAGGACCCGGTACGTACAGGTCTTAGCTATCAGGCAGGTTACATTATTGACGCTGTAGTAATCGACCAGATATGAGTAGTCTGCCTGCTTTCAAACATTCATAGTCATTCCTTGGATAGTGAAAGTGTAGCCCCTCCGTCTTACAACGATTAAAAGCCTCTTCTATGGCCTCCAAAGTCCTATCAAATCGACCCTTTCCGGAATATTTCTTAATGTAACTATCAAAATTAGAGCCTTGCCCCCTAAATTACCGCTGTGGCCTACCCTCCCTTTTCATAAAAAGCGTGGGTCGTCAGAGCACAGCTGAACAATCATAGAACGGCGCCGATGTAATTGTTTCATCTAGACAAAGTCGATAGTAAGTACGAGTATCTACACACAGCACCACATGATCAACATCGAAATTATTAAAATCAATGTCGTTTGATATGCCATGATTCATGATCACATTAGATCATAAAGATCTTATTAAAAAGTTAGAAAACACCGGAGTGCGCGGACCATTGCTTCATTGGTGTGAAAATTACTTACAAGATTTCACAGTTAAAATTAACAACAATTTTAGTGACTATAAAGCTGTTACTCAAGGAACGGCGCAAGGCTCGGTTCTTGGACCTCTTCATTTCCTTTCTTATGTCAATGACATTACTAATCAGTTTGCAGAAGGCACATGTTTAGTAGCTGCTGACAAAGACCCACAGGAAGCTACTGAGCGCCTCCAATTCGACTTTAATATACTCTTGCGTGACACCATGTCACTTCTCAGGATTAGTATTAAATGCAGATAAGACACAACTATTACACATAAAATCAAATCAAACATTCACAATATAACAGCATAATTGCCTGTAGTCACAACAATAGCAGTCAGAATATAAGCAGAGCAATAATTTCTACTATACAAGGTTTAACCCTTATATAAATTCCTGCACTGTTTTCCGGTCGAACTAGTTCGTATTATCCTGTGGAACATAACCGGGTTTCTACCGAAGCGTGGCTGGCGTACCGGATTGGATGTTAACCCGATTTCATTCAAAATCCTACTATTATTATAAATGTGAAAGTTTGTGAAGATGTTTGGATGTTTAGATGTTTGTTACTGCCGAATGGATCTAGCTGAAATTTAGTAAAGAGATAGAGTATGGTCTGAAATAACACATAGGCTACTTTTTATCCCGGGAAAATGTTCCCACGGGAAGAGGGAACGGGCACCAAATTTTACGCGGCGAAGCCGCGCGCAATAGCTATAATAAGCACTATAAGTACTATTATTTGACATCTTACCGAGTAGCGACGGGGTCCCGTGTTGCGACGGGTAAGAGTATAAAATGTCGCCACCCCAATACATCCCGAGGTGTCGTAAGAGGCGACTAAGGGAACTCTTTCGCAAAAAGATTCATTGTGTAGAGAAGGAAAACTGGAAATCAACCCGGTTGTCAGTAAAAGACAATCGTTTAGCCAAGTTGTAGACCTTATGGGCGGCTTGAAAAATTTCAACTGCGGTTCGCGGCGACTTGCGCCTATCCATTTCAACACGGCAATGGGCTCACCACCTATTACGAGGGACATAAAACTATAAGGTGAAATGTGGGCGTATACTATGCCTCTGCCTACCCCTTCGGGGATAAAGGCGTGACTATATGTATGTATGTATGTTTTTGACATATCTTCGTACAAAGAGCCGCACCTTTTTTTTTCGGACATGGTAGCGTAGGTGGTAGGTAGGGGCACACTAAACACTCATTCACTAGTTTCATTTTGTTCTAGGTGATAAACCCTATTGCCAAGATGGTGAGGCGCATAGCGGCAGATTATACCTCGTAAAGTAATTTCTCTTCTCACCTATACTATAATAATAGGGGTTAAAGTATGAAATTGCCGTTTTATTGCACTACGTTCTTTGAATTGACATGGAATCTTCGTGGTTTGAGGTTTTCGAATGAAACTTTTTTAACATAGTTTCTATGATGTTTTTCTTTTAAAAAATGTGAAACATTTGAATATCGACTTTCAATTGTTTTTGATATTCTACTTAGACAAGAAATATGGATACTGCGAAAATTCGAGTAATTTTTGAATACGAGTTCCGACGCGGAAGTAACGCGGCAGAAACAGCCCGCAATATCAATGTTGCGTTTGGAGAGGGGTCTACTAATGAACGCACCGTCCGATTTTGGTTTAAACGCTTTCGTGAAGGAAACCTCGACTTGAAGAACAAGCCACGAGGAAGACCGCCCACACAGGTGAATAACAATGAATTAAGAGAGATGTTGGAAGCCGATCCTAGTCAAACTACCCAGGAATTAGCGGCATGGTTTAACGTTACCTTACCCACAATATTGACTTATTTGCATCAAATCAATAAAATAAAAAAATACGAAAAATGGGTGCCTCACGATTTGACCGATCTGCAGAAAGAAACGCGTGTTGAAACTTGTGTTGCCTTGTTGAATCGGTACAGAAATGAAGGAATATTGGATCGAATTGTGACATGTGAGGTGATGAAAAGTGGATTCTTTATAATAACCGTAAAAGAAAAATGCAATGGCTGACCCCAGGTCAAACGCCACAACAGTGTCCTAAAGCGAAACTTACCAATAAAAAGTTAATGGTAACTGTTTGGTGGTCTCAGCATGGTGTTATTCACTATAGTTTTCTCCGATCTGGTCAAGCAATAACGGCAGATGTCTATTGGGCCGAACTCCGTACAATGTTGGTAAAACTAGCAGTAAAACAGCCTCGACTCATGAATCGATCTTCATCATTATTGCTCCATGACAACGCGAGACCTCATACGAGACACCATTTTAACCCTACAGGAACTGCGCTTAGAAACCATTCGTCATCCTCCGTATTCGCCAGACCTTGCTCCAACGGCCTACCATTTTTTAGTGATTTGGAGAATTATCTACGTGACAAGAAGTTCTCTTCCCAGGAGGCAGTACAAAATACTTTCACAGAGTTTGTGCAGTCTAGATCGTTAGAGTTCTATCGCAAAGGCATAAATGACCTTCCTATTAGATGGCAGCAATGTATAGATAATAATGGTAACTATTTTTAATAAATAAGTTTGTTAAAAATTAAAAAAGTAAACAATTTAGATTTTCGGTACTAATCGGCAATTTCATACTTTAACCCGTAATATTATAAAGAGCTACGCGGATAACAGTGGCTACGCGGGTGAAACCGCGTGGCGTCCGCTACGTCCAATAACATTAAGTTCACACATAGTGAACTATCGACGGTGGGAAAATTATCATTTACCCTCTTATGTGTAAGTTTCCTTTTAGGCTGATCGCACATTTGTCAGCACCGTACGCGCCGCACGCGCCGTACGCGCCGCATTTCCTGATAGCCTCGCACATACGCGCCGTACGCGCCGCACTCGCCGTACGCGCCGTTAGCAAATCTTTGGTATTGCCAACTATAGCAGTTTCTTTTACCTCTGGTGTGAAACGGTACAGTGAGTGGTATTGTGACAGTGGGCTATGAGGGGAAGATCCCTTCGGAACAGAATGTACAAAACGCAAAATGAGGACCACAAGCAAAATGAACAAAACGCAGAATGTACATAAAGCAAAATGTACAAAATGTAAACAACTCGCTAAATGCAGACAACGCAGATTGTGCACGTTATGGCTTGTCTTTATAATAATAGGTCAAGATCGGCAAAACAAATGAAGATCGGCGAAACAAATGAAGATCGACAGTACAAATGACGGTCGGATAAACTAATGACGATCGAAAAAACAAATGCAAATCACTAAAACAAAATACTATAAGCAAGTTGATAATGTCAAAAATTACTTCCAGCCATATTTTGTAATCTAAATGCGATTGTCATTCAAAAAAATAGATGCAAGCAAATCTCGACCTTAATGACTTTTCTCTAAAAATGTGCTTCTAGGCGTTTATAGACATCACTGATCACGAATATATAAAAAAATGATGTCAAGTCATTAGGTCAATATAAAACTACACAATGTATGTGTATCTATACATATGTAAGTGGATCTTAAAAGATAAACACACAGAATCTACCAAATACAAGTGATGTCCTACAAGTCTGGAAAAGTCAGACGAGCGAAGGAAACAATATTAGATATCTAATAAATTACTTCGCGAAAGTATTTCAAACATTATGATCTGTAGCGAGTTCTATTTTATTTCATTAACGTACATCTAAGAGCGGTAATGAAGAAAGTTAGCAAGAACGTGGTTGGGATTACAAGAACTTCGATTGTACTTACGACCTTTTAAGGCCTCAAACTGGAAGACGGCGATGAGCAGGGCGACAGCGACAAAGCGGGGCAGGCGCAGCGAGATATGCGCGAAGTGGATATCAGCGATGAGATCGCTCTTGTCGCGGTGACGAGTGTGGAACGAGTGATGACGAGTGTGGCAGGAGTCCGATTTAGAACCCACCTAAAAATGCGATGTAAATATTTTTGAAGAAGCCAACTTCTCGCTGCTCGTCGCGGTCACTCCATTGTCATCCAGTTCACTTCAATAAGAATCCATGCGTTTAGTCGCGACGCGCTCTCGCCGCTGTTGCTATCGCTCCGCTCTTCGCTACATCCAGTTAGAGGCTTTAAGGGGCAACACTCTGTGTAATGAGCGTTGTAAGTTACTGTTGGATTGTTGTTGTTTTAATGTAATGCTCATATAACTTTATCTATAAGATATTATGCCTATGTGCTTGACTTATTGAATCTTCACTTTCAATATGTTACATGTACTTACTTGTATAAGAATTGGGAATTCTTGAAGAAAATAATCAGTACGAGAGACGAGCATAATTCTTGCTATAATAATATCTGACTCAGTTAGGAGGCCAGTAGTGGCCAAGTTTTAAAGATATTCATTGAATGAACTTTATTAGGAAATCCGACTCTATTGTCCGGTCTTCACTTTGATGCTGATTTTTACTTCCACAATTCTGTTGAAAATGTTATCGTGCTCAAACTCATCAATAAAATGGCTTAGTCCACATAGTTTTACAATAACAAAATGTACCCTGCTTCAAAAACAAATACAGATTTAAAGTAAAAGAAAGAAAAATAGTAAGTATAAAACTGAATCCATGAGAGAGCAGTCCAGTCTCATCGAATGAACTGACGGATATTGACCGACTCAGCGTCGTGGACGGAAATTGGTCATTAGCTGCACATTCAAGTGGACATACCCTTATTTGACGATCTTTAGAAACTACTTTTTAAAGCTAGGATATAATTTTCCTGTATTTAGTACCTACGTAATATTTATCACGATAATATTATAGCGTAATTATTTTAAGGCTGAGGCCGCATTTGCGGTTTACCGCGGCGGTTTCTAACCTAAAAATGTCAAACCTTGATTTCATTAATTTTGACAGTTTGATGACATTTTGAGGTTGGAAACCGCCGAGGTAAACCGCAAGTGCACTTGCTGAACTGTTACGATCTTTCTATAAGATAGCTTTAGACAGAACGTTGAAAGCCTATGTTTATGCAAGCGCCAGTGCCAAGCATCTTGTCTACAGTCGGTTGCGAGGTGAGTTCCGTTTGGGACGAGTTTCATTTACGATCGTTCACCTGCTTCGGAAAGCACTGTAATATGTTGGTCTCGAGTCAGATTTTCGAAAATTCAATTTCATTTACTTCGTCATAGTACCTTGAAAGTTTTCCACGTTAAATAACCACAGCCGGTCTCAGTCCAATTTAACACGTGTGTAACAACGCTGCTGCATTAGTCAGCAGGTGGGCAGTTTCAGTAATCCATTCAGATAGGATTTTCGAATACTTCGTATGAAGCCAGTCGCGTATGATGCTCCAGGGCTGATAATCCTATCACGACTTTCCATTCGCCTAGATAAACAATACCGTTCCAAACTCCCAAATACACATTCCTTTTAACACTACCATAACACAATGAGGTTCTATTACGGCATCATGAAAGATTTACCAACTTTCACGATCAACGCTAAGTTGCACCGATGTGTGCGTGACTCACAATAGCAACTTCTTCGCGTTCAAATCGGATTATTCACTGAATGACTGAGAGATTACTGAAAATGCTGAATTCATAGTTAATCAACTGGATTTTCTGCGGTGCCGTATTTCATGATAAAACTGTTCATACCTATTTTTCTCGACGTTTATACAGGCCCTGAGTGAATTTCATCATTTTTAGGGTTCCATACCCAAGGGGTAAAAACTGTATCCTTACTAAGGCTTTGTTGTTTTTCTCCTACCAAAAATCTCGTCATAGTCAAGTGGTAACATAAGGAATCACCTTTTCCTGGCTGCAAAGCATTTACTATACATCACGAGTAGTCAATAGTGTTACAGGAATTATTCTAATTCCTTAAGGTACACATGAGGTGTCACGGGAATAAAGACGATTTCCCATGACACCATCGAGGTTGTCAAGATAGGGAAGAGGTAATTTCCCATAACTTGGGGGTGTCACGGGGAATAAATGAAAGAGGTTTCAATTCGTAATGACAGCTACAAGATTGTCGAGGGGTATCCTTCCGAGGTCTTATCCAGGCTCCCAACCATAGGCTGTAAGGTAGGTAGGATACGTGTGGTTTTTATTCGGTAGGTTTTCGGCAAAGCATACTTGTAGAATTTTCCTCACGTTTAGAAAAAACAGCTACAAGGAATCCTTTTGCTTCCATTTTCCACTAAAATTCATTCCTCGGTGACTAGTCGCTGCATAAGAGATTACCCAGTACCAATATTGCTCAGCCAAATACAGGCTTCTAAAGAATTTGGGCTTGAATTTTTCATATTCACTTTGGCAGTATTCCAAACTGTGTTGTAAAATGTACTTAAATCTATATTCACTCAAAAATACTTTTAACTTTATGCTCAAAGGGACAAAGTTGATTTACGCTTAAATATTATTTGGTTTGTAAAAATTCATATGGCAGCAGTGCAGAGTAAATAATACCAGATATGTTTTCCAATTAATGTTCTAAGAAATACCTTACTTCGTTAAAATTATAAGAATATTTATAAGGGTAGTTACGTACTTTCTATTATAAAGATGTGGTCTTTAAAGTCCTAACCCAGTTAGTAGGTAGGTAGGTACCTATATCATTATAAGTAGTCAATTTCCATCTCTATGCTAAATAAATACATTCACAAACGTTTAGTAAATCCATCACGGAAATCAGTTACGAAACTCCGATTTTCTAATCTACCGAAGGGCCAGTACTACTGTTATTGGGCATTACAACTTTAAAAAACGATTTTCTTATTATTGCGTTTCATTCCGTATGATTCACAACCTGAGCCTAAATTCTGCTATTCTAAATTAAATTAAGCTATTGCAATTCCATGCTACTCTAAAATGGGATTTACTTTGATAAATGTCGAGTATTTCTAAAATAAATGCAAATATTTTGGTATATTCATGTAGTCAATGGTTACAGGGGAATGACCATGGTCAAATAAAATTGTAGCCAAGTTCTAGCATTGTCTAAAATAAAGACAAAATAAAGCCAAAATAACGTAACAATACAGTCAAAATAAAGACCAAAATAAAAGAAACCTCTGTCCAAACTCAACTATCAAGTTAAACTTTGCACTTTACACATTAGTAACACTCGAGAACTTTCCTCTAACTAAAACATACAGATTTACTTATTACATCAGCGTTAGATAATGTTAATTACAAAACAACTTGAATTAACTCATTTAGTTTGATAGGTATATATTAGTAGGTATTAAAATTTGATTACCTTTAAACGTACCTATATTTAATAGGCACTGGTAAGATCAATAACTTCATGAGAAACTAACTGATGAATTGAATTCGAATTCCGAATCGGAAAAAATATTGGTGTGATCTGCAAATGATTGCTTGGAGTGTGTGTGTTTTTTTTACAATAATTTTTATCTAGTAGTGTCCCTCTATTGGCCTACAAATCGAAATCGTCCACAAAGCGTAAACCCGTAGAAGCAGAAGAGCGTCACGGTTAATTACAAATTTAAAACAAAAAATTAAAATAATGAGCTCTTAGCCCACTCATTTATCTATATATATAAAAATCAATGCCACTTTTCGTTGTAATTTTATAACTCAAGAACGGGCTCACCTATCCAAACCTAATGTTTAGGCTTTGTTCGGACTATTTAGTAGATGGTTTAAGTGAAGTTTGCACAAAATCGGTCGAGCGGTTCGTCACTTATCACGCAAACGAAGTTGCGCGGGTCAGCTAGTAATACATAAACAAACAAGCCTACGGATCACGTGATCAAACGTGATTCTATGGCCTATGGACGTTTGTAACACCAGAAGATTTTCATTCGCAATGCCTTAGATGGTTAACCATCTAAGACATTGTCAATGTAAATATCGGCACATTATAATGAGGCCTACAAGGCCTAAAACCTTTTTTTTATCTAACGTGAGGGAAAATCCTTCATGGATGCTATGCCGGCAGTACAAGTGAAGTTTTTCAATATGACTAAAAAACCTCACGTAACGCCCCACAGTCTACGGTTGGAAGCCCCGCGTAAGCCCTCGGAAGGATGTCCCAGGACTCCCAACAGATATACGGCTACCACTGCGACCTCGCCTAGGGGGTGGTGCGGGTACTGTCCCGCGTCTTTGAGGGGTTTTCGGGTGCGAGCGTAAATCCCTCACGTCACGCTGTCGTCTAGGGCCTGCTTCTGTAAGGACGGTGAGCAGCCCCCTCACCGTCCTCAGTCCCCCGGTCATGGAGACTGATAGTCTTGGGCGATCCAAGGCACAAAGTAACTAAACTATTACCATACTACTGACTTGATACTAGCGGCTTAGTGTACTTTCCAAAGCACAGACACTCTATATACCTACCGGCGTAAAAGTAAATGCCTCATACTGTCACCCATGCACTGACTGTAGATCGTCACGCTGTCGTCTAGGGCCTGCTTCTGTAAGGACGGTGAGCAGCCCCCTCACCGTCCTCAGTCCCCCGGTCATGGAGACTGATAGTCTTGGGCGATCCAAGGCACAAAGTAACTAAACTATTACCATACTACTGATTTGATACTAGCGGCTTAGTGTACTTTCCAAAGCACAGACACTCTATATACCTACCGGCGTAAAAGTAAATGCCTCATACTGTCACCTTCGTACGCCTTCGGCGCGGACTGAATTGTTTAAAAATAGTCTTAATCATTAAGCTCTTTTATGATTAAGCTAACACGCCAGTTTAGGTTCACTCACATTCAAAGAGACCCCTACAATTAAAATTTTCAAAATATCTGATTCTTAAAAGTGTTATAACTCTTTTATTTCTAAACCGATTCACATAAAACAAACGCTAAATGTTAACTGGAGCAAACCTCAACACAATAAAAAAACCGCATTGCAATCGGTTGAGCGGTTACTGAGATTAGCGTGCACAACCGTACAGACAAACAGATATACAGACATACAGACATACAGACATACAGACAAACAGACAAAAATTCTAAAAGTCATTGTTTTGGGTTTTATTGCGTTCATAAAGCCCCCCTATAATATTTTTTCTTATTTATCTTCCATGTACAGACAGCGACCTGTTACGATTTTATTATATGTATTGATATTGATGATAGTGAAATTAAGTACAAGTGGTGAAGCAAAAAGTGAATAATGTGTTCCAACAAGTGCCAACAATCAAGAGTATAAAATGATATCGAAGACTGTAATTTTTTTTTCACAATTAATTGTTCGATGTGCGTTGCAGAGGGGTATAGGTCGTTCTTTGGCGTCTCCTCTACTATATGAACGTGTGTACATACGGCGATATTGTCGCGATGAGATTGTGAGCCCTTCGCTTTGATTGTTCAGTGTTCTGAACGATCTACAGTCAGTGCATGGGTGACAGTATGAGGCATTTACTTTTACGCCGGTAGGTATATAGAGTGTCTGTGCTTTGGAAAGTACACTAAGCCGCTAGTATCAAGTCAGTAGTATGGTAATAGTTTAGTTACTTTGTGCCTTGGATCGCCCAAGACTATCAGTCTCCATGACCGGGGGACTGAGGACGGTGAGGGGGCTGCTCACCGTCCTTACAGAAGCAGGCCCTAGACGACAGCGTGACGTGAGGGATTTACGCTCGCACCCGAAAACCCCTCAAAGACGCGGGACAGTACCCGCACCACCCCCTAGGCGAGGTCGCAGTGGTAGCCGTATATCTGTTGGGAGTCCTGGGACATCCTTCCGAGGGCTTACGCGGGGCTTCCAACCGTAGACTGTGGGGCGTTACGTGAGGTTTTTTAGTCATATTGAAAAACTTCACTTGTACTGCCGGCATAGCATCCATGAAGGATTTTCCCTCACGTTAGATAAAAAAAAGGTTTTAGGCCTTGTAGGCCTCATTATAATGTGCCGATATTTACATTGACAATGTCTTAGATGGTTAACCATCTAAGGCATTGCGAATGAAAATCTTCTGGTGTTACAAACGTCCATAGGCCATAGAATCACGTTTGATCAGGTGATCCGTAGGCTTGTTTGTTTATGTATTACTAGCTGACCCGCGCAACTTCGTTTGCGTGATAAGTGATGAACCGCTCGACCGATTTTGTGCAAACTTCACTTAAACCATCTACTAAATAGTCCGCCGAAGGCGTGGACTGAATTGTTTTAAAATAGACTTAATCATTAAGCTCTTTTATGATTAAGCAAACAGGGCAGTTTCAGACGCTGCTTGATGACTCTGATGAAGAAATACCTTTCCTTTCATACACCTTATGTGATGTAAACGAAGTTGCGGGCTCAGCTAGTTTTTAATATTATTACATATAACCTGACCGGTTTCGCTTTACAGCAATGTCAAAGGTAATTCAACTGTTCATACACAAGTAACTAATAAAGTAAGTAGAATAAAAAAATACGTAAGTCGAATAAAGTACGTAGAATAAAAAAATATGTAAGTAGAAAAGAGTGGTGAAGCAAAAAGTGCATATTGTGTTACAGCCTTCGACTATGTTGATAACCGTTAAAATAAATTTAATTAATCAAATAGTTTATTTTATAGCATAGATAGAGAATATGCTTTGGTAGTGTTGACTAGGTATTATTTTTGTTCATGTCCACCTGGTAAGGTTGCTCTTCAGCGCCTCTTAGCCTAATAAACAGATCAGAAATACGTGGCACGTCGATAATATCACCGCGATTCTCTCTCGCTCGTGGATACCTCCCCTAAAAGCATTTCAGAGAAAATAGCTTCAGTTAGACGTTTCAATTAATAACCCCTCCCACCCTTAACTGATATTAGTATAGCCACGGTGCCGCGTTGATTAGGCGTTTGCAAGCGTTCCAGTATTTATGGGCAGCCATTAGCGTTGTACTCATTCCGTAGTGTTTGCCGTAGATACGGGGTTTTGTTCGCTAAGATTTGTACCATAATTAATGTGTGGTTTCTACGTAACTGTATTTGTGTACTTTATTAGTTGGTGCATGTTCGTGTCAGATACAATCTCGTCAATATCCATAGGAACTCTCCTATGGATGTTGACGAGATTGTATGGGGAGGTAGAGGGGAATTTCACAGTCATACTTTGAAAGAAAAAGAAAGAAATTATTTTTTTATTCTACATGAAATAACCGTAAACTAACTTACTTAATATAAAACAATCTTAAAAATAATACAAAAAATAATAAAATAATGATAAAAAAAAGATTATAAAATAAAATTAAAAATACCTACAATTCAAAATTCACAAATTACCCTAATGTAGAACAATGGCCGTCTCTCAGCTTAATGCTGCCTGCATAATAATATTTGACAGTAATTCTATTGATTCAATGTAATAGTAACAAGCCAATTGGACAATATTTGTAATCTCCAAAAAAAAAAGAAAGAAAAAATGCTGATATCGGGCAGTTGTGCGGAGGAACATATTTAACCATTTCATAATAAAAACCAAAATTCCAACAGTCAACGCCCACTCACACATGGAAAAAATACTATAATTGTGGGCCTGAAAATATTGGGGAGGCTGCTCATCGTCCTTACAGAAGCAGGCCTGTTAGGAATCCTGGGTATACCGAGGGCTTACCCGGGGCTCCCAACCGTAGGTAGTAGGTAGGGAACGTGTGGTTTTAGTAGGTGAGAGTCCAGCACAGCATTACTGACGGATTTTCCTCAGGTTAAAAAAAAGTATTAGAATTGGTTCCATCAGTACGCTCACTGGTGAGAACAATTCTGCAATGTTCCAGTTTCTTTGTTCCACAGAGAAACAATATTTTACATCGCTCAGGTTTAAATCCGCTGATAATGCCGAAGATTTACTTACGCGGTTATCAAAAGACTTTGCTCAATAAAATGATCTATCTCACAGCCAAAAAGTACCCGCAACTCCATCAACACTTCCAGTTACTTGTTTACACAAAAACACTTGACAAGGCCAAATAAATGAACAGTAACACACCATTAACTAAGTTAATGCGTCCACAAACACGACAATGACCCCAAATGATGAGGAAAAAACTGGATAAGTGCGAGCTGAACTCGCACGGAGGGTTCCGTACCAAATAACGTTATAAAAGTCTTCGACCAAGTTATAGTATAGACGGGCCCATCCATACATTAGTTTTGAAGACGTTAAAGTAAGCGCATGCGCTCACTCGGTTGTAGTCGGTGTTATTGTTTCGAAGGGTTGTGCAAGATGCCTTCCTGTGCGTTCCCGAGGTGTAAAAACACTACCCCAAGTTCGAAAAAAGAATGTATGTGTGCATGTCGATGTCGTGTCGTCGCTGCAATATCTTTGTGTGTGAACTAGTCTCACTTTTTGAGCCCGTTGGCCCGTCTAAATTTGTTCATAGATAAAAGTCACATTAATTTGTAGTATGGCAGCCCCCTTTAATATTATATTTTTTTGCTTTTATCATTTGTTGTTATTGAGGCAACACAACCACATAATCTGTGAAAATTTCTACTTCCTAGCCATCACAATCCTTAAGAGCCGAGAGATGTCTGCTGAAAGACAAACAGACAGACGGAGAACGAAGAACAGGGTCGCGTAGTACCATTTGGCCACGGAACCCTAAAAATCCACTTCACGAGTGTTTCTTACAACCTACAAGCGGATTCCACCCACACGAGGATCTGAAATAAATGGCACATATCCATTAGAGCAAGACGGAATCTGTTAAATTAAGTCCTTGCACATTCCACAAGAAAAGACGATGTTTTTAAAAAATATGGAGCGTATTAATTATATTACCGTAACCTAAATATATTCAGTCACTCGTTGACACCAAAGGGGTTGGCAGCGGCATGTTAAACGGCCAAATTTCATCTATATCTACACTAATATTATTTAGAGGATTATAGCCAATTATATTTTGTATCTGTCGCCGTATTTCTTATAGAAATTCTTTGAGCAGTCGAGACCATCCTCTTATCTAGCCTTATGTATAAAGCACGGAAAAGTTCGTCAGATTGGTATATTGATGATCGGAATGCCATATCCTTGCAGATGTATCAAATAAAAGGTCGATAGGAACGAAAATGTGTTTGTAAATGTTACATAGCGCAAACGAAATTCGCCAGCTTTATGCATTTTTCCATGTAGAACTTTAACTGTGCGAATTTTCGAGTTCCGTGCTGTTCACACAATTGTTTTGGAAAGGTGTATAAAGTTTTGGCTTCATTAAAAATTACTAGCTGCTCCCCACGGCTTCCACCGCGTAGTATTTTATAATATTAGTAGGGATAGAGAACAGAAACAATAACTGTAAAACGTTAAGATTATAAGAAGAAACTTACTCACACGTAAAATTTGTAGTGATGACTTCATAATACTTACACTACGCTACGCCAATTCTCGTAGCCTCGTTTCGTTGAATTGTTACAGCCGTTTGCGTAGGCATTCGTTTATTCATAGCTTCATTTCTGGGAGTAAGCGAAATTAAGCACGTTTTTACCTTAGAAAGTGCCAAAATAAATTGTTGTTTTTATTAGAACTTGGATGTATAATTTGTCTATGTATACCGTTATACACAGCAGGGTTTCATTTCGAATTTTACTTCTCTAAGCAATGTTTTGCGAAAGTGTTCCCTAAGTCGCATCTTACGACACCCTCGGGATGAATTGGAGTGGCGACCTTTTGTTCTTTTTCCGTCCCGTCACCACACGGAGCATGGGGGTAAATACTTATGTCATGTTAAAATTTTAAAAATTAAATTATTATCTTTTACGGTTCCCAATTATCTCAACAGCTTACAATATTGCTAGATTACAATCTTACAATTTTTACAATCTTATGGTGACTTGCCTAATATATGTATACCTCGACACAGTCATAATTTACGCTAGATCGCTAACTCCTCTCAATCCTCACGGGAGCTCTCCGTAAACCCGGATAAGATACATTTCTGCACTAACTTCCAGTCGAGTGGGTCCGGATTATCCTGTTAAAATATAACCGGGTATCTGCCGAACCGTGAAATGCATACTAGATTGTGTGTTAACGCGATTTGATTCACACACTATGTAGTTATGTACGAGTATGAGTTTCTGTTTAGAAATTGTAGTTAATCAAGTTGGTAGTATATTGTTTATGTATGCACAATAAAAAAACAATTGAAAACTGCAGAAGCCCTGAAATTAATCCAAGGGATCTCTATTCAACTAATTAATTAAACCGGTTTCCAAACGTTGGTTTCCAATCTGGCCGAAGGGATTTAAATATAGCCAAACATGAAGTAGAATTTGATATGGACTCTTTTAAATACTCGATGAAAATATTTAATGAAAGAAAGCATATTATGCTGGACCTAAGTAATAACGTAATTACGAGGTAACTAAATATGACAAATCATATAGTAAACCAAATAAAAGAAACCTTCCTCAATTCAAAGTCCTCAATTCGTATTTAACTATAATCCACCTAGCTTAGAAGAAATTGAACACCTTGGATTGCCAAGAGCTTTAATAAGCTCTTTATTAAAACGAATATCCAAAGCAGCATTAATAGGATCTTACCAAATCTGGTTGGGCAGCGGAGGGAACATTGCTGACGGTGGAAGGTGAGCGTTTATGTGCACAGTAAGGTACATTTCTGCACCTGCCTAAACCTACTCAAACGGGTCGCAAGTCCCAGACACTGTCGGGGAGTACCCCCCCCCTGTGCCACGCTATGGACCCGGCGCGCGCACGGAGAATCCATAGAATGCTAAGAATAAGGAGACTGGAGATAGCGTAGCTTCCCAACATTGAAAGATTTTTATACATCTATTTAGTCGTTTCGATGCCTATCCAATGCTAAGTCGCAAGCAATTTGTATGATTTGTCCGTTTACAAACGGCTTCGGCATTTTATCAACATAAAGCGTTACACAAATTGCCGAAGGCTGATTGATAGCTTATTCGAAAGTGTCAGTTGATCATGATTTAAAAAGAAAGAAAAACATTTTCATTCATTTTTTTTTAAATTTATTCATTGCCTCTCTATGTACATGTTATGGTTAGGTTAGGTTGGGACTGTGACCATCGACGCGAGAAGGCGAGCGAGCGATGCGAGGGTGCCACGGCAGTGGCCGCCGAGCTCCAATAATACTCCGCGGCAGTCCGTCTGACACCAGAATTGATGGCCACCTCCACACTGTTAACTGTTTTAGTGGACAGCGCCACGCGTGGTTAAATAAAGAACTAACGCGAGAAAATGCCGCGACAAATCATAAACCGCGCTACTAATGTCATTAAACATTTTATAAAAGGACGACAATTTACAATCCGCCTTCGGCAATTATTTTGTATAACGCTTCATGTTTATAAAATGCCTAAGCCGTTTGTAAACGGACAAATCATACAAATTGCCTGCGACGCATATAAACAATCAATCCTTTCCTTTCTATAATTTAGTAGATATAGATGAACAAATAATGTGTCTCTGAATCTGATAATTATAAATGACTATCTTAAACCATTTAGCTACTAAAGATACGTAAATATTATTTCCGTTACTTTTTTATTAGAGAACAAAATGAAACCGAAACCGAAAGGAAAACAAAAATTACTTTTTTACAGGGTTCCGTATCCAAAGGGTAAAAAACGTAAGTACCCCAGGAATAAAAAGCCTATGTCTATTCCTCCAGACTATAAGTATAATTTACTCATGTACCAAATTTTACACCCGTTTTTTTTTCTTCAACCGTGAGGGCCATCCAACCCTCGATACTTACAAACTTTCACATAGATAATATTAGCAAGGATGCGTTACAAAAATATATTTTATTTTTCCAATATACTTCCTTCATTACAATAAAGCAATTACTAAACTAAATACAAAGAAACCGTGCCAATATTATTCATAGGAGCACAAGATGCTCTATAAACGCTGTATAACAAAGTTATCCTAGAGACCACAGGTTATAGAACTAAAGACAGATGATGCTTTCCGAACAAAAAATTGAGGCCAAGAAACCAAATACTAAATCCAAAAGTGAGTATTACATGAACTCTCATTATTCACGATTTTTTGTCGAGTGAAAACTCCTCATGGCTGCTATATTGAATTCTTACCGACTATAACCACACGTGCTCTTCTGCCTACGGTCGGGAGCCCCGGGTAAGCCCTCGGAAGGATGTCCCAGGAGCAGTACTCATTACTCACGACAAATGAAAAATCACTCGTAACGTATGAACAATGTTTAGCACTGCCGCGTTACAATACTCACTTTGGGATTTAGTATTTGCTTTCATGGCCTCACTTTCTTGTTCGTTATGCGTCATCTGCTTTATTTCTATAATCTGTGCCACAGACCTACAAAGCAGAATAATAGAATATGCAACACAAAAGCAATTTCGGTACATCAAAAGGACCAGAGATGTGTTTACGTGCTGTTACTACTGTGTGAGATTAGGTTCGGAATTGGCAGGCGAGATAATTTGCATGTAACTGCATTCAGTGAATACTATCAAAGTAGTTAGTATTGTACAGGAAGGTGGGTCGATGGGGGTGCCTTGTAGCTTGTGAGTCCTGAACACAAATACCTTAGTCACATTATTAAGTACTATTGTTTTACAAGTTTTTATGTTAATTCTGTATGGACGACTCCGCCATACTACTTGAAGCAAATCATAGGTTCTGAAATTTTCAATCAGAATCACTGAATCGCCAAACATAGGCACTGTGTTTTTTTTATATCACAAAGGCGGCAGACAAGCTTGCGAGCCCACCTGATGGACTGTGGATACAGAATTGTTTGGATCGTATTACCCTTCTCCGATTCGACCTATGGCAGTTCCCTGCTGTAAAAGGGTCTCTTTAAACGTTTGTTATACCTTTTTTTTAACGCGAGGAAAACCCAACCCAAACGAATCCTACCTTACAGCCTACGGTTGGGAGCCCCGGGAAAGCCCTCGGAAGAATGTCCCCAGGACTCCCAGTCATACCTAATTAAAACATACGGAATAAAAAAATGAAAGGTTTGTATATTACGAATTTTTGTCCAGCAGTGATATCATAGATTTAGAATTTTTCGCTACTCTCAATAGATATACAAAGCGTGCGAGCGAGACCTCATTATCCATAGCACTTAGCTCGAGAGGAAAAGAGAAAGCAAATTGTGTACTCATATGTCAGTATTTTGAATCGCTGAGCCCGCTGGGATCCTATGGCGGCGCTATGTTATTCATAATATCCACTAATCTGTAGTGATCTTACGATTAAAATAGAAAATTTTATATTTTCAACAATATTGTCGTGTTTAGTGTGTGAATAGGATATTACAAAACGCAATTATACGAAGAAAGACTCGTTTAACAGGTCATTGGGTGAGGCTTAAACTAATGCTTTCAGGGTTGTGCTGATCCCCCCGCTTACACGCTGTGCAACCTCTCACTGCTTAGCTGTAGGTGTAGCTTGTTGTTTGAGCCTTCCTAAGAGATCCTTCTGATCTCCTAGGAAGCTAAACGGTCTTAGGGGAGAGTGCTACGGTCATGTTGATCCCTAAGGCTAGCCAGAGAGATTATCCTTCACGTGGTGCCACCTGTTTTTGATCTAGTTCCCTCAGAAATAGATGCAACAGAAATCTCCTGGCGGCAAGACCACAGGGTATCAGTGGCTGTGCCAAGTGGCACGACTCACACTAGAATATGTGAGGGTCGGTATAGGGGGGCAGTGGGCAAAATTGGGGGGTTTCTCCTTTCTATGGGGGTAAACGGGAGGGGGGTAAAGGGGAGGCCACCCGCGACAAACCCTGATCTGTCCACAGGGTATGAGTGACTGTACTCTGTGGCGGGACTCACACTAAGATATGTGAAGGTCGGATCAGGGTGGGGGGATGGGGCGCGGAGGGGAGGAGGTCACCCGCGTGTTTGTGCCGTGCGTGGAGACCCGTAAGGCAGGATGACGGGATCCTGGTGGCTGAGTGGCTTCCAACGCAGCGGTAGTCGTTGGACTCTACAACACTCCACTTTGGCCCTGATTTCTGTCGAAACGGGAGGTCGTGGACTAGCCAACCACGATCAATCGGCTGTGGCGTCCGGTCAGACGGCCGCCAGGCGAGTATTCTGGAAGGGAGGGGTCCGCAGGCGGCGGCGCGCGATTTTTCGACGTCTTGTTGGGCGTCGTTGATCTCGTGCCGTGCGGTCTCGTGGGCACTCTTTTCTGGAATGCTATACCGACATGGTAACCCTGGTGTCTACTTCTTAGACATCCCCAATGTTGTGGACTCCGTGGCGGGTGGGGAGCCATGCTCGGTGAATATTACTTCAATACGGCTATGGATTTAACAAAAGCCAACAAAATCAATCAAGATGCCCGCAAGGGCGTCAAAAAGGACATTATGTCATCTGGCGGGAGGGTCACCGAACGCAATACCATGGGGCGTACTCAAGTGAGTCATACCGGGCAGGGGACCATCGGGCAGCCTGGCAACCTGCCAAGCACACCCGTTGGGACGAATGCTTCGGGAGGCGAGCTTCGAAATGCCAAACCGAAAAGGTTGAGTGGGGCAGCCAGGCGCAAGATGCTACTGGAAAAGCGGACACGGACATTCTCAGAACGAAGTGCACCGGTCGGGGCAACTTCTGGGGGGGCAGGGGACTTAACTGCTGCTAAAAGGGCCAGGGAGTCCAGTGATGAGAAGGCCGGCGAATCATCCAAGAGACCGAACCTGAACAAATCGTTCAGGGACGCTCTCAACGGATGCAGGATGGCGATCATCACTGACAACTTCCCGGCTTCACAAGTGACCACAGATGACGTCGGACCGATTGTCAGCGCCCTCTGGCAGATGATGGTCGGTCACCCGGATCCTCTGCCTCGATTTAACATCGGGTCAGTCAGCGCGGGAGCACTCCACGTATTCTGCGAGGATCAGAGGTCAGCAGACTGGCTTGCCGGGATCGCTGGGAGGAGTATCGGCAGCCTTACCCTCAAAGTGGTCAACGCCAAAGATCTTCCCAAACCGGTGAAGATGGCGTGGAAGTCGAAGAACGTCTGGATCACAGATCTGCCCAGCGTTCTTTCGATGCTACAGCGCCTAAACCCCGAACTGAAGACGGGAGACTGGAAGGTGGTGGACACAAATGTGGAGGCGGCCAGTGTCAGGAGGATTGTCCTGATGGACAAGACTTCGGCTGAGTACATCAAATCCAAGGACTACTGCCTCTACGCTGGCGTCGATAAAAGCTACTTCAAGCTCCTTGAAGATAGCGATGACAAGGTCGGCGCCAGTGGGGGGGCAGTGGTTCCGCCACTTGCTCCACAGATGCTGCTCGGCGACGCGGGTTCACACCAGGACACCATCGGGGGCTACCCAGTCCCTTCACCGGCCACTTCTCATCGCACCGATGATGTGTTGGGCGACTTGGACGACCTCAACCTGTCGTCTCCACTCTCGCAGACGGAGACTATGGAGGAGGCTGTAGATGCAGGCGACAGTCACTAGACTGCCGATACCCCCCCATTTGCAAAGAACAAAAAATGGCGGGACTAAGGTGTGTACAAATTAACTTACATCACTGTAAAGCGGCGATGTCCCTCTTAGGACGTCACCCTAAAAGGACATAAATTCGATATTGCCTTGATACAGGACCCTTATATAAGCACTGCGGGTGCTGTCTCAGGCTTAGGTAGAGAGGGATCTATTTTCCACTGTACTAATGAGGGTGTGAGGGCGTGCGGGAATTGAATATAGCCTATGATAATATTAAAGTTAAGGAGGTGGAAGACACAATTTCTCGGCTTCACCCTTAACAGATATCTTGATTGGAAGGCACACATCAGTAAGATTTGTTGCAAACTAAATAAGTATGTATATGTACTCTTTAAGCTACGTAAAACTACTAATATGGAAACGATACTAACCGCCTACCATGGATACGTTTCTTCCGTTCTAAACTATGGTCTGATTTTATGGGGTAGTTCCACAAATTCTCAAATAGCCTTCTTAGCGCAAAAAAAGTGCATTAGAGCTATTGCTGGGATACCGCCTTGGGAATCGTGTAAGCCACTATTCAAAAAATTTGATATTCTTACATTACCCTGTATGTACATTTTGGAGACAGCCAAGTTTGTAAAGTTGCACCCTGAATTATTTAAAACTGCCAGAGATATGTATCCGAGGAACACGAGAGATCCAGGCAGAATCGTTCTATCAAAGGTCCCTAAGACCGTAATGTATCAAAAAAGCTCCCTTGCTATGTGCGGGCGAATCTATAACGCTATTCCAAGAAATATTAGAAACTTGAATTATAATAAATTCTCGTCAAAACTGAGGGCATGGCTTTTGGACAAACGTTTCTACTCAGTATCGGAATTTATGCCGTGAGCCAGTGATGTGTTAGGATTTACGATAATCAGGCGATGACTTACAATATTTTGTTGACTATAATTTTCTGAATAAAAACTTTAACATTGCAGACATTTAAATAAATCAATATTATTATTTAATGTATATTGTTTTTCTATGTGACCCAATTTGAGTATCAACTAGGATTATTTTAATAGATATAAATGTAATATTGTGACAAATGTAATGTTGACTATTGATTGTATTTATGGACTCCTTGTGATTATTATGAACGTAATTTTGAATATTTGGTCCAATTTATTATATAACATTAATTATCCACGATATCACTAAAAAATTTGCATGCTGTCTTGATGGCTAAATAGGCATGGAATAATTTATAGATATTATGTAACACCTTTGTACCCTATTTATAGCAAATAAAAGAATTTGTATTTTGTATTTGTATTTGTATTTGCGTATATGTCAGAAATGGCATAGACGCTATGCCCTTACACGATCTTTGTTCCAGGGACCTTACAGCAGTCAAGGTCTATACGGGGGCAGGGCGAAGACGGAGGGCGGTTGTGCTGGCCTCTGTGTACCTCGCCTACCCAAAGAAAGAAAGACCCACTAACATGAGGGAGATGAAGGAACTTGTCGAGTTCTGCGGCCGGGAGAACCTGGAGTTAGTGATGGGCTGCGATGCGAATGCCCACCACATCACCTGGGGGAGCTCGGACATCAATGATAGAGGGGAGGAACTTTTCGAATATTTGGTAAGCTCTTCACTTCATACACTAAATAAAGGCAATGCTCCCACCTTTGTGGATGCTAGGCGTTCGGAAGTTATTGATGTAACTATAGCTACTAATAATACTTATAAGAGAATTACTAACTGGCGAGTGTCTGACGAAGCTAGTGGTTCTGATCACAGGTATATCTGTTTTAGATACGATACAGAGGACTCCTTTCCAGGAGTACGGAGAAGAAATCCCAGGAACACTAACTGGGAGGCGTACACTAAGGAACTAAAAAAGACGTGTGGCACTCGGGGACTGCCGCGGTAAAGCTATTACATAGCATTTTTTACCAACTATGCTAGTATAATTATTTCTATATAAGAATACTAGCTGATGCCCGCAGCTTCGCCCGCGTAAAATTTGTTACCGCGGGAAGTTATTCCCAGGACAAAAGGTAGCCTATGTGTTATTCCAGACTATAATGTATCTCTGTACCAAATTTCAGCCCGATCCGTTCAGCGGTTTGAGCGTGAAAGAGTAACAAACATCCACACTCACAAACTTTCGCATTTATAATATTAGTAAGATTTTAAGGCCTATGTTCAACAAAGTAAATTACCAAGTACCTACTTGACTGTGGACATTTGGGCTTTTGGACTTTCGGCCTATTGGCCTTTTGGACTTTTGGACTTTTGGCCTTTGGACTTTTGTACTATTGGACTTTTGGACTTTTGGACTTTTGGACTTTTGGACTTTTGGACTTTTGGACTTTTGGACTTTTGGACTTTTAGACTTTTGGACTTTTGGACTTTTGGACTTCTCCACGCAAGGCCCGCGATAGAAGCTATGCAATAGCTTTATAGGTATTTTGTTTTAGAACTTTTTAAGAAGAACAATTATTTTGTAATAAATTATTTTTATGTAACTTCAACCATTTACGCAGAGGCACAACGGATACTCTTATAACGATTAAATGTTTTCCGTTTTCGAAACATTCCTCATTGCTGCACCGCTCCTATTTATCTTAGCATTATGTTATGTAGCCTATAGCCACTATCAATAAATGTACCTACTTACTATCGAACAGTTTTTGAAACCCTACCAGGAGTTTCAGTAAGGCTTGCCTTGGTATGATGTGATCATGGTCCCTTTGCAGCGTGTGTCCAATCCAGCGCAGTAGCTACACTTCCGACGTTTGATCTGTTGGTGGATAGGGGTCTCACTGCAGCGTTCCAATAGTCTTACGTTCGTGATGTTCTCGGGCCCGTATGTACCGAGGATCCATTGGAGGCAGCGTTTGACGAAGACTTATAGCTGGTAGCTGGTGCGAAATGTCTTTAGTGACCTTCCATGTCTCGCATCCGTATAGCAGTTAGCAGTACAGTTTTAACGTTTATTTTGTTTTGAGTTTCACTCTTCGTGTCCATTTTCGCAACTGCCTACGGGGCGCAGCTGTGTAAAAGTTGTTCTGGCCTTGGCGAGACTCGCCATGATGTAGGGTACTCTTCTATCCCATCAGTTTCTGACACGACACTCCCGAGGTACGTGAATTAGTGCCTCCACCACATCTCTTGCGTCTGTCGATTTTAATTTCAGTCCAGCCATTCGCTGCCTCATCCTGCTCGTTGTCCTGCACGTTGTCCTGCAGACATGCATGACGGCGTGTGTGTGCCTCAGCAGGCACAGGACATCGGCATCATTTAAATCCTCCAGGATATCAGTATAGGCCCCATTCTATGCCGCGCCGATTGTTCTTTGCGGCATTCAGCATTATACCATCTATTTTCTATGGATGGTTGTTAACTATCCTGTTATCTTCATAACGATCCTCTAAGGTAGGTACAGTATGTATTTTCAAAAGAGTTTGTGAACTCTATTTTTAATTTCTTTTTCAGAATATTGATGACATTTAATTGATGTCATTTTATACACGTTACGTCTACTACATTGATACATGTAATAAAATTCTAACACGCCGGTGTTTGTATGTAAATTGTTTATACTGAGGAAAATTCTATACTGAGGAATAGCTTTAACCATTAAGCTCTATTTTGATTAAGCAAACAGGGCAGATTCACACGCTACTTGATGAGTATGATTAATAAATACCTCTAATTTCATAGACCTTGTGTGACGTAAACAAAGTTGCAAGGGTCAGCTAGTTAAAAGATAAAACAATAGGTTTCTTCTTATCTACTTAAAAACTATTTTTACAATTTTTATGGTAATAATAGACATTCTTTGAAATATGCATGTATGGTATTGTTGTGACTTTTATGACACGTTTAAAGTACATAGGTATGGGATAGATGGCGCTCGCGGCTACGTCAACGTGAAATTTTCTTCCCGCTTCCCATGGGAACGTACTCCCGGGTTTTGTTATCTTTATAGCAGTATTATACATAAATTAACAAAACAAAAAATAATACTGCATTGGTGATAATAATAATAAAATGTATGTATATAGAGTACTCACTCATTTTCTTTCACTATTTTTCGAGACTTTCTTCATTAATAAATGCACTTTGTTTATTCATATTTAAAACACTTTTTACACAAATTATACGAGTACAGTTCACTGTTGTACATAGATGATGAATACCTATACACCTATAGTCGAATTTTTATTTAGACGAAGTAAATTGACAGCAACTAACGTAATTGACAGCATCGAAATTGTCATTTCACATTTAGAACTCTAAATTCGACCCGCACTCTTAATTCAACTTTGGTCGAGTGGTTAAGACGCGGATCGGTACGCAGAAGGCGCAAGATCGATTCTGGGTACAAGCATCAATTTTTGGATTATTTGACATAATATAAAACGACTGCAGAGTTCATAATTGACGTAAACAAAAAATTTATGAAGTGCGAGATACACGAACGTGGCCGAAGGTAGCCGAGAGTGTGATTCGTTTTCGTGACACAATTTCTGGATTCGGTCTCCACGCAAGGCCCGCGATAGAAGCTATGCAATAGCTTAAAAAACGAGTTAGGATCAGTTAAAGGTAAATTGAACTCTACGGTTGACATTGAACTTGAGGCTGAGCGGGTTGACAGAGCCATTAAAACGGCATGGTACACAAACTGCCCAGAGAAAGAAGCGAAAGGAACTAAGGTTCCGTGGTGGACGCCGGATTTAGAAAAGAAAAGACAGGCAATTCGCCGCATCTTCAACGACGCTAAGTCCAAGAGATGTTTTAAAGAGTACTCCCGAGCACTCACCGAGTACAATCTGGCAGTTCGCAAGGAACGAAGGAAATCATGGCAATCTCACTGCCAGGACATCAATACTGTCCCTGAAAGTTCAAGATTGGTAAAGGCTATGTCTGTGAGCAGAAGTAATACTCTTAATGCAGTTAGAACCCATGAAGGGAGACTAACTGAATCTGGTAAAGAAACCCTAAAGATCATGATGAAAACACATTTTCCGGACTGTAAGATTCATGATAATTCTGGCACAGACGTTCCCATGCCCGTAGAAGAGCAAAACAGGCGAACTACGAAAGCAGACTGGGATGTTGCAAAGAAGGTAGTAGAAGAAAGAAAACTCAGTTGGGTATTGAAAAACTTTCAACCATATAAATCACCAGGTCCGGACGGCATATACCCGATACTACTACAAAAAGGTCTTCCTATACTAGGCCCGCACTTGATGCGGCTTTTTAAGGCCTGCATAGCCTTTGGATTCATTCCAAAGATATGGAGGGAAGTAAAGGTAACTTACATTCCGAAACCAGGGAAGGATAGCTATGAAGAGGCCAAGTCGTTTCGTCCGATAAGTCTCTCGTCTTTCTTATTAAAAACCCTGGAGAAATTGGTAGATCAATACATAAGGGATGGGCCTCTCACAAAGAAACCATTTCATAAGCTACAATGTGCCTACCAAACCGGAAAATCAACCGAAACTGCGTTGCACCATGTAGTTGAGAGAGCAGAGAATGCTATTGATGGTCAAGAGATTTGTGCGGCTGCGTTTCTGGACATTGAGGGAGCATTTGACCGCACAACATTCGAATCGATTATGAAAGCCGCAAAAGAACACGGCATTGACCCCACCCTCTGCAAATGGATTGACTTCATGCTGAGGGGCAGGAGAGTAAGGTCATCTCTATTAGGAGATGAAATTCACGCCACAACGACCAAGGGATGCCCTCAAGGAGGGGTATTGTCCCCCACACTGTGGTGTCTGGTAGCAGACTCCCTCCTCACGAAACTGAATAGAGGGGCATGCTTCGCTGTGGGATATGCAGATGACATAGTTGTCATGATCAACGGTAGATTTCCGGAAATTGTCTCGGAACTTCTGCAACAAGCTTTGAAGGATGTGGAGGAATGGTGTGCTGAAAATCATCTAACCATAAATCCCAGCAAAACTACAATTCTTCCTTTTACAAGAAAGAAGAGGTTGAGCAAATTAAAGAAATTGCTTTTATTTGACACAGAGTTAGAATGGTCCACCAACGTGAAATACCTTGGTATGACCTTAGACAAAGAGCTCACATGGAATCTGCATGCCAAGAAGGTGACAGGAAAAGCCATGAGAGCCTTCAATATGTGTAGATCGGCGTATGGCAAAACCTGGGGCCTGAAGCCCAAGGTACTGTACTTCATTTACACCACTATGGTTCGCCCAATTTTAACCTACGGCAGTGTTGTATGGTGGACAAGAACCAAACTAACATCGTGCGTGGAAGAATTAGGCAAACTACAGAGGATGGCCACTATGGCTATCACAGGAGCGTTTAAGTCCACGCCTACAAAGGCGTTAGATATAATACTAAACTTAACCCCTCTTCACATCTTCATACAACAGGAGGCGATCAAAACCTTATACAGACTAAAAACGGCAGGCGCTTTTAACTGCAATGGGCCAACAACGCGGCATACAAAAATGGAGCTTAATGAAGAGATTCAAAGGAAGATGCATATGATTAGCGACGCTATGCCGTGCATAAAAATCTTCAAAAGAAACTTCAAAATACATGTCCCCACAAGGGAAGACTGGAAGCAGGAACTGCGCTCACCAGATGCAGACTGCCTCATCTGGTACACAGACGGTTCAAAAACGGAATCTGGTACAGGAGCAGGTATTTACTCAGAATCTTCACAACTTTGGAGCAGCCTGGGTCAGTACACAACGGTCTTCCAGGCCGAGATGTATGCCATCATAGCATGCGCAGAGGAAAATCTGAAAAGGAGTGTAGAGAACAAGACCATCTACATTCTTAGCGACAGTCAAGCGTCACTAAAGGCCTTAAATTCCTACAAGGTCAACTCAAAACTTGTCCTGAATGCGGTGAAAACCCTAAACAAACTGGGCCGCAGGAACAAGCTGCGACTGCTCTGGGTCCCAGGCCATGTAGGAATAAAAGGAAATGAGAAGGCCGATGAGCTAGCTAGGACAGGATCGGCAAATGCCATGCTTGGACCTGAACCATGTATGGGCCTACCAGCATGCACATTCATAAAGGCCGCTAAGGATTATGCTGATAATAAACACATGCAAGAGTGGGATATCAGTCAAGGGTTACTACATTCGAAGAAATTCATAAGTAGCAGAACCAATGAGGCTTCAAAATTTATATTGAATAATGGAAGAAGCAAAGCTCGAGCTGTGGTTGGTGCCCTTACAGGGCATTACGGAACAAACGACATGGTTTTTAAAATGAAGATCACTTCAAATAACGACTGCAGAGCCTGCGGTGATGTCAGAGAAACTATGGAGCACATCCTGTGCGAATGCGACGTCTTAGCAGCGAAGCGTATGAGCCTCCTTGGGAATGCTTATCCCAAACCGGAAGAATACAGGTTTCTTCCTCTTAGTGGGATCACCGCGCTAATAGACCACTTCTTCAAAGAGTAAGAAACATTAAGGTAGGGGCAAACACAAAAGATCCCACTGGGTCGAAGTGTTGCTGACTTCGTCAGCCCCCGATGTAAGATAAGATAAGATAACAGGTCATTTGTGACTTCGTTCATTCCATTTTTGACGTACATATTTTGCCAAATTGGATGTAAAATTTCACTGAAAGTTCAACTCATAACGTAGATTATGCATTTTCCTTCATACATAACACAATATTTAATGTGTAAATGCATTTTTGGAGGATATATAAGGCAGAAATAGAAAGGGCTGTTTACAGTAAAATAGTCATGGGTCGGTATCGATAAGGATGTCGATAGTTCATTATAGTGACATTGCTACAAACAAACTTATCTGGATTTAATTTACTATAAATATGATTGATTTTTACTCGAACTGTGTTATTTAACCTTTTTTTAGGGTTTTGTGCCTATTTTAATATAATATTTCCAAAATTTGTGATCCATTTTGAGTTGAATTTTTATAATTTTACTTCACTTAAGGTACTCCACGCCACACCGGGATGTTTGCTGTACAAGGCGCAGATTAGCCTCTGCGTCGAATACTGTTCTCACCTTTGGGATGACTGTGCGAGGTACTTACTGGACGCGCTTGGCGCTATGCAGAGACGTGTTATCCGATTTCAATTATAGGTTGTCCTAAGATGACGGTAAGCCTCGAGCCGGTAGCGCAGCAAAGAACCATAGCGTCCTTGGCTGCCTTCTACTGAATGTATCACGGCGAATGTTCTGAAGAGCTCTTCAACCTGATCCCACCATCTCCTTTCCGATTCCGAACAACACGTTGGGCAGAGGTGCCACTCATATATAGCGGAGAGAATCTTCGCCAGAACTGAGCGTTTCAAAAGATCGTTCCTCTGTCGAACTACAAAATCCTGGAACGACCTGCCCGCACATGTGTCCCTCATTTTACAATCCCGGGTTCTACAAGCGGAGCGTGAAGAGGCACATCATAGGGTCGCCAACTTGAGGACTACTGTCAGAAGTCTTGTGTGCTGTAAGCATGGCCCCCATTCACTAGATGCGCCACGGCTTTCCATTAGTTTCCATCAGTGGCGACGTCAATTTGGCGAGGTTAATATATTTAAAAAAATCTACGAGAAATATCTTTTATTGTTACTAGGGTTCAATAATAAATGAGTTTCTAGGTTTCGTATTACGATAAGAGTTGGATTTTTAGTAAAATTTCAAATTTAATTGGCAAAATATATATGTACGGCAACAATGCAATGTACGATACCATAAATTACATGTTAAAAGTGTATTTTCACATTCACACACTGAATCAAAATTCGTAAAATCACTACAGAATTTCTAATATTACGAGTTACCCCATATAATCCCATTTTTACTTTTTCATAGTCGATTACATTCAAATTAACAATTTATTCCCCAAAACAAGAAGTTGGAGATGAAACTTCTAAGCACTTTGTGTGCTTAAAAGTTTCATTTCCATTCCATCCATTTATACAGATACTTTTATCGATAACATAGGTGTGACCATTCAACAACACTATTTAACCCACACATAGATCTTTCATTTTTGGTCTCGTCTTCAGTTTGACACTGTTCATCTTGTACATTCTAAATCTATGAGTGATATAGATTTCAACCTCTAAGTAGATCAAAGGTTTCATATATTTACACCTAGTATAAATAAATTAATACACATTCTATTGATGTCATGTGATAAATAAATCTTTAAAGTTTCAAGAGAGTACATTTTTATTACCTTAGCACTATACAATCACATATTTATTTCTTGCCATGAGATTCTGGTTTACCGAAACACTCTTGGAGATTGCAAAACGTATCGCACTAAAAGATCGTAAGCCCATCCCAAGTTCTTGCAATCCCAACCACGTACTCGGTAACTTTCTTCATTAATGTTCTTAGAAATGTGTTAATGAAATAAAATCGCAACTCCGACAGCTCATATCTTTGATATAAAAGATGTAATTCATTATACTTTAACTTGTGCGGTTTTCTTTAGTAATAATACTTGTACACTCAGCCAAGATAGTGGTGTACCAGGTTTGATAAAAGTTTCTGTGAGATCTAATTATATTGCTAAGGTTGACTTTTCTAGTGGAGGTTAGCTTTGATAATTCAGTTAACACGTGGTATAAAATAAATATAGTACATGATCAAGAGAGCGATGATTATTGTCATATTTTTTTACAAAGGGAAATAGACTAGATTTAAGCCCTTGGGATTATACTTCTTAGTATCCCATGAATGTATAGAATTGCACCTATATTCATTCGATTTATAATGAAAACTGCCCAAACCTTAACATAATTTTGAAAATCAATAATATGACTCAATCACTTTTTTTTAATGTTGAGCAGGTTTTGTCATAAATCAAATTAATACAGGTGCAATTCTATACATTTATGCAGTATAACTTCCTAAAAGTGCCGGTAGATGGTGCCTACGTCGCCCCAAGACATATCTATACATATAAGGTGGAAAAATTGGTCGGTTCCGAGTGGCTTTCGGTGGTCGAGTTTGTTAAGAAGTAGCCGTATACGAGAAGGCACAGGTTCGAATCCTGCTCGAACCGATTTAACGTAATCTCCGATCTTTTTTCAGGTATTATCGAAAGAAATTTTCTAAAGCATCATAAAATAAGGCCTTGTCTACACGAATGCAGCTAACGATCAAATCCTATGCTGCATTTTTAAGATACGGAACCCTGAAAATTACTAAGGTACGGAACGATAAAAATAACGTAAAATAATTCATAGAAGTTAATGGCATATTTTTTCTAACAGTGAGCAAGTAGATTTTTTAGTTTAATAAACTTTTGTGTAGGTATTGTAACTAATTGCCAAGTTTTGTTATGAACGCCTTCACTGCTAAAATTATCTGAAAATTGTTATGAATTTCAAATTTATTATTATCTATTCAATAAGCTAGAAACATTTAACTAAGCATTGCTCACTGAACCGCTATCAATAAACTGGAAGTATTTTATAATTATTTTAAAAAATACTGGAAAGTACCTATTTCGACCAATTTTTAAAATGGCACCTGGCTTTTGTAGGGTTCTGTACCCAAATGGTAGAAACGGGACCCTATTAATGAGGCTTTGCGGTCCGTCTGTCTGTCAACGGCAGGCTGTATCTCAGGAATCGTGTTATCTAAAGAGCTTAAATTTTTTTACAGATTTATATAGCCGCTATTACAACAAATACTAAATTTAAATTTTCCATGCAACAAACGTCATTTATCTATTTGTAATGCTCACTTTTAAAGACAATAAAGGATTTGTTTCTCTGTTGTGTATTTCCTATAGGCTAAGTTGCAGTTATGCTAGTTCATACATCAGGCAAACCTATAATCGCAGAACAGGTTACACTAATGCTGTGAAAAACAGTTGACAATGGCAGAGTACTTACTGTAGTTGGGACTGAACATGCTTTTCATACGTCGATGAAGATAGTTATATCCATAAAGACGCGCCCCACTACGCTCTTTACTCGAATCGGTTACAGTGCAAATGTGAAATACCTATGCCACATGGATTTTCTACTATTACTTGCTACTAATTTAGCATTCATCGAGAATAAGTGTGAATTGACAGAAGGAAAATTAATGTGAATAATTGCACTGTTGTAGGGATTTTTTCTGATTTCTGTGGCACATACAACAGGGCGTTTCTTCATGAATAGCATGACTTAAACGAATATTACAGACTAGCGGACCTCACACGGCTTTACCCGCGTAGCTAACGTTCCCGTGGGAATACGAAAATAAAATATAGCATATGATTACCGGGGATATTGTAGCTTCCCAAAAGTAAAAGAATTTTTCAAATTGGTTCAGTAGTTTCGAAATCTATTTGTGCAAACAAACAGTCAAATCTTTCCTCTTTGTAATATTAGTATAGACACTGCAAGATATAGTACTAAACAAAGCTTTGACACTCAGGCATTATGATAATATCAAACCCACAGGCGCGACTATGTAAATCTAGCCTCTGTGTAACACACAGCCTCCAGACGTCCCAAGATTATTGAACACCTTATCCTATCAAAGGACATCGTGAGACCATACTGATATTCTAAGAAATGAAATTTTGTAAGACTCTCTGAGTCCACCTTTGAGGTTTGTAAAGAGATCATTGGAAAGCAGACTCGATACATTTTACTCCTACAATGTTTGACTTTAGTATGACCTTAGTTCACGCATATTATCAACAAAAAATAGACATATTTTCTTACAAGGAGGGTTATTACGTATTTTTTTTCCTTTGAAGGTACTAAAACTAACATTCATCTCTGCAACGTATCTATCTACGTATAACCAACGTGATTTGGTGAGAGAACTACTGCATACCTCATCCCGCGCATTAGAAACAGCCTAAGTTCATCTTTTGTGCAGAGTATTACACAAAACAATATCAAAAATAAATTGAAACTTCATTTTCTGAACAGCCTGTAGAAACCTTGCACTGGTTTCGTTCTTTTTCTTTTTTATTAGTGTATCACACAATAAGTATCGCTTTGATGCTTGTTCTGTAAGTGGGTAGATTTGATTTTATTTGATTAATTTAGAAACTTTAGACTTGTATTGGTTGGAATGAATATGCCATTTCGGTAAAATATTGCATGGGTAGGTATGTAACTTTTGAACTGTATTTGCAGAATGTACGCCACTCCGCATAAACCCTTTGTGGTTTTTTGGTTTGCCATTTCTGTTATTTTTGTATTATAAGGAAATAAATAAATAAAAAAAAGACGTGTGGCACTCGGGGACTGCCGCGGTAAAGCTATTGCACAGCATTTTTAGGGTTCCGTAAAACAATTTGCTACAAATTATGATTTCACAATTTTTTTGTAAGACTCATAGTTTCCGAGATATTGGGAAAACAGTGTTTTCACCCCTTTTTAAGATTGCGGCCGGGGGACAAGGGTGGCGACCCCACAAACTTGAGGTTAAGCTTCTATTGACCCCCCACACATGTCCCAAAAATAAAATTGCGTCCTCTAAGAAATCCAATATTCGGTCCTTAAATTGCAACATTTCAATGGACTATTTGGATTATTTGACTTTATATTATATATAACGACTGCAGAGTGCATAATTGACGTAAACAAAAAAATATGAAGTGCGAGATGTACGAGCGTGACCGAGCGTGGCCGAGAATAGCCGAGTGTTATGCTATTTTCGTGACGGAATTTCTGGATTCGGTCTCCACGCTCAAGGCCCGCGATAGAAGCTATGCAATAGCTTAAAAAAAATAAAGAACGTAGGGGAAACTGTTCACCATTCGTACGCGGGGCACATTCATACATTGAGTATAACAAAAATACTAACCGACACACAAACACGCCTTTGTCTGTGTACATAGACATACCGACTGCCATGTTGCTAGCGAAGTATCGTGCCAATCGCGCCACTCTGTGTGAGGTAAAAAGATGTAACGTGTTTTCGCAATAGGAAAGCAAAATTTTTTACTGAAGTTTAAATCGTACTGGCAAGTAAATTTATTATGTTTTAATAAAAATAGTCAGGATTCATTATTGTTCACATTGTTTAATTTTGCGTTTTCATCGTTTTATTTCTTTTACTAACGTTGATTTTGTTTACCACTGTAATTTAAATTTGGGCAAGGCCTGGGGCACATTCGGACATTTCTACAGGGGCGCATTCGTACGCGTTCGAATGCTCCCCTTTAGATCATAATTACCACAAATACTCACATAAATTTTATTTTTCAATTAATTTAATAGGTACCTTCTGTATTTTTTTCAATAATGATACGTTACAATTATTCAGCATTTTTATGTAAAACGATCGGCAATATACTTTTTATTAAGTAAATATCATAGTTGATATCAAATCGCAGGTCCGTGGTACAGCTAATAAGAAAAGATTAGGCACGCCTAATATTTTATTCGTTCGTAACTTTTATTCGTTCTTTGTTCGTAACATTGACTCGTTCTTCGCGTAGCCGTAGCTAAAAAATGGATGAAGAACGAATAAATGATTTAAATTTAAATAGGTAGGTTCCATATACATACCTTGAAAACAGAAAACTCAACAGAGAAGAAAAATCAAATGAGTTCCGTATATGCAGAGAGCCAGCAGAAAAATGAATTATGAAACAAAATCTAATCTTTTAATTGATAAAATATATTAAAAAATGAATAGTAGGTATAGGAACTTAATTACTAACCAATAATAAAAGAAAATTAAAATTAAAATACTGTTCAATGCACCACTAATTTAAATGTGATATCAGGAAATTAAAGATAATAGTCATGTTTTGATAAAATAATAAACGGGCCGCTGTTATTTAACTGTCGAAAAAGTACACTCAGTTATGAAATTTGGCGAACAGGACCGAAAGTGTTTTATCTTCGGAAGAAACTGGGATCATCATGATAATTCCTTTTTCTGATATAGAAAGCGTACACATTTTGTTTGTTAGACTATGTCCCCAGGTCCTCCCTAACCGCTCGGCATGTCTAGAACGAGTAGAATTTATAATCTTTTCAATTAATAAAAACAATTTAATTAGCATTAAGGTCGAAAGTGACAACCAAAATGTCTAATTACTAACTTACAGTTTAAACCCATTTTTTGTGTTATTTTTCCCAAGAACAAATATTGATTGGGAGTTAAGTTAAATATGATTAAGATAGTTCTGTGATAAACAAATTTTCTTATCAATTTAATACATTTTTGGGAGGCTAATAGGCTTTTCAATTACCATGTATGAATCTACCCCACGCGTATGAAAGCACCACACCTACTGTACGGAAGTACCCCACCCATGGGGCGCGTTCGTACAAATATCTTATCGTCGAAAAATGGCTATAGTCCTTTAACGGTTTGACATAATAGTTTCAGAAAATTTGGTCACTAACTACAATATATTTTCTACGTTTAAGGATATAAACGAGGCAATTTTGACTAATAGTCGGGGAGAAAAAAAATAAAAACCAAAAATTGTACGAATGGTGAACAGCTTCCCCTAAGGTACTCGTATGTAACAGTTCTCACAGGTTTTAATCTAAAAGGTCAACACAAATTAGACAAAGTGAATTCCAAATTCGCTCGAACGCATTCATGTTGTCACAAATGGTACGAGTATTCACCGCCATTCCGAAACTCGAGGTGTGTGAGGCTACTTTTAATTTCATTCCGTGAAACCTTCCGAATGAATAATTCAATGTTGAATGTACACCCATTTTGGTATAAAGCCAATGGAATTGGGACAGTGTTTGTGTGTATAAACGAACCAATCATTTTATTCGATCTTTTTCACCAAATATTTGAACTGAATTCAAAGAAAAGCCTCGCTTTTAATGTTTCAATATCTTATTTGGTTTTTGTACCTTTGAAGTAGAAAAATAAGGTCTACGATTTTGTCAAAGTCAAAGTCATAGTCAAAAAAACATTTATTTCGCATAATCCTAATACATAGGCACTTGCGACACGTCAATGAATACAATGCAAATAGTACCACCAGTTCGGAACGCGGCCCGCTTGAGAAGAACTGGCAAGAAACTCGGCGGGCTATTCTTTTTGTGCACTACATATTTACAATAAGTAGATACTATAAACTAAAACTCCATCAGTAGAGCAAGCAGATCACTTCCAGGCTTCCTTATCAATCAAATAATCGTCAATTGTATAGTAGCCCCTGCAGCACAATTTACTTTTTATACACTTTTTAAACTTAATTAGGGGCATGCTTTTAATTTCGCTTGGAAGCCTGTTGTAAAAACGTATACAGTTACCCAGGAAAGAATTACTGACTTTGTTCAATCTACAATGGTGTTCACATTGTGTCTATCGCTTAACTTAGTAAAACTAGATAAATTTTTCTTAACATACATAAGATTTTCAAAAATATATTGTGATGCCACAGTCAGAATATTAAATTCTTTAAATTTTTCTCGCAGAGAGACCTTTGGACCTAATCTATATATGGCTCTTATTGCCCGTTTTCGTAAAACAAAAATTGTATTTATATCTGCGGCATTGCCCCATAGTAGCATACCGTACGACATTACACTGTGGAAGTAACTGAAGTACACTATTCGCGCTGTTTCTACATCAGTCAAATGCCTAATCTTTTGGACAGCAAATGCTGCTGAACTTAATCTGCCAGCCAGTTTTTCAATATGTGGGCCCCACTGCAATCCAAAATCGATCGTCCACCCTAAGAACGCAGTAAATTTCACAAGTTCCAACTGTTGGCCATTAATTGCACATTGGTTTCTGCCTGTGTTACATTGGGCAAGGTAAATTTAATACATGTGTGTGTGGTTCCACCTCTCTTTGAATTGATTTGAGTTTTGGTTAGGGTTCCAAGCTCTTTCATTTTAAGCCGCGTCCAGACATTGCTAGGCATGTTCGTCACACATGCCTCAGAATGTGTGGACTCGTGTGCACACTGAGCGCATTCGCCCAAAACTATTGTCGCAAACGCTGAATCTAGACTCTATACGAACCGTGCACTTAGTGTGGAGGGATGCTTGGAGTTTGTTTCTCTATACTAATAGATATTATAAAGCTTTATACTAATAGATATTTAAATCTTTCCGATTTGACCGTTTGTTTGTTCGCATAGGTTTCGAAACTACTGAACTGATTTGGAAAATTCTTTCACTGTTGGGAAGCTATACTACCCCCGGTGAACATAGGCTATATTTTATTCCCATATTCCCACGGGAACGGGAGCTACGCAGGTGAAACCGACGTCCGCTAGTCTATAATCTATACTTATAATGAAACTGTTGAGGGTCGAGAGTCTGTACATGGAAGATATTGTGAAAATTTTAAATGTAGGGCGTTCTCTAATCGATACTGAAGCCGAAAACGTAATTTAAAATTTTCATGTCTGTCTGTCTGTCTGTCTGTCTGTCTGTATCCCGAATAAGTATCACGCCGAAACTACTAAACCGATTTGAATGATACTCGGTACGACCTGAGCTTATAGTCCGAGGAAGGTTCTAGGATACTTTTGATCTCCATATTTTGAGCGGTTCCTTTGGGAGAGGGGATGAAAGATAAAACGGTTTTTTTCTTGTAACTGCTCAATGCGTGGTCCGATTCCAAAAAAAAATTTCAGTGTTATAAAGGGAATACTTTAGGGAATGTTTCACATAAGTGCCAATGTTGTAGTTCAGGCATTAGAGACATCTCAACTTTTGCAAAACCTAGAATTCAAGGATTCCTTTAAATGTGAGGGTAATTCTAAACGGGCGTGTTGGCTTAATCTTAAAAGAGCTTAATGATTAAGGCTATTGTAAAATAATTCAGTCCGCGCCGAAGGCGGGGACTGAATTGTTTTAGAATAGACTTAATCTTTAAGCTCTTTTATGATTAAGCAAACAGGGTCGTTTAACACACGCTGCTTGATGAGTATGATGAAGAAGTACCTCTCCTTTCGCAAACCTCACGTGACGTAAACGAAGTTGCGAGGGTCAGCTAGTCTATACATATAATAAAACTGTTGAGGGTCGAGAGTCTGTACATGGAAGATATTTTGAAAATTTTAATGGTAGGCCATTCTCTAATCAATACTGAAGCCGAAAATGTGATTAAAAATTTTCATGTCTGTCTGTCTATCTGTCTGTCTGTATCCCGAATAAGTATCACGCCGAAACTACTTAATCGATTTTAATGAAACTTTGTACAATCAGAGCTTATAATCCGAGGAAGGTTCTAGGATACTTTTGATCCCGATATTTTGCGCGGTTCCTTTGGGAGAGGGGATGAAAGATGAAATGGTTTTTCACCTGTAATTACTCAACGCGTAGTCCGATTTCAAATGTGTTTTTAGTGTCAGAAAGGGAGTACTTTAAGCGTTGTTTCACACAAGTTTCCAGGTTGACGGTTTTGCAGTTCAGAAATTAGAGGCATCTCAACTTTCGCCAAACCTAGAATTCAAGGGTTCCTTTGAATGAGAGGGTACATCTAAACGGCCCTATTTGCTTAAAGATTAAGGCTATCTTAAAACCACAACAGGTTTTAACCTATTGTGGTTTTAGAATAGCCTATAATAAAATGTGATTTAAAATTTTCATGTCTGTCTGTCTGTCTGTATCCCGAATAAGTATCACGCCGAAACTACTGAATCGATTTGAATGAAACTTTGTACAATCAGAGCTTATAATCCGAGGAAGGTTCTAGGATACTTTTGATCCCGATATTTTGCGCAGTTCCTTTGGGAGAGGGGATGAAAGATGAAATGTTTTTTCAGCTGTAATTACTCAACGCGTAGTCCGATTTCAAATGTGTTTTTAGTGTCAGAAAGGGAGTACTTTAAGCATTGTTTCACACAAGTTTCAAGGTTGAGGGTTTTGCAGTTCAGAAATTAGAGGCATCTCAACTTTCGCCAAACCTAGAATTCAAGGGTTCCTTTGAATGAGAGGGTAAATCTAAACGGCCCTATTTGCTTAATCGTAAAAGAGCTTAAAGATTAAGGCTATTCTAAAACCACAACAGGTTTTAACCTGTTCAACCTTTCACCAATAGAAAGCTACATTATTGTGGAGGGTCAAAGGCTATAAATGATTACGCTACAATGCATAAGAGTTGAGCAGTAATGAAAAATGTAACACAAACGAAGCTGTGAGGGTCAGCTAGGGTAGGTATAAATGTACCGTGTCGTATACCTCAGGTTGAGAAATGTGTGCATTTGCGACGCACGCCTCTCAATAACTGTACGAGCCTTAAGGTTATAACTTGCTGACGATGGAGTCAATCAATTTTTATTACGTCTATTTATTGTACGTCGACAAAGCCTGCACTTGCGTCTTTAAAGCCAGGAAATAAATCTTCCTATTCCCACCCTTCTGAATTACGTACGACCGCTCGATATACCTACCTAAACTTAGTTATAAAAGGTTACTAAAATAAGGTTTCATAATCAACCCATAAAATTCAAAAGTAATTTAATATTACAATTTCAATCCCTATCCATTTCCCCACGTGAAATAATTGCCTTAGAACATGGCGCACCATTAGACCTTTTAAAGCCCTTTCTTATCTTTTTCTCATTCCATTTGTTACAAATTATTGTGGCCTTTAAAATTGCATTTCTGTTAAAGCTTTTATAAAAGCCATTGTCTCTTACACAGTAATTGAAATTATCTTTCCATTTTGTCGACCCACAGAGAATACTGTCTGAAATTGTATTGTTTCGGTATTGTCTAGATTTGTTTTGGTTTGTAAATATACTTAAAAAAGATACACAGATAATGTTACCGGTACACGAGATCAAAAACGATTTACTAGGATGTACAGATTCAGATCACTTGCTACAGACAATAACAAAAAATATCTGGTCTAAAAATATGACATGTGTCACATGCCACGTGTAGTCAAGTGTCAGTTTTAAACGGTGTTGACGTGTCTATCAGTCTTCATTTGTCATACATCAGTGTCTTTTGTCTATGTACAGGGTCTCGTGTTGTTCGTGAATTGTTTTTGTGTGATTGATGGCTTTTTTGCAATATTCACATTGACTTCTATATTTATGTATGTATTTATAACGCTATTCAAAATACAGCTGCTTATAGCTCGACACCGGTGACCATGATCTGTGGCATAGATTTAGAATTTTTCACTACTATTTGTGGTCCGTTTGGTTTTTCACACAGCGCTATAGATTTCACGGCGATCTTAGCAAACGTCCATAACGTGATCACATCTCTGTTTTAATGGTCTTAGCAACCTCCTTAAAGGATATTACTTTACTTCGTTAGTTTATTTGAGAATGCTTTTCCGTATTATAAAATATAAGTAATCATTCGCATTTATTACTCTTGATCAAACAATATTATCGTCAGTAATGATAACGTCAATGTGTCTATTTTCTTATTTTTCATTGGTAATGATATTACATCATATGTACTTTAATATACCGCTCTGAGGTGGCGACATATGGTTGAGAGCATATCGTTGATATTGTTTACTTAATACTTTATTTCTTTTCTTTTCATGAATTGATAAATAATATTATACTCAATGCCATTGACGAGGAAGCCGTATAATATGAGAAGTCTCCATTAATTTGGTGTATTTGATGTTCTTAGCACAGATGACATTAGCAGACGTAAACCCATTCCTTTATATTTTTTTACGTAGATATTCTCATGGATGCAGTGCCGAAAACCACATGGTGCCGTGTTTTTTTTTTCTAACGTGAGGAAAATCTTAAATGTATGCTATGCCGGAGTCCTACTGACAAAAAACCTCACGTATCCTACCTAACAGCCTACGGTTGGGGGCCCTGGGTAAGCCCTCGGAAGGATACCCCAGGAAGCACACAGTGTCCCACTACTGCCTACAGCCGGGAGACCTGAAGGGGAACCGGGAGAAATATGTCCGACGATTCCTAATAAACACGAACTATGTAGCAGAGAAGATTTCGAAATTAGAGTTTGCTGATATTCTTTTTTCGATGTAGCTCTACTGTGATCCTTAACCTGTTAACTGACGAACGAGGTCGGAAGAATCAGTTCATGAGACACAGCTTCGTGACGAACAGACAGACAGACGGACAGCGAAGTCTCATGAATAGGGTCGCGTTTTTTATCCATTGGGTAGGGAACCCTAACTAGAAACTTAACACGGTAGCTGTAGCAATGTCTCAGACAATCACCCTTCCAAAATGAAATGTGTGTCAAGGTAAACTATGCTACGCTGATCAGATTTCTTTTGAGGGTTCCGTATTCATAGGGAAAAAACAGGGCCATATTAGTGAGACGCCGCTATCCAGCTCCTTCAGACTGTATCTCATGAACTGTGATAGAGAAAGAGCTGAAATTTTTAGAGATTATGTATTTCTGTTACCGCTGTAACGACAAATACATGATGAGAAAAATAAATCAGGAGACCCCAATACAACAAACGTGATTTTTTGTCGTTTATTTGTACCGAACCCTCCGTATGCAAGTTCAACTCGCACATTACAGGTTTGTTTTTGCTTTGATTTTGATCAACAATCAAAGCTTCGTATCTCCTAGAGCGTACATTTCTGCACCAAAATCCTTTGTTAGATATCCAACGCTAACTCCAGTATGGCTTCGACATTTTGACAATAAGATTACACGGTCCACCTACATCATTGTCTCTTGGATAACATGCTGTCATTATGACAAGGGGTAAGCAGATTTGATGGATATTGAATAGGTAACTAGTTGATGTCATGCTGTTTTACCTGCGTAGTTCCCAATCCCGTGGGAATACGGGAATAAAATATAACCTATTTCACCCACAGATAGTTTACCTTCTCAACAGTGAAAGAATTTTTGAAATCGCTTCAGTGGTTTCGGTTCCTATTCAATGCGTCCAAACAATCAAATCTTTCCTCTTTATATTATTAGTATAGAATAATGTAATATCTTTTTTAAAGGTATTTGAACGTCAATCAGGTTTCTAGATCAGTGAACTTTCAATCAAGTTTTTAAGGATAATTTTTGGCGCGAGTTTTGCGTAAAAGACATTATCGTGGGTGAAGCCTGAAAATGGCGATAAATTTTAGTGCGAGCGCGTAATAATTGGTGATACTATGGATTCCTATCTACATAATAACTTTGGAGCCCCAGCCTCCAAACTGTTTTTTTTAACGTGATGGAAAATGCCGGACTCCTACCGAATAAAAAAACCTCACGTAACGCCTAACAGCCTATGGTTGGGAGCCCCGGGTAAGACCTCAGAAGGATGTCCCAGGACTCCCAACGGACCCACGGATGCCACTGCGGCCTCGCCTAGCGGGGTGTTTCGGGTGCTATCCCGCGTCTTTGGGGGGTTTCGGGTGTGATCACGGTTCTAAGGGGGGGGGGGGGCGTGCGTGAATCCCTCACGTCACGCTGCCGTCATAGGCCTGCTTCTGCAAGGACGGTGAGCAACCTTCTCACCGTCCTCAGGTCCCCGGTCATGGAGGCCGATAGTCATTGGCGAAGACACGTCGGCGACGCCCAGGCCGCCGACTGCGGATCTCGGGTGGAAGAGTCCTTTCCCGTTCCCGTCCCGCCGCCTCTTACACGAGCATGACCTGCTCGCAGAAAGAGGCGGCGCAGTCCTACTTACTCCCGCTGGAGATCATGGCTCGCACCATGGTCTCGAGCGAGAGAGTGTCCACGCCCAGACCCACTACGAGGACCTGGCGCTGTTGCGCCCACGTCGTGCACTCCACCAGCGTGTGGAGCGCTGTGTCATCGCTGCGATCCTCGCAGTGCTGACACTTGGCCGTGGTTTCCCGGTGTCTTCTTCACAGATACCTACCGAAGTATCTGTGACAACCGGTAGGAGAGAGCACCGTGTCTCCTCTCCAGCCACTCGTTTATGACCGGTTTGACGGATGCAATTGATCCTCCAAACTGTTTGGCCATGATGGTACAATAAGGCCAAACACAATAACAAGGTGTGAATTCGGAGTGGCCTACGTCAAGGCAGTGCAGTGACCACTTTCTGTCAAGAGTAGTTCCATCAGTGGTGTAAGAAAAGGACAGCCTCGCCTTATTTACGACACAACGCAAGATCCTGATCTCTGATCCTGTGCCTTCCACGCCCAGTTCTTTCTTGCGACATTTTCTATAAGTGAAAAAAACTGTCTCAATCCCCAATTTTTTTACATCATAATATAAAATACAATTTACTTTTCGAAATTGCTGTGTAAGTAAAGGCAGGGAGATCGTAAACTATATTTATAGTTTTCATACGATCTAGAGTACCCTTTAATATTGAAGATTCAAATATTTTACGAGTATGTACAGATCCCTACAATAAAGTTTCTCAAATAAATGTTTTACGGCCCATTTTCTTCGTAAGTGGTCTCCTTTGGAAAATCGTCTATTCAAGTACCTAATACTTATCACGGAATAACGATTTGTTCCACTTCTAAAACGAGGGTAGATAATGTTATAGTAAATACAGGTGATATGTTGTAACGTGACTGAGTTTAAATATATTGAGAGTTTGTTTTTTATACGTGTAGAAATCCCTTGTGGATGATATGCTCTTACTGACTAAAACCTCACGTCTTCGGTCGGTAGCCAAAGGTAAACCCTCGGAAGGATGTCCCAGGATTCCCTACAGACTTTGGCTTCCACTGCGGGAGACTTCTTCACTAAGGGGGTTCGGTTATTCTCCCGCGTCTTTGTGGTTGTTCGGGTGCTATCCCGTTTCTTGGGGCGTGTGGCGTGCGTGAAACTTTCACGTCACGCTGTAGTCCTGGGCTTACTTATGTAAGGATGGTGAGCAGCACCTCCGCCGTCCTCAGACGCCTGGTCATGAAGGCCAATAGTTTTGGACGAAGACAAGTATACGAAGACCTCGCCGGTCGAGAGCCTGCTGGATACGCACGGCTGACTTTAGAGGGAACATGACCGGCACTTTTTCCATACAAACGTATTCCTCTATTATTTTCTTGAATAACGCCTCTAAGAATCTTTATAATTTATGAATTCTAGGTGTTGTATACATATTTCCCTATCATTTGCTTTCTACTACTTCTACTGTTTGAAACAGTAGAATTAGTGCCATTTACTTTGTAACCCTGAACGTTATCGCGTGCTATTAGGAAAGTAGCCAAATTCCATCAATCAAAAGTACCTATAAGTGATCTGATAATGTTTAATATGTGGGTACACCACGATAAGGTTTATAATACCTTCTATTCCATAAATCCTTTTCTAGTGAATATGTAATAGACATGTTTATCTATGAATATGCACCAGATCCGTTTACTTAGTTTGACCTCTACGTTATTGACTCGCTCATTCAGTCAAGTACTCGCAAGAAGAAATTTCAGTAATTTTATAGCTAAACATATGGACCATAACGACCCCTACTAAGTAATCTTTACTACCTCTCCTGACTCACCAAAGTATCACATTAAACCTTAGATCATCTAACCACAGGATGCGCCTTACTTAAGCATTGTTTTCTGCCATTGCACATGACCATTTGGTCTTTTGGCTTTATGAAAAGCCTGTACATCAGTACATCATTTTATATGATTAAACTAGTACATTACATTGTAGTTGACTGTACAATAACAATTAACACACAACAGCCATTACGCGTTTGTCGATTAATACATTTTTAAATGCAATGAAATTTTATATGTCTTTGTGTTTCCCCCTTCACTTGTATGAAAACTGGCAGAATATTTTTGTATGCGGTGGTTCGCAAAGGCTAGTCCCGTGTTATATGGTCTAAGCATTAAACGTGTACCTTAGCACACAAAAATAAAAGAACAAAATCTTTTATTCACGACACGCACAACTAGTTACAACAACAAAAACAAACTCATCGCGTTATAGAGTCGTTCGTGCCCAAAATGGTCCCCATCTACGTTTAATGTTGCACCTGACATTATTGTATTATGCTAAGCAGCGCTAGTTTCAAACGACGGCGACGTCATTAAGGGGTGTCACGAACGAAAAAGAAAAGTTAAAAAGTTCGCATTTTCGACCATTTAGTACATTTATTATATTGCCGAACGCAAATTTAATGAAATCTTATTGACCCCAACTGATATTTTCATATATCAACGGTCTGTAGACTTGAAAAAATGGTATAAATTTCATCGCAATACAACAAAGTTCGCAATACAACAAGTTCGCGAGATAAAGGTTGACAGAGAGATAAACGGACGAACGGACAATAAAGAGACCCTAAACCCAACTCTAGCTTTTAATTCCAGGCAGATTTGAGAACATCTAGTAAGACAGTAAGGTGATGAACAATTTAATTTACTTGATAAATTAGAAAACACAGATCTGTTACTGGCAAACATGTGCTACCTAAATCACAAAGTCAGCGAAGAATAGAAGACAATCAGTTTAAGAAAGAACATTAATCCAATCTACTAGACTTATCAAATACATTTATCAACGGGATTTATAACTTTATCACGTACATCAAAACATAAACAGAACTCTTATCACGTAAAATAACTATCACGTACTTACTACCCCGACACAATACACTACTCGCAAAATAATCGACACCGTTGACCATACGTCCTGATAACAAGCAATGTATTGCGAAATTATCTTACGAATATACTCATACATACGAAATACAAGAGCAGGTCTACACAGAAACAGCCGTTGCATGAATATAAATAGTCCTTTTGTCCCTCAAATGAATTGGGGTCCGTACCTGCTTAAGTTTATTGCACACTGTCCGCCCACGAATTTAATTCTGTAAGGGCCGGTATACACACTACGAACGCATGAACTACTTGAGTGCTTACATAAAATTTATTGGAGCCACACAAGTTGTATAAATAGACTGATACAATTTTTGAAGTGAAACTTCTTTATCGGCGTTGGAAAAAAAATTGCGTCACGTCACGTCACGATTTTTGGTTACGCGCCATCTTTGTTCTGTTCCCCACCACGGTGGATTCGAATTAAGAGTACTTTATCCAGGGATAGCATGTCATTTAAGGGTTTTTGGACTTTTGGACTTTGGGACTTTTGGGCTTTTGGACTTTTGGACTTTTGGATGGGACATTGGTACTTTGGGTCTTTGGGACTTTGGAACTTTGAGACTTTGGGACTTTTGAACTTTTGAACTTTTGGACTTTTGGACTTTTGGATGGGACCTTGGTACTTTGGGTCTTTGGGACTTTGGAACTTTGGGACTTTGGGACTTTGGGACTTTGGGACTTTGGGACTTTTGGACTTTTGGACTTTTGGATGGGACCTTGGTACTTTGGGTCTTTGGGACTTTGGGACTTTTGGACTTTTGGACTTTTGGACTTTTGGACTTTTGGACTTTTGGACTTTTGGACTTTTGGACTTTTGGACTTTTGGACTTTTGGACTTTTGGACTTTTGGACTTTTGGACTTTTGGACTTTTGGACTTTTGGACTTTTGGACTTTTGGACTTTTGGACTTTTGGACTTTTGGACTTTTGGACTTTTGGACTTTTGGACTTTTGAACTTTTGGACTTTTGGACTTTTGGACTTTTGGACTTTTGGACTTTTGGAACTTTGGAACTTTTGGACTTTTGGGCTTTTGGACTTTTGGATGGGACCTTGGTAAGGTCTTTGGGACTTTTGGACTTTTGGACTTTTGTACTTTTGTACTTTTGTACTTTTTGACTTAATTTAAGGTGAGGTGAAAATTAAGTTTATGAAGAAGTTTCACTTCTTACGTGTGTACACTAAGTACACGCAATTTTTTTTTTTTATGCCGCAGTCACTAACTCTGATTTCTGGAACATTCTGCCGCGGGCTTACTCGGGGCCCGGACAGTAGTGGCATTGGTAGGGCAATGGCTTGGTTTTCAGCGTGACATGATATCAGCGTGACGTGAGAAAGACGCGGGATAGCACCCGAACCGCCCACTAGGCGAGGCCGCAGTGGCGGCCGTAGGTCTGTTGGGAGTCCTGGGACATCCTTCTGAGGGCTTACCCGCGGCTCGCAACCATAGGCTGTTGCGCGTTACGTGATGTTTTTAAGTCGGTAGGAGTCCGGCATAGCATCCATGATGAATTTTCCCTCACTTTAAAAAAAACGACTTGGTTTTAGTCGGAAAAAGTCCGGCATAGTATCCCTGAGGAATTTCTACACGTAAAATCAGCTATATAAATAGTTACTAGACGCCTTTTTTACGCCCGTGAGTGTAGTAACTTCCCTACACTCTCGGGCGTTCAGCACCATAACTATTTCCATTCAAGAAATAAACGTTTCCATACTTGGGAAGACTGGACCCAACTTACCTTAACAACTACTGTATACTTAGCAACAGCAACTGCTTAACATTCCTCCCGAAGCTCAAAAATGCCACAAACGATCAGCCATCTCTTGTCTGACCGTAGTACAAGGTGCTTAACACAATGTTTTTACAGAACATCGAATCTTGTTGCGGGATGAGGATTACAACCTTCATTGTTTTAGATTAATTAAAATTATAATTCAATCTGTGTTTGTATTCATTGTGTTAGCGAAAATCGATCCTACGCACTCCAGTTTTACGGTCAGAATTTCCAACTATGAGCCTAAAAGGCCTTTAAATCAAAACTCGACGATAATCCAATAATATTCGATTACGAATCGAATTAATCCTGGCTCCTAAAACCCCAACATTAACTTTTCAAACTTTCATGAACTTCAAAAAGGTGCCGAGATACCCAATAAATAAGTTTCATTGTCAAAACTTTGTGGTTACCCAAAATTAATGTGACCGTTGCATACTTCCGAATTGGGGCCGACTGGGAAATATTGGCTAAGTTTTGAAGGCTTCATTGTTCATCGAACATACTTATTTGGATTTACAGCTTGAATTCTTTTTGAAATTTCAAGTTACCCATCTTCAGAGCTAAAGACAGGTTTTTATTTATACTTAGCTCGCCATAATGACGGCGACCGTCTGATGGAAAGCCATGGCAACATCTAGCGATTTCGAGGTTTCACAGTCTCTAATATGAATTGAAACAAGAACTCAAGATCGATATAACGTAAAACGTACGTCGTAGATGGTTTGCGAGAAAATATCGTAAACCATCTACGACGTAGCGCAGAATTCAGATATGCTACGACGTAGCACTGCTACACGCTTTTTAGAAATTAAATAATGAACAGAAAACATCCTTCAACATAAGGATATCATTTACTAGATCATGTGGTTTCAATACTGACATACTTTAGGGATGAAAGTAACAGCCTCTTAGGGAAGAAATTATCTAAAATCACTTTCCTCATACAGTACCTACATCATAATTACTACAAATGTGACAAATTTGAAACCTTGTACTGTGTGTGTTTTTGATCAAATAGTCGTGGCCCTCCCTACATGCAATACTAGCTACACAAACCTGAAATTCCACAACAGTAATCGAAACAATAAAAAAATACCTTTGTCTTATCTAACCTGTGTTCAAAAAGACAATTTTACTCCCTTTACCCGCCCAATATAAAACTCGTTGATAGAAAAAAACACGAGCCGTTGGTCATGAATGAAACCGTTTCAACGTGTGTCTAATCCTTGTCAAAATGAAACTCCCGAAATGAAAAATGTATCCCTTCTGATACCTTGATACCCTTTTATAATCTCAACTAGGTGGAACCCGCGGATCCGCCTGCGTGGAATGTGTTTCCGTTTCTGCATCTCAAGGGAACTTATTCCAGGATAAAAAGTTGAGGATGTGTTCTTTAAGGCTATAATTTCCAAAATTGAGGGGGCATCAGCCGCACTCTAGCGGTTGTTGCCCAACATTAGGGGACCGAACGCTCCCTTCAGGGTACTGTACCTTGGGATTGTGAGGAGCATGGCCCTATACGGGGCTCCAGTATGGGCGGAGATCCTGACGGCCTGCAATGCGGCTAGATTGCTTAGCTCACAGAAGGCGATGGCCGTCGGGGTGATAACGGGATAGCGCACGATCTCAGTTGAGGCGGCATGTCTTCTAGCCGGAACTCCTTAATGGCACCTGGAAGTAAGGGCCCTTGCACCACTGTTAAATAGCGCAAGAAGGCGCTGAAACGAGGCCATAGGCGGCGGGGAAGCATGACCTGCTCGCAGAAAGAGGCAGCGTAGTCCCATTTACTCCCGCTGGAGATCATAACTCACACCTTGGTTTCCAGCGAGAGAGTGTCCACGTGCAGACCTACCACGACGATCTGGCACTGTTTTGCCCACTTCGTGCACTCCACCAGTGCGTGGAGAGTTGTGTCCTCGCTGCGCTCCCTGCAGTGCTGGCACTCGGCCGTGGTTTCCCTGTGTATTCGCCATAGATATTTACCGAAGCTCCCGTGCCCGGTAAGTATCTGTGACAACCGGTAGGAGAGAGCACCGTGTCTCCTCTCCAGGAACCCTTCCAGGACGGGTCAGGGTCTCCGCCCATACGCAGGCCCCGTATATGGCCATGCTCCGCACGATCCCCAGGTAACCCTAGGCCTAGCCTAGGTGAGACCGCAGTGGTAGACGTAGGTCTGTTGGGAGTAATGGGGACATCTTACCCGGGGCTCCCAACCGTAGGCTGTTAGGTAGGATATGTGTGGTTTTTAGTAAGTGGAAGTCCGGCAAAGCATATCTGTAGGATTTTCCTCACGTTAAAAAAAAAGGTTGTAATTTATCCTTGTACCAGATTACAGCCAGGTCTGTTTTGCTGCTAGAGCGCGAAAAGTGACAAACATCCATCTACACAAACAAACTTAATTTTTTCTTTAGAATCTAGAATAAAATTGCAGTAGCATTTATGGTGCAAATTTTGTTAATTTACTTGAAATTGCTAAGCAAAGGAATTTTTAATTTCGCTGAAAATGTAACGCGAAAAACTAACCTCAGAATAAACTTAGTTACCGAAGTTTTAATATTTTACGTTACTGGGTTTCTTAAGTTTACTCTATATTTACCTTAACTAGAGCCACTTCGAAACCTTCTATTGATCGTATTTTGAAAATTATTTTTGGTACTTTGAACAGGCTAGTGTTTGCACTAGCCAAAACTCAAAAAACGTTTATCGTTAATACTACGTCATAGGCAAATCCGTGGAGTATAGCTACGTTATATCAGTACTAAGAAAGCCTATCCAAATACATTGGGTCTTGCTATTAGAATATTTCAAGGATAAAGCCATTTTTGAAAATCCCTTTATTTGTAGAAAGCAGCTTCTGCAACGAAATACCTACGCGGCCTTAGACTTCGATCTACTCGTGTTCTGAGACAGAGTTTCAAAGTTAAAAGAATAAAATTTGACTGATAAGCGAGCAGGCGTTTTGCACACTTATTATAAGAGTAACATGGCAGATTGAACAATTAGAATCATACTTGTAATACTTACTTTTTCTTGAGACTGTTTCTATGAGTGAAAAAATAGTCTTAAAACTGTCTTAATATTTTGAAGACATAATATAAAATACAATTTACTTTTCGGAATTGCTGTGTAAGTAAAGGCAGGGAGATCGTAAACTATACTTAGTGTTTTCATACGATCTAGAGTACCCTTCAATATTGAAGATTCAAATATTTTACGAGTATGTACAGATCCCTACAATAAAGTATCTCAAATAAATGTTTTACGGTCCATTTTCTTCGTAAGTGGTCTCCTTTGAAAAATAGTCTATTCAAGCACCTAATACTTATCACGTAATAACGATTTGTTCTACTTCTAAAACGAGGGTAGATAATGTAATAGTAAATACAGGTGATGTTTTGTAACGTGACTGAGTTTAAAGATATTCGGGGGCTTGCTGGAGGGGTACGGGTGACTTAAGAGGGATCATGACCAGAGCTTTTTCTATACAAACGTATTCTCTACTTATACTAATATTATAAAAAGGAAAGATTTGATTGTTTATTTGCTTGTTTGTTTGTTTGGCTTGGAAACTACTGAACCGATTTAAAAAAATCTTTCTCTGTTGGAAAGCTACACTATCCCCGGGTAAAATAAGCTATATTTTATTCCCGTATTCCCACGGGAACGGGAGCTACGTGGGTGTAACCGCGTGACGTCCGCTAGTCCCCTACATTTTTCTTGAATAATGCCTCTAAAACATACTAGAGCAAGAGCCAGCGGCCCCCAGGCATTTGTTAAAGTATAAAAGCTGTAAATTTCTCAATGTATGTCCCCAACACAGGTAAGAACGAACCCCGCCTATGAAACTTGAGTCGCGGTGGCTTTCGCAGGTATCAGGTAGTAAAGGTGTGTAAAATTGTGTGTTAAATTTGGTAAAGTATAAAACTCAGTTTTTACATATTTTACTTATAATAATCCTAAAAGTCACCTTGTCGAAAGCCAGACACTTTGTACGGTTGCAACCCTCTGCCGGACACCCTTAAAGTATATTTAATTATTACTATACTTACGGTATAGTATAAAAGCTGCAATTTATATATGTTATTTGGAGAACTATCAAATGATGTTTTCTCAATAGCCAGACAGTTTCAGTAGTTCCTTTATGTTGCCAGGCACATCAAAAGTTAATGTAGATGCGAGCGCCAGGGATATATCGACGGAAACAAAGAGCAAACGGACATCTGCATTTTCGCGAAAATCGTTTTTTTACATTATTGAATTAAGAATTTTGTCTTCCATTTGGCCATATTTATTATATTTTTAAATATTTAGTGGTATTTTGGAGCGTATAAAAAGACAGACGGGCATTATACACTTGTACGTGTATGCGTCGAAAAATTTGGCGCGTCTCACTTCTTAAAAACAAAGGTATCAGATACTTGACCGTTTCGTCACGGGAGGTTGACGTATTAAAGCTTGCGTACTAATTATTCTTAAATCTGTGATTTATTCAACTACATTCCGTAGTACAGTGTTATTATAATAACATAGCAGAAGGAATAAGTTATTGTCAAATTTGGCACAAAATAGAAATCACAGACAGGGAATCCATCCTCACACTCTACGTCCGGAGCGTTCGAGCACGGTTAGATCCGATAGGGGCTTTCTTTGTGGAACGATCTCCCTGCCTCGGTTTTCCCAAACGCCTACAGTGAGGGGGTTTTACAGGGTCGGCAGCGCAAGAGTGGCGCCTCTGGTGTTGCAAACGTTCATAGGCTGCGGTGAACACCGGACCTTCTGGTGGGCCGTATGCTTGTCTAAAATCAAATTAATGTTTACAACACAGCGAAGATCTCACAAATTTGATGGAAAATACAATCATCGAACAATCCCATGAGGGTTCTTTTTTTTAACGTGAGGGAAAGTCCTCACAGATGTTATGAGGGACTCTTACCGACTAATAAACCTCACGTAACGTCCAGCAGCCTATGGTTGGGAGCCCAGGGTAAGCCCTCGGAAGGATGTCCCAGGACTCCCTACGGACCTATGGCCCAGGGGGTGGTTCGGGTGCTATCTCGCGTCTTTGGGTGCGGTGATGAGGACACTCAAGATATTGACGACCACGATTCATAGAATATCTTTGAAATATTTTTCCATTAATTATTGTATTAGATTAATTATATTATTCCAATAACTATTATTAAAATAATTATTTAAATATATTATTTAATTGTTAATTTAATGATTCCTAAACACAGAAATTTTATAAAAGAATTTTCTAAACATTTATTCGTTGATCCTTAGTTATGGTACATAATGAATTTTCATAGTAAATCTAGAAAATAGTTCTCATTATACACAATAAATGATAGCTGATGCGCAGTATAACGTTGCAGTGGACCGAACGCGGTATTTCACTCGCACCCTCAGACACACATATCCCTCGCGCTCGCACCTACATTAGACTTTTGATGTGCCTGGCAACATAAAGGAACTACTGAAACTGTCTGGCTATTGAGAAAACATCATTTGATAGTTCTCCAAATAACATATATAAATTGCAGCTTTTATACTATACCGTAAGTATAGTAATAATTAAATATACTTTAAGGGTGTCTGGCAGAGGGTTGCAACCGTACAAAGTGTCTGGCTTTCGACAAGGTGACTTTTAGGATTATTATAAGTAAAATATGTAAAAACTGAGTTTTATACTTTACCAAATTTAACACACAATTTTACACACCTTTACTACCTGATACCTGCGAAAGCCACCGCGACTCAAGTTTCATAGGCGGGGTTCGTTCTTACCTGTGTTGGGGACATACATTGAGAAACTTACAGCTTTTATACTTTAACGAATGCCTGGGGGCCGCTGGCTCTTAGACCATACATATTCACGCCTTACATTTAGACTCAATGAATCTAGAAGAGTCTTTTTAATTTATGAATTGAAAATTATGCTGTATACATGTCCCTATCATTTCTTTTTTTTGGCAAATAATAAATATTGAATAACACTACTTCTACTGTCTCACACCATTAACTTTGTAAACCTGACCATATCGTATTATTCAATATGTAGCTAGCTGGTAGAAAACTACACCCAATTCCATTCATCAACAATACCTATAAGTTATCTGATGATATTTAAGTTATGTGCACACCATGATAAAGTTAACAATAACTTCGAATTCAAAAATCTTTTTCTGGTGGATATGTAATATGTTCATCTATCAATTTGAACCAGATCCGTTCATTTGAGTTCGACCTCTACGTTATTGACTCGCTCATTCAGTCAAGTACTCACAAGAAGAAATTTCAGTAATTTTATAGCTAAACATATGGACCATAACGACCCTTACTAAGTAATCTTTACTACCTCTCCTGACTCACCATAGTATCACATTAAACGTGTACCTTAGCACACAAAAATAAAAGAACAAAATCTTTTATTCACGATACGCACAAATAGTTACAACAACAAAAACAAACTCATCTCGTTATAAAGTCGTTCGTGCCCAAAAGGGTCCCCGTCTACGTTTAATGTTGCACCTGACATTATTGTATTATGTTAAGCAGCCCTAGTTTTCAGAAGACGTCATTAAGGGGTGTCACAAACGAAAAAGAAAAGTTAAAAAATTTGATGAGGCAAATTTGTAATCGCATTTTCGACCATTTAGTACATGTACTATACTGCCGGACGCAAATCTAATGATACCTTATGCAGATTTTAAAAAATGGTTTAAACTTCAACGAAATATCTCCACGAGTTCACGAAATAAAGGTTGACAGAGAGATAAGCGGACAAACGGACAATAAAAGAACCCCCCAAAACTGACTCTAGCTTTTAATTCCAGGCAGATTTGAAAACATCTAGTAAGACAGTAAGATGATGAAGAATTTAATTTACTTGATAAATTAGTAAACACAGTTCTGTTACTGGCAAACATGTGGTACCTAAATCACAAAGACAGCTAAGAATGGAAGACAGTCAGTTTAAAAAAGATCATTATTCCAATCTACTAGATTTATTAAAGACATTTATCACCGGGATTTCTAACTTTATCACGTACATCAAAACTTAAACAGAACTTTTATCACGTAAAATAACTATAACGTACTTACTACCCTACACAATACACTACTCGCAAAATAATAGACACTGTTGGCCATACGTCTTGTTAACAAGCAATGTATTGCGAAATTGTCTTACGAATTAAATTAATACATACGAAATACAAGAGCAGGTCTACACAGAATTCAGAAACAGCCGTTGCATGATTATAATAGTAATTTTGTCCCTCAAATGAATTGGGGTCCGTAACTGCTTAAGTTTATTGCACACTGTCCGCCCACGAATTTAATTCAGTAAGGGCCGGTATACACACTATGAACGCCTGAACTACCTGAGTGCTTACATAAACATTTATTAGAGCCACACAAATAGTAGCCACAATGCATGGCTATGAATAGACAGATACATTTTTTTTTTCACAGTCACTAACTCAGAGTCCTGGGACATTCTGACGAGGGCTTACTCGAGGTTCCCGACCGTAGTGGCATTGGTAGGGCAATAGCTTGGTTCTCAGCGTGACGTGACGGATTCACGAACGATAGAAGCGGGATTACACCCGAAATCCCCCAAAGACGCGGGATAGCAACTGAACCGCCCCTGGGCGAGGCTTCAGTGGTGGCCGTAGGTCTGTTAGGAGTCCGGCATGGCATCCGCGATGGATTTTCACTCACGTTAAAAAAATGACTTGGTTTTAGTCGGAAAAAGCTCGATATATATGTAGTATCCCTGAGGGATTGGCACTCATAAAACAGCTATATAAATAGTTACTAGTAGCCTTTTTTACACTCAAACTTATAGAATTCGGGACTTCACGCAAAATACTCTTTACTTTCCGACGTTTCGAACGTCAACCGTCGAAACGTCGGTGAATGTAAGTAAACAGTATTTCACGTGAAGTCCCGAATTCTATAAGTATGAGTGTCAAAAACCGCGATAGTATAAAAATAACATGGGCAAGTCTTTTTTATGCCCGGGAGTGTAGTATCTCTCCTACACTCTCGGTCGTTAAGCATCATAACTATTTCCATTCAAGAAAAAAACGTTTCCGTACTTGGGAAGACTGGACCCAACTTACTTTAACAACTACTGTATGACTAGCAGCAGCAACTGCTTAACATTCCTTCCGAAGCACAAAGATGCCACAAACGGTAACCCATCTGCATCACTCATCAGAGAATACTTGTTACGGGGTGGGGATAAGAACCCTTTTTGTTTTAGATTAAATTAAAATTATGATTCAATCTGTGTTTGTATTTATTGTGTTAGCGAAAATCGATCCTACGTACTCCAGTTTTACGGTCAGAATTTCTAACTACGAGCCTAAAAGGCTTTTAAATCAAAACTCGACGATAATCCAATAATATTCGATTACTAATCGAATTAATCCTGGCTCCTAAAACCCCAACATTTAACTTTTCCAACTTTCATGAACTTCAAAAAGGTGCCGAGATACCCAATAAATAAGTTTCATTGTCAAAACTTTGTGGTAACCCATAATTAATGTGACCGTTGCATACTTCCGAATTGCGGCCGACTGGGAAATATTGGCTAAGTTTTGAAGGCTTCATTGTTCATCGAACATACTTATTTGGATTTACAGCTTGAATTCTTTTTGAAATTTTAAGTTATCCATCTGCAGAGCTAACGGAAAGAGCTTTTATTTATACTTAGCTCGCCATAATGGAGGCGACAGTCTGAAGGAAAGCCATGGCAACACCTAGCGATTTCGAGGTTTCACAGTCTCTAATATGAATTGAAACAGGAACTCAAGATCGATATAACGTTAAACGTACGTCGTAGATGGTTTGCGAGAAAATATCGTAAACCATCTACGACGTAGCACAGAATTCAGATATGCTACGACGTAGCACTGCTACACCCATTTTTAGAAATTAGATAATAAACAGAAAACATCCTTCAACATAAGAATATCATTTTCTAGATCTACATGTGGTTTCAATACTGACATCCTTTTTGAAATTTATAAAATTAACAGCCTTTTAGGGAAGAAATTATCTAAAATCACTTTCCTCATACAGTGCCTACATCATAATTACTACAAATGTGACAAATTTGAAACCTTGTACTGTGTGTTTTTGATCAAATAGTCGTGGCTCTCCCTGCATGCCACACTAGCTACACAAACCTGAATTCCACAAGCAAGAAACAATAAAAAAATACCTTTGTCCACTGTGTTCAAAAAGACAATTTACTCCCTTTACACGCCCAATATAAAACTCGTTGATAGAAAAATACACGAGCCGTTGATCATGAATGAAACCGTTCCAACGTGTGTCTAATCCTTGTCAAAATGAAACTCCCGAAATGAAAAATGTATCCCTTCTGATACCTTGATCCCCTTTTATAATCTCAACTAGGTGAAGCCCGCGGATCCGCCTGCGTGGAATGTGTTTCCGTTCCTGCATTCCAAAGAAACTTATTCCAAGATTAAAAGTTGAGGATGTGTTCTTTCAAGCTATAATTTCCAAAATTGAGGGGGGCATCAGCCGCACTCTCGCGGTTGTTGCCCAACATCAGGGGACCGAACGCTCCCTTTAGGCTACTGTACCTTGGAATTGTGAGGAGCATGGCCCTTTACGGGGCTCCAGTATAGGCCAGCAATGCGGCTAGATTGCTTAGCCCGCAGTAGGCGATACCGCACGATCTCAGTTGAAGCGGCATGTCTCCTAGCCGGGAGCCTTTCAAGGAATCAGAAAGTGAGAGCCCTGTCTTCACTGTTTTAATGGCGCAAGGAGGCGATGGAGCGGTGCCATAGGCCTGCGTCGCAAAAAAGCTAGGATCGGCGGTCCCAGCTCCACCAAGAAACCGTGGAGACCAGGAAGGTGCGACTTGAGCAACCAAGGGGCGTAATTGCCACAATCAACGGTCATGAAGTCAGTCCTTACAGAAGCAAGCCCTAGACGACAGCACGCACGTCCCCCCAAGAAGCGGGATAACACCGGAACAACCCCCCCAAAGACGTGGGACAGCACCCAAACCCTAGACCAGCCTATGTGAGGCCGCAGTGGTAGCTATTGGTCTGTCCTGGGGAGTCTGGGAGTCCTGAGAATCTTTCCGAGGGCTTACCTGGGGCTCCCAACCGTAGGCTGTTAAGTAGAATACGTGTGGTTTTTAGTCGCGAGGAGTCCGACATAGCATTCATGTAGGATTTTTCTCACGTTAAAAGAAAGACTGTAATTCATCCCTGTACCAAATTTCAGGCAGTACTGTTTTGCTGTTAGAGCGTGAAAAAGTAACAAACTTGATTTTCTCTTCAGAATCCAGAATGAAAGTTGCAGTAGCATTTATGGTGCAAATTATTTTACTTAAAATTGCTGAGCAACGGAATTTTCAATTTCGCTAAAAATGTTACGCGACAAACTAACCTCAGAATAAACTTAGTTACCGAAGTTTTAAAATTAACCGTGACTGGGGTTCTTAAGTTTGCTCTATTTTTACTTTAACGAGAGCCACTTCGAAACTTTCTATTGATCGTAAGTATTTTTGCAAAATTATTTTGGTATTTCTAACAGGCTAGTGTTTAATCAAAACACAAAGAACGTTTCTCATTCGTACTACGTCTTAGGCAAGGCGAGGCGACATACATCTTGTGTATTATATCAGTTGTTATATAAATAATATTTGGTCAGTGCCACTGGAATTTAAAAACCACTATTAAAATACATATAAAAAGACCGTTGAGGTTCGAGAATCTGTATATGGAAGATGTTTTGAAAATGTTTAATGTAGGGCGATTTCTAATCGATACAGAAGCCGAAATGTTAAAAAAAAATGTCTGTCTGTCTGCTTTCTGTTCAGTTCAGAAATTAGAAACGTCTCAACTTTTGCTAAACCAGGAATTCAAGGACTCCTTTGAATGTGAGGGTCATCCTAAACTAATGTGTTTGCTTAATTATAAAAGAGCCTAATGATTAAGGGTATTGTAGAATAATTTAGTCCAAGCCTTCGGCGCGGACTGAATTGTTTTAGAATGGACTTAATCTTTAAGCTCTTTTATGATTAAGCAAAGAGGGCAATTGCATACCTACGCTCCCAGGAGTCTGATGAAATAAATACCTGTCCTTTCATACACCGTATGTGGCGTAAACGAATTACAAGGATCAGCTATTTTACTATATAGATACTAACATCCCGTAATATGAATTCAATATACATACGTGCGTGCAGTAAAAATGTATTTTTTTTTACCTTATCAGAATAAGGTCGTAACTTCGTAGACTGTTTAAAGCCAATTTGGATCTACAGCCATCGCGTCTAAACTTTGATAATATGAACCGCTACTTTCTAAAAGGTATCAAATTTTCCCTTTGATTAATGCCTTAATGGGCGATTAGTAATTCGAGAGAGCGGGGAAGAATTTACTTAGAGTAATTTTGAAAGATTGCCAGGATTAATGAAACGCCTTCAGGCTTCTAACAGAAGATTAACATTTGAGATTATGCATTGTAATTTTACTATTGTTGAATTTTGTTTCAAAAGTGTGATGGCTCAGACTGTCGTAGGACTTTAAATTTTCTTTCAGAATTACTGCTATTAGGCTATTATTTTTTATCGGGAACGGAGTTGGAAGGCCAGACAGCGTTCGCTTCTCGAAAATAATAGTCGAATCTACTCAAAGGCTTTCACACCACTTTTTTTACCAGCTTCCCTTTATACTGCATTTTAGTATAGTTAAAGTAATTGTACCGCGTGTGTGTAAACAATGAAATGTAATGGAATATACGATTTCACTGTGACAGTTTGTCAGCACAAAAGGTTGTTAATTGGAATACGCTGCCGCTATGACTAGTGTACCTCCTTAGCTGTGTGATATATGAATAAAAAGCGACCAAGTGTGAGTCGGACTCACGCATGGAGGGTTCCGGACCAAAAAAAGGCAAGTAGTCACGTTTGATGTTCGGGGAGTCATTTTTTAACAAAAATATTTTCAGTGTTTGTTATAGCGGCAACATAAATACATCATCTTTAAAAAAATCAGCTGTCTAGCTATCAGACAGACGGACAGCGAAGTTTCAGTAATAGATAGTGTCTCGTTTTTAATCTTTGGACCCAAAAAGGATTCAACTGGTACCTCACGCTAATCCCTACTAATACAAAAAATGCGAAGGTAACTACTCTGTCTGTTTGTTACGTTTTCACGCGCAAATAACTTGAAGTTACTCAAAACTTATTGCCACATGTACCAAAAGGTTTGCCTGTGTTATTAACTCAAAAATACCGGCTATGCAGAAATATTTAATTGGCCTACTTGTACAGGCAATCTGATTAAAAGCAGACCTATATTTTTGTGCGCAAATATTGCATGGTACTATTGTAACATATTTTTAAAGTTAATGTTGTTAAGTTTAATGAACCTAAAAACTAACATATACATTAGCGATTGAGTAACAATATCATAACAAAAATGTGTTTTAGACTTTTTAAAATTTTCTATTAAAAGACAATTATTATAATTACAACTTATTCTTACAATAACAAACACAAAATGAAGAAATATCCAATTTGGTGCATTCGCTCGGAAGAAATAAGTGTACATACATTTTGGTGTTTCATTTTGATTTATTTAGATTCAAAAAAAAAATTAACAAAAAAGATACCGACTTCAAACAAAACTAAAAACTGAAAAATAAAATTTACTTAACACAAAGTTAGTATATTCTTATTTATCAGATATCGTTAAATATAATACAGAAATCGGTGCCCAGTAAAACTATGTAGGCCTAGGTAGGCATTATTAATCTCTCTCATAGTCAAATGGGCACGAAAGGATTATCTTGATTTAATAATTATATTTTAATGACTTGACAAAAAATTACCCCAATAATTAATTTATCTTATTCTTTTAATAAAAATTTTATTATTATTTTATTTTTCAGTTTTTAGTTTTGTTTGAAGTCGGTATCTTTTTTGCTAAACATTTTTTTTTTACCATTTTTAGTGACTGTAGACTGAAAATCTATCTATCTAGGTGTAAAGTTCTCGATAGTACAAATTAATCAAGCCCAAACACAAGGTAACTGCTGTATATCGTTAGGGAATTCTCTCTACTGTCTTGCGTCTCCATCATCAGATCGTCTCCAGACCTTCATTAAGTTGTACTACTTTAAAGCCCTTAATAAAAAAATTACAAATGCCCTAGATGCCCCTACAATTTTGTAAAGTTCCTTTCGATTTCTCCAGGATGCCATCATCAGATCTTGACTTCATTAAAATGGGACCCCCTTGGGAGAATTTTTTCAAATCGGTCCATAAACGACGGAGTTCTGCGCGAACAAACGTAAAAAAAAATTATATACGGTCGAATTGAGTAACCTCCTCCTTTTTTGAAGTCGGTTAAAAATGACTACTGACCTCGTAGGTAATTTGTCAACACAGCATGCACTCGTAGTACTAGCAATCCTGTAGGTTTGAAAAAATAATATTCACCTACATTTTTTACATTGCAAGACCCAAACAAAAAGTAATTGAGGATTAACCTGTTTTGGTCTAAGAGCCAGCGGCCCCCAGGCATTCGTTAAAGTATAAAAGCTGTAAGTTTCTCAATGTATGTCCCCAACACAGGTAAGAACGAACCCCGCCTATGAAACTTGAGTCGCGGTGGCTTTCGCAGGTATCAGGTAGTAAAGGTGTGTAAAATTGTGTGTTAAATTTGGTAAAGTATAAAACTCAGTTTTTACATATTTTACTTATAATAATCCTAAAAGTCACCTTGTCGAAAGCCAGACACTTTGTACGGTTGCAACCCTCTGCCAGACACCCTTAAAGTATATTTAATTATTACTATACTTACGGTATAGTATAAAAGCTGCAATTTATATATGTTATTTGGAGAACTATCAAATGATGTTTTCTCAATAGCCAGACAGTTTCAGTAGTTCCTTTATGTTGCCAGGCACATCAAAAGTCTAATGTAGGTGCGAGCGCGAGGGATATGTGTGTCTGAGGGTGCGAGTGAAATACCGCGTTCGGTCCACTGCAACGTTATACTGCGCATCAGCTATCATTTATTGTGTATAATGAGAACTATTTTCTAGATTTACTATGAAAATTCATTATGTACCATAACTAAGGATCAACGAATAAATGTTTAGAAAATTCTTTTATAAAATTTCTGTGTTTAGGAATCATTAAATTAACAATTAAATAATATATTTAAATAATTATTTTAATAATAGTTATTGGAATAATATAATTAATCTAATACAATAATTAATGGAAAAATATTTCAAAGATATTCTATGAATCGTGGTCGTCAATATCTTGAGTGTCCTCATCACCGCACCCAAAGACGCGAGATAGCACCCGAACCACCCCCTGGGCCATAGGTCCGTAGGGAGTCCTGGGACATCCTTCCGAGGGCTTACCCTGGGCTCCCAACCATAGGCTGCTGGACGTTACGTGAGGTTTATTAGTCGGTAAGAGTCCCTCATAACATCTGTGAGGACTTTCCCTCACGTTAAAAAAAAGAACCCTCATGGGATTGTTCGATGATTGTATTTTCCATCAAATTTGTGAGATCTTCGCTGTGTTGTAAACATTAATTTGATTTTAGACAAGCATACGGCCCACCAGAAGGTCCGGTGTTCACCGCAGCCTATGAACGTTTGCAACACCAGAGGCGCCACTCTTGCGCTGCCGACCCTGTAAAACCCCCTCACTGTAGGCGTTTGGGAAAACCGAGGCAGGGAGATCGTTCCACAAAGAAAGCCCCTATCGGATCTAACCGTGCTCGAACGCTCCGGACGTAGAGTGTGAGGATGGATTCCCTGTCTGTGATTTCTATTTTGTGCCAAATTTGACAATAACTTATTCCTTCTGCTATGTTATTATAATAACACTGTACTACGGAATGTAGTTGAATAAATCACAGATTTAAGAATAATTAGTACGCAAGCTTTAATACGTCAACCTCCCGTGACGAAACGGTCAAGTATCTGATACCTTTGTTTTTAAGAAGTGAGACGCGCCAAATTTTTCGACGCATACACGTACAAGTGTATAATGCCCGTCTGTCTTTTTATACGCTCCAAAATACCACTAAATATTTAAAAATATAATAAATATGGCCAAATGGAAGACAAAATTCTTAATTCAATAATGTAAAAAAACGATTTTCGCGAAAATGCAGATGTCCGTTTGCTCTTTGTTTCCGTCGATATATCCCTGGCGCTCGCATCTACATTAACTTTTGATGTGCCTGGCAACATAAAGGAACTACTGAAACTGTCTGGCTATTGAGAAAACATCATTTGATAGTTCTCCAAATAACATATATAAATTGCAGCTTTTATACTATACCGTAAGTATAGTAATAATTAAATATACTTTAAGGGTGTCCGGCAGAGGGTTGCAACCGTACAAAGTGTCTGGCTTTCGACAAGGTGACTTTTAGGATTATTATAAGTAAAATATGTAAAAACTGAGTTTTATACTTTACCAAATTTAACACACAATTTTACACACCTTTACTACCTGATACCTGCGAAAGCCACCGCGACTCAAGTTTCATAGGCGGGGTTCGTTCTTACCTGTGTTGGGGACATACATTGAGAAATTTACAGCTTTTATACTTTAACAAATGCCTGGGGGCCGCTGGCTCTTGCTCTATTTGTAGGTTTAAGCGCATGTGAAGCCGCGGGCGTCCTTTAGTTTTCTCGTAAAATTTTATATACAGAGCGCTGTAAAACTCTTAGAAGTATATTTTACAAAGTTTTCCTTACACTGTTATCTTGAGACTTTCAACATCGGTATAATCTACCGACCCAGTTGTTAGTGTAATGCCGACGGCACTGATAGCTAAGTTAAAAGATATTATGCTACGATTCCATTGTTCAGCCGAATCCGACTAACCGCCTTTGCTGCAAGTTAGTTGGTTTCCACAACACTTTTCTTCAGTCGTACAAAATTAAGTCTTATTTTTAGTACGGCCTCACCTAGGGGGTCCTGGTACTATCCCGTGTCTTTGGGGGTTATTCCGGAGCTATCCCGTTTCTTGGGGAGAGTGGCGTGCGTGAAACTCACATGTCACGCTACCGTCTTGACTCTCTATTTCTGTACCTACAGACGGCGAGGAACCCCCCGCCGTCCTCAGACCCCGGTCATGGAGGTAGATAGTCTTGCGTGAAGACAAGTCTACGGCGACCTCGCGTCAACTCGGGTGGGAGAGTTATCTCCCGCCCCCGCCTCACCGCCTCTTTCACAAGCCTGACTTGCTCACAAAAAGACGCACAGCGTCCCACTGTGTGGAGCGCTGTGTCCTCGCTGCTTTCTTTGTGGTACAACAAATTAGAGATAGTACAGATGGAAATCTCATTTATGTATTTTTTTTCACACCTACCCTCTGCTACACACACTCGCGCACAAATCAGTATCGGTCGAAACCGCCTGACCTCGTGTCTGTAAAAGCGTTGTCTATATGTGCGTAGCCTCAGCGAATTTTGTATGTAGGTTTCCACCTGTATTGCCTCTAATTTGAGGTAGTACTGGCTGTGTTCTCACGCGGCCGTGGTCTCCCAGCGTATTCTTGCTTGCTTGGAAAATAAATGTCTATATTCAGACACAGATTATATACCGAACTCCTCGACTAGGTAACGCATATCAATCTATCCTAAAACGTAGGCTTTTCCTACAAATTCATATTTAACCTTAATGTATCAATGGACAAACTAGTTAGTACAGGGATTTGTTCTGAGTTTTCCTCCTCTTCTCCAAGACCTCATCCGTTAGTCAGTGGGTCCACTGAGGCCTTAAATTTGTCTAAAGGGCCACATTCCATGAAATAACGACGCTTTTAATCTGATATTAACATAGAGAACGGAAATTAGTTTGGTAATCCTGTAAACCACTTTATTGTAATGAGTTCTGTTAACGAGTGCGTTTATTCTGTAACAGGATACTCGTAATCACTTTCTGGTATATATTTCAAATTAATTAGATTACACTATTCTAATTAATTAGACATACCTACTCAACGTAAGTTAGTATACATACACACATACATATGGTCGCACCTTTATCCCCGAATGGGTAGGCAGAGGCATATTATGTGCCCACATTTCAATTTTTTTTTTTAGAATTTGTCCCACGTAATAGGTAGTGTGCTGTATTGCCGTGTTGAGATGGACAGGCGAAGGTTGTGACTGCCTGCTGTTGAAATTTTCAAGCCGCCTAAAAACCTTCAATTTGTCTTAACGAATGCCTAACTGAAGATATTTATGTACCTATGTCTAAATTAATCTAATACCCATTGTAATCTTCGCCGAGGACTATCGGCCTCCATGACCGGGGGTCTGAGGACGGTGAGAGGGTCGCTCACCGTCCTTACAGAAGCAGGCCCATGACGGCAGCGTGACGTGAGGAACTCACGCACGTCCCCCCCTTAGAAGCGGGATCACACCCGAAACCCCCCCAAAGACGCGGGTTAGCATCCGTACCACCCCCTGGGCGAGCCTGCAGAGGCGGCTGTAGGTCTGTTGGGAGTCCTGGGACATCCTTCCGAGGGCTTACCCGGGGCTCACAACCGTAGGCTGTTGGGCGTTACGTGAGGTTTTTTAGTCGGTAGGAGTCCGGCATAACATCCATGAGGATTTTCCCTCACGTAAAAAAAAAACACAATACCCATTTTAAATGGAATTATGTGGTTGCGAGCTTGTCTTTGGATGAACTTGACGGCGTTATTTTCACTATTGAGACTTAAAACCAATGCCACGCCGGCGCCGCCGTGGGTAATCTCTAGTCTAGGAACATCAAATAATAAAATATTTGTGGACATTCTCACACAACATCGTCTAGCCCAAATTAAGCTAATATGAGCTTGTTCTATGGCATTTAGACGACTGATAAACATACTTATATATTTCTAAAGACATACTCATGATAGATAAATTACACCTAGACACAGATCTAATCAATGTGTTCAGGAGATTTGTCCTGGGTGGGAATCGAACCTACGACCTCTGAATTCGTAGTCAGGCATACTAACCACTGGACCACGAGGCCAGTTAATACATAACATTTATCAGAAACATGGCAGCATCGATCTCATGAAATCAGCTACCTATCACATAAGTGTATTTTCGGGAATAAAAATTCTTTTTTTTTTATATTCAGCTCACCAAATTGACGTCGCCACCAGCCTGATGGAAAGCTGTGGTGCATTTAGCGATTGGGGGCCACTTCTGACAGTGGTCCTCAAGTTGACGGCCGTGATGTGCCTCTTTACGTTCCTTTTAAAGAACCCGGGATTTTACGATGAGGGAAACACGTGTACGGACAGGTCGTTCCAAGTTTTTATAGTTCGACAGATGAACGATCTTTTGAAACGCTCTGTTCTGGCGATGATTCTCTCCACTGTGTATGAGTGGTATTCCCTGCCCGGCACGCGTTGTTCGGGATCGGAAAGGAGATGGTGGGATCAGGTTGAAGAGCTCTTCAGAACATTCGCCGTGATACATTCGGTAGAAGGCAGCCAAGGACGCTATGGTTCTTCGCTGTGCCAACGGTTCGAGGCCTCCCGTCACCTCAGGACAACGAATTATTCGGATAACACGTCTCTGCATAGCGTCAAGCGCGTCTAGTAAGTACCTCGCGGAGTCATCCCAAAGGTGAGAACAGTACTCGCAGGGACGAATCTGCGTCTTGTAGAGTAAACATCTCTGATGTGGCGTGAAGTCGAATCTGCAGACGTACTTTTACACACACTACAATTATTCCCCTTTTTTGAAAATCTCGCCAATGTTTTAACATAACACAGTGGTGGCAAACAAGCCTACAGTTCACATTGTCGAGAAGGTTGATAGAGGTGATATCGTATTTTGATTAATCACATTAAAGTGAACTTAATTGGAGCAAACTATTTATTAATTAATGGCAAAGCATCTACAGGGAATTCACGTGCTATTACTAACTTGACAGATATTACGTGCTATAATTAACGATACATACATAATAGTCCTCTTATTCGTCAAGAGTATCCTTAATCGGATGACATGTATCAAGGACTGCCCCTCTCTAACACGTTTATTGTGAAAGTGAAAGTTCAATCCGATTGACGTTGTCATTTTTGTTTAATTTCAAACTTTGAACAGATGATCCACGTGACCTAGTAATGCAACAGAGTCACAGACTACAGAAAAAGTCTCGCCATAAGCCCCTCTGCACTCTATTTAGTAGAGAGGGGCTAACACAGAAAACAGAAGAAGCGAAAGTGATGTTTCAAGATCGTAGCCAGTGGAAAGCCATAGTCTCGGCCTTCCCCGTTGGGAAACAGGCGTGATGTTATGTATGTATGTATTAGTCGTCTTTACCTCCAAAGGCAGAGACTTCAACGGGTCATCCATTTTACCATTTGTATTGGACAGACTAAAAAGTAGCCCCCTTCGGTTGGGAAATTAAAATAGTTGATTTACTTGAGTTAATTCGTTTAGTTGGTGGGAATGGAAGTAGGGGCAAGTGTTCCTCCCTTTTACATTTTTTTAATACTACTAAGGTGGCAGACAAGCATACGGCCACGGGTTCACTGCAGACTTAAACTTTGGCAGCACCAGATGCACCACACTGGCGCTGCCGACCCTTTAAAAACCTTCTAAGACCCCTTCACTTTTTTCCACTATTATCAGAAAATAAATGTCAACAAGCTAGTAGCCTCTATAACAGGATCATCATCGTTGTTAATCCTACTTCCTTCCTACTAATATTATAAATGTGAAAGTTTGTGAAGATGTTTGGATGTTTGTTACTCAATCACGCTCTAATGGCTAAATGGATTTGGCTGAAATTTGGTACAGCGATAGAGTATAGTCTGGAGTAACACATAGGCTACTTATTATCTCGGGCTAAAGTTCCCACGGGAAGCGGGAACGGGAATCAAATTTCACGCGGGCGAAGCTGCGCTCATCAGCTAGTTATCAATATCAATCAACAATACATTTAATAAAATCGTAAATGTCTGTTTGTCTGTACGTTTGTGCACGCTTATCTCAGCAAGCGCTAAACCGATTGCAATGCGGTTTTCTTTATTGCGTTGCGGTTTGATTCACTTAACATTTAGTGTTTGTTTCGTGTCAATCGGTTCATAAATAAAAATGTTATATCAATCTAAAGAATCACATATAAAATGCAGCGTACGAAGTCGCAGACAACAGGTAGTTTATACTAAATTGAACTAAGTGAAAGCGGGATGTGAAGCAAATGAAATGTTCTCCATCAGACCACAAATAAAAAATACTGAAAAATGTGGAACTTGTAGTTTTATTTTGTTAAATAGTTATACTAGGCACACACACATAATCACATTAATAACATAGAACATTAATATAGAAAGGGGAAAGGACAATGTGCGCTCGATTTGTCACAGCTAGCGTGAAGAATTACTTCTCCCCCCCCCCCCCCCCTCATCCCTCTACTTAATTGTATAATGGAGGATTGACGAATCGAACTTCTGAAGGAAAGTGATGTGGAACAGGTAATTTAGGTAGAAATTCCGCCCAAGAAACTCTTGATTCCATATGTTATTGATGACATTGTACAACAATTGGGTAAAACTTCCACGGTTTTTTTTTCGTTAATTTTACAATGTTTCTGAAGTGCTGTAAGATTTCTTGATATTTCGAAGTAGAAGTAAAGTTTATAGGGACACCTTTGTTTCTTTACACCCGTTCAAACATGATCCATGAAGATTACTGCAATTTTCTTCCAATTTCTATCTAAAAACTTCTTGATAATAGTTTGGTTATAAAATTGCACTTTAAAATTCAATACAAACAAGTAATTTCATGTTTTTCATAGAGAAGTCTTGATAAATCAATAAAGAATCTCTCAATAATTACTTATTTCATTTTCCTAATACAAGCTTCCAATCCTCCTCCTGACGAACCAAATTTCATAGTATCAATTTCAGGTGGGCTCTTTTTCTCAAGTCCTGATATTAATCGTTTCAATCTAGCGATAACAAATCCAGGTTTGAGATTTTTGGGACACGCTAACACACAGTTCAGGATTGTGTGACATCGAAAAGCTTTAAAATCATCTCTTAAGTCATGGAGTCTTCGCTGCGTGTCTTCATCCCTTGAATCGATGACCCATCTATACGCATGTAACAAAGCAGCTGGTCCTAAAAACCGGCGACCATTCCACCAGTAACTTGGACACGATGTTGAGCAACACGCGCATAACACACACTCATACAAGCCTACTAACTTCGAGTTATCATCAACACTCTGTGCTAGTTGGAAAGCACCAATCTTCAACGCCGACTTTCGCACCAAGTAAGGTCTAATGCTGTTGTATTGATCATAAAAGTGTGACATGTCGACCACCAAGTCTCTCTGAACGTACATGTGAGGAATTGGATGGATGGTTATCGTTTTTGCGTTTGGTATAGCTGTGACACAGGCTAGGTAGTTATGTCCTTGAAGGCAGACTGCACAGGAGCCGCAAATACCTTCGCGACAGGATCTTCGAAAAGTAAAAGTTGGGTCCATATCTTTTATTTTTATCATTGCATCGAGAACCATTGGTCCGATTGTACTGATGTCTATTTCAAAACTTTGCATCTTGGGTGCTTCTTTTGTATCAATCCCACCGTAACGATATACTTTGAATACTCTTTGGGTGCCTATGTCCTTTCCTTTTTTCTTCGGTGGGGGTGGGGGAGGAGGGTCGGCATAGGTTCTCCTAGAAAAATAAAGGCTGATGGATGGTCGCAATAAACTAAAACATTTTGAGTTTGACATTGCATAAAATTGTTATAAGAATTATGTAAATATTCAAATTATTAAAAAACAATTTTGTAGAAAGTTCACTGAAAAACTAAATGTCAAAGTTTGATTGAAAGGTGTTTCTTCTTAATGGTTCTCGTCATGGCCATAGGGAAGTGCTGTCTTTTTACCGCATTTGGTTGTTTTCAGAGAGACTTTTCGAAGCCAAACCACACCTTTAGTGCGAGGCCGCATCTGCGTTTTTCCGCGGCGGCTCCTAACCTCAAAATGTCAAACCTTGACTTAATTTCATTGATTTTGACAGTTTGATGACACTTTGAGGTTAGAAACCGCCGCGGAAAAACGCAGATGCGGCCTCGCACTTAGGCTGGTTTTAGAGTCACGCTGACCGTCGGCGCTGACAGTCAAAGTAAAGTGTATATAACTTCTAAGAAACGTATTAGAATAACGCATAGCTATCACGCCTGCATTGCCTGCATTGGTCAGCGCTGACGGGTCAGCGTCCGTACTGCTCGTTCGCTCTAACTTTGCCGCTCGGCTCCATACTAAAGTCGAATTTATAATTAGACAAAGTAAATTAACAGCAACTAATGTCACTTCTTTATACAATGTTGCTTATTTTCTATGATATAGTGACATTAGCTACTGTCAATTTACTTCGTGTAATTAAAAATTCGGGTATACGCCTCTACGCCAGCGGCAAAGTTAGAGCGAACGGGTAGTACGCGTCGCGCGTTGGCGCCGCGTAGCAGTCGGCACTGACCAATGCACGCGCGCCTTTGTATTCGGTGAGCGTTCTTGTGTCGCGCCGAGAAGAAGCATCATACTGAAAAGTCTCGCGCTGACGAACTACGCGCTGAGCTGTCAGCGCCGATGGTCAGCGTGACTCTGAAACCAGCCTTGACCTCAGACAGAACTGGATTTTTTTTTTGTTTATGTAGGTTACAAAGTAACACATAAGACGGCAGCGCGAGTGTAGCGTCTCTGATGTTACAAACGTTCATAGACTACAGTGACCACAGTTCATCAAGTGCAGCCGCCGCGCCGTAAGCTTATTTGCCGCCATAGTGGTATAAAAAGGAAGGTCAAAATTATTGCTTCTGCATTTAGAATGTGGACGGAAACGCAACCTAAATCTAGGATACCTGGCAAGTCTTTTCTCTGCCATACCTACCTACTAGCAAAGATAATATTATAGTGTGCTACTAGTTAATCGCTTTGGGTGTTAAGGGCCCTACCAAGAACTCTGAGGCGCAAGTGACCTCACCTTCTAAATCGAGGCAAAGTCGCAAGAGTTCTTTGGGATTGATAGGTCAGACGACAGTTTCTTGAAGTAATGTAGAATATAGAAAATCCAAGCCCCATAAGGTTTGTGTGAAACTGGGAATATACTAAAATGAAGAAGGAGAAAGGTGATTACAGCGTTTCCAACTATAATTGTGACCAATCTCTTGAAGTTACCTGGAATTTTCATCATCAGCTCATCAATAAAGCTAAATTTAAAAAAAAAAATAATAAAAAATAAAACCGACTTTAAACAAATCCTGAAAAATAAAATTTACTTAGCACAAAGTCATATGTATTTTGATTCATCAGATTTTATTCCCTGTATTTCCCATCAATACAGATCAATCAAGCCCAAACACAAGGTAGCTGCTGTAAATCATCAAGAAATTCCCTCGACTGTCTTTCGGCTCTATCATCAGATCGACTACAGACCTTCATTAAAATTGTAGTACCTACATTAAAGCACTTAATTAAGAAGTTAATAAACGCACTAGATGTCCCTACAATTTTCGGTGGTTGCCCTCGATTTCTCCTGAATCCCATCATCAGATCCTGACCTGGTGAAAATGGGACCACCTCAGAAGTAAGCCCTATTCAACAAAAGAAAAAAAATTAAATGATGAAGTAAGGTGAATAAAATATCGGTGAACATACATAAAATAAACCGGCCAAGTGCGAGTTGGACTCGCCCATGAAGGGTTTCGTAGCAGCAAGTAACATAATATAAAAGTTCTTATAGTTCGTTGTAACTTTGGTTGATGTTTTAACACGTTCGCAGTGTTAGTGATTTTTCTAACCGAAAATTGTGGTTTATGACGTATTAAAAAAAACTACCAGCTCTATCTCGTTCAAACCAATTTTCGTTGGTAGTTTTTATGGCAATGTACAACATATATTTTTTTTAGATTTATCACTCTCTTAGTTTAGAAGTTAGAGGGGGGGGACACTCATTTTTCGACTTTGGAAGTCCCTCTTGCGCAAACTATTCACCATGTTAGAAACCTCAACAGCATTTTGGAAGACCTATCTATAGATACCCCACACGTATGGGTCTGATGAAAAAAAAAAGAGTTTCAGTTCTGAGTATGGGGACCCCCAAAATTTACTGCTTTTTTTCTTCTTTTATATAAGAATCTTAATGCGGTTCACAGAATACATCTAGCTACCAAGTTTCAATAGCATAGACCTTATAGTTTCGGAGAAAAGTGGCTGTGACACACGGACGGACAGACAGACGGACAGACAGACAGACATGACGAATCTATAAGGGTTCCGTTTTTGCCATTTGGCTACGAAACCCTAAAAACATATAGATGAATTGAGAACCTCCTCCTATTTTGAACATACATACATACATACATATGGTCACGCCTTTATCCCCGAAGGGGTAGGCAGAGGCACATTATATGCCCACATTTCACCTTTTTTTATAATTTGTCCCATGTAATAGGTGGTGAGCCGTATTGCCGTGTTGAAATGGTCAGGCGCAGGTTGTGACTGCCTGCTGTTGAAAATAAAGTCTTCAACTTGACTTAACGACTATCATTTTACTGGCAGCTGTGCCTTCCGAAGCACGGAAACGCTCAAATAAATGTCACAAAGTGATCACATGGATGGTCACCCATCCATGGAGCGGCCATAGTGAAAGTTGCTTACTGCAGTGATCGTTTACAGAACACTAAGTCCGCGGGGCCACGAGCGCTTTCTTCCTTTCCTTTTAAAGTCGGTTAAAAATACAGACTACTTTGTTTACTCTAATCTTCGTGTTCCAGTCTGTAATATCATAGATAGGTAATTGTTACTGTGTTAGTCTAACTTCAGAATTTAGAATATCTACAATATGATTTTGAATAAGATTGAAGACAATTGTGCGAAGACTAACTATACACTTCAAATTATTGCGCCTTAAGCCCCTTGAAATATCAACACGAGAAACTCGAATTCTAATTAAGTCCGTCTCAATATTACTAAAGATTTCAAATTTCTGTGTGTTTAATAAATAGATTAAAATTATTGAAAGAGATACAGGTTTAAATTGAGTTACTTACAAAAATATTATTTCAACACAGCTTGAGAGTAGCGAAAAATTCAAAATCTATGGCTGAGGCTGAAATTATATGGACAAATTAAGAATCGAATAAAAAAGGTTCGAATGCATTGTTATGTTGAAGTTCTGGCTTGGAAACACCATAGACTATAAAATTTAAGAAAAAACTTATAACATATGTCGGATCTGATTTTTGTAAAGTAACCAAAACAACTTCTCTAAACATCACGAGGTGTATAATTAAATTGAAGATACGTAATTGTTCACCACATATTTTGCCTGACACAATTTAAAGATTGATTTAAAACAATGGCAGTAAATGCTTACTGTCCTCGATCTGGTTTCAAAGCTTTTACTTTTATAAGGTCCTATGCAACGGCAACAGCAAGCAACCGAAAAGTATTTCAGATATATCGATACGGTGGACTCCTGGACAAAAAAGCACCTTCTGTACAAAGTTATGAAGTAGATGTTAGTAAGTGTGGACGTATGATGCTCGATGTTTTGATAAAGATTAAAGAAATGGATCCTACACTCGTTTTCCGAAGATCATGCCGTGAAGGTATCTGTGGATCTTGCGCTATTTGCCTACAGGGACATAACTGTTTAGCTTGTACATCTGAAGTCCCAAAAGCTAAGACAGTTACCGTACATCCAATTCCTCACATGTACGTCCAAAGAGATTTAGTTGTAGATATGACACATTTCTTTGAACAGTACAGCAGTGTACGACCTTATCTTGTAACGAAGCCTGCGATTAATAGAGGAAAGCACCAACTAGCGCAGAGTATAAAAGATAATAACAAAACAGTCGGTTTGTATGAATGTGTGTTATGCGCATGTTGTTCTACATCTTGCCCCAGCTATTGGTGGAATGGACGTCGATTCCTCGGACCAGCTTCCCTCCTACATGCTTATAGATGGGTGATAGACTCAAGAGATGATGACACACACCAAAGACTGAAAGATCTGAGCGATGATTTCAAAGCATTCCGTTGTCATACTATTATGAACTGTGCTTTGGCTTGTCCTAAAGGCCTTAATCCTGGGATGGCTATAGCTAAATTAAAAAGACTTATATCAGGACTTGATAAGAAAGGTTTGCCTGAAATAGATCCTTTAAAATTCGGTTCTGGCGGGGGTGGCTTGGAAACCTGTCTAAGAAAGTAGAAATAATTATATATTGCGCTTTGATTTTAGGTCATCTTATTTATTCAATATGTCACGGTAATGAGAGAATTATTTTATGGCAAAAGTTAGAATTTGAAAAGTTTAAACTAAAGTTTTACCTACTCGACGCCTTCAGAAATGGACAGAATAATTTAATTTTTTTTAAATAGTGAAAGATTAGAATACTATATATGGATAGAAGGGGTATACAATGCTATGTAATAACTAATATATACATACACTAACTAATGTATACATGGGCTATACAAAGATGAATGTAAGAAGGAAAACCTGAAAACAGAATAGAGGACCCTGGACTCCCATGTGGTTCCGGTTGGGAGTTGAGTTTCGATTCAATCGGTTGGTGCGTTAGTGTTTGACGAAGAACAAAAACATTTCATAAGATGAACATTTTGTTCTAGTCATGTAGGGTTTTTAGTTTTATCTAGTTTATTATTTTAGCCATAGAGTAACGGCGAGCCGGTTTTGTTGCTCAAGGTTTTATTATTATAAAAGTATTTGTAATAATTATTAGATTAAATTGTTTTATTATATTTAGTTTCTTTCATTCGACTTTTGAGCTTTGGTATCACTTTAGAGGAAACGCTTGCAGCCCAGCTAGCTCAGTATTCCGATTACTGAGTTAAGCATCTCGCTACGATATTCCTGAGATGGGTTAACATTTCTGAAATTCAATTTAGAATCGTGATTTTGCGACTAGTAAGACGGTAATCGTCAAAATACATGGAGGTCAATAAAACAGAAGTCATTGGACCATAAAATATATTCCCATCAGTCTCTTGAAAATAACAGCAGCAACAATCTATGCCAGTGTAGGGACCTTCCTACCTACACTCAATATACACTACAGATAATTATAAATAAATACTAAACTAAAATATATATTTATTAAACACACACACATGACACACACACGCAAACATTAATTTATATTTAATTTAAAATAATATACTTATTACCTATAATATTTACACAACATAATATCTAATATTTATTTACGACATTTATTGTCGACCTAACGAGGATGTGTGGCAGCTCGTCGATATCAATTATCGACAGCGTCCCACCACTATTGTGCAAAAATTTCGTGCAAAAGGCTGCGCAGGCGCCGCATACAAATTGCACGATGTACTTACCTCAGTCGAGATACCTAACCCTCGCGGAGCGCACGTCTGTTTGCCTCAGCTACTAAAACACGCGTATAGCATTGCCTACCAGTTTTATGTGCTTTTCCTGCTTAATTACTATTGTGCTACCTTCTAAGACTTTCCTATTCTGTGAACTATCTGTGTGCATGTGCTTTCTTCTAAAATTGTGCCTTCTGTTGTGATACGGACATTACATCTATTCTACAAGTGAGTCGAACGTTTTTATTTCACGATCCTGAATATACCGCTATCACATATACATATAGGTGGTGATATCATCCATCTTCCCATCACGCCTATACAAGCAACGCCTATATTGGTGACCACGTATACCGAACACAATAACCTACAAAGATGGAGGAAGCACGCGGTTCGCGTTCCACAAATAGTGATGGGAAAGTATCGAGGTCGCCGGAGGGAACTGAAGTGTACAAAGTCAGTATTCGTATTCCACCATTCTGGCCTGAAGAGCCCGAAATTTGGTTCGCCCAGGTCGAAGGTCAGTTCACCATCAATAAGATTACTAGCGACCTAACCAAATTCAATTATATAATTGGTCAATTGGACAACCAATACTCCAGAGAGGTGAAAGACATCATAATATGCCCTCCAGCAGAGAACAAGTATGATAAATTGAAATCGGAGCTCATCAAGCGACTCAGCGCTTCGAACGAAAAAAAGCTCAAGCAATTGCTTATGCATGAGGAGCTCGGAGATAGGAAGCCCTCACGTTTTCTTCGCCACCTGCAGGGCCTTGCTGGCCAGGACGTTCCAGACGACTTTCTTAAAACCATATGGATCAGCCGTCTCCCTCACGGTATCCAGACAGTCCTAGCAGGTCAACCAGGGTCCACAGCCCTAGAGGATTTGGCTGATTTGGCGGACCGAGTCAACGACCTGGCAGCACCAACACCCAAGATCGCTGCCATGAGTGAAGCAGGCACCAACTCCGTCATCAGTGACCTCAGCAGAGAAGTGGCTGAACTTCGTAAGCAGCTGAAGAAGTTTACCACACATAGGAACCCGAGATTTAGCTCGCGAAGTACTCGACGGCGCAGCCGGTCATCATCTAGGCAGCGCTCTCAGTCCAATTATGGGAAGTTCCCTATGTGCTGGTACCACAGCAAGTTTGGTGAGAGGGCCAGTAACTGCATCCGCCCATGCGACTTCAAGGCGGAAAACTCCAAGGGCAGTCGGTAATGACGACCGACGACTGCCCACCTTCTACTGGTCGCCTTTTCGTGACGGACCGAACTTCGAGGACGCAATTTTTAGTCGACACTGGAAGCGACCTCTGCGTCTTCCCTCGATCCGTGCTACATAATCGTCGTGCTCCAACCGAGTTTACTCTGTGTGCTGCCAATGGTTCTAACATTTCAACCTATGGATATGTTCATCTTGATTTGGACTTTTCTCTTCGTAGAACTTTTATATGGCGTTTTGTCGTAGCAGATGTTACTAAGCCGATTATTGGCGTAGACTTTTTAAATTATTATAATTTAATTGTCGATGTTAGAAATAAGCGCTTAATTGATAATACTACATCTGTATCTACTGTAGCTACTCTTGTAACTAATTGTAGTAGGCTATATTCTGTAAAAGTTTTAACTGGTGATACTTCATTTCATAATATTTTAAAAGATTTTCCAGAAATCACTCGACCAGCTGGCACACATCGCTCAATACCACATAATACACTTCATCACATTCGCACGACACCAGGGCCTCCAGTAACATCTTCTCCTCGTCGGTTGGCTCCTGACAAGCTCAAGATAGCTCGTCAAGAGTTCCAATCAATGATTGCTAATGGTACAGCTCAACCATCAGAAAGCCCTTGGTCCTCGCCGTTACACTTAGCACCAAAAAAGGATAATGGATGGCGTCCATGTGGGGATTACCGCATGCTGAATGCCCGCACCGTGCCTGACAGGTATCCGATAAGGCATATACATGACTTTGCCCATTCTATTGCAGGTTGCAAGGTTTTCAGCACCATAGACTTGGTTAAAGCCTACAATCAGATACCTGTCAGCCCGGAGGACATTCCCAAGACCGCCATAACCACTCCTTTCGGTTTATTTCAGTTCAAATTTATGACCTTTGGTCTCCGTAATGCTGGACAGACCTTTCAGAGGTTCGTAGACGAGATGACCAGGGGGCTGGACTTCGTATATTGTTACCTTGACGATTTTTTAGTATTTTCAAGGGACCAGACTCAGCACGAAGAACATCTTCGTACTTTATTTGGCAGACTGAGGGACTATGGTATGTTGGTCAACATGTCCAAGTGTATTTTCGGGGCAGAGGAGGTAACCTTTTTAGGATACAGCATCTCCGAGCAAGGTACCCGACCACTGGACTCCAAAGTGCAAGCCATCAAGGACTTTCCTGTCCCCAAAACTGTGCGACAATTAAGAGCATTCTTGGGTATGCTAAATTTTTACAGGAGATTTCTTCCTCGCGCTGCCCAAGTCCAAGCTCCATTACACGCACTTTTGACAGGGTCAGTCAAAGGGTCTCAACCTATTGACGTAACAGGTGACACTCTAGCAGCTTTCGAAGCTTGTAAAGAAAGCCTGTCCAACGCAGCTCTTTTGGCTCATCCCGACTGCACGGCACAACTCGCCTTAGTCACAGATGCATCTGACAAGGCAATTGGTGCAGTCCTCCAACAGCTAAAAGATGACGCATGGCAACCTCTTGCTTTCTTCAGCCGTAAGTTAAGCCCTTCACAGGTGAAATACTCACCATACGACAGGGAGCTGCTAGCCATTTATGAGGCCATTAAACACTTTAGGCATATGCTCGAGGCCCGCCACTTTATTGTCTATACTGACCATAAACCAATCAGTTTTGCATTCCATGAACGGAAGAAAAGCTGTTCACCTAGGCAGTATAGACACCTGGATTTTATCTCCCAATTCACGACTGATATTCGCCACATATCAGGTAAAGACAATATCGTCGCTGATACTTTGTCGCGTATTGAAGAAGTGGGAGCGCCGGTGGACCTCGAAACAATAGCCAAAGGTCAAGCAGCAGACCCTGAATTGGTGAAGTTATTAGAGGAGGGATCATCACTCCACTTAAAGAAACTTCACGTGCCTGGAAGTCGTACACCCTTGTACTGCGACGTCAGTACTCCGACCTCCAGACCATTCGTCCCAAAGTACTTACGAAAGCAAGTTTTCGATAGCCTGCATTCGTATAGTCACCCCGGAGCCAACGGTTCTGCTAAATTAATTGCCGAACGCTATGTTTGGCCTGGCGTTCGCAAAGACTGCAGGGAGTGGGCACGAGCATGCATTTCATGTCAGCGTGCTAAGGTTAGCCGCCACGTCAAAGCCCCTCTTGGGTCATTCAACTTACCACGGGCGCGTCTTAAACAGATTCATATAGATCTTGTTGGACCCCTGCCACTGTCATCTGGCTATCGTTATTGCCTTACCGCCATAGATCGATTTACTCGATGGCCGGAGGCAATACCGATAGAAGACATAACGGCTGAAACAGTTGCCAAAGCATTATTGTCAGGATGGATAGCTCGATTCGGCTGCCCAACAGACATCACAACCGATCGCGGCCGCCAATTTGAGTCGGCCCTGTTTCAATGTCTGTCGCAAATAGCTGGGTTTGAGCATAAACGCACGACAGCTTACCATCCTGCGTGCAATGGCTTAGTGGAAAGATTCCACAGACAACTTAAAGCCGCAATCGTGTGCCACGGCAACGACAGATGGACCGAATCACTGCCATGGGTTTTGCTAGGTGTGCGAACTTCTTTCAAAGAAGATTTACAAGCCTCATCCGCTGAACTTCTATACGGCGAACCGTTAAGGCTACCTGGCGAATTTTTTGAACCTACTACGACCGGTACCACAGATACTTCTGAGTTCATCGCTCGTATTAGGAATTTTGCCAGGAAGTTACAGCCGACACCTACATCCCACCATAGTAAGCCAAGAACATTTATATTTAAAGAACTCGCCACATGTGATCACGTCTTCCTTCGCGAAGACGCTTCACGTGGTTCGCTTCAACCCGCTTACACCGGTCCACACAAAGTTATATCACGTGGTGACAAAGTCTTCAAAATATTATTAAATAATAAAACGGTGACGGTATCGATAGACCGCCTTAAGCCGGCCTTCATACTGTCTGACCTGTCGGAGACATATCGTCGCCAGCAGGACGACGCAGGGGCATCCAAGACGCGGGGGGTCCACGCGCCCCGCTCACCGAGCAACAGCTGTGCGGCCGTCAGTCACTACGTCAAAAAACACCGTCACCTCAACACGCGCACCTATATTTACCTACCTATACGTCTGTGATTTGTACAAGAACCGTTATTATAAAGTTCACCAAGAAACCAGCTGTTTCTCTTGCCACCACCTGCAAGAACCCAGAGCACGTCGTCACCACATGGTCCTTCGAGAAGAAAAGAAAAAAGAATTCCAGCGAAGTGGAGTAACGGTTTTTTGAAAAAAAAAAAATTATCAGACACCTTCAATCGTCGCAATTGGACAAGCAGGTCATCTCGATCAAATTCGGAGCCCAGTTCCAGTCAACGATCGTCGGAAAGGCATAGGATTGGTGCGGAATATTTCACAAAAAATTCAGAAGAAATTCAGAAAATCGATCAGTCGTAAGGGTCATTTTCATCGGGTCACAGCCGAGTAGCAGCCCAAGTGAAGCCCAGCGACATCGTTTTCATCAAAGGAATATTCTATTTACGGCGAAATCAGAATAGCCAGATTGGATGCGAAGCGTGCAGCATACGTGAGATCATTCCAATTTCATTACCTACTAACATTAGTCGCTTATTACTAACCATATCCCTAGTCCGAGTAGTTAATATCGCAAACCACAGTATCGTCCCGTAGCTGTCTATCTCGTAGTGCTAGCTACATAACCATAATTATATACCTCGGCGCAGTAGATATCAGCGTAGATCAATAGTGTTCTGTGCTGTGAAACTATCTAGTGGTTACTTGTAGTTATTCCATCTTTAACATTTTATAAAAACGCCTACTTATGTATTATTGTGCCGTACATAACAGTAGAATACCGATCTATTAATATCAGTGAAAGTTAGTAGTGATTCCGTTAATTTTATTGTGCAGTGTAGAATAATAATTAGTTCAAGTAATTTGCAAATTTATTTTTTTAACTACCTACATTTTTTTTTCCCAAATTGTAAAACTATTGTCTTTTTCAAATTAATAGTGAGTTAAACCGTAGTTAAAAGTTTTTGCCGACAGCCAAAAGTACCTCCTTTTAAATTTATATTTTTTATTCCGTTTTCAAACGGTCATTCAACCCACAATAGATTGATACCTACCTATCTATTGCAATCAGCTGTTCGCTTGCCAGTTACGTATGTAACATTTCTTTTTACTAGTCATACTTGGCCCTTCACTTTTATTTTCGTTCTTCAATTCTTTTTAACTCGCAACCATGGCTGATGAAAAAGTGAAAGAACTGGTAAAGAGGCGTGCTGCTTTAAAATCTCAGTTGACTCAATTTACTAGCTATTTGACGCCTATAAAAACATGCAAACAGCTTAGCGATGAACAGTTAGCCGAATTAGAGTTGAAAGTTGATAAATTGGTTTCTATATATCCGATTTATGATGGATTTCAGAGTGAATTGGAGTACTTGGCGGCTAAACCAGACGAGCAATACTCTGAGCGCGACCAGTTCGAAACCCAGTACTACAAGCAGCTAGCAGCTGCTCGCACAATCGTGGCTACGCACCGCAGTCAGCAGCCTGGGAGGTCCGAGGTCGGTTCTGGTGATCAGCTCACTGTGGTTACACAAAGGCAAGGTAATGTTAGATTACCTAAAATTAATTTACCTCATTTTAGCGGCGGTTATCAGAATTGGTTGGAGTTTAAGGACATGTATGTGTCCTTGATTCATGAGGAGAAAGGCATCAATGATATCAACAAATTTCATTATTTACGTAGTTCTCTTCACGGCGCTGCTGCCTTGGTAATTAGGAGCTTGGATTTTACAGGCAGCAACTATGAGGAAGCGTGGAAATTATTATGTGACAGGTACGACAACAAACAGCTACTAGTTACTAATCACATACAAGCTTTGTTTAACATTGAGTCGGTGAGCAAAGAGTGTAGTAAAAGCCTGCGTATGGTTGTGGATGAAACAAGAAAAAATCTGAGGTCTTTAGCAACCTTGGGTCAACCTATTGAACACTGGGACTCATTAATTATCCACATCATGGCGTCAAAGCTAGATCCAATTACTAATAGGGAATGGGAGGAACATAGGAATTCTCTGACTGAGCCCCCTTCTTTAAGCACATTCACTACCTTCGTTTCAAACCGCTGTAACCTGTTGGAGACGCTCGAGGAGGCAAGGGTGTCTCATGCTAGGGTCACAACTAACAATAAGCCGAAGAGTTTCGTAGTAGCTTCCAGCAAGGCTAAGCCGGGACTTAGATTTTCACTTTCCTGTCCATTGTGCAAGCAATCACATAATTTATTTAGCTGTGATCAGTTTAGGGCATTATCCATTGATGCACGCATTAGAAAGGTCAAAGATTTAAAACTATGCGTGAACTGCTTACGTCCAGGCCATTTGCAGGAAACCTGTAGACTGGGAAATTGCAAATATTGCGATCAAAAGCATAATTCTCTCGTTCATTCCCACGCTGAAGAATCTAGTACCCATAGTGAACACTTAGCATTATCGAGCACAAATCACGAATTTAAACCAATTTCCTCATCATGTAATGTATTACTTTCCACAGCATGGGTAAAGGTGACGGATCATTTGGGAAGGTCGCACGGCGCCAGAGTCTTACTAGACAATGGAAGCACGGCCAATTTCATTACCAAGGATCTTTGCGGTAAGCTTAAATTACCTATTCGTAATGTAAGCTCAAGCCTGGCAGGTATAAACAGTCAAACGTCAATTATATCAGAGTCTTGCTCCTTGCATTTAGAATCTTGTGACGGTTCATACACAACTGACATTGATTGTTTTGTCTTGCCGAAAATCACACCATTCATACCGCATTCATACATTGACATACAAAACTTACCTGTACCATCAGGCATTCACCTAGCTGACCCGTCATTCAACATTCCATCTGAAATTAATATCCTCGTGGGAGCAGAAGTCTTTTGGTCAGTGATAGGTCATAGTCGCATACAGCTAGGTAAACAACAGCCAACGCTTTTCGAAACAAAGCTCGGTTGGCTAATATCAGGCGCACTACCACAGTCAATTGATAGCAAATTATTGTGCATGTTTACACATGATAAACACACAACACACACACACACCACAGACCTCACACGTTTTTGGGAACTAGATTCAATCTCACCAAAATACAATCTCACTTCCGAAGAACGCCTATGTGAGCAGAACTTCATAGACACAACAAAACGAGACAGCAACGGCCGTTTCATTGTGTCCATTCCATTGAAAGCATCCCCTAAAGCATTAGGAAACTCTTATGACATGGCCAAACGACGTTTCTTGTCATTAGAGCGTAGACTCAACCGAGAACCGGAACTTAAGAAACTTTATGTGGATTTTATGAACGAGTATGAGGCATTAGGTCACATGACTAAATCTCCTATTCTCTCAGATTCATCACCATACTCATATTTTCTTCCACATCACGGCGTGTTTCGAGAGTCCAGTACAAGCACCAAATTGCGAGTCGTCTTCGACGCCTCAGCGGTTACAACATCAGGCAAGTCATTCAACGATATTCAGGCTGTAGGCCCTAGAGTTCAGGATGATCTGATGTCTATTCTATTGCGGTTCCGCCAACATAAATACGTCATATCAGCTGACATAGAGAAGTTTTTCAGACAAATCAATATTGAGGAATCTCAACGGCCTCTACAGCAGATTCTATGGCGATGCGATCCTTCTCTGCCCCTTATAGAGTATATTTTGAACACAGTAACTTACGGGAATTCAGCTTCACCATACATCAGTACAAGATGTCTGACTGAGCTCGCGAAGCAGGCATCTACTACACAAGCGCAACGCGCTATTCATCATGATCTCTACGTGGATGATCTCCTGTCGGGGAGTGACTCCATCGATTCCACTATCACCCTAGGCAGAGACATCATCAAAACTTTGGGGTCAGCACAGTTGACTCTACGGAAGTGGCAGTCTAATAGCCACGAAATTCTAAATTCAGTGACAAATCAGACTGCAACTTCTTCTAACACAGTGAGTTTAAGCATTGACGAACCTAGTAAAACTCTCGGTCTCAATTGGCGGTGTAACACAGACACACTCACTTTTTCAATAAATTCACCATTACACACAAACACTATCATTACAAAACGTCACATACTGTCTATAATTGCACAGATCTTTGATCCCCTAGGACTAGTTTCACCAACCATCATGGAGGCCAAGCTAATCCTCCAAAGGCTGTGGATTGATGGGTGTTCTTGGGATGGAGAGGTGCCGGCAGAGGTTAAAAAGCTTTGGCTAAAGCTTACTGAAACTTGGCCTCATCTGAACACACTTAGTATCCCACGGTGGGTTGTATGTGACAATCCTTCATCTATAGCTTTACACATTTTTAGCGACGCTTCCGAACGGTGTTACGGCGCTTGCATTTACATTCGCGCCGTGGCAGGCGATGGCTCCATTCATGTAAGTCTACTTACCTCCAAGAGCAAGATCGCGCCGGTTAAGGCTACTACTATCCCAAGGTTGGAGCTTTGCGGAGCTTTACTCGGTACAAGACTATGTACGAAAGTTCTGGAATCCCTAACAATAAAACCTGATAGTTGTATCTTTTGGTGCGACTCAATGATAGTTCTGGGATGGCTGTCATCGTCCCCGGCTTCTCTTCAGCCTTTTGTCAGGCATCGCGTTTCCGAGATCCGGGAAGGTTTTGGTGATCACACATGGCGCTACGTGCCCTCAAAAGAGAACCCAGCTGATCTGATCTCACGTGGTCTTAGCGCTGACCTCATAGGTCAATGTTCCTTGTGGTGGTCAGGTCCTTCCTATCTGTCTCTTGATGCCTCTGAGTGGCCGTCTACACCTAAATCAGACAGCAATGTTCCACTACCGGAGCTATTGAGATCACACACACAATACAATGCATCATTTCATACAAACACAATTACTCAGTCCAATGAAATCAAATATAATCAATTAATTTTGAATTTAATCAACAATTCATCTAATTACACTAAATTACAACGTACTATAGCATATTTATTTAGATTTGTAAATAAGGCTCGTAATAATAATTTAAGTCTAGGCTCAACTCTAACAAGTTCAGAATTGTCGTACAGTGCTGACTTTATTATTCAAACATGTCAGAGGGAAATGTTTCCCATGGAGTATGATCTGCTCTCATCGGGAAAATCTCTTCCCAAGAAAAAACCGTCTTATTTCTTTATCACCATTCATCAAATCAGGAATCATACGTGTAGGAGGAAGACTGGACAACTCATACTATGATTACAATGTAAAGCATCCGATTCTTATATGTAGTCAGCATCATATTACTAAGTTGCTATTCAATACCTACCACTTAAGATTATTTCATGCTGGACCACAGTTATTATTGTCGTCATTACGACATAACTACTGGCCTTTGGGTGGCAGGAACCTTGCAAAATCCACAGTACATAAATGCGTCAAATGTCAACGTATCAAGGGTCAAACCGTTCAACCTATGATGGGTAATCTGCCTAAGGAACGGGTTCAGTTAGAGTTTCCTTTCCTCGAGACAGGCACGGATTACGCCGGACCAATTCTGATAGCCGATCGTAAAGGTAGAGGATGCCGACTCATTAAATCCTATATCTGTGTATTCGTTTGTCTAGCCACACGGGCAGTTCATTTGGAGCTTGTCTCGGATCTTACCAAGGAAGCTTTTATTGCAGCACTTAACAGATTTATTGCTCGTCGAGGTAAACCGAAAACCATCTACTCTGACAATGGTACTAATTTCGTAGGAACATGTAACGCGCTGGCTGACATTTTGAAGCAGGACTACTCATCCGAAATGGCAGAGTCAGGTATTAATTTCTCTTTCATTCCAAGTTATTCTCCTATGTTCGGTGGGATATGGGAAAGTTTAGTACGTAGCGTTAAAGGACATTTGCGACGTATACTAGGTCTTACACATCTTACCTTCGAAGAGATGGCTACGTGTTTGATACAGGTTGAAGCCATATTAAACTCTCGTCCTCTTACACCCTTATCCACAGATCCATCTGACCTTTACCCTTTAACTCCTGCCCATTTCCTAATTGGAAGGTCTCTCACTGCTTTGCCTCATCCAGAAGTAACCAGCCAGAACATTGCCAACCTAAAGCGATTCGAGCGCATAGAACACCTAAAACAACAATTTTGGAAAAGGTTTTCTAACGAATACATATTTTACCTCCAACAGAGGACCAAGTGGGCGCACTCCGAAGGAACCCTTGAAGAGGGATCTATGGTGGTCCTGAAGCAGCCAAACACGCCGCCTCTCATGTGGCCAATGGGGCGCATTGTTCGTCTCATACCCGGGAGAGACGGAATAGCTAGAGTCGCCGATATCAAGACTAAGACAGGTATCGTTCGACGCGCTTATAATACTATCTGTCTCCTTCCAGTCACACACTGAATTTGAAGACAAGTCTTCAACCCCGGGAGCATGTCGGAGACATATCGTCGCCAGCAGGACGACGCAGGGGCATCCAAGACGCGGGGGGTCCACGCGCCCCGCTCACCGAGCAACAGCTGTGCGGCCGTCAGTCACTACGTCAAAAAACACCGTCACCTCAACACGCGCACCTATATTTACCTACCTATACGTCTGTGATTTGTACAAGAACCGTTATTATAAAGTTCACCAAGAAACCAGCTGTTTCTCTTGCCACCACCTGCAAGAACCCAGAGCACGTCGTCACCAGACCATACCAATGTACCTCCACCAGAAGTCCGGAAAGACTTTGTTACTCGTTCTGGTCGTCGGGTGAAATTTACAGATTTCTATCGCCCTTGACGGTCTCTGGAGGGGGGTGGTGTAGGGACCTTCCTACCTACACTCAATATACACTACAGATAATTATAAATAAATACTAAACTAAAATATATATTTATTAAACACACACACATGACACACACACGCAAACATTAATTTATATTTAATTTAAAATAATATACTTATTACCTATAATATTTACACAACATAATATCTAATATTTATTTACGACATTTATTGTCGACCTAACGAGGATGTGTGGCAGCTCGTCGATATCAATTATCGACAGCGTCCCACCACTATTGTGCAAAAATTTCGTGCAAAAGGCTGCGCAGGCGCCGCATACAAATTGCACGATGTACTTACCTCAGTCGAGATACCTAACCCTCGCGGAGCGCACGTCTGTTTGCCTCAGCTACTAAAACACGCGTATAGCATTGCCTACCAGTTTTATGTGCTTTTCCTGCTTAATTACTATTGTGCTACCTTCTAAGACTTTCCTATTCTGTGAACTATCTGTGTGCATGTGCTTTCTTCTAAAATTGTGCCTTCTGTTGTGATACGGACATTACATCTATTCTACAAGTGAGTCGAACGTTTTTATTTCACGATCCTGAATATACCGCTATCACATATACATATAGGTGGTGATATCATCCATCTTCCCATCACGCCTATATAGGCGACCCCTATACCAGTTACACATCAGCATAATAGGTGGAGCCCCATTTATACTGTGAATTGGGGTCATTTCATACGCTTCTTCAGGAAATTGTCGCATATATCTGACCTTAAGAAGCAGCACAGCATCATTTTCAAAGTACAAAGAATCTTAACCCTTGTCTCAGTTAATCCCTACTCATTAATAAACCGTAGTTATAAGCAGTTCAGGATACTAATTTGCTTGGTCTGTTCGTAATTATTCAGTGAAGGTTAGAACACCTTTCGCGCTCAGCTTAACTCGAGATTAATTAGGGTTTTGTGTAGATTACATAAATCATTCAGTTCATTCACTCTCCAGGGTAACGTCATGGTTGGTTGTTTAATTTTAACAACAAAATAATATTACAATGGTCTGTGATCCCAGGAATTGTTTGATATGATGCCCACGGCTACTTTTTATCATCAGCACGATTCACTAGTCCGATTGATTTAAACCGCCAGGTTTCATTTTTTTTTTATATACCACTAAGGTGGCAGATAAGCATACGGTCCACCAGATGTAACGGTGGTCACCGTAGCCTATGGACGTTTGCAACACCAGAGGCGTCACAATCGCGCTGCCTACCCTGTAAAAACCTTCTTGACCCCTCTTGAAGAACCCCATACTGTAAGCGTTTGGGAAAACTGAGCAGGGAGATTATTCCACAATTTAAGCGTGCGCGGAAAAAAGTCCTTATCGGATCTTACCGTGCTCAAACCAGTGTTCTTTCGGGTTGGGTTAATAACAGAAATATATCTGTTATTAACCCAATCAAATATGTGTTAACCGTAACCAGAATACACAGAATAATAATGTAACAGAATTAATAGGTTAACAGAAACTACATGTTACCGTTCTGCATACAGTAACCGTAACCGAATTGATAAAGGTTATTTTGCTTGTTGCACTCTACTCGTAGGTAGGTAGGTACCTAGATGCCGGTCGGCGTCTCCTTTGTTCTTTGCTCGCCAAAGCGATTCCTTTCACGCACACATAGGTACAAATAGAAAGAATCAAATGTATTTTTCGAATTTTAGGATGCACAACTGTTTGTTTATGTTTAACTGAGTCGCGTGTTCCGGTGTTACTGACGTGTGACGTCGATCATGCCGATTCATGCCTTATTGTGTGCAGTGTCAGTTTATTCCGTCTTTTCATTTTGGATATGGTATAATGGGTTTTTTGGTATGCTGAGTACGAATTTCGGGTTAATTTTGCAATCCAATATGGCCGCCCCGCCACTGTAGTAAAATTTCATGTTGGATATCGTATAAGGGGTTTTTGGGTATGCTGAGTACGAATTTCGGGTTAATTTTGCAATCCAATATGGCCGCCACGCCACCGTTGTAAAATTTCATGTTGGATAATCGTATAAGGGGTTTTTGGGTATGCTGAGTACAAATTTCGGGTTAATTTTGCAATGCAATATGGCCGCCGCACCACTGTTATAAAATTTAAGGTTAGATATCGTATAAGGGGTTTTTTGGTATGCTAAGTACGAATTTTCGGATAAGTTTGCAATCCAATATGGCTGCCGCGCCGCCGTTATAAAATTTAATGTTGGATATCGTATAAGGGGTTTTTGGGTATGGTGAGTACGAATTTCGGGTTACTCTTGCAATCCAATATGGCCGCCACGCCACCGTTGTAAAATTTTATGTTGGATATGGAATAAGGGGTTTTTGGGTATGCTGAGTACGAATTTCGGGTTAATTTTGCAATCCAATATGGCCGCCACGCCACCGTTGTAAAATTTCATGTTGGATAATCGTATAAGGGGTTTTTGGGTATGCTGAGTACGAATTTCGGGTTAATTTTGCAATGCAATATGGCCGCCGCACCACTGTTATAAAATTTAAGGTTAGATATCGTATAAGGGGTTTTTTGGTATGCTAAGTACGAATTTTCGGATAATTTTGCAATCCAATATGGCTGCCGCGCCGCCGTTGTAAAATTTAATGTTGGATATCGTATAAGGGGTTTTTGGGTATGGTGAGTACGAATTTCGGGTTACTCTTACAATCCAATATGGCCGCCACGCCACCGTTGTAAAATTTAATATTGGATATCGTATAAGGGGTTTTTGGCTATGCTGAGTACGAATTTCGGGTTAATTTTGCAATCCAATATGGCCGCCACGCCACCGTTGTAAAATTTAATATTGGATATCGTATAAGGGGTTTTTGGGTATGCTGAGTACGAATTTCGGGTTAATTTTGCAATGCAATATGGCCGCCGCACCACTGTTATAAAATTTAAGGTTAGATATCGTATAAGGGGTTTTTTGGTATGCTAAGTACGAATTTTCGGATAATTTTGCAATCCAATATAGCTGCCGCGCCGCCGTTGTAAAATTTAATGTTGGATATCGTATAAGGGGTTTTTGGGTATGGTGAGTACGAATTTCGGGTTACTCTTACAATCCAATATGGCCGCCACGCCACCGTTGTAAAATTTAATATTGGATATCGTATAAGGGGTTTTTGGCTATGCTGAGTACGAATTTCGGGTTAATTTTGCAATCCAATATTGCCGCCGCGCCGCTGTAGTAAAATTTCATGTCGGATATCGTATAAGGGGTTTTTGGGTATGGTGAGTACGAATTTCGGGTTAATTTTGCAATCCAATATGGCCGCCGCACCACCGCTGTAAAATTTCATGTTGGATATCGTATAAAGGGTTTTTAGTATGCTGAGTACGAATTTCTAGTTAATATTGCAATCAAATATGGCTGCCGCGCCACCGTTGTAAAATTTTATGTTAGATATCGTATAAGGGGTTTTTTGGTATGCTGAGTACGAATTTTCGGTTAATTTTGTAATCCAATATGGCTGCCGCGCCGCCATTGTAAAATTTAATGTTGGATATCGTTTAAGGGGGTTTTGGGTATGCTGAGTACGAATTTCGGGTTAATTTTGCAATCCAATATGGCCGCCGCGCCATTGTAGTAAAATTTCATGTTGGATATCGTATAAGGGGTTTTTGGGTATGGCGAGTACGAATTTCGGGTTACTCTTGCAATCCAATATGGCCGCCACGCCATCGTTGTAAAATTTTATGTTGAATACCGCATAAGGGGTTTTTGGGTATGCTGAGTACAAATTTCGGGTTAATTTTGCAATCCAATATGGCCGCCGCGCCACTATAGTAAAATTTCATGTTGGATATCGTATAAGGGGTTTTTGGGTATGGTGAGTACGAATTTCGGGTTAATTTTGCAACCCAATATGGCCGCCACGCCACCGTTGTAAAATTTCATGTTGGATATCGTATAAGGGGTTTTTTGGTATGCTGAGTACGAATTTCTGGTTAATATTGCAATCAAATATGGCTGCCGCGCCGCCGTTGTAAAATTTCATGTCGGATATCGTATAAGGGGGTTTTTGAGTACGAAAGTACGAGAGTCTGAGTACGAATCTCGGGTTAATTTTGCAATCCAATATTGCCGCCGCACAACCGTCGTAAAATTTCATGTTGGATATAGCATATGGGGATTTTTGGTATGCTGTGTACAAATTTCGGGTTAATTTTGCAATAAAATATGGCCGCCGCGCCACCGTTGTAAAACTTCATGTTGGATATCGTATAAGGGGTTTTTTTTAGTATGCTGAGTACGAATTTCGGGTTCATTTTGCAATCCAATATGGCCGGTGCGCCACCTTTGTAAAATTATAATTTGACTATCGTATTAGGGGTTTTGGTATGCTGAGTACGATTCTCGGGTTAGTTTTGCAATCCAATATGGCCGCCGCACCGCTGTTGTAAAACTTCATGTTGGATATCGTATGAGGGGTTTTGGCGTATCCTGACTACGAACGATGGGTTAATTTTGCAATCCAATATGGCCGCCGCGCCCCCTCCTGATCAGAAGGTCTAAGTAGCTAAATGACCAACATCGCGAAACGTCTAAGGAGCATCAAGTCTAACTAGCACAAAGTCCATTTGCAAAACGTCCAACTATCAGATGGTCATATATATAGCAGAATGGCCATTTAGCATCTCGTCAGTTTCTCAAAATGACTGGACACTTAGGCACAAAATTCAACACTCACATTGCATCATCGCTATAATTATGTACCTATATAAAGACTCCTTGTGAATCATCCAGCACAGTACAGTATGTCAGTTGGCGCCCCACTGGATGATTCCGACCACTGTGTTGTACGTGCCCGCCTGCAGGTGTCATCTCCTGCAAGGGCAGTAGAGGTGACACGGCGATTGTGGCACTACTCGTCAGCAGACTGGGACGGACTACGAGAATACTATGCAGCCTGCCTATGTCAGCGCTGCTTTGCAGGGAGAGCTGCATCGGAAAGCGCCTCTGCGTTTGCTAGTGAGACTACATTAGCTATGGAATACTACATTCCGTACACTGGTGTCGCCAGCATCCGCATCCGCCCCTGGTTCGGGAGTGCGCCGTAGCTGTTCAACAAAAACAGGCAGCGTACCGCGCCTGGATCAGGGCTCCTGCTGTGCGCGACTCGAATGTGGCCCGCCTCAAGGCAGCGTACAACAGAGTCACTAGGTCCAGTAAGAGGGCCTTCACTTCAAGAGAGCGGACGCCCAGCGCGTCACGCGGCTTAACATATACTTAAATGTTATTTACAAATGACTTTTACTTTTTAGCATGAGTGTACACATTTAATAACTGACTATTCGCTAATTAGACGTTCTGCTATATAGACCATCTGATAGTTGGACGTTTTGCTACATGGACTTTGTGCTAGTTAGACTTGATGCCCCTTAGACGTTTCGCGATGTTGGTCATTCAGCTGCTTAGACCTTCTGATCAGGAAGCGGTGTCCCACCGTTGTAAAGTTTCATGTTGGGTATCGTACAAGGGTTTTTTGGTATGCTGAGTACGAATTTGAGGTTAATTTTGCAATCTATAATGGCCGCCACGCCGTCGTTATAAAATTTCATATTGGATATCGTTTAAAGGGTTTTTGGTATGCTAAGTAGAGAAAGAGTAGAGTAGAGACTGGTGGAGGTGCGGCTGCCATACCTATTGGATTGCAAAATAAATCCGAAATTCGTACTCAGCATACCAAAAACCCCTTATGCTATATCCAACATGAAATTTTACTACGGTGGTGTGGCGGCAATATTGGATTGCAAAATTAACCCGAAATTATAAAAATAAATAAATGTTTATTGCAAAACTACAGGACAGTTTTTTTTCTTCTTCTATACATTTCAACCACAAAATGCATTCAACCGACTTACTACATAGGCAGAAAATTATAACTCGCCCATACAGGCCAGTATTACAGTAAGTATAAAGTTCGCCACAAATTTTTGTAACTTTTCCACATTTCAGCAAAAATGCAAAGAAAAACGAATAAAAATAAATAAATACACAATCACAACTCAAGTACAGCCACATCCGCCACTATCGACAAAGTCAGCGAAAACTGGTAGCAGCGGACCCATCTTTAAAATTGCTGCAACTATCCTATCATATTTTGGTCTCCAGACACGGTCAACAAGATTGAGTCAACTCTGTTAAAATATTAAATAAAAGTAGATAACAGTGTTTAGTTGTATAAATTTATTTTCGTCAAGTTATTGTTGGTTATTTGACCGTGTCCGGAGACCACACATATTATTATCTGTGTCTAAGTACGCATATTTTACTCTATGGCGCGGTATCACGCACTTAACACTTGACGTGGCGCTATGTGCGGTCAAAAGCACGTTGGGGTTATAATATACACTAAAAATATGAATAAAAATTCTGTACGCTGAGCTTGCAATAGGCTGACATTCAGCAAAACTATGATAGCGATGTCATTGCAAATCACAGTAACTGATTTTTAATGTCCGCCTAAATTCGTACTCAGCATACCAAAAAATCTCTTATACGATGTCCAACATGAAATTTTACATCGGTGGTGCGGTGGCCATATTTGGATTGCAAAATTAACTTAAAATTCGTACTCAGCATACCCAAATACTTGTTATACTATTTCCGACATGAAATTTTACAACGGTGGCGCGGCGGCCATCTTGAATTGCAAAATTAACCTTAAATTCGTACTCAGCATACCAAAAAACCCCTTATACGATATCCAACATGAAATTTTATAACAGTGGCGCGGCGGCCATCTCGGATTGCAAAATTAACCCGAAATTCGTACTCAGCATACCCAAAAACCCCTTATACGATATCCAACATGAAATTTCACAGCGGTGGCGCGGCGGCCATCTTGGATTGCAAAATTAACCCGAAATTCGTACTCAGCATACCCAAAAACCCCTTATACGATATCCAACATGAAATTCACAGCGGTGGCGCGGCGGCCATATTGGATTGCAAAATTAACCCTAAATTCGTACTCAGCATACCAAAAAACCCCTTATCCGATATCCAACATGAAATTTTACATCGGTTGCGCGGCGGCCATATTGGATTGCAAAATGAACCCGAAATTCGTACTCAGCATACCAAAAAGCCCCTTATACGATATCCAACATGAAATTTTACAACGGTGCGGCGCGGCAGCCATATTGGATTGCAAAATTAACCTGAAATTCGTACTCAACATATCAAAAAGCTTTAGAAAAAATTCCAACAAGACATTAGGTATATAACTGCGAAACGGGGGCCATTTTGTAATCGCTTTATGATAAAAAACACACACACGTAAGAAGTGAAACTTCTTCATGACCTTATTTAAATTACTTTTAGTCCAAAAGTCTAAAAGTCCAAAAGTCCTGAAGGCCAAAAGTCCCAAAAGTCCAAAGTTCAAAAGTCCAAAAGTCCAAAAGTATTAAAGTCCAAAAGTCCAAAAGTTCAAAAGCCCAAAATCCAAAAGTCCAAAGGTCCAAAGGTCGGCTGTGTCATTAACCTGTATCGTAACTAAAAACCCAGGTTAACATTGTATGTGATAACAGTTTCAATAGAATAACCGTTTCAAAGGGTTATCTAAACACATCATTCAATTTTTAAACCTTATTGATAAATTAACCGATATAAAGTGTTAACCGTATCGATATGTAACCCTTATAAAAGGTTACCGATTCAATCTGTAACCGTTTATTTCGGTTAATGTTTTAAATGGGTTTTCCGTTCACTGGCTCAAACGTCGCGTCGGCAAAGTCTGGTGATGAACACCCTGTCTGTGGCGAGCAATGCGATGATAGAATGTAGCCGTGGGCATCACAAACAATTGCTCAGAGCACAAACCATTGCCTTTTGTGGGTAGGTATACCCTAATTTTTTGGCCTGCACACGTCGAGTGGCACTCACATGTCACACACAGGCCACCACGTCTGAGGATTACTTGGCACCTACCGGGGTAATCCTTCATCGGCGCAGTAGCTCAGCTACCCTGAGCCGCCCGGCGGTGTTCTGGTGAATTAGCCAGATCCCAGAACACCCCCACAGAAAAAAAAGGTTTACCCTAATTTTACGCCACACAAAGTCATGAAAGAACGCCGTGTGGGCTCATTCGTTCTGCTTCAATTTGTCAATGTTACTGTTGTCCTTGGTAGTAAAAAAGGCCACATATTTCCATGCTCTCGTCGCAATAATATCGCCGTTTGTAGATACATTCATAGAGAGAGTATAGAAATACGTGGCACGATAATAATATCGTCGCCATTTTTCTGCGCTTGTGTAGAGTCCCTTAGTGCTCGTTTAAGGAGACGCGGCGCTTCGAGCGGCGCGGCCCGCCTGGCGGGCCGCCAGAAACACAAACATATGGAAATGTTCAGAGCGTTCAAGGAGAAGCGTTTTTGTAGGCGTTTGTTTGAGTTGTAGCTGCCCCAGCGGCGAGTGTCGTCGCGTCGGACGCGGCAAATGAAGCGACAGGTGACGCCGCGGAGGACGCGGCGGGTAAACCAGCGAGTCTCGCAATGGAGGAACGCGGCGGATGAAGCTGCGGGTGACGCCGCAAAGGCCGCGCCAAGGAAGGGGTGGGAGAGGTGCGGGGTATGCGTTAGGAATGTCGGGCAATTAAGTTCCTAGAAAATATCGATATTAAAATAAAAATATTTTTCAAAATAAAATATCGATATTTTATTTTAAAAAATGTAATCGATGTTTATAACCCTCTGGAGTAGAACGTCAAGAAAGCAAAATGTCATGTACGCAAAATAAACGATACATCGATATTTATGAAAGATATACAGGGTGTCCCACGGCTATGCCACATGGAGGAAAAGTACCTTAAATTTTGTAGATGGAACATTTTACTGAAAGAAGACATTATTTTAATTTAAACAACAATTTAATCTATATTCATAGATTTTTAAAAAATTACATGGTTGCGCCGGGAATCGAACCCGCTACACGAGAAAAAATAATCATTCCGTAGGTTTATCATACCGATCGAAAGGCTTCATCATAAGGATTATTTTTTGCTAAGTAACATAGTGTCAAAAATAAAAGGAAGAGCATGTTCGATTCCCGGCTCAACCATGTAATTATTTAAAAATCTATGAATGCAGTTTAAGTAGTATTTTCAATTAAAATAATGTCTTCTTTCAGTAAAATGTGCCATCTACAATGTTTAAGGTACTTTTCCTCCATGTAGCATAGCCATATCTCCGTTGTACAGACACGACCACTTCACATTTTTTTAATACGAGTAGTACATGTAGATGGAAAACACCCAAACTTGGAAAAATATTATTGTCGATCGGTTTGAACCCCAGATCAGTCAGAGTCGGGAATCAAACCCAAGACCTCAGTGTGGCAGTCGCATGCACTTTCACTCCGCCACCGTGGCGGTGGCAGCCAAGTGTTAACTTTATATTTTACATTTTAATAGTTTTGGTAATTCAAATTAGATAGCCAAAATCAATCAAATCTGGACGTAGGCTTCTCCAAATTTACACCACAATAAATCCCTCCGAAGCAGAACCCTCCGAATCAATACATATAATAAAATCGTAACAGGTCGCTGTCTGTACATGGGAGATAAATAAGAAAAAATATTATAGGGGAGCTTTATGAACGTAATACAACCCAAAACAACGATTCTATTTTTTTATGATTGTATGATATTTTTGGTTACAATATCGTTACTAAAATATCGATATTTATAAACGATATATTGATATTTTTGAAATATCGATAAACATATCATTATCATTTATAAATAAAGTTTACATCCCTAGCGTCGCAGCGGGTGTCGCAGCGGGTGAAGCAGCGGGTGACGCAGCGGGTGTCGCTGCGTACCACGCGGCGGATGCAGCCTCGAGAGAAGCCACGCCGCACGCGTCGCACTGTGATCAATAATTACAATTTAGGATGACAAAAATATTTTAACTTGGAATTACAATAATCTACTACTGTTATTGAAAATATTGCTATTAAAATATTTAAAATAAATTAATCTTTATTTAAATTCAGTTTTTGATGTCCCAACGTACAAAAAAAAATAGTGTAAAGGTTCTTCTTCGTTTGTATCAAATTAGGTTGTTCTAATAATTTTATGACTTCTGCAGAAAAATATCTTTCTGCTTTAGGGGTAAGGGGCGTAAAATCGACATCAGAGGATCTGATGACACCAATAATATTTTGAATAAATCATCGTTAGTCTGCTTGCGTGACATTTTTTGGGTATTGTGTTCTATAATATTTTACATCTGTATGGCGACATTCCTGTGCGTCTTCCCCTTATTGTCCAATAGGCAACAAGAAGTGATCAAGTATCTGTTTGCAAATCAGCCGATATGTCTGTAATTTGTATGTTCGGTGGATAACAGTTGGCCGTCTCTTCTAAAAGTCATAGTACGTTGGATACAATTTCTGTATTTTTTTTCGTATAGCTGATGCCCTAAGTTCAATATACTGAAGACGCGTTAATTTAAATTGAATAAAAAGTGCTAGTGCTTCTTTTGCATAAGAAATTTCATTTTGTACACTGTCTCGTAGCTTAACAGTACAGTCGGGAGATGATGAAATATTATGAAGTGCTGAAGCAGCCCTACGTTTTCCGACTGAATCAAGTTTCATCTCAGCTGCTAGGCACAATTCTTATTCACTTCTGGATGATACTTCGGCTTTTAACCTTCTACGCATAGTTCTCTCACCTAAATCCATGAAATCCTTTTTCGGGCGTCCTCTACCTACAGACCCAGAGGTTAAAGGCTGTTCAATATTATGATCCCCAGATGTTATTGTACTTTTAGACAACCAATCCTAATTTTTTTTTCAAATTTGGAAACATCTTTGCTGATTTTAGTCCAATTTCTGGAAGGTGATGAACAAAAGATATGTACCTACTGAATTTCGTAACTCAGTTTGATGTTGTGTTGTCAAATCTGATACTCCAATGACCTCATAAATATAATTCAATAACATATCATTAGATTTCTTAGTTGCAGGTTTAATTGGCGGGTGTTTTTTGAGATATTTAAACAAATCGGTATTTCTAACTGTACTACCGTTTTCTGTATAAATGAAAAGTTTGTTCAGGCAGGGGTACTTTGGAGTATATTTTTTAATTGAATATCATACTATAGACTTCCAATTATCTATTAGTGTAAAAATGACTATGTTCTAATATGTTCCTCGTAAGATACAGGCTTTAAAATAAAAAATAAAAAAAAAATTAAGTTAAGTTTTGAATATTTTTTCCTAAATTACTGTAACAATTAACAGCTACTATGTGGTATACAAAATGAAGCACATACCTTTATTAGGGATGCGGGGTCCTACTAACATCTTAAGGACCCCAATGGGTCGGATCCTCCTCGTGGTGCATCCTGGGCAACGGAGTAGCGACCACTCCCCTTCCTCTGTGGGGGAGTTGTGCTACTCTGGCTAATTCCGGCCGAGGCGGGAGTAACCTACCTGTGGGTTGCTCGGTAGTGTGTGTTGCTGCCGGCCGTGCCGTTATTCACGGCCGGCAGCAGCAATGATGGGTCGCCGTCGCTTCGCCTCCTTTGCTGGCGAGACGATGGCGGCAAAGTGGGAGAGGCACTGCGTGGGGGGCGGGAGTTTGGGTAGATGCTCCCGCCCTGCCATGCAGTTCGGGCTGCCGGCCGTGAATAACGGCGCGACCGGCGGCAACAGTGCTGGGCCGCTGTCACCTCGCCGACGAGGTGATGGCGGCAAAGCGGGAGGTGCACTGTGCGGGGGAGCGGGAGTAACCGATAATGCTCCCGCTCTGCCGTGCAGTTCGGGGGCGCCGCGGTGAGGATTTACTGCGCGCCCCCGATTGTTTCTTGACCGTGGGCGTAAGGTCGGGGGACCCCGCCCACCAACGGTCACATGGCGGTGGGCACCTTTTCCGTGTTCCAGGGGTGCCCATTAGCGCACGCCTGCGCCAGCCGCTCTCTGTCTCCTCTATTACAGAGGGGCGCTCGAGAGCGGTGCAGGCGTGGACTTCAGCTCCTTAGGGAGCTTTGGGGAGCCGCCCATCTGGCTCCCCCGAGGAGAGCCCCGAATAAACGGGGCGCCCCTAGCCGGGTCGACGTGAATAATCTTTTGATATCCCTCGGCCCGGCTAAAGGGTGAGGAGGAACACCGCGGGGTTTAGTGGGTAGGACGGTCCATTCCGGACCGGGCCGGGAGTCCCACACACCATCCCAGCTGCCCCCGCAGCTGGGATGAAGGCGCGTAAATGCGTTCCCCGCGTCAACAAAAAAAAAAAACATACCTTTATTAATGTGTACCATATTTATTGATGCACTATAATGCACTGTTAAGTCACATCAAATAGATAACTGTGCGCGAAAACAGGAAGTAAATTGAACAAATCGATACATTTAGCGAGAACACTGCATACTCTAGCTGATATCTCAGTAATGACTTACCATCAACCGTTCATATTATACAATAATATGAGGTAAGTACCCCCAATCGCATAGACATGTATTGTTTTACATACCCTCACAATGTCAAATTTGAATATTATCCACATAATATCCAATAATTGATCACTGTGCGTCGCTCGACGCCCCGCGTTTCCTTAAACGAGCTCCTACATTTCTATATGTTTGAGTTTGCGCGTGACGCTACGCGGGCCGCTCCACGCGCCGCTTCACGCGCCGCCTGGCTATAAACGGTCAAATCGCTTTACGCGCCGCTGCAAGCCACGCCGTACGCGACGCTTGACGCCCCGCGTCTCCTTAAACGAGCCCAGCCTTTCATCTATACTTAATATTATAAAGAAGTAAAGTTTGTGTGTTTGTATATTTGTTAAATTGTAAGGGGTAACCTCGGGATCTACTGAACCGATTTTAAAAATTCTTTCACCAATAGAAAGCTACGTTATTGTGGAGTGTCATAGGCTATATAGCATCACGCTAGAACGAATAGGAGCGGAGCAGTAATAGTAATTGTTTAAAAAACGGGGGAAAAGTTATTCCTTTTGAGAGCTTCGTTGCGTGTGCCGCGTAAATATTTATAGTTATGTACAAAATGGTTTTTCTACTAACGACGAGACGCTACGGGAGTAAACGCAACGCGACGGGAGTAAATGCGGCGGGAACAGCTAATACTCTCTCTTATGTGGCGCAAACGAAGTTGCGCGGGTCAGCTAGTCATTTATATTCGTGTTACTTCTGACTAGACATTCAAAACTGATAATTAGAGGATCATATTGTAGGTAATCGACAACGAGTAGAAAGCTAATTCCCTCTCAAAACCCTTTGCATAAGTTTTGGTTTATAGTATACAATTTCGACATTTTATTTAAAATATTCTCAAGAGGAAAGGTCTATACAGCCGCCTACCCAAAGCAATTCTTTTTACTCTATAACAGAAGAAGGGAATGTTTTGTACCTACTAAATCCTTTGAAACTAGAAACCCGCGTTTAAAATATAATTATGTAAGTAGGTGCCTATTATTCCAAATACAAAACGTCCATAGACAACGGGAACACTTTTAATTAGGCGGACCGTATATTTGTCTGCCTCCTTAGTGCCACCAAACTCCAAGGCTTTTCACGGGATATTGAAGTTTCTGAATCTGAATTCCTGATTAGGAAATCGAATGCAGTAACCATATGCGCGGCCCAGCCCAAAGCGGAAACAATAAAAGTTTGAAAATGTAAGCGTAAAATACGTAAAAATTTAAATTTAGAAAACCGAATTGCATTAAACAATTTTCAAGAAATATTCTAGGCAAATGTTTTTACCACAATCAGCCTAGATGCTCAGGTCTAAGCTAAAGGCATAATCAATACATTTAAAACAACTTGAACGTGCAATGAATCCAACCAGTTACCAATTCAGCAACGCAACTGTGTCAAACTCATCAGGACGAAACTTAGTTGCTAACTTTAATCACTGCTGATTACACTCGTGTCTTCAATTAAAACTCGTTATATTAAAGACGATTGTAATTCTACTGAAGTCTGTACAGAAATTTCATTATACTTACCTGTAGCATTTATTTTCTATAGATGCAGTATTCAGTATGTGAAAGCAGCTTAATCGAGTTATCTTTTTTTAATCGGTTGTCAGTGGTGACATTTCTGCTGTCAGAATGACAGGATGTCATAAGGATCAGTGACGAATCGTTTTTGCATTCAATGAAAGCAGGTTTTGGATGAAATTCGAGACGATTCCACGTGAGAGAGGGGATAAAGCCCTGATACAAAGTTCCAAGTCTCTTTTTACGATCGGCTAAGGACGAGGGAAATTGATATTACTCTGAGTGGCACGCCTCAATTTTTCTTTGGAGGTTGTAAGTTGCAACCTGAGGACCTGTTAAGGAATTAGTCTGAGTTTACTTATTTTCCTCAGAAAGAATAAGTTTCTGTTTCAACCTACACCCGGGATACCGGTAAGTGTCATTTCTTGTTTGCTAAGCGGTTCGAATTTCGTCGGTCGCGATGTCAGTTATTTCATTTGTCGTTTACTTGTCATAACAGGGTTTTTTACTACGGGGAAAAGCGGCCCGTCCACGGTTAGCAAAACCACACCCAAAGACACGTGGACTACACGAGCGAGGTGTTTTGAGAGGAACCAGCCGCCTCCACGTGGCATTCTCGTGCTGTGCTGCTCTCAGCTTGACTCAAGGCCAGTAATTGTCACCCAATTATAAGTGTAGTTAGCTGCTTACCCGTTTTACCTGCTCACGCGGCAGTGGTCTATTGAGTAGTATTAGTACCTAAGCCCTGACTATACTTCTGGGTACCTGTGATATTTGTGTCTATCAGTGAATAAGCTCTCTGTGTGTCTCTGTGTATCTCTGTGTATTTAATAAATATATGTGTGTACACCCTATTGGCTGTTTTCGTCAGAGCCCTGGCCTCCCTTGCGCACCCACTAGAAACTCTGTAACAAGGCGCCCTGGGAAAGAGTTCTCTGCATAGCTACCTCGCGCTAGTTGGTGAGTAACATCAGTGTGTTATATACCTACGTTATTAATTAATCATGGATTGAATTACATACCTACATGTATGAAGTATTATATTTCTTTTATAGCACACATACGTTCCTTTAAGTCGGCGTAAGGAAGTAGTTCTCGCATATTATTATGCGTTATCCTTTTCTGTCCTGGTTATAATAAAAGAGATAGTGAGTGCTTGGATACTCGCTATTTATCGTATATCGAGCGACAGAAAAGAATAGGACCTCTGTCAAAATTTACTTCTTGCAGGGCGATTCGCGCAAAAATTAAATCCAAGCTCTTAAACCTGGTAGTTTGGAAACATCTTTGTAGACGCAATTTTTTTTACCGTGAGGAAAGTCCTACAGGGATGCTATGCCGGACTCCTACCGACTAAAAAACCACACGTATCTACCTTACAGCCTACGGTTGGGAGCCCCGGGTAAGCCCTCGGAAGGATACCACCGTCCTTAGGCCCCCGGACTCCCAACAGATTTACGGTTACCACTGCGGCCTCACCTGGGGGGGGGGGGGGGTATCTTACCTAACAGCCTACGGTTGAGAGCCCCGGGTAAGCCCTGGGAAGGATACCCCAGGACTCTCAATAGACCTACGGTTACCACTGCGGCCTCACCTAGGGGGGGGGGGGTGTTATCCCGCGTCTTTGGTGGGTTTTTCGGGGTGTTATCCCGCTTCTTAGGGGAGCGTGCGTGAATCCTTCACGTCACACAGTCGTCTAGGGCCTGCCTCTGTAAGGACGGTGAGCAGCCCCTCACCGTCCTTAGGCCCCCAGTCATGGACACGCCGATAGTCTTGGGCGAAGACACGTCTGCAACGCCCCCACCGCAGACTGCAAAACTCGCGTAGCAGAGTTCTCTCCCGCTCCCTCCACGCTGTCTCCTTCACGAGCATGACCTGCTTACAGAAAGAGGCAGCTGTGCCCCACTTACTCCCGCTGGAGATCATGGCTCGCATCATGATCTCCAGCGAGACTTTGTAGACGCTAAGATGAAGAAGGGTCACTTTTTTTTTCAAAGCGTAATGGCATAAGTATCTACTACACTATGGCAATGGTGTTAAAGTCTGTCGGAAATCTTTGGGCAACCTTCCGAGGGCTTACCCGGTACTCCGGTCGGCGCTTTTGTGGACCGTGTGGTTGGAGCTGGCAGTATAGTTATAATTCATGACAATTGATTTAGCAAAAGTATTCGAAAACTTTTCAGGAGACTGAAGGTGAATTTGAAGGTGAAACTGTCTCATCGGGCCCTGAAGATCTTGATGGGGCCCCATCGCATTCCCGTCTCTTAAGTTCATAAAACCATTTAAGAACATAAATCTTTTCACATCATTTATGCTGTTGATTGATGGCACTTGTGGAACAGTACAAGTGTCGATTATCAACATTTTCAAAATCTTTTCACGTTTATACGAAGTTAATAAAAGAACAGAAATCAAAATGTGTGGTGAAATCTTAGTGAGTAGCTGCGCTATGTTACATTTTTCTCTCGCGTTCTCCGGTGATTTATACACTAGACACATGCAAGGAACTAAGAACTTACTGTGGAGGTGGCAACTATAAAAATGCGATTTTAAAACACTTTTTAGTGTTGCATTTTGATTCTTGTTTGTCAAAAGGGTTACGTCAATTATATTGATACTGAACTTTGATGCTAAAGTCTTCCAGTCTACGGTTATATTATGATTTATATTAGTGCCATCTAGTGGTGACATACATAGTATTGACAACATTTTACTCTTAACTTTTTTATTTTACTCTCAACTCTCCTTCAATCACCGCGCCACAAGCAGTAATGCACACGACTCGGACGGATGTCAACTCGATTTTGCAAAAGGTCTGTTGCTCGTACTACCCGTTCGCTTTAAGTTTGCCTGTCGCCTCCCCTACTACGCCTCTACGCCAGCGGCAAACTTCGAGCGAACGGGCTATATGTAAACGCACTCGGTGATTGCCCGGTTGCGGCACTTATTTCTTACTAGCTGAGCCCGTAACTTCGTTTACGTCACATAAGGTGTATGAAAGGAAAGTTATTTCTTCATCAGAGTCATCAAACAGCGTCTGAAACTGCCCTGTTTGCTTAATCATAAAAGAGCTTAATGATTAAGTCTATTTTAAAACAATTCAGTCCACGCCTTCGGCGAGGACTGAATTGTTTAAAAATAGTCTTAATCATTAAGCTCTTTTCTGATTAAGCCAACACGCCAGTTTAGGTTCACTCACATTCAAAGAAACCCCTACAATTAAAATTTTCAAAATATCTGATTCTTAAAAGTGTTATAACTCTTTTATTTCTAAACCGATTTACATAAAACAAACGCTAAATGTTAACTGGAGCAAACCTCAACACAATAAAAAAAACCGCATTGCAATCGGTTGAGCGGTTACTGAGATTAGCGTGCACAACCGTACAGACAAACAGATATACAGACATACAGACATACAGACAAACAGACAAAAATTCTAAAAATCATTGTTTTGGGTTCTATTGCGTTCATAAAGCCCCCCTATCATATTTTTTCTTATTTATCTTCCATGTACAGACAGCGACCTGTTACGATTTTATTATATGTATTGATTTAGGCAGATAAAATGGTGGACAGTTTAACTTCCGAACAAAATAAAAAGTTTGTGGAGCTATACAAGAATGAAACCAATTTATGGAATTGTTTAAACCCTAATTGTAAGAACAGAGATTAGCACAAAGTATGCAAACAAGCTAGAAATGTCAGAAAAATTATAATAAAGGAGGGGAGAGAGAGGAACCCACCTAACACCTTCGATTCGTCAATACTACCGTACAACAGTTAAGGATAACCACAACCAACCGTCAAGGAATCGAACTCCTCAGAAAATTTGGATACCTTGTGGTTGGCCGTTGTTGTTCCTAACTGCTGTAACGTACGTACGTGTACGTTAGTATTGACAAATCGAGGGTGTGAGTTGCATTCCTATTCCCCCCTCCTTTATTATCGTTACAATAAATTTCGTTATTATAACAATAGATTTCCGCCATGTAACGCGCCTAAATCCATTATCTATGTCAGAAGAAGAAAAGTCCGACAGAATATGCAAGTACACAGGTACAGTCACAGTGGATGTCGACTGTCACGTCAGTAGCTCGTACTATGTAACCCTGGCTTGGTGAAATAAAAAGTACTATGTTTATTACCTTCTCCATTTCACTTACTAACTCCATACATTTGCACTCACCACTGAAATATTGCCCTTTTCTACTTCTCTTTCACGTGGTTACTATACCTATTCTATGTATAGTACAGTCACAAGCTTATAAATATACAGTAACTATAAATATGTACGTTTTTCTATGTAATGGTCATATTTGTGTGTGTAGAAAAATATAATTTTACCTCTGTTGTAGCAGACTGGTGGACCGTATGCATATTTGCATGATTGGGTATAAAAAATCTCAGTCACAATTTATGACGATGAGGGGAAATATTTGCGTACAGTGGCTATGCTCCTGCCTATCCCTTTGGGGTTAAACCCTGAATTATACATACATACATATGATCACGACTTTTATCCCCGACGGGGCAGGCAGAGGCATTTTATATGCCAACATTTCACCTTTAGGTATTGTCCGACGTAATAAGTGGTGAGCCGTATTGCCGTGTTGATATGGACAGGCGCAGGTTGTGACTGTAAGCTGTAGAAACTATTCAAGCCGCCCATAAAGGGGCCACGAGCGCTTCCTTAGATATATGCATTTACTAGCTGAACCGTCACGGCTTCGCCGGAAAATTTCATATTCCATATTTGATAGCGACCTTAATTGGAAAACTTGCTTGACATCGCGCCTTCCGATGTAAACCTAACGATGTAGCGCAAATACACATTAAAAATCCTACCTTTGAAAGTGACGAATATTCCATACAAACGTTTATAACTTATTTTACCCTCTTAGCAGTTAAATTTTGAAAAACCCTGATACACGTGTTAATTTATTTCTTAAAAGACACAGGTTTATCGAAATTTTGTGCATCAGTGGGCGCAGACTAGGCGACAGTCGCGACGACATGTCGCGGCGACTTGTCGCCTAGTATGCGCCTGCATCGCCGCGACTGTCGCTAACGTGCGCGACATGTCGCGGCGACAGACGTGGTACAAGAAGCTGTCGCTCAGCAACTGTCGCCGTGTCGCCGCCACTCCCCTTGCTTGTCGCCGAGTCGCGGCGACATGTCGCGCAGTGTGCGAAGCTTAGAACAAAATGTATGTAAATTGGCGCCCGCAGCTTGTCGCCAAGACATGTCGCCGCGACAAGACCCTCAGTGTGCGCCCACTGGCTCTGAAAATGATGGACTTCCATACAAACTTCCATTCCTTATTTTACCCCTTTAGTAGCAGAATTTCAAAAAAATCCTTTCTTAGTGGATGCTTAGATCATAAAATGCATCTACTGTCAAAATTTCATGTTTGTATGTCCAGCGGTTTAGGCTCTGAATTGATGAATCAGTCAGTCAGTCAGTCAGGACAAATAATTTTATATGTATAGATTTATAGTCAAGGATTAATGATATTCTTAGGACTTTCCCCGGCGAAGCCGGGACGGGTCAGCTAGTAAATAATAAATAAATAAATATTTGTGGTGTTTCTCATACAATAACATCATCTAACCCAAAAAAGCTAATATAAGCTTGTGCTATGGGATCTAGACGACTGATAGACAATATACACATACTTATATATTTGTAAATACATACATAGGTATTAGCAATGAATATAGACGTATACTAGAAGAACAGTTCTTAAAGACTTTTTTGTGCCAATTTTGTTGGGGGCATGCCCCCAGCTTATGTATTCTCTGTCGTCGCATTTCACTGTCGCAGTTAATAGTCAAAGTAGGCACATTTTTATATTTCTAATCGACTAAATTCAGAGATTATTTATAAAAAAATATTTCACGTCTTTTAAATCAAAACATAATATATTTATATTAAGTATTTATAGATATTTACAGTGATTGATTTTATTCTTTTGCTTCGAAAAATTAAAAATGGCTGCCGCTCTGCGACTGAAACGCCGCCAAGCGGCAGTTTGTGTCACAGAAAGATTGTCTTCAGAGCAGCCTAAGAAACTATTCTTCTATATACGTCTGTATTCATCGGTATTAGGTATACCTACTTTATTATACCAACAGAACTAGTCGATGAGTGAGTTTTGACAAATGGTTTGAGCTATTGGAAAAATGTTACGAAAAAAAGCAATTTCAAACACAGTTTATTTATGGCTAGTGCCAAGATATTGCAGCCATATATTTTCGACCTACACGAAGTTATTTCGTATTATAGAAAGGAATTATAACTAAAAGGCAAAGTGATTGATTTTGTGCCTTTGCCCACAGATTATCTATACTAATATTATAAAGAGGAAAGCTTTGATTGTTTGTTTGTTTGCATCGAATAGGCTCCGATACGGAACCGATTTGAAAAAATCTTTCACTGTTGAGAAGCTACACTATCCCGCTGAACATAGGCTATATTTTATTCCCGTATTCCTACGGGAACGGGAACTACGCGGGTGAAACCGCGTGACGTCCGCTAGTGGGATATAAAATACAATATATAACTTTACACAAACATTTATTATACGACACCCACTCATTGAGTGATCAATGCTGAAACTTCAATACAAATATTTCAATAGAAGGTTACACGACTCGGTCTTTCGTCGACACAAACTTCGTTCGTTAACAAACTAAACTTCCTTATACGTTTTAATAGGTATGTACTAATGTAGATATGTATCTAAATATTATTTATACCAATACTAGCTGTAGCTGTTCCCCCGGCTTCGTCCGCGTAGAACTCGTTATCGCGTAAAATGATTATCCCCCATTTGCGCAGTCCGTTAAAAAGTAGCCTATGTCCTTCCCTTGGACTTAAACTATCTCTATACCGAATTTCATCAAAATCGGTTCAGTGGTTTAGGTGTGAAAACCTAACAGACAGACAGACAGACAGATGCACAGGCAAACAGACAGAGTTACTTTTGCATTTATAAATTAGTAGGGAAGTAGGGATAGGGTTAACAGCATTTTAATTTACGATTCGATTCAAAATACATTTTTGAAGTAAAACTTCTTTAGACGCGACTAGGTAGTAACTCAGTTTTTTTTCTGACGGAAGTATGTAACGCTTATATTGATAAATTATTTAAAATTCGAATGAATGATATTAATGTAACATTTGATTCCGTCAATGTCAAAGAAGTTTTACTTCAATCGCGCGTAAAGGTTACACGCACACACTTTTTTTTTGCAAACCATGAATTCAAAGTATCCATAAGGGACCATAAATCGCAAGTTGTCTGCCACCTAAGTACCTAGTATAAAAAAAAAAAAAAGTCACGTATGTAAACGGAATTGATAAAATATAGCCGACAGAGGGTGCTTTAGCTGTCAAAAGTTTCACCATCGAACTTTGCTTTAAGCTCAAAAATCTTCTATCTACATACCTACCATATATAGTCACGCCCTAATCCCCAAAGGGGGAGACAAAGGTATACCTAGTTACCTACTAAACACCTAATTACATTTCATTATTTGTTTTAGCCCTACGTAATAGGTGTGAAGCATTGATCTAGGTATATGTACTACGTACTAGATGCGGCGATCAGAACAAGCGTGGTGTACAACTCAACCTCGGTACATGTACTGATCTCTTGGTTAGTTCGGTTTGTGCCATAAAGCGAATGACACGCACGTGACGGAGATATTTTAATTTATTGTGGTAGAATTATCAAACAAAGTGTTTTAAACGCATTATCCAAAGTTTAGACCGTATTATTCATATTAAAATATGTGTTTTATAGCACCCGTTGGGCGAGTCCATTAGTCTCGCTCTTGAACATATTCAATGTGTGGACGTTCCTGTCTCTCCATATATTCAATATACTCTGTGTTCCTGTCTATCGGTAGAATATATGTCAATCAATGATATAAAAACTATAGATACGTTATAGACACTTGAAAATGGTAACACGTAAAGTAGATAATTACCTGAAAATCTGTGACGCGGCTGTAGGGTCAGCGAAAGTTCTATTAGCACTGTTTTAAATTCTGTTAGTAAAGAAAACTCGAAAAAAACATGCCTTCATGTATCTTCAGATGATACACAAGCTACACAGCAACTGTTCAATATAAAAACGTGTCATTTCATGCGTCAGTACAATAGAAATAATAATATTATTTCATTTTCTCGAATCGATAAAATGGCGGGAAGCATAATCAATGCACAAGAAAAATGTACTCTATAGTCTGTGGTTTGGCGCCCGCGACCTGTAAGGGGATGTCGGGGAGATGTTGTAGGTACCTTAGACCATATATCACGGGACTAGCCTTTGCGAACCACCGCATACAAAAATATTCTGCCAGTTTTCATAGCGAGTGAAGGGGGAAACACAAAGACATATAAAATTTCATTACATTTAAAAATGTATTAATCGACAAACGCGTAATGGCTGTTGTGTGTTAATTTTTATTGTACAGTCAACTACAATGAAATGTAGGTACTATTTAATCATATAAAATGATGTACTGATGTACAGTGTTTTTTATAAAGCCAAAAGACCAAATGGTCATGTGCAATGGCAGAAAACAATGCTTAAGTAAGGCGCATCCTGTGGTTAGATGATCTAAGTGTTGTACTAATGTTTTATTTTGCTATTTGAATTTTTTTTTATTTAGATAATTATATTTCTTTAAAAAAATAATGAAACATAATAATCATATATTAAGATAATTAAAATGATTTAAATTACAAATATTTGGATTACATACTAGGTACTAAATTATTACTTATTAAATAAATGATTCTGTATGATATTGTTATATTTTTATTTTATGACTTAAATTACGTTAGTAATTAGATACTAATCCGATAAACTAGATTAACATTTTATAAATTTAAATATTACGTACTCTACCCGTAAATACATTAATCATTATGTCTAAGTAAGTGAAATTCAAGAACCCTTTTTCCCCACATTCCTCTGATATTGACTTTATGCATGCTACCACAGATAATTTATAGAATTCTTTTTCCAAATTTATAAAAGTTTAGCTGTTTTTGAAAGCCGCAATGTTCGTGTATAACCTTAGACCCTCGGTTCCCAAAGTGGGTTCCGCGGAACCTAGGGGTTCCGTGGACCAGTCACCAGGGTTCCGCCAAAGTTACGATCCATTATGTTGAAATAATACCTTTAGAATATCATACAATTTTCTAAAATTAAAGCTGTAGCTGACAATGAAGATAAGTCATCAGTATTGTGACTGAAATGACAGCATGTAGGCCCATGACTCATGACAATAGTGTGTTGTAGTTGTAGGTGGGTGTACGGTAAAGCTACGTCCACCCCAATTGGACACTTGTGTGAGAGTAGTCTCTATTTCAGACACAAATTGTTCACTACTTTCTTCCACTACGCACCGAGGGATTTTAGGTCGGCCTGTGTACAAGGTGTCGCCCGTACTGCTTTAGGAGCATACGGTCAAAAGCACAAAATGACAAACGATCGCAAATTTTCAAAAGCGCACATAGTCAAAGGCGCAGATTGTCAAAAGCGCAAAATGACAAAAGCGCACATAGTCAAAAGCGCAGAATGTCAAAGGCGCACAATGTCTAAAATCTTACTTAAACAGGCTAATTTTGTTATTAAATATCTGTGTAACATAAAAATTAACCCGTCTCGCTGTGGTCCTTACCCGCAGAGACAAGAAGATTCAATTAGGTTAGGTTAAGTTAGAGCTGTGACCCCCTGTGCACGAGCCGAGCGAGCGAAGCAAAAATAGAGTGAGTGACAACACCGAGCCTCGTGGGACTCCAGCATACCGAGAGATATTGGGTCGGCCTGTGTAAAAAGTGTCACCTGTACTGTCATCCGTATAACAATGAATGCCGCTAATAGACAGCAACAAATTAATATGTAGCAAAAATAGAGTGGGCGACAACACCGAGCCTCGTGGAACTCCAGCATTTAGGGCCATGAAGTCAGAACAGCTACTGCTTGTTGATGCTTCTACCGACCAGAAAGCTAGACACCCATCCACAAAACCCCTCCTGCAGTCCATAGGAAGGCAATTTGGTAAGAAGACCACGGTGCCAGACCCGGTCAAAGGCCTTAGAAATATCGAGGCCCAATACTAGAACCTCGCCTTAACTTTCGATAGCCGCCGCCCAGCGGTGTGTGGGGCACACAAAAAGACCGCCAGTCGAACGACTTGGGTACAGGATGCACATACGCAGTCTTCCATTAAGCCGGTAAGCCTTGTTTCATGGAATATGAAAGCGTGCAATGACGTGTAAGTACCGGACACAACCCAGGACCACACTGATTTACCACCGCGGGTATGCAGTCTGGCCCACTTGGCTTATGAATGTCAAGGGATTGAAGCTCCCGCCTAACGTAGCGCTGCCGGAAGCTGCTTGGTTGTACAGCAGGGGGTGCCAGGTGGCGAAGAACCTCCATCGTTTACATCTTCTTCCATTGTTCGTAACATTGACGTCCATAGTCGAGTTGGAGGCAAAGAGAGTACCCAGAATGTCGGCTTTCTCCTTGGCACTCTGAGCCAGGCTACTATCCGGTTTAAGTAAGGGTGGCAAACCCGACCGACAAAAGTTTCCCACGGCAACTTTGGCAAGTGACCAGAATTCACGACACCCAGAACGGTTGCCTGCCAGTCTGTGTCACCGCTGTGAAACCTGTACAAATGTGGCTCCGCGATCCACGCGTGCCCACGAAGTAGAGAGTTTTCTTTGTTCAAGACTCCTGAGCGCTCCACAGCGTCTCCATCAAGAAAAATAGGGTCAGCTACGCATTTTCCAGATAGTGGTGAACTGCGTTGACGTTCTCTGATGTTACGAAAGTCCGTCTGAAGTGTGGACGACGGCGACGATGTCACTGTAAAACGCGTAAAACGTTCCTTATTTTTCTTTTCCTTGCCATGGTGTTTCGAAAAGGAAATTTAAGAAGGTTAAGTGGTACCTGTGTACCGGTGGCGCAAGAGACAAAGCGAGGTTCCAGTGGTTCAAAAGCCAGCACGGGTAATGCGGTAGATTGTCACGGTGTACGGATGGGCCCCCGGTCCCCCTTAATGCAGTGGCCGCGTCTACTCCGGTATCCCCCTCCGGCACAATCACAGCACCAGAGACTTTACACAGGCTTCTGGTTCATCCTCCTGGGGCGGAGATTAATTAATCCCCAGGTTTGGCTTACCTTGGACGGCGTGTGGCCATTTTTTAAATTTTTGCCCTCTCTCTTAATGTGTTTTTTTTTTCGTTAATTCCAAAGATATTTGATCTTAAGGAGCTAATTGAAAAAGTCAAATTTACTGTGCCCAAAGGGTGCTGCGTTATCTCTATGAAGAAGTAACGCTTATCCCTTGATCTCCGAGGGTACAGGGATAGATCATGGTCTGCTGAGCCTAGCTCTTGTTAGAGCTCTTCAACCTAATCCTACCCTCTCGTTTTCGATCCCGAATAAAGCGTGCCGGACAGACGTACCGCTCCTACATTGGAGAGTACTTCGCCAGAACTGAGCGATTCAAAAGATCGTTTCTCTCTCGAACTATAAAAAAATAGAACTACCTGCTCGCGCACGTAGGTACTTCTCACCTCTTATAACCCCATCTTGAGGACCACTGTCAGAAGTCTTAGACTGTGAGAGTGGCCCTGACCCGCAATCGTTAAATGCCGCTATGGCTTTCCGATAGGCGGGCGACGTCAATTTGGTGTGAGTATAATAAATTAAAAGAAAGCTTTTTTTATTCCGGGAAAATGCTCCCATGGGAAGCAGGAACGGCAACAGGATATCACGCAGGCGGAACCGCGGGCATTATCTAGCTAGTTTGTTATGATCTTGTATGGGGTTCCGTAGAATAAAACATATTTGTTTGGTGTTCCGTTGCCTTAAAAGTTTAGGAAGCCCTGCCTTAGACCATATATCACGGGACTAGCCTTTGCGAACCACCGCATACAAAAATATTCTGCCAGTTTTCATACAAGTGAAGGGGGAAACACAAAGACATATAAAATTTCATTGCATTTAAAAATGTATTAATCGACAAACGCGTAATGGCTGTTGTGTGTTAATTGTTATTGTACAGTCAACTACAATGAAATGTACTAGGTTAATCATATAAAATGATGTATTGATGTACAGTGCTTTTATAAAGCCAAAAGACCAAATGGTCATGTGCAATGGCAGAAAACAATGCTTAAGTAAGGCGCATCCTGTGGTTAGATGATCTAAGTGTATAACGTGTCTATATATGATAGGTACGACTTTGATGTCAATGGTGTGAAGTTGATTGCCGTGTTGAAATGGAAAAGCGCAACCTGTGACTACCCGCTGTTAATTATTTTTCAAGCCGCCCAGGGCTTAACTAAAACCACACTAAAACGTTCCATTAATTGGAATTCAAGCTCAACACCATCTATACAATACTAAATTCAATAACAGAGTATTTAATTATATAATCACAAAACAAGCATTTAGTGCCATCTGTTAGAAAACTATGAAACTTATACAAATTCAACATGACGTGAACGTTCTACATTCCTGTCCTGACCTCTTATTGAATGACGCTGACCGCAGTGTGTACGATACGCTTTGGTGTACGACCAAGAAACTAATATTGAGAAAACCCAATGAAATTGACAAAATAAATAAACGATAAAACTACAAATAATTGATTAATCGCGATTGAAGTAATCTGCAATTTAGATTAACGATTACTTCTATTCATAATTATTTATTACGATAACATTCAGGCTACGATGACCACTTTCCATCAGGCCTGCCTTATGCTTTTCTGTATGGGAGCCCCCTTTATTACTAATTTTTTTCGGATAAAACCAAATCAAGTACCGGAACCTAATTTAGTTCAGAAATCAAAACTGGTACTGAAACCAAAACCGTTAACGAAACCAAAACTGGTACCGAAACCAACGTTAGTACCGAAAATAAAACTGGTACTGAAACCAAAACAGGTATAGTATCAGAATCAAAACTGGTATCGATACCAAAATTGGTATAGAAACCGCCACTGGTTCCAAAACCAAAACTGCTACTGAAACTGAAACTGGTACAGTACCAAAAGCAGGACTGATAACCAAGACCGGAACCGGTACCGTAATCTGTAGTTTAGATTACAAAAGTAATTGTTATTTGTAATCGTTAATTTCGATTACATTTTGCCCATCACTGATGGTAACCATCGTTCGAAAACATTATATCCTAGAGGCCCCATACACGTACAATAATATTGATCAATATTTTTTAAAACTTCTTTTGCATACACGTACAATGATATTGATCGATATAAAAATAAATTGACCGTGTAGGGGTAATATTGAGGTTGAACAGACTTTATTTGAACAGAAATAAATATTGATGCATTGAGTTATTGAGTCAATAATATTGTAGGTGTAGGCCGGTTATACAAAAAAAATACATCGAGCGATTGTCATTTTGTCACTGATCTGTATATTAATTCCAATTAATTTATTTTGCCTGTCGCAGATCTGGATTGTGTGTCCTGTCCGATTTAGAATTTTTCGCTACGTACATCATTTAAATCTATGGTCTTGTCTGACCTTTCTGTCACCGAGTGTCAGCCATCTTCGGAGTTCGGACGGACGTCGGACGCGGCCATTTTGTTTTGCACAATCCATCCAGTCGATCAACTGCCCATGAGCGTTATTTGTAATATTTAATAAAATTTAATAGCAAGAAATAATTCTAATAAACCAACCACTGTGATCTAAATTAATAAAAGAATTAGAATACGTAAAACGTTGTGGCTTTGATTGATTGGAAATTGGAAAAGTTATCTTGCCCATAAATTACCCTATTGTTTCGTGGCGGACGTAAGTGCGATGGTAAGTGCTATTTATTTTGAGTTTATTTAGTACTAGTTTACTAACTTAGATTTTCTGAATTTATTACCCATTGAATGATTTAAAACACTAGATCGAGCACTGTGTAATGGAGGACCAGCAATGGAAGAAGTTTCTAGAAAGGCCTACTGCGTCGTACTTGCATGCTGTCACCTAAATTAGCTGTCAAGTTGGAAAAAAGCGAAAATACTTTAACCATGTGAGGAAATTCGAAGCCGGTTTGGTGTAAAAGGTATAAGGTCCACCCATAGAACAAAGCGTAACTGATTGTTATCAGTTTAACTTTGTTCCCGTGATAAATGCATTTCCGCGACCCTGAAAAGATGGTACGTCACAGTTACAGGCTATCACAACCATATGCTGCGGCACGCGCACAGTTTTAGTAGTTCATTCTGAATTTTATAGCTTAATGTGAACCTACCTACATTATCTTCTGGGTTGCTGAAATGCATTTTCATATTCTTGTTCCCCTTATCATTAAACACTAATATGCAACAAGTGTAAAAATAATAAATAAAAAACCTTCCGGGATCTAATAAGCCCAATAATGGTACCTATATTATACACTGAGATTGTTCGATCCAATCTGAAATTCCGATGGGGTATCTTCATGTAGTCACAAAAAGTACATTTACAAGAGTGGATTAGGCCTACCGGGGATACCACTATAAAATAAAACGCACCTAGTGCTCTACCCCTTGGGTGGTGTGGAAAAGGGCATATAGAAAAGTATGATGAGATGCTGGACAAAAGTGAAAATAAAAGATTTATTCAAACCTATTTGTTATTGATTGATTTTGATCTCCCATAACCTATCATCGTCCGAGGTTTAGCCTATCTTTAGGGTTCTGACATTTGCATATATATATTTACACAAAATATGGTACAGAAAGCCTTTCTTGCCCGTGGCACTACACTGGATCAAAAACAAATATGAAGATCAGTGAAAATAAATGATCTGTAAATAACAAATGATCGCTAAAAAACAAAAACATGCCCATCGGTCAAAAACAAATTATGAAGGTTGGTTAAAAAGATTAAGATCTGTAAAAACAAATGAAAATTGGTAAAAACAAGAGAAATCGAAGTGAAGTGAAGATCAACGATTATACGACGCTTAACGATACCTACGGTTTTCTTACCGATCTTTGTTTTTACCGTATCATTTTATCATTAGTTTTAGCTGACCCGCGCAACTTAGTTTGCGTCTCATATGTGAGATACTTGAGAGAAAGAGTTGTAGTACCTACCTACTATTATTTTTATTTTACCGTCATTTCCCTCCCGTTGCGTCGCTGATATTATTTTAGAATAAGGTTATTGCGAACCTTAAGGCTGCAATGTTCGACCTTGACGAATTCTAAGGCAATTCGAACGATTGCAGCAGCGTACGCTTTTGCTGGATTTCATTCGATTCTAATACATTATATTACTGTTATAAAATCTGAGGGGTTTTAAGAAAAATCTAGCCGTAAAATATTGTTCAAGACCTATATTATCTATTTTATGAGAAGCTTTTACTTATAAATTTAGATAAAAAATACATTACTTGTTAAGATTTTTATGGGCGTATACCTCTGCTACTCCTTCGCGGATTTAAGGGCGTGATCATTATGTATGTACTGCTCGTTCGCTCTAACTTTGCCGTTTGGCTCTATACTAAAGTCGAATTTTTGATTGGACGAAGTAGATTGAAAGCAACTAATGTCACTTCTTTTTGTAGTGTTGCGTATTTTCTATGACGAAGTGACATTAACTGCTGTCAATTTGCTTCGTATAATCATAGAGATATATATATTATCATTAGAGAGGCAAGCACGAACATCGCGTCTCGACAAAAGCACGGCTACTTATGAGCTGAGAAGACGCAACTATAAAACTTTTTAAGCAGTGATGGTAAACATATATCTGTCTCACTCACACGCGTACGGTGAACACCGACGCCACTGCGATTAGACAAAGACAAAAACATAAACATGACGAACGTGGGCCAGTGTTGACTACTGTATGAAATTTTTACCCACGATAATTATAGAATTACTAAACAAATTTAAAATTATTATGTACCTATTTCATTTATTATTTTATTTCGGTTGAAACCGAAACTCACGTTTTCATATTAAAAAAAAACCGGCCAAGTGCGAGTCGAATTTAAGCACAGAGTCCAGGTCCCCAAACAAAAACGGCAATTTACGTTTGTTTGTTTGTTTCTTTTTCTGCTTTTAGTAGGTATTTTTTGTTATGGCGGCAGAAACATACATCACCTGTGAAAAAATTTGCTCTATCAACCACAGTTCCTGCGATACAGCCTCGTGACTAACAGACAGACGGACGGCAAAGCCTCATGTCTCGGTCATAGAGTCTCGCGTTTGCCCCTTTGTGCGCGAATCCGACTGACACCTGGCCGGTTTTTTTTGCAATATGTGCAGCAAGTTTCACCAAGTGCCATTAATCAACGGTAGATATAAATCTTCTCTAATGTCCATTTTAGAAATTTCTTTACCTTAAAATGGGTTTCTCTCTTTTACGTTTGAAATTACACATGGATGCTATTGCGAACGCCTACTGACTAAAACCACACTGCGCCCTGCTACTGCCTACGAAGGTTGTCCCGGCTAGCATTTATTTGAGCGTTTCCGACGTTTCCGTGCTTCGGAAGGCACGTTGCTGTTGGTCCCGGTTGCCAGTAAAATGGAAGTCGTTAAGCCAAGTTGAAAGGCTTGACCAAGGTTGAAAAATTTCAACAGCAGGCTGTCACAGCCTGTGCCTGTCAATCTCAACACGGCAACGGCAGTACGTCTCACCACATATGACGTAGGTTATATTCTTATAAAAAAAGGTGAATTTTGTCCATATAAAATGCCTCTGCGTACATATAAAGGCGTGACCATATCGCATCGCATCCCGACAGACCTTAGCTAACACTGCCGTCTCGCATAGGGGTCCTATCCCGCGTCTTTAGGGTTGGTTCCCGGTGTACTAAACAAACTCTCCGGAACCGATTTGAAAAATTATTTCACTGTTGGGACGCTACACTCTTCCCGGTGAACATAGGCTATATTTTATTCCCGTATTCCCACAGGAACGGGAACTACGCGACTGAAACCGCGTGACATCCGCTAGTATTCTATATATCTATACTAATATTATAAAGAGGAAAGATATGTTTTTTTGTTTGTTTGTTTGTAACGAATAGGCTCCGGAACTACTGGACCGATTTGAAAAATTCTTTCACTGTTGGGAAGCTACACTCTTTGCGGTGAACATAGGCTATATTCTATTCCCGAATTCCCACGGAAACGGAAACTGCGCGGGTGAAACCGCGTGACGTCCGCTAGTATTCTATAAAGACCATTAAAAAGGCACTTACTTACAAAACATCTAACCCTTTCGTTTAATACCAAACACGATATTTTTTTCTTAAATTTATTTTAACACAGTACTTTATGGCCGCTAGAGGGCGCACCATTAAATTCAGTGACACGATATATAGCTTATAACCATTCGAACGTCAAGACGCTTCTAACAATATCTCATTAGTCCAGTTCTAATAAGTACCTAGTTGAGGAGCTCTGAGGGAATACATGAACATACAGACATACGTATATAGCCTGTCAAAATCATAACCCTGCCTTAGTCGGGTAATACTATTAATGTATCTTGCATAGGTAATTAATTACTAATTCTCCCACTGATGTGGGTAAACCAAACCGATATTTTAGTGGTAACACTGAATGGCAATCACAAATTTTATTTTCAAAATTCGATTATAGCGGTATTTCCGCTGATATCAATGCGTAAATAGTATAATTACGTGTGAAAAGTAATTCTACATGACTAATTGTGTTTTTATGTTTTAGAATCGCAATCTTTTACTGTCTACTTGACCATTTTGTCGCCCGGTTCAATTTGTACGTACGATTGGCGTAACGGCGTCAGACTGAACTGACGTTTGGCTCACCTAAGCCTGTGGGCTTACGTTAGGTAGGCTTGATGTTGGCGCGGTCGTTAGTCATCTAGTCTTATCTATATCGATGCGTATAATTAACAATTCGGGTATACGCCTCTACGCCAGCGGCAAAGTTAGAGCGAACGGGTAGTATGTACTCAACGGAAGCTTTTAAAAGGATTTTTTTCCGTTATCGACACATTTTTCTTAGCTGCTTCGTCTTAGCGTTATGCTATTTAGCACAAGTCATCTTTTAATAATTCCACCTACTATCGAACTGTAAAGAGCCTTTCGACGCATATGACCAGATACGCAAATACCCGATACGCAAGTAACCAGATTTCAAATACGCTAATGACCAGACACGCAAATGACCCGATACGCGAATGACCAGAATAAAAACGCATTCGACCAGAAACGCAAACGACCTGACATGTTAATCGCAATCGACCAGATACGCAAACGACCAGAAATTAATACGCAATCGACCAGGTATTTACAAAAGTTCATTTTACTAAGATGTTTGGATAAAAAAAATGAAGATCGAAAAAAGTAATTAAGATCGGTAAAACAAATGAAAATAGAAAAAACAAATGAAGATCGTAAAAAGAAATGAAGATCGGCAAAATAAATGAAAATGGAAAAACAAATGAAGATCGGTGAAACAAAATTAAATGACGGTCGGATAAACAAATGACGATCGAAAAAACATATGCAGATCATTAAATCAAAAGTCTATAAGCAAGTTGACAAGGTCCAAATTTTCTTGCAGCCATATTTTTGTAATCTAGATGTGTGTACCATTAAAAAAAATAGGTGCAAGCAATTCCCGACCTTAATGACACTTATCTAAAAATGTGCTTTTAGGCGCTTATAGACATCACTAAACACGAATTTACAAAAAATAAATAGATATTATGAATGCTCATGAGGTCGAAATTTGCTTGGAGCCATTTTTTGTAATCAAGATGCGATTGCCATTCAAAAAAAATAGGTGCAAGCAATTCTCGACCTTATGAACATGCATAATATGTATTTATTTTTACATATTCATGATCAGTGATGTCTATAAACGCCGAAAAGTACATTTTTAGATAAGTGTCATTAAGGTCGAGAATTGCTTGCACCAAATTTTTTGAATGGTAATCAAAATCTAGATTACAAAATATGGCTGTAAGTAATTTGAGCTGAGAAGCGCTCGTGGCCCCGCGGACTCAGTGTTCTGTAAACGATCACTGCAGTAAGCAACTTTCACTATGGCCGGTCGATGGATGGGTGACCATCCATGTGATCACTTTGTGATATTTATTTGAGCGTTTCCGTGCTTCGGAAGGCACGTTAAGCCGTTGGTCCCGGTTGCCAGTAAAAATGGCAGTCGTTAGGCTAAGTTGAAGGCTTTATTTCAACAGCAGGCAGTCACAACCTGCGCCTGTCCATTTAAACACGGCAATACGGCTCACCACCTATTACGTGGGACAAATTATACAAAAAAGGTGAAATGTGGGCATATAATATGCCTCTGCCTACCCCTTCGGGGACAAAGGCGTGACCATATTTATGTATGTATGTATGTAAGTAATTTTTTTACCTTATCAACTTGCTTATAGACTTTAGTTTTAATGATCTGCATTTGTTTTTCGATCGTCATTTGTTTTGCCGATCTTAAATTTATGTTTTCGATTTTCATTTATTTTTCCGATCTTCACTTGTTTTTACGATTTTCATTTGTTTTGCCGACCTTAATTTGTTTTTTAATCTTTATTGTTTTTTCGATGTTCATTTATTTTTAGATCTTCATTTGTTTTTTGATCTTCATTTGTTTTCTGGTCGTATAGAAATTTAGGTCATATGCGTCTCTGGTCTTATGCGTTTTTATTAAATACTGGGCTTTTGCGTAAATTAATTCGGGTCATATGCGTATCTGGTCGTTTGCTGATGAAAATATGGTCATTTGCGTGTCAGGTCATTTGCGTTTCTGGTCATATGCGTCGAAAGGGTAAAGAGTTATATTGGGCTGGTCTCACGGAAACTAGGAGTCTGTTTGCTGCTAAGCTAAGCTACTCTATCCCCGAGTTACATACCCTTTTTTTTTCCGTATTCCCACGGGAACGGGAGCAATTCGGGTGAAACCGCGTGATGTCCGCTGGTAATTTATAAATTAAAGAATACTTTTTATTATTTAACTTATTTATTTTCTCATTTTCTGAGCACTGAGTGCCCATACACAGATCATTGACATAATAATACTCACTCATTACAGTATTCAACTCATCAGTAAAGTGTACACTAAATATTATAGCTTAAGAGTAATGTACATAGGAACGCCTACGCTCCCGTTAAAATAGTACTTTATATGGGTGAAATGAGGGCCTAAACTATGCCTCTGCCTACCCCTTTGAGGATAAAGGCGTGACTATGTGTGTATGGCTGTATGTGGCTTATGTAAATGGGTGAAACGGGTTTACATAAACAAATTAATCATTTTGTACATAATTTGGGATTTTACAACATAGAGAGAAATGGTGTTACAATAGTAAATGCTAAGCTGCCTCTAGATTCAATGAATCCGCTAGGTTATTCTGAAAATTATTAGCTACAGTCTGAAAGCAACTTGTTTTATTTTTTAATTTTAAAAGTTATTCGATCAGGCACCGTGATAGCTAAAGAGCTGAAATTTTCACAGATGATGTAACAACAAATACTTAAAAAAAAAGAAAAAAAAAGGATGGCTCCCAACAAACATGGTTTTTGTCATTTTTTGGTACATCTCGCATGAAGTTTTGCGTTTCTTAATTCTTAATTAATCTACTTTAATTATGATTCTGTAAAACTAGACTTCATTCAACCCTAACTCAGTACCAAATTTCAGCTCTCTGAGTTTATGGGAAGTACTAGTTCTATTCTGATGATCATGAGTGAATGAGTGTCAAAAATGCGAAACTTTGCTTTCGCTTAACTTCGGAACTAAACGACCTACAGACTTGAAATTTTGGATTTAAAGTATGTGATTATAGCTTACTGGATGACGAAAATTTCTGCGGTCTGGTCTTATCCAGAGGTTCTCAAATAGGGGCCTGAAAATGCGGCGAAATTGTTCCAGTAAAGGATGGTACGGCAGTGTTTAATTACATATTTTTAAGTCATAGATGATTTCTTTATTCTCAATGTAGTTTTACACAAAAGAAACTCAAAATTCAACAGAGGATTTTACATTACAACGACTATGATGATGAAATACTGTATATTTAGGTGAGCGAAAAACGACCTTAAACGATACAATAAAGTTGAGTATTCGATAAAAAATAGTAACTGGTTATTTCTTCAGTACGACGATTGCACTTATTCTTAGATTAATGATAATTATCTATTTACAACGACAGGACTAAATGCTGCTCTTTATGAGCAAGAAAATGCCTTTCTTTACGTAGATGTATGAAACCTATAGCGGTTGGCCTGTAAGAAGTAATTTCTAATCCCTTTCTGTCCTGCCCCCTTAGACAAGGGGCACAAACGTAAATCTCAAACGAAAGGATAGAATATATCGACCAATCACAGCCAAGCTCGTAACCCCGCCGTGGCGCGCGAGTCGTACGCCGGCGACGAGCTTGGGTGTGATTGGTCGACCTATTCTATTCCTTTCATTTGCGATTTACGCTTGTGTGGCACAAGCGTAAATCGAATTGTCTAAGGGGCAGAGTATAACGAGAAAGATAGCAAGTGTCCAGGACTTTCTATTTTGGCGATCTACGGAAAGGTGTAGGACACGATTGTGTCAATTATTTTATCATATTTTAGTTCATGCTTTGGCAACATTGGCGTTTTGATAGATAGGAAGATATAGTTTAAAGGTCTAGTAACCAAGCCATAACTATTAAAAAAATATAGGAAGGTAGAAAAATAAGTAAGTGAAGAAAGATTTTAGGGCAAGAACGCAAACTTGCGAGGCAGATGTAAAACGGTTGTTGCCGATTAACATGTGATAGTTTGGTGCGAAGACCTGATAAATTATATAATTGTGTATTGTTGAATGTGGTGTTTCTGATGATTCCGGTTGCTTAATTACTTTTGGATTAAATACGTTTGTAATTTTGTTCTCCTGTGTCATTTCTGAGATCCAACACTTCTTACAGGCCGATAGGTTAATATGATACAATATAGGAAACCAGTTTTTTTTGACATAAGTACATTCCAAATAAGACACAAAAACAAATGGGCCACTTTTGAGTTACTGCCCTTAATTTACTACGGTTATATAGCTAGGAGAGCCGATACGAGGTGTTCAGATATTATTCATATCGTATAGAACTTGTGAGATTGTTCGCGAAGCTTCTACGCTGCTTAGGGCGATGGTTGAGAGGTGGGCCTCGTACGAACGTAGTTGCCTGAAAAAAAAACATTCAATTCAATTCATTTATTTACACGAAACATGGTTACAGAGATTTTAACAATATCACAATATGAGTAGTTGGTACAGCATGTCTCACCGTACGTAACGGTATGTAAATTTAAGAAAGAACATGGCAAAACTAAATATCTATCAATCTATTCAAGTTTAAAAATAATAATAGTGACCTCATTTTCCATGCACAATGGGCCCTTATATATAGTGTTAATACAATCAATGTCAGAGACCGAGACCGTATTCTTAGCATTCCATGGATTCTCCGTGCGGGTGCCGGGTCCATAGCGTGGCACAGGGGGGAACACCCCGACGGCGTCTGGGACTTGCGACCCATTCGAGTAGGTTTAGGGTGGCCACCTTACTATGCGCATAAACGATCACCTTCCACCGTCAACAATGTTCCCCCCCCCCCCTGCCCAACCAGATTTGGTAAGATCCTATCAATGCCGCTTTGGATACGCGTTTTAGTAAAGAGCTTACTGAAGCTCTTGGCCATCCAAGGTCCTTAAATTAATTATACAGAGATTTAGCTGGAATTCCCCTTGCTTCTACTTCTACGGCATAGAGTTTACCCACATAGCCATTTTTGGTTAACTCATTGGTCAAGTCAAAGTATTTATTTGTCTTCATGGCGTGGTCCTTCGGTATGTTGGTCTCCCACGGCACCGTCAGCTCCACGAGCACCGCACGCCTGTGTATCCTCGAAAACAGGAATATGTCGGGTCTGGATGACGAGGCACATACATCCTCCGGGATTTTGTAGTGTTTTTCATACGTGTCTGAGAGTATAGTCCAATCGGCGGCAGCCATCAAAATTGAGTATGGCTTTTGAGGTACTTTCTTTGAACAGCCTTCCTTTACAAACGCAATGTCATTTCTTTTGTTTGTGGTTAATCCCTTTTTCGCTCTCGCTACCGCCAAACTGACAGCCTCACGTATGATTTCCAATACCCTATCGTGTCGGCGTGAGTAATGACCCCGGTCTAGTAACGTCCTACAACCTACCAGCAGGTGCCTAGCAGTTCCAATCGCTTCTCCACATGCATTACATGTTTTATCTGTGGCTTTCCCCCACCTGACCAGATTACTTTGGTCGGAGAGGTCAATTGAAACGCGTTCAGGTAGAACTTAAGCAAAGCCCGCGACCAGTCGTACAATAAGGTACGCCACTGCAAGGCCATGGGAATACAAAATTCGCCCAGAGTAAGCCATTCATTCTGCATCTCCAGGTTCATCGCGTGCACCTTATAGGCATCGCTCTCATCCTGCTCCAGAAAAGATTTTGTAATGTGTTTATCTGTTTGTCTCCGGATACTACCCAACCCCGCTCGACCAGTCTGCGAACCCACCAGTGAATCTCTTGTGGAATTGGAGGCGTGACTCAAGTTCTGCTATATTTTTATCCCTTGAAAGAGTTTGAACGATTTTGTCTCTTGATTTTGCCAAGACGTGCATTTTAGTAACTCTTAGATGTTTATAGAGTTCCGACGGCTTCTTAAACGTCATTCCGAAGTTATTAGAGGCTCTGTATAATGCAGACGGGTCGGCCGATTGAGCTAGCCCTAGCCACGACTTCAACGTCTTAGTAACATTCGCATCCAATTTTCTGAGAAGGTTTTGGCTCATATCGTACACAAGAAACGGCCAGTTTAGACGTGATGTTAAATAGTTGTCGTATATCCATGCTTCTTGACGTTACCTATTGGTTGTTGGTCTACCTTTTTTATGTCAACAATGAAACTTTCAACTATGTCATCCAAAGCTGGAGTACAATTAATAAAATAAATAGGAAAATACCATGTCAAATATAATTAGGTCAAATAACTTTCATGTCAATAAATATTTGATTAGAAAAGTCAATGTTTTTTTGTTTAATATTATTAAGATAAGCATAAAGCAAACACTCCGCCGGGATCTACCTAGAGATGGGCGGAGGGAAAAAACTCGGTATTTATGCGGGAAAAAACCCAATAGACGGGAATTTTCATTATTTGACGATCCGAAAATTATGAACATTCTTTTATTATCTTTAGGACAAATGCAACGCAAAATAGGTACTTTGCGATGAGCACATACTTTGCGCCGATGCATCTAGAGCACTAGCTGTTGCCTGTTGTTCGAAATGTCAAAATGTGTAGCAGTATTCAGGAACTAAAATAAAACCAAACTGTTATTATAACAACAAAAAGACGATTTGTTGTTTATATCATAAGATTCTTTCTGCGTTTTGTGGCGGAATGTTACTTCATTGCAGATTAAACTAATATTGAAACTTTCAAGAATCTTTCACGAAAAAAAAACGAGCTATACTAACAATTATTTAGTACACTTTACAAAAGTGCCCGCAGAGGCCGTCAGGGTGATGAGGGGTTTCCGCACAATCTCAGGTGATGCGGCATGTCTCCTAGCCGGAAACCCCCCCACACGGGACTTGGAAGCGAGAGCCCTTGCGTCACTATTTAAATGCCGCAAGGAGGAGCTGGAGCTGGGCCAAAAGCCTGCGTCTCGAGAAATCTAGGCCCGACGGTCCCAGGTCTACCAGGAAACCGTGAAGACATGGAAGGTGCAACTTGAGCAACCAAAGGGAGGATCCACCACAATCGCGGCGGTCAGACCGGTCATGGATGAGTGGCTGGAGAGGAGACACGGTGCTCTCTCCTACAGGTTGTCATAGATACTTCCAGTAAGTATTTTAAGTATTATTCCCGTATCCCACGGGAGCTTCGGTAAGTATCTGTGGCAAATACAACGGGAAACCATGGCCGAGTGCCAGCACCGCGGGAAACACTGGTAGAATACATAGCGTGGGCGCTATAGCGCCAGGTCCTCGATTGTGACAGGTCTGGACTTGGACTCTCTCTCGCTGGAGACCAGAGGGAGTAAGTAGGACTGCGCCGCCTCTTTCTGTCCCCCCAAGATGCGGGATAGCATTTTGGATCTTATCCCTCAGAGAGATTCCAAGCATAGCTTGTTCCATCGCTCGTTGCGCATCCGTGGCGTGGGGCGTGAACTAGCCCCACTCCGAGTGTCCACGTTTTGGCAACGTAGGTCATAATTGGTAGAACGCACTGGTTGAAGACATTCGTCTTCATTCATTGCGGTATCAGCGAGTAGAAAATCCGGTGCAGTTTGCTGAATGCTGCCCAACCCAAGCGAATCCTTCTGGCTATTTCCTTATCCAGTTTACTCGTTTTTCAAATGTGACTACCTGCCCAAGGTAGGTGTATTCATGGACAACCTCAAGCCTCGATCGTTTAACGTATATTGGTCCCGGCACGACATGCTCATTGAACATGACCTTGGTTTGGTCCAGCTTCATGCTGAGGCCAACACGTCGAGACTCTTCACTAAGACTATGCAGCATACCGCTCACCTGTTCCAGCGCTATTAAAATGATGTCGTCAGCAAACTGAAGGTGTAGATACATTAACCGGATATATTTACGCCCCATCCATTTCAGTCCAACGACTTGAAGACGTCCTCAACCGCATTAGTGAAGAGCTTAGGAGATATAGCATCTCCCTGTCCCACACCTCTGAGTAGGGCTATGGGATTGGTCTTCTTAGCGGTATCATACAAGCACCTCATCACCTCGATATATCGCCAATTAATACGACACCGCTGCCAAGCTTCTAGAATTGCCCAGGTTCCTATTATCCTACTTCCTACTAATATTATAAATGTGAAAGTTTGTGAAGATGTTTGGATGTTTGAATGTTTGGATGTTTGTTACTCAATCACGCTCTAACGCAGTATTTCCCAAAGTGGGCGATAACGCCCCCTTGTGGGCGCTGCAGGTCTCAAGGGGGGCGGTAAGAGACCCAGAAGAAAATGGGGGCGTTGTGTAGAGGCGGGCGGGCGGGGGGTGATTTGTAACTTTATTTAGCTAAGAGGCCTCTTAAACAACAACTGCAAGAGCTCTCGACTCTCAACAACAACTTGTGAACATCAACTAATATAAATTAAAAGATTGCTCAAACTCGGTTCTATATTTCTCTTCGCGTAGTTCATATATCTGTCCTATTTTATTTAATATAGAAAAATTAATAGTTATTAGTACTCGTAGATATCTATCATGTTTTAACAAGTTTTTGTTAAATAACCCGAATTGTGCATTCCTGTATCAGTCGGCTGGTTCATTGAATGCTTGTTCGGACTTGTTGAGTACGATTGAGCGTCGAATGAGATAAACGAGTTTATGCATGTTTGTTTTATTCCTGTTGGTGCGTGCTGCTTAAGTCTATCATGTTTTAACAAGTTTTTGTTAAAAAACCCGAATTGTGCATTCCTGTATCAGTCGGCTGGTTCATTGAATGCTTGTTCGGACTTGTTGAGTACGATTGAGCGTCGAATGAGATAAACGAGTTTATGCATGTTTGTTTTATTCTTGTCGGTGCTTGCTGCTTAAGCATTTCTATATAAACAATGTAATATTTATTTTATTTTCATTTGTGGTCTCGCGCGCAATAGATGAGCAGTACTTACGCCTCCTCTACTCGCGAAGTTGAACGTATTTCTCAAAGCAAAACAATGTCGGAAAAGTAAAAAAGAAGAGACGGCAATACTCTGCGAAATATATTAAATTCGGATTTATTGAAAATCCCACAAACCGATCGTCGCGTTTGTGTCTTCTATGTCTAAAAACATTTTCGAATGAAGCAATGAAGCCTTCAAGGCTGCAAGATCATTTGAATAAAATGCATCCAGATAAGAAAGACAAGAATGTAGCATATTTTCAAGACCTAGAGAAGAAGCATAATACTCAGCCAAGTGTAGTAAAACTATTTTCGGCGGCTGCTAAGCAAGATGACGACGGACTTCGAGCTTCGTACAATATCTCTTTGTTAATTGCTCAAAAAGGCAAACCACATAACATCGGAGAAGAGTTAATATTGCCAGCAATAAATGAAGTAATAACTACTGTGCTTCATAAACCGGCCGCAGATATTATCCGAAAAATTCCTTTATGTAATAATTCTGTGCAAAGACGAATTGATGAAATGGCTGAAAACATTGAAGAATCATTGTGCGATCACCTGAGGACAAGTCAATTCTCAATTCAGCTCGATGAGTCCACTTTACCAACTAATGAAGCATTGTTGTTGTCTTACGTGAGGTTTATTAAAGATGAGAAAATATGTGAAGAACTATTATTTGCTAGAAATTTAGAGACCGATACAAAAGGTGAAACCATATTCAATACATTGGAAAAGTTTTGCGATGATAAAGAGATTCCTTTGAAAAATATTATTTCAGTTGCTTTGCTACGGATGGCGCTCCGGCTATGACAGGGTGCCATAAAGGCTTCATAGCGTACTTAAAAAGTAAAATTCCAGATGTCCTTGGTGTACATTGCGTTATTCATAGACAACATTTAGTTGCTAGAAACTTAAGTGAAAAACTATTTCAATCACTGCAATATGTCATCAAAGCAGTCAATAAAATCCGCAACAGCTCTTTGAATGATAGATTATTTCATCAGCTTTGTGTTACTAATGACGAGGATTTCAACCGTTTGTTGTTTCATACTGAAGTTCGTTGGCTATCAAGAGGCAATAGGCTTGTGTCCTAAATTTCAAAAAGCATTTAATTTTGTAGCTTTATATCTATATGATCACAAAAATGTAATATTTTGATTTAAAACAATCATTTACATAGTTTATTTTGTGATTTAAAAAATGAATTTCAATTTGAATCGAAAACGCTCATGGCTCCTTGTGTGACGTCACTTGATGCCAAACAAACCAAAAAGAAAATGTGTATTTTTTTATGAGTCCTTTCAATGATTTGTTTTTAAAAGTTTTATCACAAAAGAAACGTTTAGGAGTTTTAATCAATATTTAGGGGAATCTGGGGACTTTGAAGTTGGGTTTTAGAGGAACATTCCGTAGGATTTGGCGTCACTTTGGCATATGGTCTGAGTAACCAAAGCCATTACAAATTAATTGAAAAAAAAAATTGCCACTGGCATCACTGTTTGACAGGTGTTTGACAATGTTATGTTAGCGTTCGTCTGCTTTCCAAATTAATTTAAAATGAATCCGTCGTATTACAAGTGTTGTGTAGTGCCTGAATGAAATGAAATCTATTGTATTTTATGACAATGTATGGGAATCTAAATAATAATACACAAGATGACACGACTTGTGACACAAGATGTCAAGACTCGAGACTGACAGAGTGCGTCAAACGTAAAAAAGCAAACTGTGACGTCACACTATCTGGTAGAGGTGTTTGATGTCACGTGACTGATTGCTTATTTTTACCAATCTTATTTTCTAAAAATAATAGTAATCCTTAATTTGTGTACCAATTTATATTACTTTTTGTTATTTATATATTGGACATAGTCGTTAGAAACACACATCAATAAGATTTATTCTTAGTGGACACAAGCCTATTGTCTGACTCGATTTTACAACCTGTTTGACTCTGTTATAGAGTTCTTGGAAACTAAAGATACAGAATTGCACGACAAGCTCATAACATCAAAGAATGATATAGCTTACATGACAGACCTGTATAAATTGTTCAACGACATGAATCTCCAACTGCAAGGCGATAAACTAAATTTAATTAAAACAAAAAACGTCGTTGCTGCTTTCGCAGCCAAACTGCTTCTACACAAAAAGAATCTGGGCAGACGTGAGTTTCACAATTTTCCAAATTTATCAGTATCATGCAGTAACGACGAATTGTTTGCCTACTGCCAACATTTGGAAAACCTCCACATTGACTTCACCGAACGATACCAGGACATTTTGAACTTGGAAATACCAGACTGGGTGTTGGATCCGTTTTCAAATGTCAACACAGCAATGTCACCTCAGCTGGAAGAAGAACTTATAGAATTGACAACAAACGAGGAAATAAAAATCAAGTTCAAAAATGGTTACCAAGAATTTTGGCTTCAAAAACCGATCCCTCAATTGTACCCTGGATTGTGGTCAATCGTTAAACGATTCTTGATAGCATTCCCATCGTCATATTTGTGTGAACGTGGATTTAGTGCTGTGACAACACTGCTTACTAAAAAGAGAAATCGTTTGCTTGTTACCGAACGTGGCGACTTGCGACTTGCGACTGTTCTTGAGTAAATTGGAACCTGATATCAACAAACTTATTAAACAGCATCAGATTCATCCTTCACATTAGTTTTTATATAAGGATTGATTATTTTAGTTATATTTTTAATAAAAGATACTCTGTTTTAATACTATAAAGTTGCGTTTCAATAATCATTCTTATTGGCAGGTGGAGCCCGTAAGAGTTAACTTGAGATCTAAGCGCCGTTGTATGTTACCTACTGCGCTCAGGTTTCAAGTTGCGGGTTATAGTAAAAGTTTCGTTTAGAATTCTCTGTTAATATACATATTTTTTTTTACACAACATCGCATATATAGGTCACAATAATTAATTAATTAAATTTGAAGTTATAGTGGTTTTTAAATAGGTGAAAAAATGGGGGCGCTAAAAAAATATTTATTCTCAAAGTGGGCAGTAGACAAAATAAGTTTGGGAACCACTGCTCTAACGGCTTAATGGATCTGGTTGAAATTTGGTACAGGGGTAGAGTAGAGTCCGGAATAACACATAGGCTACTTTTTATCCCGGGCAAATGTTCCCATGGGAAGCGGGAACGGAAACCAAATTTCACGCGGGCGAAGCCGCGCGCATCAGCTAGTACGATATAAAAGCTATTTTGCTGCCATGTCTGTAGTGTAGTTAATCTATTTCGTTTGTGACTATGTATATGCGCATTCGTGCTAAATGATCGTTCAGTGGCTGCTGAAGTATAGAGAGTAGTTAGAATACGTACTCACTGCAACCCTACTCAGCATTTTGGAGTTGCCGAGTCCTTTCCACCAAACTACCGGGTGCATTTCGGATATAATTTTCCATATATCCATATAATCAATATGATATTAATGGATGGCCAGCTTCCTGAGCGGGCGACGTATACAGGTTCTCTGTGATGGTCAGGCTTCCTGATTTTTGCAGGTAAATGCAGGAGTACCACAGGGATCGGTATTGTCCCCAACTCTCTTTCTTCCGCATATCCATGACATGCTGTCCCTTGTTTGGATACATTCATTGTTATGCGGATACTAGTACTCTGCATGGGAGCTATTTTGGCCGTCCAGCCGATGGGTGACGCGACGTGGAGGAAAAGAGACGGCAACTCGACCGGGACCTGGATCGCATTGCCCATTGGGCTCATACATCTTGGTGAAGTACAATGCCAGAAAATCACAGGCGTGCGCGTTTATAGCTAAGAAGTCCCCATTTCTACCCCTACCCTCTCTTCAGAACATCACTACACTAAAGGACAACCTGGAGATCTTCGGTAGGTATAGACGTCCGGCGTGAGCTCAATCACAAAAACTACATAGAGAGTTGTGTCGGGCTGGCCTCGCGGAAACTAGGAGTCCTAAATAAGGTGAGGCGGTACTACACGCCACATCAGAGATGTTAGCAGTACAAGACGCAGATTCGCCCCTGCGTTGAATACTGTTCTCATCATTGGGATGACTCCGCGATGTACTTAGTTGACGCGCTTGACGCTATGCAGAGGGGTGGAGCCGTGCTATACGAATCATTGTTTGTCCTCAGATGGTGGAGGTTGGAATTCGCGCGTTCGTAGTTTCGGGTTACTTGTCGCTAAGAGCGGATGAATACACACACAGAGACAGGCTTTTTATTTAATTTCATTATATTTAATTAGACAGCACAGAATATTAAAACGTAACTATTTATTGAATTATTAACAAGAAGCCCTGAGACGGTTTCACCCAACTGCCCCGCTGTGAAAGTGAAAGTTCACTCCGATTGACGTTGTTATTATTGTTTTATTTCAAACTTTGAACACATGATCCATGTGACCTAGTGACGTAGTGACGTAGTATAATGCAAAAGAGTCACAGACTTCATACAAAGTCTCGCCATAAACCCCTCTGTAATCTATTTTATAGAGAGGGGCTAAAATAAACAAAGTTAGATTATCTCTAACTAGTTAGTAATACTGAAATAGTGCGTACTAAATGGTATATACATGTAACTATACATTACCTAGATGTTACATATGCTAAATATGAAAAAACCCGAATAAATTCCCAAACGGGTTTTTTCCCTGGGTTTTTTCCCGGTTTTTTCCCACATTTGGGTTTTTTCCGGGCAAATTCCCATCTCTAGATCTACCCAGCTGGAACTTCAAACAGTATTTAACCTAAGTCCTTGCAAACAAGGTATTCTTGTATGGTGTAGAAGCATTTTTCTACAAGTAATTCTCGAGTAAGCTTCTTAAATCTGGCTAATTCTGTTATCATTATATCGTCAATTAAAAAAAACAACTGACATCGATGCTTGAACTGCCATACTTTTTTTTTAAAATTTGGGTTGTCGACGCGGCTTTAGTGATGGAAAGCAATGGCGATATTTAGCAAAAAGTCACTGTCACTTTTCACAAGACTGCCGACGAGACAATCGATTATCATAATCATATCATTCCCTCTTCATACATACATACATATGGTCACGCCTTTATCCCTGAAGGAGTAGGCGCAGGTATATTATTATATGCCTACATTTCGCCTTTTAAGAATTTGTCCCACGTAATAGGCGCTGAGCTGTATTGCCGTGTTGAAATGGACAGGCGCAGGTTGTGACTTCCTGCTGTTTATCTAAACAGAAGACAGTCACAAATTGCGCCAGCCGCCTAAAAAGGCCTACAACTTGGCTTAACGACTGACATTTTACTGGCAACCGGGACCAACGGCTTAACGTGCCATCCGAAGTACGGAAACGCTCAAATAAATGTCACAAAGTGGTCACATCCATCCAAGGACTGGCCATAGTGAAAGTTGCTTACTGCAGTGATCGTTAACAGAACACCGAGTCCGCGGGGCCACGAGCGCTTCATCTCAGCCGAAATTCCCTGTTGCTTCTACTTTCCCAACTTTGGAGCTACTGTAATTTGTTTCTTTTTTGTTCAAAGTGACTTCCGTTGGACACCACAATGCGCAGATGAGGTTGGTTTAAAACCAGAAGATACAATGGGCTCTTTTAAGCATATCATTGGAAATTGAAATCTTTATCTTGCGTAAAGAGGCACATCACAGGGCCGTCATCTTAGGACCACTGTCAGAAGTCTTACGGACTGTGAGAGTGGCCCCCAATCGCTAGATGCGCCACGACTTTCCATCAGGCTGGCGACGTCAATTTGGCGAGCCAAATATAAAAAAACAATCCAAAAATGTCTCTTACATGACTTTTATTCAAAAGTGGATATTGAAACAGAGGATACGGATTTTCCGATTTAGAAATGATGGAGTCACCAGGTAAAAAAATATGCTGTAAAAATTAATACACTTTAGAAGCTAAAGTATAGAATACATACCTTCGTCCAGTGTTAGAATAAATGACGATATTCCTCAATATGAGTGCAGCCGTCAACCGGATACTCTTGGTCACCGGACCCTCGTTCTCATCCTAGCAACATATAAATATTACCTTAGCAAGGCATTCTCGTGTATATAAAAGGATAAGAGCAACCTTCATGGAAAAAAAGCAACAAAAACATGAAAATGAGACAGCACACTACATAGAATAAGCATGCTACATGGTTCGGACACATACAATAATTGTAGCATTGTTTTTTTTTTTCAACTTAGTACAATGTGCATTCACACAAGATAAACACTTATATAAATAAAAACTAAACTAAGTTGCGCAAACGCTTAGAGTAGGTCTCGTCAAACTAAAACGGTCAGACTCGTTACACAGATGATTGATATGATAGTTTATATAAAAATAGGCAGATTTATACATTACTAGCTGTTGCACGAGGTTTCGTCCGCGTAGAAGTCGTTATCGCGTAAAATCATTACCCTCCTTGTGCGCAGTCAGTTAAAAAGTAGCCTATGTCCCTTCCCTTGGATTCAAACTATCTCTTTACCAAATTTCATCCAAATCGGTTTAGCGGTTTAGGCGTAAAACCGTAACAGACAGACAGACACAGACAGAGTTACTTTCGCATTTATCTAGTAGGGATATTAAAATAATGTATAATTCGCCTATTTTTTATAAAAATAGATTCATTATAATCTTCATACCCGATAAAAAGAAACTCTCGAAGTGCGATGCGGTATTGCGAGGCCTATTCTATTCAGAAGAAGGTTTTGATGAGCACTTTTTAACACTTCCAACGACTAACACTTGCCTTTATGTGTATGGCAAAAGCCGTAGAAAATGCGATAGTCCTCATAGGCAACCTCTCTCCGTATGATTAGTAATAAAACATACACATAACAACTAGTGATAACATAACTATTAATAAATATTCTATAAACATGAAAATAGATCGTGCAGTAATGAGCATTTATCATGAAGTCATAGTTTAAAAGATTATTGTTTCATAGAGATTTTAGTATAATATACTTGTAATGGGGGACTATTCACCCTGCATTTCCATTACTGGGACTACTGATCAAGCTCCTCGTCCTTTGGGTGGCGTAATTTATTTTACCTCTATGTTAGATAACAAACTGACCCTATAGAAAGCGATTGCACATTTGCAACACAGGGGTGCCTTTGAAAAACCTCATACTATACATATTCAGGAAAACCGGGGTAGGGATCACATTTTACAATCTAAACCTGGATGTCACAAGAAGCTGAAGACGGGCGACAGAAGTTGCCTTGGATTCAAGATATTTTAGACCCTAGGCAACTTCTGTTGCCCGTCTATAACTCAGCTTAAAATCTTTACCAGTCATATAAATTATACAAAAAAAGTTACATTTCTTAACATATTAACCCAATTAATCATTTATTTTTTCAATAGGATAGGTATAACAAACACAGAACGAAGACGCACACATATAAGATGTACACAACACAAAAGCTACAACGAACACAAGTGCCACGGGCTGATATTATACGGCATGACAAAATGGAAAACAGCAAATTCTAATACTAGGTAGGTATACGAGTATACAGAGGAAGAAAAATACATTTATATTCAGTCGCATTCGCGGATTCTAATGCTATATCCATTCTGAAAAAAAAATTATTTTTGCATAATAAAAAATACGCCATTAATAAAAAATGTCGGGTGGATTCGGTTCATTGTGTGATGAGTGTGGTGTCCAATCTATTGATTAGTAATTTAAAAACTGTATATTTTATTCTGTATTTGTTGCGGATAAAAACAGGTGTGAACATAAACTTAAAATTTGCTTGTCAAGCTGTATAAAAAGATTAATTTAACCTAACTTTAGTTGGATTTTTTTTTAACGTGAGGGATAATCCGTCATGGATGAAATGCCGGACTCCTACCGACTAAAAAAACCTCACGTAACGCCCAACAGCATACAGTCGAGAGCCCCGGGTAAGCCCTCGGAAGGATGTCCCAGGACACCCAACAGACCTACGGCTACCACTGCGGCCTCGCCCAGGGGGTGGTTCGGATGCTATCCCGCGTCTTTGGGGGTTTTGGGGTGTGATCCCGCTTCTAAGAGGGGGCGGGAGTGAATCCTTCACGTAACTTTAGTTACTTAATCTTAAATTTACATTCACGCCGTAAATTTAGCTGTAACATACAATAAGGCAAGTTTATGGACATCCTTCCGAGGGCTTACCCGGGGCTCCCAACCATAGGCTGTTGAGCGTTACGTGAGGTTTTTTTGTAGTCCGTCATAGAATTCATGACTTATTTTCAAACGTACAAAAATAGGTACCAGAAAACCTCAAGTATTAGAATTTGCCGTTTAAATTTCTATATTCTACATTCAAAAAGGTTGTAAAAAAAATGGCAATGAAAGTGTGCCAAGCCGTGATATCAATCAACATATACAGGCAAAATAACGACAGGGTGTATGTGTGTCTCACCAGTTGCTCCGGCGTGCGACTGAGTTCGGCCCTGTGCTGCACGCACACAAACATACACGTTAGTGACGTCACACACACGCAGCGTGACATGATTAGTGTTGTACAGCGATGGGGTAACTACATGTGACTACGTGACACGATAAGGTGGACCTAATAACAGTACGGACGTATTGTCACACGATTATTATGTGAAGCTGTCACTGTCATAATTTTCGATTTGTTGTATAAAACCTAAACTTTACACACGCAAGAAAAACAGTATCAAACCATCGAGAGCAAGCGCGACATTTTATTTTTTATAATGAATCGATTTTATTTCTTTATCAATTTTACATAATATTTCTTTATTAAGAGCCTACCAGACGCCAAATTGTTAAAAAAAGATAGAAGATATACATTTTAGCGCGCAAGAAAGAGAGAGATGCGATCGGTTTTTGTGCGCTGTTAACGAAATAAATTCATTATAAAAAAACTATAACCAATATGAAAAAAATGCTCTAGTGCAAATGAAGATTTTACTATTGTCTTTCTTTTAAATATTTTATATTATAAAAACAACTTATAACATACGAGATCTACCTTAAAATTTCACGAAATCGAGGTATTTTCAACACAAAAATCTATCGAGGATTTTATCAGTAATCGTGTTTCGAGCCTAGAGCGTTTTTAGTTAATGAACTGAAGTTGTCTGTATTCAAATTTTAATTTTAGCAGACCTCACGAGTTCTGAGATCTAGATCAAAGTAATAGTCTCTTTGGCGTCATATGGACTCTTAATAACTGTCATAAATGAGTGACCATTTACATGCTTCACTCATGATAAGTAGAGATAGCGTCCGTACTTTTTTTAGTTCCGTGTAGAGTAGAAATATCGTATAATCAGTAATTTACATTAAAAGCCTACATTTGGCGATACATTGTTTTGTCTTTATGCATTCGTCATACAACAACTAAGTGATGCAAAGCTTATTGCGTGTGACAGAGAGAAAGAGAAGCAAAATAATAGAATGAGTAACTTTACTATGAAAAGGTAATCATATTTTCCTAAAACTGACTATCGAGAACTTTCTCATATTAATGGATGCATTCCTACGATCATAGATAATAATATAGCATTCTAAACAAAAAATATCCGACAAATATTCAAAATGCTCTGGTATTACTGTGGTATACTATTCCACGTAATATGCTCTACGTAAGATTTACAACTAGTGAAATTGGGCATAATTTACTTCTGAACGGAGCCACATGACAAAAAAAACGTGATTATATCTTACTAATATTATAAATACGAAAGTTTGTGAGTGTGGATGTTTGTTACTCTTTAACGCTTGAACGGCTGAACAGATCTGGCTGAAATTTGGAACAGGGATGCAATATAGTCTGGAATAACACATAGGCTACTTTTTATCCCGGGAATACGTTCCTACGGGAAGCGGGAACGGGAACTAATTTGACGCGGGCGAAGCTGCGGGCATCATCTAGTATTATTTAATAGCATTCATACTGTATGTTTAGTATACTGTAATGGATGACAATGGTATTAAAAAAATACTGAAAAATAAGCTATCACAACATGGATTTCTACATAACAATAAAAACGCATTAAATAAAAAGATTGTGCGCAGTATCAAGTGAAAAATAAAAGATGATGTTTGCACTAAAATGAATGCGGTAAACTTCGCTCTTAGGTGATTATAGATAAATTACTATATTTAGATAAAATAAAAAATAAAAAAAGATATTATATATATATATATATATATAACTTTCTTACTCTTTATACGTTATATTACGACCAACAAGAACAATAAATGCTTCGGGGTCCGACTTTAATTTTTAGTTTTAATTCAAGCTCCGTACAAGCATAGTCAACGAACGAAGATTTTTTTTTTATTATTTGGTCGTACAATCTTAAATTAATAAGCTATCGCAGTTTGCAAGGAACAGTGGTTTGAGTAGTTTCTTTTTAAGGCCTCAAGCTGGGTGTCAGCGGCGAGCGGGGCGGATGCGAGAGTGTTAGAGTACAAGAGAGTAGGGAACTTTGAACTAACGATAACAAACAGAGCTGTTACCGGTTGGAACAAGCTCCCAAAAGATGTAGTGACAGCTATCAGTGTGAATTTGTTTAAAAACAAACTGGACAAATTCATGCAAAACAACAAGACAAAAAAGGAACTGATAAACGTCAGCGGGATACAGACTCTATCAGTTCTGTAACTGCCTGCCTGAATTATGCATAATTATAATAATAATAATAAACGCACCGAGCGTGGTTTGTTTGTATACGAGCACAGTGCCTACGTGAGGGACAAGGAAACGAATAAGAAACAATCAATCAATCAATTAAAAAAAAATTTGATTGGTTGATTGATTGATTGTTTCTTATAGTTTATTCGCATTGCCTGCTCTCTTATACTCGCGGCTCTTGTCGCTATCGCCATCGCTCCGCTTATCGCTGACATTCAGTTTGAGGCCTTAGGCCAAAGTCACACTGAATGAGCCTCGCTTAGTGCTAAGAGTCAAGTGACACGCTTTAGCCTACATACACCTATGATAGTATGTAATACGTCTGTTTGCTAGGATCACAGACAGTACAACATAAAGACAGCGCTTTCGTAAACTCCGCTATGAAAACTTTATCGCTAAATATTGGTCGGGTACAGGGAGAGGCTGACTAGTTACTATTGGCTACTTCAAGGCCACGCCCTGACAATCACAGTCGTTCGACGTTAATATTACGCCTGATTCGATGAAAGAACGAGACAGAAAGTAGCGTGCCATTGTGTGCGGGTGCGTAAACCTGGTAAAGCGTTGTCTATTCGATTGTATTGTCTGTTGCTGGGATAAAGTCACTAAGCGAGTCGCTTGGCGCTTAGCAACTTACTACGCTCTTATAATGTGGCCTTAGCCTAAGGAATATTTACAGTAAGTATTGAAGGTATTACCATAAGTTCTCTCGGGTTGAACATATCAGCGGCATGTTTGTTGAGAGCTTGCAGTGCCGCGTTAGGAGGGTAGCCTAAAGTCACGGGTTTGCCGTCCGCTTCACCAGCTGCTTGTCTACGTGAGTTGTACGTCGCTTTCAGTGCCTGCGAATTTTGAAATATAGGTTGTTAGTGAGAAAGCCTTATTCCTCGAACAAGTTTCGGTGGGATACGGATATAAAAAACTTATCATGCCGCGAGTATTGCCTGGCGATGGATATTTGTCGATATTTTAGCACGAGTCAAAGGAGCGGCAACGCGAGCGAAAAAAAAAACGCGATGAATATCGCGAGCATGGAGTGTGTGGCTCGTAGAGCAAAATTCGCGGCATAGTGTGGCTGAAGGGTTACGTCCCCCGTCGCCCAAGGATTATGGGAACCTATGAACTTTTCAAATTAAAGTTGTTCTTATATACTTACATGAGGAGTACAATGCTTATCAGTAAGATGATTCAACAGAGCAAATGTCTTCCTAGGCACCCGGTCGCAGTCTAACCACATACAGGGAGCTTCACCTCCAGAAGTGGGCGGGCAGTGCGTACGAGCCGCGTGCGCGAATACGTCCGTCGAGTTGCTGAAAGTTCTGGAATAACATGTGTTTTGTGTTAAGCATTATACTTAAAAAAAAACGAACAAGTGGGAGGACTTGTTCAACAAGAGTTCTGTACCTCCATCCCCCCGTCTGTCTGTCAAGACACGAATGCGTTAAAAAAAATATTTTTACAGATTGAAGCGACCATGGGCCTAAATATATTGGTTTTAATTTAAACTTGTACCAAGTTGAAATTAAAGCCATAATATTTACGCATTCACGAAATAAAGGGTCTTCACAGACATACGGACGTATACACAAATACCCTAAAAGGGTTCCGCTTTTTTACTTTTGATGTACGGAACCATAAAAGAAATGCATAAAGCTGTACATAATGTCTTAATGAATTACTGTCAAAGTTCAACGGCAAACGAATTAACTGGAATATTACTAGAACTACATTCGTAATACTCAAGTTAATCGCTCCATTTTACAACTCAACTACAACCAAATAACAAATATGTGTAGGGACATAAAGTAACTAAAGTCTTTCCATTTCTTTATTTTCTCGATGACAGGTCGATGACAGTTCCTGTGAAAACTTGTACGAGCGTCTTTTTTACATTATGTATGCATTATTTTATAAAAATATGACATTTACGCAGGTACAAGGTTATACCTGACTCTAAGAAACTGATAGGGATTGAGCTATCGATAAACACAACACGATAACAGATTCGATATTTTTTTTACAAAATATAAGAAACTAAACTACTTACCTACTGCCGGATACTTTTGTACAAATTTATTTATAGTCTTTCCATTTCTTTATTTTCTCGATGACAGGTCGATGACAGTTCCTGTGAAAACTTGTACGAGCGTCTTTTTTACATTATGTATGCATTATTTTATAAAAATATGACATTTACGCAGGTACAAGGTTATACCTGACTCTAAGAAACTGATAGGGATTGAGCTATCGATAAACACAACACGATAACAGATTCGATATTTTTTTTACAAAATATAAGAAACTAAACTACTTACCTACTGCCGGATACTTTTGTACAAATTTATTAACTAGTAGATATTATATTTCAGTACAAGACGTTACAAGTGTTAATTTTTGACTGATAATGACAACTTCTCTAAAATTTTCGAAGCGTTTGTAAAATAAGTAGATACTTATTGGTAGGTAGGTACTCGACAATTCAACAAAATAATTATAATGACAGGTAATCTTTATTTATTTATTTTAATCAAAATCTGACGAATCGTCACTGTCACTCGATGAGCTCTCTCCAACATTTAGATATTATAAGTTCCTGTACATCGACATTATCGAATGCCACATGAATTTCCCAATCCGACGCTATAATGTTTTAGCTTCTTCTCACGATTTTTTCCCAGTTTTCGGCAGTAACATCCGCACATGCATTTTTTAATAAATCTAATATCTTGTTTGCCGTAAAAGGGGATGGTTATTGTTTCGAACAGCGTCCTATGATTTGTTCCCATATTAGTTCTATATAAATTGTACTGGCAATGATACGATATTCGATCAATTTACAATATTCGATCGATATCATTACTTATTTGGTCACAACACTAAAACTATCAAATTAGAACTGTCATCGAGAAAATAAAGAAATGGAAATAGTATATGATATTTATTCCACATTATGAAAGCGCTCTTTGTTAGATCTGAGTATAAACAAACGTTCACTTGGTGTTACCGGACACACGTTGTACGCCCTCCATACTGTAGAGACCTAATCTTATGGCTAACTGTAGCAAACAGTGATTAATCAATATCTCACATGACATATTTTATTGGTAATCTCCCTCAAAACATAATATATTTATTTTAGGTTGTATAACCTACATAGGTGACAACTCCTATATATGAAAATAATAGCACTTACTTCCCACAACCCCTCCAGTGACAAATCCAGGGCGTGTCGTCAAGGGGAGACGAGGCGGGCTGAGCCGCCGGGGAAGCCGCCGGGGGAGGAGGAGTGGCGGCGGGCTTAGGTGTCGGCGGCTTAGCGGGCTGGAAACGTGAGTTGCAAGTAAAATTAGTTCAAGTTCGTGAACAAACTTTATAGAAGTTTGAGTTACTGGTAGTACTTATGTATTATTGCTATTATAGTTAAGAGTTGCATCCAATGCTCCTTTTAATATCGTTATTGTGTTAGCCATGTCGTTGTTTGTTACCCTTAGGGTTCCAAGGTTTTGTTTGTTTGTTTGTAACGAATATGCTCCGGAACTACTGGACCGATTTGCAAAAATTCTTTCACTGTTGGGAAGCTACACTCTTTGGATTAGTCCGTTAATCCACCCATAAAAATCCACCCCTTGGGTGGATTTCCGGAATTATATATTATTAATCAAAATAGTCCGGTAATCCACCCACGAAAATCCACCCAAGGGGTGGATTTCCGGAATTATATATTATTAATCCAATTAGTCCGTTAATCCACCCATGAAATGGGTGGATTTCGAAGATGGACAAAACACATGGAGATCAGCAAAACAAATGAATCAAAAGAAACAAATGAAGATTGTCAAAACAAATGACGGTCGGATAAACAAATGACGATCGAAAATCAAATGAAGATTGGCAAAACAAATGAAGATCGTTAAAACAAATTACGGTCGAATAAACAAATGACGATCGAAAAAACAAGTGAAGATCGACAAAACAAATGACGGTCGGATAAACAAATGAAGATTGACAAAACAAATGAAGATCGACAAAACAAATGAAGATCATCAAAATAAATGAAGATCGAAAAACAAATGACAGTCGGATACACAAATGAAGATCGACCAAATAAATGACAGTCAGATAAACAAATGACGATCGAAAAAACAAATGAAGATCATCAAAATAAATGAAGATCGAAAAACAAATGAAAACCGATAAAACATATGCAAATTAATAAAACAAAAGACCTAAGTATGAGCTTTGAGTTTTGTGTTTTGGGTTTTGAGTTCTGAGTTCTGGCTTTTGAGCTTTCAGTCTTGTTGATTTTTGAGGGTCAAAAATTACTTGCAGCCATTTTTTGTAATCTAGATACGTGTGCCATTCAAAAAAATAGGTGCAAGCAAATCTCGACCTTAATGACACTTCTCTAAAAATGTTCTTTTAGGCGTTAACAGACATCACTGATCATGACTATGTAAAAAATAAATAAATATTATGCATGTTCATAAGATCGAGAATTGCTGGCACCTATTTTTTTCAATAGCAAACGCAGCTAGGTTATTTCGCAATCTTCATTTGTTTTCCAATCGTCATTTGTTTATTTGACCGTCATTTGTTTTGACGATCTTCATTTGTTTTGCCGATCTTCATTGGTTTTTTCGATCGTCATTTTTTATCCAAGCGTCATTTGTTTTGACGATCTTCATTTATTTTGCCGATCTTCATTTGTTTTTTCGATCGTCATTTGTTTATTCGATCGTCATTTGTTTCGACGATCTTCATTTGTTTCGACGATCTTCATTTGTTCTGCCGATCTTCATTTGTTTTTTCGACCGTCATTTGTTTAGACGATCTTCATTTGTTTTGCCGATCTTCATTTGTTTTTTCGATCTTCTTTTGTTTTTTTTTTGATCTTTTTTATTTATCATGAATAGATCTGGAAATCCACCCCTTGGGTGGAATTCCGGACATACCATAACATGTAATTCCGGTTATCCACCCCATTGGGTGGATTTTTTGGGGTGGATTAACGGAATAATCCCACTCTTTGCGGTGAACATAGGCTATATTTTATTCTCGTATTCCTACGGGAACGGGAGCTACGCGGGTGAAAGCGCGTGACGTCCGCTAGTTTAAGATAAAGTTGGTTAGCACTGCAAATCTAGGTGGTCTTTATTATAACATACAGGTGAATTTTTCAAAAGGGATTGGATGGCCAAATCCGAAACTATAAGGACTAGCGAAAAATGCTCAAAGGAGTCACGAGCCCGATTTTGATGAAACTTAAAACCTCATTATTAGATTTTTGAAAAACCAATAATCCTAGCCAGGAATCGAACTCATTGATTATGAAAAAGAAACACACCCTATATTATTACACCATACTATAGTGTTGCTATTAAGGATCTTATTCTGGGAAGTAATGATATACGGCAAACTAAAGGAAAGTGCTCATCATTAATTAAATGCATTTTATTTTGCTTACGTTTACTGATTGATTTGCTCAAAATGTAGACCACTGTTTTCAATACATAGCTGGATTCGAGACCTCAAGGATCGCACTGCATTCAATATTATTGGTTCCGTTTAGAACATTCTCCAAAGAATTATTCTGAGCATGATTTGAAACACGAAATAGTTACGATCTATTCTGGGATTTCAAACGAAACGAACTATGATACAAAATTTAGGTACTTACATGAAATATGAATTCTATAAAAATTCCAAACTACTTAAATTTGCCGTCTATCATTACTTCGCAGAATTTGATCCTTATGAGCGACACTATCGTATGGTGTAATAATAAAGGGTGTGTTTTTTTTTTCAAAATCATTGGGTTCGATTCCCAGCTAGGATTATTGGTTTTTCAAAAATCTAATGATGAGGTTTTAAGTTTTATCAAAATCGGGCTCGTGACTCCTTTGAGCATTTTTAGCTATTCCTTATAGTTTCGGATATGGCCATCCAAGCCCTTTTCAAAAATTCACTCTGTATATATTATCTTTGCTATTTGAATGAAATTCGCTCAAAAGTCAATTTCTCACACTTCTGCTAATACACTCATAGCGAATATCCGCAAATTAAAACGAGTAAAATAAAATCGTGATAACTAAATTACCTCAGTGACCGGCTGCGATACAAGGAGTTCCTTATCACCAATCTTGGTGTTACCGACCATGACGGGCTGCCTTGAGATTACCTGCCTCATGACCGGCTGTTGCAAAGATTTCTGCTGTAAAACCGAAAAAAAATTTGTTTATCGCTTTGGTGTTGGATGAAAATTAGTCAATAGAAATATTTTGCTAAAACAATTCAGCATTTACAAAGTAAAACAAATGTCTAATATCTGGGTATGATTTTATATCTTGGCTACCAAACGAGCACGGTTTCCTATCCACCCCCCCCCCCCCCCCCTTCTGATTTTAGTATTTGTTGTCATAGCGGCAACAGAAATACATCTCTAAATATTTCATCTCTTTAGCTATTACGGTTCCTGAGATACAGCCTCATGCGGAACAGACACGGGCAGCGAAGGGTCCCATTTTTACCTTCTGGGTACGGAACCCTAAAACGACGGTTGTTATTCAGAAACGGAGGTAAGGCTAAATTAAAACAAATATATAGTTATTCTAAAACACGGGACTGGCGTAGATACGCATGAGTCAATACTTTAAAAATAAGTACATAAATATTCCACTTACCGAACTGGATTGTATAACGCTAGTTTTCCCTTCACCCTGAACCACAGACACTTGATTCGTGGTCTGCAAATTGCTGACAACCGGACTCCTTTGAGGTTGCTGCACATTCTGTACAACCCTATGCACATTAGATTTCATGGGCGCACTTACAATCACCGGCTGATTATTTGCCACAGTAATGATCTGCTGATTCCCTTGCAACAGTTGCTGGTTGCCCTGAATCAACTGTGGATTGCTGGTCACCATTTGACTGGTAGACGAAGCGATTGACGTACTTATTAAAGCAGGTGGTTGCTTCTGTGTTGCGACCATAATCTGTGATTGTGGGTTGACGAGTTGCGCTTTGTGTGGTTGCGGTTGTGTTGTTATTATTGGTTGCTGGCTTGGAGTTATTTGGGGGGCGTTCTGTAAATTTTAGGGTAATGTCAGTACTTGTCATTTGAAATTTTGAAGCATGAACCAAACAAACTTAGCAAATAATTGTTTCTAGTGAAGCGAAAATGTTAACAATTTATAAAGATAATATACAATAAACATTTATTAAAAAACATAGAATAGAAATTAAACCAAACCCATAGCCTAATAAGTTTTACGCAAGGCCTTAATAAAAATACCTACCTCAAACAGATTATGATAAATTTGCTTTGCGAGCGATCTAATCCCCGAAATTTTTAGTTTTGTAGAGACTAATCTACACTAGAATAAATAATAAATAATAAACATTTCACATAACATCATCTAACCCAAATTAAGCTAACATACAAAATACCCACTACGAAACGAACGATTTTTTGTGGTTCTAAATATTTGATAAAACTGGAATTGGAACCTGGGACCTCAGCATACACTACCGCTGCACAAAAACAAGTTTCTAACATCTTATATGAGTTTACTGGGGATTCTAAGCTATAAATGTAAGTGTATTAATCGTAACATTAATAATGCACACTTCACAACTATATTCTTTACAATATCCCCGTTCTCTCTTTTCATATAGAAATTGTATTTAGGTTTCTACAAAATAACCTTGTATCTACATAAAATAATAAATACATAAATAACATGAAACTACTAAAACACTGCCTACGTAAAAATAATCACAGAAACAAAAAAACTGCATTTAATACAATGACAATATTTCAAAATACACGTGCAATACAAATCTACTTTAACCGGAACAATCGGTTTCGGAATAGGACCCCGGTATTAATGAACTGATATTGAAGTATCAAAATTGTATCGAACTATACTGAATTAAGCTTTCAGATTTTTAAAATAAACTATTGGGCGATTTCCCTTTTAAATTGCTGTTTTTCGTTCAACATTTAGCTCGTCCAAGTCAGTAGTCTGTTAGGTCTGAGTTGACTGCGAGCAATGACTCTATTCATAACCGAAGTGCCGTCAAGACCTGTATTGAATACGGAACGCATAGGCACAATAGATTCGTTCGAAAATTTGCCTTTGATTAGTCACTTGTCTGCGAACCCGACTTTTTAATATTGCGCAAACCTGATTGGCTATGGGACGCGACTAGATTATGAAACCGCTGAGTCACTGCGTGCTTAACGCGAACATATATCTACATCAAACAATTTATAAGAAAAATACGTTTTCTATTTAATTAATGCAAGCACTACTAAACTAGCAGGTCCAACGCGAAATAAAAATACCGTGTCTTATTCCAAAACCATACTAAAAGCTAATATCGTGTGCTAGGCACCTGAGCTATAGAGGTTTTGACCACTGTGATGGTCTGACCCCCGTGGGATGTGCTCACGAGCGGCGGGATCATTCTCTGTGTAGACTGTATCACGCCAGAGTTCTGTGCGTGCAACACACCAAACAATATTATAGATTTCGTGCCAATAATGTAATATGTTGAGAGTGCGGAGTGCGAGTTTTGGCGTGCGCCTGTCAACATTCACAGTGAGCGCGTTAACGTCGATTCGTATGGAGTCACCGTAGCTGTAACCACGGGAACTTGTGTCGGTTCCATAAAAATTTACGAATACGCGCTTCATCACGTTAAGCGCTTACAAAAACTTACACTAAAGTGGAGACATTTTAATAAGTAACATTTAACAGTTCATCAAAATTCAACAACGCAACCTTGTAACTGCGCCGGCGGGCATAAAATTATTTTTTTTTCGTTTGTTTAGAACTGCACAATTATTTAAAGTATAAAGGAGTAATTTTACGTTTTGCATATGAACTAATAGACGTCAAATGTTACCTATTCAAATGACGCCACTTTAGGCACTCTGTATCTAAAAGTGTCTAAATAATAATAAAAGTTCGTATGTACCATATGAAGAACTGGCTGTCCTACATCAATATTGATGGAAAATGGTACATTACTCATATCATAATATTGCGTCATAAAAGCTTAAGCGCTAGACCTGATTATAGCTATTTACTGTGCCTATGCGTCTATATGCTATCTATTAGGTACCTCCTTAATAAGTTATAGATGACGGAGAATTTTGATGACCCAGAAATTAGAGATACCATCTAAACTTACTTCAGCCTCTATTTTGGGTCATCAAATAGTACAATTGTTTTTCTGTATTGCTTTATTTAAATTCGTTGATATATTATACCTACATAATTTTGACTTGTGTATTTACTCTATATTACAAGAACATAGCTGAAAACGGCATACTATGTTTTGCATAATGTTGTACCAGATATCTAAAATACAGGGAGTGTTTACGATTGGTACATGTAGTTTTTTTACGTTTTGAAACAACAATAATAGAGCGACGCACAAAGCAAATAGCGAACGCATTCCTTCGTGTCTACTGCGAATAAGGGGCATTGCTGTGTATCACATTTGAAGTACTGATGTTTCAAAGCTGAAGAAAAAGATAGAAATACGGCGAAATGCGAAACGAAATGCCGCGCTGCCGCCGTGAGTAGCCCCGAACTCTTTTTGCTTTGTCACTAGCCGGAGCGTAGTATGGTTCTAATTAATATCCACTTTGAAAATAAATTAACCTAAGTCTAGAAAGCCTGTCACGTAATGCAATAACGTAATAACGCGTGATTTAGCTAGAAATGAAAAACAAATCGATCTTAAGAAATACATGCTGAAGATTAACATTAACCAGTTTTTTCTGTTATTCTACTGTAGCTAAGTTTTAAATTAAATGAATTTTAAAACTACAGCTACAGTATGTATGGAAAACGAGATTTATTTTAACCATTCAACTCGTTCGATATACGAAACGATAGACTTACGCCAAATCCCTTGCGGGGTAGGCAGAAAGAACCGAGTTAGTTTTATGTCTAACTTTAAAAAATATAATGTGTTATGTAATGTATAAGTAAAAACTATAACTAGATTATCTTTAAAATATTCAAAATGGTTGCTTCGCATGGTGCATGATATTGTAAAGCTATCTATGCTCGCTGTAAAATTCATAGTGTTTCATTCTAGAACCAGGATTTTGCATTTCTCTAGAAGGGAGAAGAGAGAAGAGATCAAACAAAGTGAGTAAACAGGGAACATAAAACCTCCTCTCTCTTCCCAACAAAGGATAAGGTGTATAAATAACATTCCCGCGTAATAAAAACAGAAACCAACCTCCTCATCAATCAATATCATCAATCAATATACATAAAATAAAATCGTAACAGGTCACTGTCTGTACATTGAAGATATATTAGAAAAAAAATTATGGACGCATTAGAACCCAAAACAATGGTTTATAGATTTTTTGTCTGTTTGTCTGTACGTTTGTGCACGCTAATCTCAGCAACCGCTCAACCGATTGCGGTGCGGTTTTCTTTATTGCGGTGCGGTTTTCTTTATTGCGTTGCGGTTTGCTCCACTTAACATTTAGTCTTTGCTTCATGTCAATCAGTTCATAAATTAAAAAGTTTGTATCAATCTAAAGATAATGCAGAGTACGAAGTCGCGGTCTTCAGCTAGTAAATAATATTTTTACAGACAAATAAAATACATACATTAAATAAAGAATAAAATGTTCAGTCTAAAGGGGTGGAGGGGGCTTCGGAACTAAATATTATCTGAAATGGACACTCGTGTTACCCTTACCCATCTAGTATGGGAAATAAATTGACAATTTTTTGTGTCCAGCCGAGAGTCTTGGCTTGACACAAGCAGCTATTATCATGCACCATGTTTTGATTATTATTGATATAAAAATGCATACGTTGTTAAAAGTAATGGCTCAAAGTTAATAAAGCGTCCAATATTATCTTGCACAGCTACGTAATAATGTGACTTATAATAAGTTATAACTGAAACGAATATTTTTTCCTGAAATATAATGCTCATACTTAACCTTTGCAGAGTCAAATAATAATAATTCAGCACTGCAATAAATTGTTAATGCTTAATTCTGCTGAGACGAATCATAGTCTTAAAGAAGCTAAGAGCACGAGAATCAATGTTTTCAAAACCAGATTAAAATTCCATCACTTTAAAAAATATGATGTAAAAGATTAGATGACAATTGATTCCACTAGTACTGAAAATAAATAGCCAAATAACAGCTGCAGCCACTGTTCAGAGGGTTTATTGAAGCATAAGACCACCGCACTTAGAGACCAACGCAAGTGTACGCCGTCAAAACGTCGAGTAAAGATGGTATGCCGTTCATGCAAAACGTCGAGTAAAGATGGTATGTGGTTCAATGCAGTGCTTCGCAGAAACAGCACCTATTCGTTTCAGTTACTCGTATAACTCGAGTAGCTAATGGACTCGGTAGAGGATGTAAGTAACTGTAAAAGTAGGGGTAAACGATAAGCATTTATGACACAAATTTATATTAAAATCTCCAATGTAAACGCTTTAACGTACCCCATCAGATGGATTGATGACTAGAAAAAGTCTCAGGGACTGGATGCGGAAAGCGAAGAACCGCTGTGGCGATTATCGGGAGAGGCCTACCTCCGGGAGTGGATTGCCATAGGCTGATCTGAATAATTCAATAAACAGTATTATATGTCCGCATCGTAACATGGTCTTGCTTGTGTCTGATAATGACACCTACACACTGAAAAGCTACAGAGACTAGTGGAAACGTAAAAGACAATCGCAAGGACTAGATACGGAAAGCGAAGAACCGCGCTGTGGCGATTATTTGGAGAGGCCTATCTCCGGGAGTGGATTGCCATAACCTGATCTGAATGATTGAATAATCAGTGTGATTTGTCCGCATCGTAACACGGTCTTGCTTGTGTCTGGTAATGCCACCTATACACTGAAAAGCTAAAAACAGAGACTAGTGGAAACGTAAAAGAAAATAACTAAGCTCGGAACAGAGCGATTACTTCGAATGCTACCTAGAATGGCGTTCGGATAGTGATTTTATAATTCAAACTTGACTGATATGACGAAAATATAACACTTGACAAAGAGAGCAATGGTCACTTTCATAACATCATTGCAACGTTTAAACGAACTTCAACTCTATGCACCACAATATAGACCACATTTTTGACTGACAATACAAAGAATAAAGCTTAGAATGAAGAATTCTAAAGACCATAACCTTTTGTATTCCCATTGATAGAACCATACTCCACCAGCATTTATTAGTCACAAAAAGCAAAGATTGAAACTTAGCTTTTAAAAATGAATTATTAGTAAAGTGTGTATAGGCCTCAAAGTGGATGTCAGCGGCGAGCGGGGCGACAGCGATTACGGCAAGAGCACGGCGCCAGAGTAAAAGAAAGTAACTGTTGGGAATCCTGGGATCATCCTTCCAAAGGCTTACCCGGGGCTCCCAACCGTAGACAGTAGGTAGAGAACGTGTTGTTTTTAGTCGGAAAGAGTCCAGCATAACAGCCATGACAGATTTTTGTCATATTATAAAAAAAAAAATACAAGACAGTAAGGCGGCAATACGCTCGCACACAAGCAAACCGCGCTCAGTGTGTTTGTTAACGTTTGTTCGAAGTTGCCTACTCTCTTGTACTCTGGCGTCGCGTTCTCGCCAAAATCGCTGTCGCTTCGCTAGCCGCTAACATCCACTTTAAAACCTTACAAAGTTAAAGTAAATTATGAAGTGAGATCTATAATGGCTTTACTGCACTAAGTGGTTATAGTGTGAGTAAGCGGCTAGAGTTCAAAGTAACCTGTATAATTTGCTGTTGGGTAATCGCCTCTGTGGCCTGCGCGATAAGGCTGTTCAGAGTTGCGTCGTCCAAACCACCAGGGTTGTTCACCTTTTGAACATGGTTTATTAACTATATTGACCGCTAAATTTCAAGTTGAATGAACAGTCGCCTCGCAACAGAACTTTATATATTCTCTATTCTGATTGGTGATTTAGAAACTTTAAAAAAAAATATTTTAAAATAATTATAGTTCAGCCGATGAAAGTATGCGTTTCTGAAATTTGTCTGGAAGTAGTAGTAATAAAAAATGAGATTCTCTCATTGACTGAACTGTATAAGGAATTTCTTATATGGAACTGTAATATTTTATAGACTAGATTCTAGAAGCCACTTATTATACTAGAACAGAAAAGTTATTATTATACTAGAAAATAAGTCTCAGTGCTATGCCGTTGCTTTTGAGATGGTACAGGAAGAAAAAGTGAAACCAGAATCAATTTTCTTTATTTGCCATTCAAAACGACAATAGGGTCGATATGAATACGGTACTGAAGAAAAACATATACTTTTGTACCGCGCAAAAGTATTATATTAATAACTGTATACACTTATACAGCTCAAAAGTCATGTTAAGCGGTTGAGAGTTATTTTCTGATGATTTTTTTTGGGTACTATTGTTCAGAAGCTTGTAGTATACAAAAATATATGTTCATCATAATATTTTAGGAATAAAACTAAATTTCGGTCACACACAGTACAAAAATAGCAGTAATTTCAATGATACATACCGTTAAAGTGAGAGGTCCGCCTCCAGTAGGACCTTGTACTATGATAATAGTCTTTTGTACCATACCACCAGGTATATTCTGTGCTATGTAGCTCAAACCACCTGAAAAAAAGGAGAAATATTACAAACCTACATACATATACTCACGACTCTATCCCCGAAGGGGTAGGCAGAGGCATATTATATGCCCACATTTCACCTTTTTTTAGTGTCCTACGTAATAGATGGTGAGCCGTATTGCAGTGTTGAGATGGACAGGCGCAGGTTGTGACTGCCTGCTGTTGAAATTTTTCAAGCCACATATAAAGGCCTTCAACTTGGCTTAACGACTGCCATTTCACTGGCAACCGGGACCAACGGCTTCAAAAGACATCTACAGTTGCCTTTTACCCGACTGTGCGACGCAAAGGAAGGGTAATGTAATTTAAACGAAGTTTTTTATTTAGATATGTTTAGGGGAGCCCAAATTAAGCAAATATTAGCTTGTACTAGATCTGCACAACTAATAACATAATTTATTTATGATACATAATTTATAGACACACCTTTGGTCCAAATTCTTTTACTGTTGGGAAGCTACAGTATTCCCGTGTGACATAGGCTATAATTTATTCCTGTATTCCCACGGGAACGGGAACTATGCGGGTATAACTGCGTAAGGTCCGATAGTTTATAATATTATATCCAGGACTAGGATTTACCTTGAGCATTGCTAGGCGTTGCGATAATTTGCATCGGTTGTTGAACGTACTGCGTAGTCTGCTGAGAGCCCATCGTCTTTTCTGCGAATCATAAAGGAAACGCATAAGAATAAAATTTAGATTATATCTGATCTGTGGTTATGTTGACGGAAATAAGTTATTGATATTTAACGCTCACTTGTATACTACTATATTCGTATAGTTTTTATGAAATAATACAAATTCAGGGTTCTAGTGCCTCTACCGGTTGGTAAAATGTGATAGGCGCTTCACATTCACACGAAAATCTCGCGAGAAAACGAAAAAAGCACGATAAAATGTGATGGGCGCTGCACATTCACACGAGAATCTCGCGAGAACACGAAAAAATCACGAGAAGTATTTGCCGCCTTGCTCTCCGAATGCGGATCCAATACAATCTTGCCGGGAAGTTCGGCGAATGTGAATGTGGATGTGGAGGGACCAACACGGAGAAAAGTCACACAGTTTCAATAGAAATAGAAAACACGGCGAAAATCTGTATCACAAATTTTACCGAAGTGTTTCATGATTCCATTTGAGCTAATCCGGTAAAATGATTAGTAGAAAGGGTTTCATTACTTCATCCCTTTGAACCATTCCGCTTAAATTGGTGCGTAACTATCACAAGTACAATTTACAATCATCCATCAGATTGTTCGCGGTAGAGTATTCATATTCATATAGTTTATGTGGGCCAATCCCGGCGGCACTGCAATGCCGGGCCGACCCATGACGGGAGTGGAGCGAGCCCCGAACATCCCGTCAGCTTACAAAAATCAGTTTAATATACTGGTCCCTCAGTGAGGGAACTTTCAGATATTAAGCTGAAAAGAACAGATACTACACTTTGATCTTAGCCAAAAGGCCGAGAAGCGATAACCGTCCCGGCAAATTTGAGAGAAGTCATTACGTTACGGAGACTCTTAACACCGACTTTTAAAAACTGGTACAGCGCCATCTATCGCGCTAGCTGACAACATTATACAAGTACGTCATATACTTCTTCTACAAACCCCTGAGTTGCGCCAAGTTTTATAACAATCTATAAATTTTTGGTGCGTGCGTGCGTGCGTGCGTGCGTGCGTGCGTGCGTGCGTGCATCCGCACTATTTGGTCGCACCACTCTCTCAACTCCCAAACGGCTTGGAGGAATATTGCGTTTAAGATATATTATTGTTGGGACATGCCTATGCCTAAACGATGTGTGTTAATTGTTAGACATCCCCAAATGGCAGAAATGCACGAGTATGAACGGCCTCATGTCGTTCGTTTTATACGTAACCTTAAATTTAAGAAAATGAAGTTGGAATCTCGATACAAAATATTAAACTATTGCCTGTTGAAGTATGTTTAAAAGTCCATCATTATAACACAGGTACCACAGCGGACTTTGACTCTTAGATAGCAAATGTAATTGGGAGTAATTTAAGTAAGTAAGTAAGTAAAATTTTATTGTACACCAATATAACCAGTTTACAAAAGAAACAAAAACGCAGATATGTACAAATGGCGGTCATATCGCTAAAAGCAATCTCTTACTGGCAACCTTTGATTGGACAAAATGAACATTTAATTTTGAGAAAAGGGTAGGTTCTAGTTATCGGTGTCAAATATTGTACAGTGCTAAAAATAAAAAATATAGAATGAGGGGAAAGTTTTACAGTCTCCAGATAAATATATTAATCTATTTTTATTTGAAAGAAATTTGAACAAAAAAAACCTACTAGCGTACAAAGCACTAGCACCAGCTTTTATACGTAGAAAATGCTACTTTTCCTTCTACTTACAAATTTCATTTTTTTTTATCAACAGTACCATTTACACTCACCTTGTATAATCAGTTGCCCAGATTGCGACGCCAATAGATTCTGAACGTCCATAGATTGCACTTGCAACATTGGTTGTTGCACTTGCAAAGTAGGTTGCTGCACTTGCAAAGTTGGTTGCTGCACCTGTATCGCGTTGCTTTGGACTTGCAAAGTCGGTTGCTGGACTTGCAATGTTGGTTGCTGTACTTGCAAAGCCGGTGCCAGGGCCGGTGTCGGATTTGGTGCACCGGGTTGCTGCATATCCAAAAAATAAATATTTGTGGACATTCTCACACAACACCATCTAGCCCAAATAAGCTAATGTAAGCTTGTGTAATAGGTTTAGACGACTGATAGACATACTTGGATTATTCCACTTTGTTCACCTGGGTGATATCACCTAGGTGTACAAAGTGGAATAGATTAGTCTACTTTGATCACCTCGGAAATAAATCACCTGGGTGATATCACCTATGTGAACAGAGTGGAATTTCAAATTCATTGTTTTAACCATATCACGACGGACAGGTTATAACTTCTAGGGAAACTCGGGTGCAAAGACTTAGTTTTATTCATTTCTTTTCTGTTTAAAAAAATCACGAAGGCTAAGGCGGGAGCTCCACTCCGCTTCGCTCCCGCCTTAGTCTTCTAACCTAACCTATCCGAGTCGGATTCGAATCAATTCCACTTTGTTCACCTAGGTGATATCACCCAGGTAAACAAAGTGAAATAAGCCGACATACTTAAATATATTTCTAAATACATACATATTATACAAATAAACATCTGTGGTTCACACAAATATTTGTACCGACCCGAGAATCGAACCCAGGACCTCGGCGCGGCAGAAGGTTACACTACCGAAGTGAATTCTCACAGATGTATTTCTGATGGCGCTATAACAAAAAATACTAAAAGAAAAAAAATAAAGGGCCTCCTATATAACAAACGTGATTTTTTACCGCTTTTTTCACAGAGCCCTCCATTTTTTCATTTTTCATCAGAAACCCTCCGTGCGCCAGTCCTACTTGTACTTAGCCATTTTTTTACATTTTCATTTCATCAGTATTCAGTTCCTACCTTGAGTCGTTTTCTTAAAGTAGATTCTGCTACATTGAACGCTTCAGCCACCGCCCTTTTCGTTTGTCCCTTCTCCAATCTTTCCCTCGCCTCCCTCAACATGTCTTCAGTGAATATCTTGCGACTGTTCTTCTTTTTATTTTGATCAGTATCGGGAGTTGGCGCTGGAGCTGGTGCTGGTGCTGGGGTGGTCTGAAATAGAACATATTAAAACCAATTTAAATACAAGGATGAATCAAAAAAGTAATTAGAAAAGAATATTTAAGAGTCCATATGACGCCAAATAGACTATTACTTTGATCTAGATCTCAGGACTCGTGAGGTCTACTAAATTAAAATTTGAACACAGACAACTTCAGTTCATGAACTAAAAACGCTCTAGGCTCGAAACACGATTACTGATAAAATCCTCGATAGATTTTTGTGTTAAAAATACCTCGATTTCGTGAAATTTTAAGCTAGATCTAGTATGTTATAAGTTGTTTTAATTATGTAAAATATTTATAAGAAAGACAATTGTAAAATCTTCATTTGCACTAGAGCATTTTTTTGATATTGGTTATAGTTTTTTTATAATTAATTAATTTCGTTAAATTGGTTATAGTTTTTTTATAATTAATTAATTTCGTTAAAAGCGCACAAAAACCGATCGCATCTCTCTTTTTCTTGCACGCTAAAATGTATATCTTCTTTCTTCTTTTAATTATTTGGCGTCTGGTAGGCTCTTAACGTTATTTGATGTTATTTTTAAGTGCCAGTCATCCGCATTGACACGATTTACAAGGCAGAAGCACAGAACCTCGGGAACCAGTAAATGATTTTTTTATTATGTCATGGTGACATACATATAAAGATAATCAAATTTTCCATATATGGCGTATACATATAATTCTTATAGTATTAAGTCTTTTTTAACCGTCTTCAAAAACAAAGATATTCTCTTTTCATCCAAAACATAGTAATATTCACATTCACAGTTGGAAAGGCGATTGACAGTATGACAGGGTGCCGTGAGGTTATAGAATTAAAAAGGCAACTAAGACGATCAATGTGGTTTAACATCATGTATTAACCACCGAACCTTCATTAGTTTTCAAATAAGTCAGGCTTCACCGATATTAACAAAATAATGATTGTAACTGTTTTTATTCGTCCTGAACATGCTTCCGAGGGCTTACCCGGGGTTCCCAACCGTAGGCTGTTGGGCGTTACGTGAGGTTTTTTAGTCGGTAGGAGACCGGCATAGCATTCACTAAGGATTTAGCTCAGCATTTCATGATTTCACCGTGCGGGGGGCCGGGTCCATAGCATGGTACAGAGTGACATCGAAAGATACATACTGGTTGTATTATAGGTTCTTGTATAATAACAGAAGCGCCTTCTCCAGTCCCTGTCACAAGCACCGATGCTGATGGTTGGACCATTTCCACTGGCTCTTGTTTTGGCGGCAACTGAAAGTGTAGAAACAAATATTTTTACTATAAATTTGTTTGACCAGAAGAAAGGTAGTGTCGTTCCTGAAAGTCATAGTTCACAGGTTTAAATTTCGTTCAGAAGTACTAATGAATTTGTGGTCAAGAGGATTCAATTTATACTATACTATACTATACTATACTACCTTCACGCCAAATCCCTTGCGGGGTAGGCAGAAAGAACCGAGCGCCACACGGCACGGTCCATACACACCTCACTCGCCTCTTCAACTTTCATTTTTCTTTTCATGCATGCACGTCGGTTCCTACGGCTCTTGACACCACCCTCCACTAACACATGATTAATTTGGTCGTGGTAGGTGTGTCGTGGCCTTCCCCGACTCCTACGTCCATCCACGCACATTCGCGTTGTATATCTGTTTTGTCATTCTTTCATCTCCCATTCGTTCCACATGCCCGAACCCGATGGTTCGGGCATGTGGAACGAATGGGAGATGGTGTTAAAGTAAGGAAGGGCATGCTACGATTAGCATGCCCTTCCTTACTTTAACACCGACACTCTCTTTCAGACCAACTCTCTTTCTTACATCTTCATTCCGAACGCGATCTGCGATTTTGCGATTCAATTTATCAACAGCAAAATATAATTTTACAGCCACATTGATTATTGTACAATTTAAGTAATATATAAATATCAAATTTTGTTTTTACGATTCTCAAAAAAGTATTTGTGAGAATCGTCAAATCAAAATATGGTATTTCTAGTTCTAACTCTAACTTCATAACGACAACCCGTACGAATTTAGTAAGTAAATCACAAAATGTATTTTAAAAGTAATTATTTTTGAAATTTGCAAAAAAGAGTACATGTCTAGTAGTGGATTGCTTTATGAGAACTCGATTATTGATTAAATCTTGCCTAATATCTCTTGAGTTTTATTTCTGGATCGGAAGACCAGGGCGGTGATTTTCGATCAAACGATGAGAATGCGTGGACGGAACCTACTGGTATAACCTCATCTGTCTCATACTTAGAAAAAGCGAAAAAAATGAAACAAAAGACACGTCACTCGTAAATTTCCGTCCACGCATTCTTGTCATCAGAGGGGCAAGTGCGAGTTTTTGCGTGAGCTTGTCGACATTCACGGCGCGCCAATTCGTATGGAATCGAGACCCCGCCACCTAGCTGTAAACGCGGGAACTTGTCTCGATTCCATACAAATCGGCCATAACGCGCTCACCCGTGAATGTCGACAAGCGCTCGCCGAAACTCGCACTTGCCCCTCAGAATGGTCGACATAGCTCGCAGAATTAGCACATTAAAGTGGCAACGGGCTGGCCACAACTGTGGAAGAACCGACGGCCGATGGAGCAAACGAGTTCTAGAGTGGAGACCGCGACTCGATGAACGTAGGATAGGACGTCCACCCGCCAGATAGACCGACGACCTGGTAAATGTCGCAGGCAGGGACTGGATGCGAAAGGCGCAGGACCGCGTACGGTGGCGAAAATTGGGAGAGGTCTACGTCCAGCGGTGGATCGATATAGGCTGATTTGATTGATTCTTGTCATATGATCGAGAATCAGCATCCTCTTTAAAACGTTATACTTATAGTTATAACATGTCGGATCACTTTTTCGAAAGTAAGACGTTTAAAGTCAAAATTGCGAACAAATAAACTCACTTTCGCAATTAATGATTTCAAATTAATCCACCAAAAAAATTATATTTTTTATATCTGCCTGCCAAATTTGAAGTACAAGGACTTATCGTTTTAAATCTTTTGATTCAGTTAAGGACGCAGGTTCGAATCCTGCTCAAGACTGATAATTATTTCACATTAAATTTGTAAGGATTTATCATTCTAAATTTCACGAACACGACACCAAAATCTACTTCTACAACGACATATATAAACAGTTGTGAAATAATAACATTCTTTGTATGAAGCATGAAGACCTTAGCTCGTAGGGCTCCCAACAGCAATGCGTGCGGCCGCTATATCGCCGGTACAGACATGAAAAAATAATTACAATACAACTTCGTTTAATAAGCATACCAACTTCTATAAATGGTAATATTATATGATAAGGAAAATAGCTTTTTTGAACATTTTGAAGAACTCCATATGACTCCACTGACTTTTGGGAAAACCAAGGAAAGTGCTTGTAAAAATTACTATGATTGTATATAGAAACTGTCTGTTCTAAAAGAATCACATTTTAAATCATGAGTCGAAATTCATATATTTTTGCGTCAGTTTAGTCTTATAGCTCGATAGCAAAATCATCTTAATTTCTTCCGAATATTTTAGGTACTTATACTGTATAGCTGTGAGACAAACATAAACAAAGAAAACCGTACTTATCGATTTTTTTCAGCTGAGTGGGGCGAAAAATGTATTGTGTGTTTAATAGATAAAAATGTGAAATTAAAATAAGACTAAGAAGGCATCTTCGACACGCCGCACAGTGGGACGATTGTATGGAGAAAAGGGCGAAATTAATAACTCAACCAATATTGAAAAAGGAATTGCTTTTAAATTTATAACAGTCACAATATTAAACTATCTTTATATAAAAAGTAGAATAACACATTATTTATAAATATTTTGAACATAAAAAAAATAAAAGAACGAAAATTATTTTACATTATTCCTTCTGAGATTCTTCACTTTCAGTGTCGCTGAGATTTAACTGGGCAGGTAAATTAAAAGAGTAAGAGGTTTCTTCAGATTCTGACAATTGCAGATATTCACTTATATCTAAGTTTTTATGCATAAATTTATTTCTATTGATTTTCCTAAGAGGGATCAGATGTAATGAGCATAACATTAATTAAATCTTTGTTACTATTTAATCGTGATGATTTTCTCGTATGAGAAAAGCGATTTTTCTGAAATTCTTAGTGTCTTGCTTCTAAACAAGATTCCTATTGGCAAATCAAAAGATGATATTATATCTGGACCATGAATCAACAGTTTATGCATGCTACTTGGCATATAATACCACTCATAATTTTCTAGATAAAGTTGTTTTGTATTATTAATTAGTATTTTGAAATTTTTCCTTATTTATTTTTTCTCCACTAGCAATCACTCTCAAATATTATTCAAATGATTTATTCAATTCTCATTAACCCCTTTTAAAGTTTGATGATAAAGTTGGCATTACTAAAAAAAGTTCGAGCGGCATTGTTTGTTGTTCCATAACCTGGCTTAGGAATATCACCATTCAACCCCATTTGAAACTTGAATGCCGCTTGGATAGCTCTTTTTCTTTCGAGAAATACAGGTTTTTTTTCAGTCTTAATTTGCCACGTTTTAAAAGGAAGTCTGTAACTAACATTCAAGATACATTGAAAGCATCTGATCCACAAATGTAACGAGGAGAGACCAAACTTGTAATGTCCGTATTTGATGACCACTGACTAAAAAATAAAAAAAATTAAGATTGTTTTCAGGAACAAGGCCGTCTTTGTATTGTTTTAGTTTGTAGAAATGGGAAAACAGTCTGGGTGCAGTGTGTTCACCACTAATCTTAATATACTATACTTTCTCTTTGATAAATCTAAGTCTAAATATAATGCCAGGGTTTGCTGAATAGTTAAAAGATTTTTCCTGTTTTGATGGGGGCCCTGACAGACGCATAGATAAATCAGTTGCGAAACGTAGTTCTTCTGTATTTTTGCTTTGTACCAACTCTTGAACAAGAAGTCTTTTTACTTTTCTACTACACGCTTCAAATTGTTTTTTGAGGCCTACCCCTGCTGGTACTTGGGACACATGGTATAGCAGCATGGTATGCAGATAAATAAGATTGTACGTCTTTAGGAAGACACAAGTTCTTCTGTAGCCACGCATCATTTCTTTTTTGAAATACTTCACGGTTCCGAGAACTTGCTTTCCATTTAAATAAATAAAATTCCGACAGTTTCAATATTTTTTGGCGAATATTATCTGGACATTCGTTTAATATGCAATAGTTCCTGTATTTTATTTGCCACTAAAACTTTTTTTCGTTTTTAGGACTTAGAAGTCAAGTTTTGAAAAGGTCTTTATTTTTAATAGGTTGACTTGATCCTAAAAAATGCAAATAATTATCAGGTCTGCCAGTTTCCGCAGAAAAAATTACTGTCCACTAACAGTAGACAAGTAACTGAACTCGAAATAATAACGTTTACAGAAAGGGTTTTTGATGTATTTTTTAAAACTCTCGTCAAAGTAGAAAAAATTGTTTCATTAAGTATCTAAGTTAACATCGTCTTTTACGAACTTCTAAATCGTGATATTATATTATTGTATATTACTTACGATCAGTTACGTCCTCCATAGTAAAATTCTAAACTTAGAACAATACAGCTTACAACAAGAACTTCGTAATTATTTGTGTTTGATGCACCTAATAACGTAGCGAATGACAAGATATTTACACGACAAACTACACTGAGTGATAACTCATTAACCATGACGGTTATATCCATTATTTAATGTTATTTATAGAAGGTATTTATCTATGTTACCTTACCTATATTTTAAATCTAGCTCCCTTTATGTTGATTTTTTTATTTTTATGTATGGGACGTCCCACTGTGCGCCGTCTATATTTAGTTTAGTGTGAAAAGTAATAACAACGTAAAAAAGTAATACATTTTGTTTACATGGTACAAGTTATTTTTAGTATAACATGGATTCACTACGGGTGCTGGGTTCATAGTACAAAGAGGAAAACTGTATCGGTGTTTGGGACTATCGACCCAGAATGTACCTAAGTTATTAATTTTATGAACAATATACGTACCAAATCATCTTCATCTTCCAGTGCCGAAGCTGCGAGCGCTGCGTACAAGTTGGCCGCAGTTTTTGATACACTTTCTGTAGGCGCTAGGCTCTGAAATTGACAAGAGAATAAGATAAAAAAAAATCTGTAAAATTTAATTGCAAGTTGGAACAATCACAATAAATTTTCGTCAACTTCGAGTGCGTTCCGGTAGCTCAATTGGTTTAGCGGCTCTTCTTAAAAAAAATCATATCTAATTTATAATCGCCCTGGTAGCAAATGATGCCAATAGAGTGACAATATATTTAGCATAGGAATAGCTTTTTCATTTTTATTTCTGACTAACTGATGCCCGCAGCTTCGCCCGCGTAAAATTTGTTCTCGTTCCCGCTTCCCGTATTTTATCCCCTTGGGGGCAGAATTTATCAAAATCCTTTCTTAGCGGATGCCTACGTCATAACATCTACCTGCATGCCAAATTTCAGCCCGATCCGTCCAGTGGTTTGGGCTGTGCGTTGATAGATCACTATGTCAGTCAGTCAGTCACCTTTAAGTTATATATATTTATCTATACTAATATTATAAAGAAGTAAAGTTTGTGTGCTTGTTAAATTGTAAGGGGTAATCTCGGGATCTACTGTACCGATTTTAAAAATTCTTTCACCAATAGAAAGCTACGTTATTGTGGAGTGTCATAGGCTATATAGCATCACGCTACAACGAATAGGAACGGAGCAGTAATAGTAAATGTTTCAAAAACGGGGGAAAAGTTACGCGACGGGTTCAAATGCGACGGGAACAGGTAATACTCTCTTTTATGATATATATATATATATATATATATATATATATATATATATATAATGGTGCACTTTTGTGTTAGGAATAGAGGTGTCGACTCCCAAACAGTCGGCAGGAAAGATGACTAAGGCTTGTCAAGGTTTCGGGGACTTTATTTACATGGTATACATCAGCGAGAGAGCACCGTGTGATTTTAGTCGGTTCAAGTCCGGTCTGTCAATTTCATTCTGGGCTATGATGGGAAGAAACCTGTGAGTTCACACGTAAAAAGGAAGCTTTTATGATACACACCAACCTTATTATATTCGTCGCAACGTGGCAGTGATGAACACAGAGAAAATAAGTATAAAATTGACATCAACTTACCTCCCTTTCTTCAATTTTAGCCTTCTTAACCGGGGGTTCCGTATACGAATGATCGATGACCACAGTCTCCGCGACTTCCCTCTCATTTTTAATATCTTTCAATTGAACAATTTGTCCTTGTTCGTTCTTGTAATGAAGTATAGGTGCCGCTAGTTGGTCACTCTTGAGTTGAATAATTTGACCCTGCTCATTCTTTATTTGAATAAGTTGACCCTGTTCGTTCTTTATTTGAAAGTATTGGTTGCCTACTAAGCCAGAGTCTGCGTTGATTTGAATAACTGGCGTGGTGTCGGGTTTGACTTGAACAATTTGACCAGTTTCGGTGATTTGTATTGTTGGAGCGTTGATTTGGGGACCCATTTGTACCACTTGCAGTGGGGGGTTGGAGTTTTTCTTGAGTAGATCTGCTAACATTTTGTTTTGGGTTGTTTTCTGTAAGGTAAGATTGATTGATATTATGAGTTTCGAATGCTAGAAAGTACTGTTAGTCATTGTTAGTACTTCAAATATGCATAGAATAATGAATTTAATTGGAGATATTCTTCAAAAAAATTTTCACATTAAATATATTGATATATTGGTACTATGGAATACTTTTAACAGAGTAGCCTAAAGATGAACATCAACAATCCTTGGAGAATGAAACAATAGTGGAAGTAGGTAACTCTAACTTCTATGTCCTTACGGAATCCAAAAAGAAAATCATTCATACAAAAATATACTCACGATTGTAAACTGCTCATCTATTTGTATTTGCACTGGTTCTTCTTTAGACACTGCAAAGGAAAAAAATATTATAAAAAAAACCGGCCAAGTGCGAGTTGGACTCGCCCATGAAGGGTTCCGTAGCAGGAAGTAACATAATATAAAAGTTCTTGTAGTTCGTTGTAACTTTCATTGATGTTTTAACACGTTCGCAGTGGTAGTGATTTTTCTAGGCGAAAATTGCGGTTTATGACGAATTAAGAAAAACTACTGACTCGATCTCGTTCAAATCAATTTTCGTTGGTAAATTTTATGGCAATGTGCATCATATATTTTTTTTAGATTTATCATTCTCTTAGTTTAGAAGTTAGAGGGGGGGAGGGGGGCTCACATTTTTCCACTTTGGAAGTGTCTCTTGCGCAAACTATTCACTTTAGAAAAAAATTATGTTAGGAACCTCGAAGAGCATTTTTGAAGACCTATCTATAAATACCCCACATGTATGGGTTTGATGAAACAAACTTTTTGAGTTTCAGTTCTGAGTATAGGGACCCCTAAAATTAACTGCTTTTTTTCTAATTTTATATGAAAATCTTGATGCTGTTTACAGAATACATCTACTACTTACTACTTACCAAGTTTCAACAGCATAGGCCTTATAGTTTCAGAGAAAATGGCTGTGAAATACGGACGGAAGACAGACAGACATGACGAATCTATAAGGGTTCAGTTTTTGCCATTTGGCTGCGAAACCCTAAAAGCTCAAAATTTCAAAAAGCAAGACTACCTTATCAACGAAAGTAGATAAGTATGTGAATTAATATTTACCTAACATGTCCTCAGGAGTGATGACGGTCACCTGAAAATCAATTTTATATCATTTTAGATTAGATGAGCTAAACATTATACAATCAATACAGACCCAATTTCAGCGATGTTCTAATTTTTGGCAGGCATTTTGGAAAAATATATGTATTTATTTAGATAGATGAGACTGTTCCCATCCAAAATCACTCCTCTGAAAATCCCGTAGAACAAGGACTAATGCAATGATCACGCTTTTTAACAATTCTACTCTAATACCTATCCATTGTCTATTATAATATACTAATCTATACTAATATTATAAAGAGGAAAGATTTCATTGTTTGTTTGTTTGCATCGAATAGGCTCCGGAACTACTGGACCGATTTGAAAAATTCTTTCACTGTTAGGAAGCTACACTCTTTGCGGTGAAGTTAGGCTATATTTGATTCCCGTATTCCCACGGGAACGGGAACTACGCGGGTGAAACGTTGATAATATGTAATCGCTTGGGGAATCACTAATACTATTCTTATTAAGAGGAAAGATTTGATTGTTTGCGTTGAATAGGCTCCAAAACTACTAAACCGATTAGAAAAATTCTTTCACTGTTGGGAAGCTACACTATCCCCGTATGACATAAGCTATATTTTGTTCCCGTATTCCCACGGGAACGGGAACTAGTCGTATATTTTACCTTTTCCGGCTGTAAAGCTGGATTGCTGCTGGCAATACCACCAGGTGTTATCGTAGTACATTTGATTAGGGCTTCCGGGTCTACCTCCATAGATTGGGCCTGTGGAAAAGCATATAAGTCAAACTACAGCGATTTTTCATTAAGACGATGAAAGTCTAAAAGTTAAAAATTTAAAAGTATAAATTGGAAAAAAGTGTAGAAAATAATGGGAGGTGCCACTGTGCCGTTAATATGGCAACCCGTTACAAAGAATCACCAATCAGTATCCAGATAAAAATAAACGTCAATGAAAACCATCAATCAAATTCTAATACTTCATTTAATTGATTGAAATGTGTGACGTTATTGACAGTGTAGCCAGCTGCAAAATATTATTTCTGTTACTAGACATTTTTGCCAAGTTATAGGACAAATGAAAGTAACTTTAAACAATACGGATGAAATTAATAATTTCCATATTAATAATCTCCAAATTTCCATATTGGGAAGCTACACTTTCCCCGGGCGATATAGGCCATATTTGATTCCCATATTCCCATGGGAACGGGAACTACGCGGTAAAAACCGCGTGTGGTCCGCTAGTAAGCTATAAAACAATAATAGATGGATATTTACCGGGCTAGGTTGTTGAATCACGACAGTACCTTGAGTACTGGGACCTCTTTGTTGGTTCTGTTGTCTTTGTGCCACCTGCAATCAGTATATAAAAGTCAATATGGACTTCCTGCCTTTGTTGTTCCAATATTTACCAAACATACCTAGGGAATTCTTTTAAGAAAGATTGATTTTCGAAATGTTTAAGATCTTAGGACAATGGGACTGGTCCCATCATAGAATTGGTCTGGTCAAAACCTGGCAAAGTACCGCGCTCAAACTCGATAAGATTGTAAGGGCAGCAAGGAAAGAAACTTTGAAAGCTCGCATCGAAGTTAATCTCCATTATTTCTATACGACTACTTGAGTATTAGCAGTGTCAATCGGAGCGCAGTAAGGAGGTCAGGAATGACCTTATCATGTACGTGTAGTACCTACATTATGCTAAGTATCAGTTTAATACAAATATTATGGGACTGTACAATAGGAAACAAAGTTTATAAGAAATAAAAATTCTTCTGACCTAAGTCGTGAATAATGGGACAATGCCGGGATGATTGGGTCTAAGAAAATACAGTCTTTTGAGGAAATTACATAAATACAAGTTCTGGTAAGATAATTTCATCCTGAAACCATCATGAATTACAACAAAAATAAAACCATGCTGACTAAATAGCTACAGCTCTACACATGCCACTCAAATTAGTTATTTTATTGTTAGTTTTCAACTAATTATACTTGGCATGCGGTACTACAAAATATCGCTTTTCACTGCCACTACAACTTAATATTAATCTCTTGAGAAATGTATAAAGTTGGACCGCATTCTATGTTGAGTCATACATACCTACCGTTGCTTATAGTATATTACGACTTAGAAAAAAAAAGCTTCAAGATTTTTGTTTAAAAACTTTCTTTTGACTTGATATGCAATTTTTAGTCCAAGTTTCAAATTCATATTTGAATTTTCATAATACTGAAGAATTAAAACTTACTAGTATGAAAGGGAAATTTTCCCCGATCAATCAAATATCAATCAATCAAATCAGTATATGGCAGTTCACTGCTGGACGTAGGCCCAAATTATACCACAATACACAAATACATTTTCATATCACAAATATTTTCGAATAAAATAATCTACAAAAGCTTGCCACGGACGCAAGACATACCGTAATATATAATTTGGACTAAAATTCAGTGACTATACATTCACGCTTATGTCTCCGAAGAGGTCAGCAGAGTTAATTACACCTTAACACGGTACCAGTAGTTTCATTGATGGTCCATCGTGTACTTAATTCTTAGAGCAACACGGAGGGGAGGCGACATACTAAGAATTTCCCTTCTGTCAAAGCAGACTTCCAAAAAATGCACGCTTTTACACACACACATATATAAGAAATACATGTGTGTATGTATGAAATTATGAGTGTATTGGTTTGTGACAGCCGATTGCTTTTGTAGTGGTGTATATCAATATGATTTCCCCCCGCAAAATATGACAGACAGTTATGTATACTCCTTGTACTAGTCGCGTTGCTCAGTGACTTAATTAGATCCAGTTCTTCACTATCTACTACTTTGACGGACGAATAAATCTCTCATATTTTTATTATGATTTGTTTTTTCTCTGCAATAGAACGTCTGCCTACAAAATAAAGCTTACAACAAAACGCATGCTTAATCCGATAACTACATTTTAGCGTTATCGGATAATTTACTAAAATAATAACACTCTAACATTCATGCACAACGGTTAATTCTTCAATTGAGATGTGTGTGTACCTTAATTCTCGATGTATTTGTGACCTGCTCACATCTAATATCAAAACTAAATAAAAATTATAAATATTTTATAATAAGCATTAAAACGTTTTCTCTAAATAAAAAACGGTCAAATTCACAGGAAAGTATAGAAATTTTAGTGTGCGTCTTCTGAAATTGTTGTCTCGAAAGACTATACTTACTTACCTACATATTTATTGACAGAGACCGTCAAGTTGACGACCCCGTTTAACATACATAATAATAGGTACTTATGTATAATACATTCAAAACATTTGCAAAATAGAGGAACGGCACTCGTTTCTTTACTTCTCATCTTTAAAACTATCAACAACTAAATTCGTACAATTCCTAACCAAAACAACAATTGCCTACATCCAACAACTCCGCGCAACACTCACACTACAGCAGTTATACGTTAGTCGTGTTAGTATGCACTTACTTGCGTCGGTTGTAGTGCGGGGCTTACTTTGTGAGCTAACAAATGCTTGATTAAAGTTGTGTTTGATGGGTTCGACTCCAGAGCTTGAGATAAATGCGGGTGTGTTGTGGGCTGTTGTTGTTGTTGCTAGTGGAAAAAAAAACATGTTTTAATATAAGTGTCTTTATTGATGGTACAGTTGGCTTCGAAGAGTAAAATTTAAAGATTTGCCACACGTTCTGCTATCTTTAGTTTCATCAAATAGAAAACGCAGCCGATTTATGTGTCTCTATTTCAACAACATTCTCAGCCTCTATTTATTTTGTATATGGATCTGACCGGACTGAAGCGTGGAGATCGCATACTGTATACCAAATTCTTAAATAATGGTAATTTGTGCTAATTGGAAACTCTCCCTTCCTTTAGTTAAGAAGAAAAGAAAGATACAATAGGTACATGCATTTCAGAGATACAATTATATGACTAACTAGCGGTACCCTGCCACGCTTCGCTGTGACCTTTTTATGGTGGTTTTATGTACCTATGAGAAATGAGTAACAAACTTAATGATGGGTACATTTTAAAAAAATGTGTGCGTACACGTAAGAAGTGAAACTTTTTCACGACCTTATTTTTCGAAAGAAATATCATGAAATATACATAGAAGTTAGTAGTCCAAAAGTCCAAAAGTTCAAAAGTTCAAAAGTTCAAAAGTTCAAAAGTTCAAAAGTTCAAAAGTTCAAAAGTTCAAAAGTTCAAAAGTCCAAAGTCAAAAAGTCAAAAAGTCAAAAATTCCGAAAGTCCGAAAGTCCAAAAGTCCAAAAGCCCAAAGTCCAAAAGTCCAAAACTACAAAGTCTAAAATTCTAAAAGTCCAAAACTCCAAAACTCCAAAAAAAAACTCCAAAACTCCAAAACTCCAAAACTCCAAAATTCCAAAAGTCCAAAAGTCTAAAGTCCAAAACTCCAAAGTCCAAAGTCCAAAACTCCAAAACTTCAAAACTCCAAAACTCCAAAACTCCAAAACTCCAAAACTCTAAAACTCCAAAAGTCCAAAACTCCAAAACTCCAAACTCCAAAAGTCCAAACGGTCAAAAGCCCAAAACTCCAAAAGTCCAAAAGTCCAAAAGTTCAAAAGCCCAAAAGTCCAAAAGTCCAAAAGTCTGAAAGTCCGAAAGTCCAATAGTCCAAAAGTCCAAAGTCCAATAGTTCAACACTCCAAAGTCTAAAATTCTAAAACTCCAAAAGTCCAAAAGTCCAAAAGCCCAAAAGTTCAAAAGTCCAAAAGTCCGAAAGTCCAAAAGTCCAAAAGTCCGAAAGTCCAAAAGTCTAATAGTCCAAAGTCCAAAAGTTTAAAACTACAAAGTCTAAAAGTCTAAAATTCTAAAAGTCCAAAAGTCCAAAAGTCCAAAAGTACAAGAAAGAAAAGAAGAAAGAAAGAAAGAAAATATTTTTATTAAGGACACGCACAATGAATTAAAAACAATAAAAATTAACATCTAATCTTAAAAATACAAGACACTGTGCGAACCCAAAATAAGGTCGCCATCTCAGCATAATGCTGCCCAACCGCAAGATGGTATGAGCAGCGCTGGTTTTCAGATGGCGCCATTAGTGACGTCACGCACATTTGGGACAACAAAATAATAAGACAAATATTAGAAATTTAGAAAACAAATTACAAAAAATACACAGAAAAAAAAAAAAAAACTATAATGCTTCCTCCACATTACTCGCGAAGCCAAACGAAGCTGGACGATTACGATATGCGATAGTGTGGAGGGGCTCTCGGCCTACTTCGTCAATTTCCTTTGACTCGGGCAACTTCGCCGACGAACTTCGCTCAACTTCGCGAGCAATGCGGAGGAAGCTTTAACAACTAAATGCAAATCCAAACCATAGACATATCTAAAATTTTAATTTTACGATATCCTTCCTTTACCTTATAATCTGTTTAGAGTATTTATATTTACATTGTCTCTGGAACAACACACTTCAAAATACTAGCACTTTGGTACCGCAGCATGGTGCAGGTAGTGTGCCGATCTATAAAAAGTAAACATTTCAGACAAAACTAACACTTTAGTTATCACCATTGAGTTTACCAATAAATACTGATACCAATCATCGGATTGGTATCAGTATTTATTGGCAGGTGTCGACCAATATCACACACCTAGTACTTTCACGGTGATAGTCAAGTCACCAATACACAACAATAGACAATTACGGTATTAATGTAATAATGTAAATATAGACATGTAACAATTATGTTTTTTTCTAATTTTTAACAATAAATGTATTTAAAATTATTTAGGTAAACAATTTATCATCAAATAAATATTTCATTACGGTACTCGTATTGTACTGATACTACACGTACTGATACCTGGTACTGTGTGTGTCCGTTTACCAATATGGCCGATCATTGTTTGTTGTCATTGTGTTGTGTGTGTTGCAATTGTGATTATTATGTTAAAATAGTTGACGATTTTGAATGAAAAATGTTCTCTGTGACTGTGAGTGTGTATATGTTCATGTTTTATTTTATTTTGTGAATTTAGTTTAAAAATGTACTATTGTCGTATGCATACTGTCATGCGTACAGTTAAGTACGCTTCACATGCGACATGGCGCATGGCGCCAAAAGACACCGGACGACCAGCACAACAAACGCGGCCAAGAGTCCTCACCGAGTCATCCACATAACATATGAATTTAAAAGAACAACCTGCAAACGACCAAAACCGTCCCAGCATTTGTCACTACCGCTTCCAGCGTGCATTTCCAGTGTGAGTAGTACTACTTTGTTGTTTATGCAGCAGGTGTTGTCGATATTTGTTTCTAAAAGAGGTAATTGTTTTTAGAGCACGGATCGGCGGTGGCAGGTCATTCCACACGCGACTGGCGGCGAATCGGAACGACCTCCTAAACGCGGCAGTGCTGTGAATCGGTGTCAACATTAGGTAGGCCGATGCCCTTGTACCATATCTGTTGCAGTCTCTCGACCATAACAGCCTGTCGTACAGGTACTTGGGTCTATGTCTCAGCACTACACCAAAGAGTAATGTTGCGCAACTCCCTCCGCTCCTCCATTTTCAACAAGTTTCCATCATTAAGATAAGGTGTTACATGCGTTCTCGGTGGAATCCTAAAACAAAACCGTGCACAAGCATTCTGCACTCTTTGGATGACCCGTTCAGTTCTACTCAGCAGACAGTTCCCATACACAGTGTCTGCATAGTTGAGTTTCGAGAGTATAAGTGACTCACATAGTAGTTTTCTGATGCTGACACTGATGTATGGGCGGATCCTGTATAGCACTTTAAGCCTGTAGAAGCAATTTCGGACTGCCTGTAGAACATGCGTCTCAAATAACAGCTGCTGATCAAACACCACACCCAGATTTCGTGCCTCTGTCACCTGTTTCACAAGACACCCACCAACAGTAATGTCAATTTGATGCTGACATGTATTCTCCACTTGTTTTCTTGTGCCCATGACCATGAATTTAGACTTGTTCGGATTTAAAACCAGACAATTGCGTTTTGACCATTCTGCTATGTTTATTAAATCCTCATTAATTTTATTTATAGATATCAAGCACTCAGATGGAGAAAAAGACTGATACAGCTGAAGATCATCAGCATAAAGGTGGAATCTGCAGTTTTTGATTGTGTTGGTGATATCAGCAGTATGATGAAGAGTAACGGACCAAGGATCGAACCCTGCGGTACGCCCCTGGTTACCTGGCGATGCGCAGAGTCAACCATATAGCCCGTGCTATCATCTTTCACCTGAACAAACCGGTACCTACTGCTGAGGTAGCTGTGGAACCATTTGACTACCTCTGTATTGCATCCATAATAAGCAAGCTTAGACAGAAGCAAAGAAATATTTATACTTTCGAAGGCACGGGAAAAATCAAGGAGTGTCAGCACTGTGCTCATCCCCTGGTCCCGCCCCTGTAACACATTATCTATTACGTCCATCAGGGCTGTCGATGTGCTGTGACCCTTCCGGAAACCTGACTGCAATAACGGAAGAATATTGTAGTTTTCCAGATATGCTATTAGTTGGTTACTAACAACTCTTTCCAGGATCTTAGATAGGCATGGCAGCAAGCTGATGGGTCGTAGGTCTGTAGCGGCAGAGGGGTTTGGAACTTTCGGTATAGGTCTCACCTTAGCAGTCTTCCAAGCACTGGGAAAGGTTGATGTGCTTATGGATGTATTGACAATGTGTGTTATAACAGTGAGGGTTGTGGGAAGTGTCATATTCAGCATCTCTAATGAAATCTCATCAGCCCCCATTGCATTCGTTTTGATACCTCTAATGATTCTTGAAACCTCAGCTTCATCAACCATCCTCAGCTGAAAGCTGTTCCGGCTGAATCGCTGAAATTCAAAGAAAGTCAGATCCGAAATACTTACTGCCCCATTTCCCGGTATATCCAGAAAGTGCTGGTTTAAGTGGTCTGGAGTGCCACATAGGGCAGGCAATGCATAACCTCTTTTGTTATTTGTTAAAATGCTGGACTTGAGCTTACTCCATAGTTTCTTTGGGTGATTGATATTGTTATCTATATTTGTTTTAAAGTATGCCTGTTTCTCCCTTTCTATGGCAGCTCTCACTGTGTACTTGAGGTCATGGTACAGCTTTATATGCGCTTCCTGGTTGGTTATTTTTGCTCTCTTGTGATATCTGTCTCTGATACGCATCATATCCCTGACCGTGCTTGTGATCCAGGGGTTGCTCTTATTTTTTATTAAAATTCTCTTAACCGGAGCATGGAGATCAAACAATGATATGACATTTTGATTGAAAGCCTCCACCATGTTGTCAACATGGTCCAATCTCATTACAGTCTGCCAGCAGACTGTGTTAAGGTCTTGTTCAAATACATCAGTCAAAATGTCATGCATAGGCCTGCATACAACCCATTCCGGTCTAGGCTTCTCCACCCTAAAGTCGATCTCTGCCGAGACAATGGCATGCCGCCCAAGCTCAGGAATGTGCAGGACCGAGACGTTGCGCGCCCCAGCATCTGTGCAGATCAAATCAATTGCCTTTGCACTGTGATCCGTGAAGTGGGTGGGTTCATTTACAAAGTTCGCCAGGCCCATGCTAACCAGGAATGAGTCAAACAGTCTCCATTTCTATTCCGTCCTGTCCAGCTGATCAACATTGAAATCACCCAGGAGAATAATTTTATCAGTCCTAGAGAAGGGGGAAATAGAGTCCGTTAATGCATCTATAAAATTGCTTAAATTGTAGTGTGGTGGTCTATATGCGGTGCCAATGATGATGGACTGTGAATTTCTACTGAGTCTCAGCCACATCTGTTCTACATTAGCAGAAACCGGGTGTTGTACGATGCGCGCATGTATACCCCGTCGAATGTAAAAGCCAACCCCCCCTCCCCTGGTAGCTATATGTGCGTCACGTGGTGTGTAACGAAGTCTGTAATTTGGCACTGTCGGCGCCCGTTCCTCCTCACCCTCATGTATCCACGATTCGTTTATAGCCATAATATCCACAGCCAGATTCCCCATAGCCACTATAAACTCTTCATGACCAGTCCCAAGTGACCCCGCATTAAACAAACCGACCTTCAAACTTTTATCCCTACTTCTATGCATGTCCCTTCATTTCACTACACATATTTCCAGCCAAATGTATTAATGTTCTTAATATATATCTTTGTGAAGTTTTACATATTGTTTTACATACATTTTCACATATACATATACACACACAATGAGAACCACTCACTTCTGCGATTAATAATACCAGAAGAAAAACCGTCACATACCTATTCATGAGTAACACTATTTCAATTTCAATGAATAAGCAATTATGTATGTTGTATGTGCAATAATAATACATGCACAAGTAACAACAAAACATGCATAACAACATTATATGCAAGTATAGGTTCATTATATGTAAGTATGGGTTCACAGTGAACCCAATAGTGCCGATAACATGAAATGAATCCACACTACAACAAGTAAGAGGAACACTGCAACATATTTTATTTATACTTACCACTCTCTTACAGTATACAGTGCCAAGACACTGATGCAGTACACAATAATCATTCCATGGGTATAAAATTTTAACTCTGTTATAGATTCTACAAGCAAATAAAGTCAATAATAAATAATATATAGTGGGATTAAATGGTATAAGGTAAACAAAAACAAAAAAGGACCAACACACAAATGATTCCATGCTAATTATGCTATTTCTGTTAAACAGTGGGAGCCCGAAGAGCATCCGGCCCAAAAACACGCCGCAAATCCGCATCCGTCCGGATACTGTGGATCGGTTTGCCATCAGCCTGCCTAGCCAGGATTCTACCACGCCTCGTCCACGCATACTTCCAACCGAGATGACTCGCCGCTTGACGTACCTGATAAAATAATCGTTTATTTTGTCTGTTCAGCCTCTCTTTTATGTAGAAGCGACGTGGCGGCGCGCGCAGACCCAGGTCGGCGCTGGTGGCGCCGCGCCTTACGCGTGCGCCCTTGATCAGCTCGTCCCGCAACGCGCGCCGCGCCAGGCGCACCACCAGGGGGCGCGGGCGGCGCGCGGCGGACGCGGGCCCCTGGGCGGGCGGCAGGCCAGCTCTCTCGGCGAACACGATGTCTCTCGCCTCCAGCTGCACCCCAAGCTTCCTAGCCACCGACTCGACAAGGTGCAAGGCGTTTTCGCCGCTCTCCTCGGGAAGGTTGGAGATCTCGACGTCAGATGCTAGCAGCTCCTGGTCCCGGTCGTTGAGCTCCATTTTCAGTAGCGACACGGATTTCTCCAGATCCCCAGCGTGCGCCTGACTACTTTCGAGCTCCTTGACCCTGTCCTCCAGTTTCTGCATTCGGGTTTCGCAAGCTGTTACATTGCTCCTAAGCTCCCCGACCTCTCGGCGCAAGTCCCTTATCTCCCTAGTCAACTCTGCCTTCATCTCTCGTAACTCCGCTCTAAATAATCTTATTTCCTCCGCACCATCTAGCCTGGTGGACGTATCACCTCCTGCCTGCTGAAGCACTTCCTGTAATGCCTCCGCCGCATCCTCATGGCCAGCGCTAGGACTTCGCCGTGGGTTGTTCTTACTCTGCGAAGACTTTGCAGAGCCACACTTGCACCCTTGGGCGCCCTCTTTTCCCTTAGCAGGCAAAAACTTGCCACAAAGTGAACACTTAGCCATTGTACTAAGGATGTCTCTTTTAGGTCAGCAGGTGGCACCAGCAACCACAAAACGGAAGCAGATGAAATACAAATAATTTATAAAGGACACTTAGCTTAGTTCTTTTAGGCTGACATAGATGGCGCTGTTATACAAAATATGTTTGAAACTGTATTTCAAGGCTTTACACTCTAATTACGGCGTCCAATCTGTAATATCTTAGCCGAAATACACTGCGCAATATGTAAACTATATTTTCATTAAATAAAAAACGTTATTCCACTGATTTTGTTGTGTTTATTTATTGGTATCGGGTAGTTTTAAGTAATCACTATTGTTGAATTTTTCCAAATTTAGTTTAAAAGTATTTTATTGTACAACATTCGTTAGATAATACTTAACATGAGTAACTTTATCACTGTTTATAGTTTGCTGAATATTTCACTTTAAATTACACTTGTTTATCTTTTTTAATACGATCAACTGTTCAATGACACTTCGTCGCGCTTAACGTCCGTGACGTCCAAAAGTCCAAAAGTCCAAAACTCCATAACTCCAAAATTCCAAAACTCCAAAAGTACAAAAGTACAAAAGGTCAAAAGCCCAAAACTCCAAAAGTCCAAAAGTCCAATAGTACAATAGTCCAAAAGTCCTAAAGTCCAATAGTCCAAAAGTCCAAAAGTCCAATAGTCCAAAAGTCCAAAAGTCCGAAAGTCCAAAACTCCAGTCTAAAAGTCTAAAAGTCTAAAATTCTAAAAGTCCAAGAGTCCAAAACTCCATAACTCCAAAACTCCAAAATTTTAAAAGTCTAAAGTCCTAAACTCCAAAATTCCGAATGTCTAAAAAGTTCAAAAATAACATGCAAAACATGTCTGACCTCTTTATTAGATAAGTACTTTCTTTTATTCTGCTGAATGCAAGGAGGCCGCAATCAAACTTCTCTTAAAAAACATTCATCTGGTAGGTACCTTCCAAATAGGTTGTTTTTAATAGGTACTTTGTTCTGAAGCTGGCAGAATATAATTCAAAAAAAAAACGACCAGCGCCATCTATTGGTAAAATCACTTTTTAAAGCTATTTTATTCTTATTGCTGTTATGATAAAAGTGTATAAAGTAGCCTAAAACCATCTCTGAATCCTATTGTATATCGTGTCCAACTTTGAGCTCAGTCGATTCAGTAAATTTTGAGTTTTTAATAGATACTTAAACGCACACAACATTTTTATATATATAGATATTTAGCCTTACCTGAATCTGAGGTTGTTGCAAGACAGGGGGTTTCGTTTCTGCCACCGGCAGCTTGCTTGTCAGCTGGGCTTTCAGTATCGGAGATGGTGGTCCTGGAATATGTAAATATCACATTTAAACGGCGTAATGTCAATTAGATAGTACAGAAAAGTTGGCTACATATTTAAAGGAAATAAATAACCTAATGTTCCAGTCATTGATATACAAAAAACCCAAGATACACATTCAGTGTCAGAAAACCGTTTGCAAGAAATGAGCGTACTATTTCAAATTATGCGCTCATTTCGACCAAATCGCGTCGTCAGCGTTTTTGTGCATTAGTTTGTAACTAAAAATTCAAAATCAAATCGATAGTTATTCGGTTAATCAGTCGAACAACTTTTGAACAATTTGATTGCCATAAATTGGCTCACCACCTATTACGTGGGAATAAAGGCGTCACCATATATGTATGTATACATGATTGCCACAGCAGTTGCGTATATGCAGTAGACCTTGCGGTAACTACCATATCATTTTTAATGTAACAAGCTTGAAAAGGAAATTAAAAACATATCGGCGTTATTCGTTATTTACCCTTTTCCCTTTCAAATGCAACAAAATCGTTTTCATACAAATTACAAGGAAACCAAACAATACGAACCTGCCACAGGAGTATTCCGATTCTGTGCGTTCCTCGCCTTTATTCCGATGTACACTTGTTGAGTGTCGCCGCTCGATAGGTTCAGCGTGTTAGGACCCACCGTGCCGCCGAATACCGTCCTAAAGACATACAAATATAATAAACTAGCTGATGCACGCAGCTTCGCCTGCGTAAAATTTGTTCCCGTTCCGGCTTCCCGTAGGAACTTATTCCCGGGATAAAAAGTAGCTTATGTGTTATTCCAGACTATAATGTATCCCTGTACCAAATTTCAGCCAGATTTGTTCAGTCGTTAGAGCGTGAAAGAGTAAGGCCTCAAACTGGATGACAGCGGCTCACTGAGTTCACAGACACGAGGTCAGGTGAGGTTGAGGAGATTTTTCGGTACTGATTTGTGCACAGCAGAGGGTAGGTGTGAAAAAAAGTACATACATGAGATTTCCATCTGTACTATCTCTAATTTGTGCTGTATGTGTGTATGTACTGTAAGGTTTCGTTGTTTTTGCCTGATTTATGCAATGGCAACTTTAAATGAGCGGGTCTTAAACTAGACGTCGGTAGATAAAGTATATGGGCAATGGGGAGCATTGTTAGCGGTGGAAGGTGAGCGTTTATGCGCATTGAAAGACGGCCGTCTCAAACCTGCTGTTTGGGTCGCAAGCCCCAGACACTGTGGCAATGTTCTTCCTTGTGCCACGCGGTGTATAAGGTTACCTAGTTTTTGTTATGTGAAAATTAAAGAAGGAGAGATGTTATTTCTGTGGTTTTACAGTACTCACCTCACGAGCCGATGGAAGTGCGCCGGCGCAATGATCCCCTTCCGCGCCAGTTTGGAGCAGCACGCCACGTACTGGCGGTACACGTCGCCCGCGTCCACTGCGCTGTTGTCGTTAGCGGGGAGCACCTCGTATGACGACCGGAGCCATGCTTGCGCGAAGTGCTCGTTTTCCTGAACCAAGTAATATGGCACATTGAGCACGTAGTTAAAAAAAGGGCCGTAACATTGTAGGCAAGTTGTGTGCACACAGTTCTATAGGGTTCGGCTTGCAAGTAGTAATTCCTCTGTCGAACTATAACAGCTTGAACGATCTGCAAGCACACGTGATTCCCTCATCTTACAATCCCGGGTTCTTCAAGAGGAGCGTGAAGAGGCACATCACAGGGCCGCCAACTTGAGGACCACTGTCAGAAGTCTTACGGACTGTGAGAGTGGCACCTAATCGCTAGATGCGCCACGACTTTCCATCAGGCTGGCGGAGTCAATTTAGCGAGCTTAATATTTCAAAATAAAAAAGAATAAAACAGATTTATACATCGGTATATGACATACCTGCACAGTCCTCTGCTGTGAATGCGACTGTTGTATAGAAGAAACAGGCGCCATAGAAGAAACAGATGTTGTTGTGGTCGGTGTACTGGCCGTAGATGCTTGAGGTGCCTCTTCGCGGGCAGGAGCTTGCTTCACGGGCGTTTGGCTCTGTGATAATTATGTTATGTGTCTTAGGCTTCTTTTTAAAGTGTGGAAAATCCTACATGGATGCTATGCCGGACTCCTACAGACTAAAAACCACACGTGTCCTACCTGACAGCCTACGGTTGGGAGCCCCGGGGAAGCCCTCGGAAGGATGAAGGATGTCCCAGGGCTCCCAACAGACCTACGGCTACCACTGCGGCCTCACCTAGGGCGGGGTACTCTTTTCACAATTGTAATATATAAACAGACATATATAAACTCGATGAAATTTTCAGTATGATTATCTATGGTATTCTATATCCATCGGCGTATAATCCACGCGTAATGGAATTGGGATGTAACCTTGTCAAAGTATTTGCAAAATGACAGTTTTCAAATAGAATAACCGCCATGTTCAGAATCGCTACGACTGGCCAGAGGACTGCGCGTGCTAAAAGTCACGTCACGTCCCAGTCTCATCGAGCGCGGGTTATTTAATATTATAGCAAAGATAATATTAGTAGTTTATGATACTGTTGCATAATAAGGGTTCTTATAACACGAGTGTGTTTTAAAAAAACGAGCCGTAGGCGAGTTTTTTTATAGCATCACACGAGTGTTATAAGACCAAGTTATGTACAGTGTCATACACTACTTTATCTACTCTCATACTATAATACCTGATTTCATTTTGTGATATATAGTTGCTCCTTGATTTCGCCGGTAACAGGTTCATGGTCATGTTTGACGCAGTTTCCGGAATGTCTGGTGGTGTACAATTACCACCATCCTCGCTTTAAGACATGTTTTTACACAAAAACTAATTTATTTTACAAACAAAACCAAACTTTGTTTAATTTAAATGTAAAATGTTGGCGCCAAGGCGCAAACATCGATTGCGCATGCGTGTTTCTTTTTTTTTTCAGGCTCCGGAGGCAAATTTTTTTTTTAAAGTAGTGGTTCAAACTTCTTTTTCCAGCTCGAGGTTATTTATGGTGTATCGTAATGATTAAAAAGTTTTATTATGATATAGGTGTCCATACAAGACCTGTATCGTAATAAAACTTTTTTTTTGGCCTGTGCGTAATGTTTGTCATAAGAGTATCGATTTCAATTTTATAATCTTTGTATTATAGTATCAGAGTAGATAAAATAGTATTACACACAGATGGGCAACTCCCTGCCCCTCACTGAGCAAGCTTCCCCACCCCCGCCAGTCCCGCCACAGCTGGCATTATAGTTGACAGGTGTGTTGAGAGAACATTTGCTTAGCTTTATACACATTCAATCTCTGTACGAACATAGCGTGTTTTTAGTGTAGGTGGCAGAAAGTGATTATAGGTGAATTGCTGCATACATGTTTATAAACTAACCTGTGTGGTACTCGGCTGGTTTCGCTCTTGTGAGTCCTTTTCAGCCTGAGCGGTTACCGCACTGGGGCCGCTCACCGTCTCTACCACTCGCATCAGGATGCAGGCTCGGGGTCCGTAGCTTTGTGCCTGGGAAAGAACATAATAAGTGAATACGATTAGATAATTAGGCTTCAGTATTTCAAGATAAACAATGGGCATCGGTAAAAAATAATTGTCCCAAGCGTCACAATTTCGACTTTATTGCAATGACATAAATATCAATTTCATTTCTAAGAAGTTAAGTTGTAAGCCTTACGTTGAAGAGTGACCCGTGAAAGAATCAGTTGTATATACAATCAGTATAGTATTCAAAACAAAAAGAATGAGTGTTATTGTATTCTGGGTCTATAATTTATGTTGTAACTCTTGTTATTTTAAGGTACGTATCGACATTGCGTATCAAACATCAAACATTGCCGCGCTGACGCGGACCAAGTCAGTCAATGTTTCATGGTTAGCCACGCGAAGGCGATAAGCACCTTTTTACCACAACTAACCCATAATAATAAAATCAGGTCAATATCAAATTTGTTAAGTAGGTACATATTTGACGAATGCAGTCTTACCTCGACAGTAACAAGCGACACGAGAGTATGTATAAGTCCGGGCACTCTCGCCACTGCCTCGCTGGCTCGGTCGCCCAGTGACGTCAGAGCGTATACGCACTCCAGCGTGCAAACGAGCACCATTATGTCGCGAAGTGTCAAGAGTGCGCACACATCGTGGTACACCTGAGAAAAAATAATAAAATTTGATATTATTATTAGCCCGCAGAACACGCACATTACAGTTTAAAGTGGCAATGAACTGGTCATAACTGTAGGAAAGCTACGGCCGATGGAGCAAACGAGTTCCCGAGTGGAAACCGCGACTAGGCATACGTAGTAGGACGTCCACCCGCTAGATGGACCAAAGACCAAGAAAAGTCGCAGGCTGGGACTGGATGCAGAAGGCACAGGGCCATGTGTTGTGGCGTAGACTGGTAGAGGCCTAAGTCCGGCAGTTGACTACCATAGACTGATTGAATTGATTGATCAAATTATTTTCAAATGTAACTTCTGTGATGATTATGTTTATTTTATACCACTAAGGTGGCAGACCAGTATACGGCCCATCAGGCCGACTGGTGGTATCCGTAGCCTAGAACGTTTGCAACACCACAGGCGCTACACTAAACTTGCGATGCTGTTTATCGTTAGATAACTACAGTAGAATTATTAATATACGAAAACAATATTCAAATGTGAGTATTACGTTACATTAGAATCGTTCTTACCTTAGACTCCAAAGACTTAAGCAAAGCATCTTCATTAGCCTCGTTCTGTGAGAGTTTGTTTAGTAGTTCCAGTGCAGAGAGAACACGGGCCCGATCGGACGCCACTAGAGATGCCTGAATCGTCGATAACACGTGCCGAGATATTAGGCATGTGGCTGGGTCCTGTAAGATGTTAAATACAGTTCGTAAGTATACTTCTGTCTAACCCTTTAACGATAAACGGATTTTTTTTAGAAAAACATATAAACAAAAGTAAATAGATGAAGTAGAGCAGCGAGCTATGGAACGAGCTATGCTTGGAGTGTCCTTGAGGGATAAACTTCGGAATGAGGTTATCCGGCAGAGAACTAAATTGGTCAACATAGCTCGCAGAATAAGCTCTTTAAAGTGGCAGTGGACCTGCCACATCAGCAGAACAACCGACGGCCGATGGAGCATACGAGTTCTGGCGTGGAGACCGCGATTTGGCAAACGTAGCGTAGAACGTCCACCCGCCAGATGGACCGACGATCTAAAAAAGGTCGCAGGCTGGGACTGGATGCGGAAGGCGCATGACCGTGTGTTGTGGCGTAAACTGGGGATAGTCCTACGTCCAGGAGTTGACTGCCAAAGGTAGATTTGATTGTTCGAAATAGCTGAAAGGATTTCGATAACAGATTTCTATGCCTTGCTTTGAGGGCGGTTGGCTAGCACGAAATATTTTCATAGTGAAATATGTCCAATATTGAAATAACTTTTTCTTAATATTTTTGTGTTGTATAGCGTGTTCGTAGGGAGAGACAGAAGTTGTGTGCACACTTTTATTTACTGATAATTACTGACTATTTACAGATCACTATTAATTATATTACGCACTACATTATGACGTACTAAGTTAGCGGCATAGACGCCACCGAGATTCTACATAGCTACAGCGTTCCTAGGTACCTAGTTGGATACAGACGGGTGAATGGAATGATTAATCTAGAATAATAAAGATTATATACATCAAACTGAGGAGTAGTGCGGGGGTGACTGTCATCCTGTGGCACGTACATGCAGTCGCCATATGTTGCGTTAAGTACAACAGGCGGACTTATCTCAAACAACAATTTCTTTTAGACCAACATTTTAATAGGTATAGTAAAGTACTAAGTAATATTTTTTATTTGCTACCAACAAAATCGCTATATTTTACAACAAACCTTACCTTGATTATAAGCTCTGTGGATACATTGCCCAGGGTGTCGAGACCGGACTGTCGCAATGTACCGACCCAAGAATTCGCACACAGCAGCAGAAATCTAGAAAAAAGAGGAGAAAACGTATATGTCGCCACACCGAGAATTACTAATTAAAATCTATTTGATTATAAATAGATTAAAACCATTACAATGAGCAACTTTACTGATACCTTACTATTTTGTGGTATAAGGTTCGAATAGAAATAGTTGTAGAATTTATTAACACTGATTTGTATAACTTGATGTAGTGTTGAACTAATTAGGTTACCTAAGTGTTATGTAACTATGTAGGTTCGTAAGAACCTACAATAAAGACTATTGTTAAATTCTTATTGACAATTATTACGAATATTGTCGACATTTAAAAATGTTTTTAATCAAAACAGGATTTTTGTTATTCCTATAGTTCCGGCAATGTTCATTTTACTGAGAATGAATTAATCTTTGTATTTTAACGATTTCATTCAATTTAACAGTTTGTTTGACTAATTAAATTAATAACTTTATTTCTCAAAAATAAATTGAACCACGTTTCTTTGATTTAAAAAAAAGAAAACATCAAATATCAAGCCACGTGTTTTGTGAGAACAATTTGAGTGGCGGGGATTTATAAATAGACAGTGATTGTGGCCGAGGGCTCGCTTTGTTGCTGGAATTTGGAGAGAAAACATTGTGAGTAGATTCTATGTTGGTTTTAATTTGGAATAAAAATTATGTTGTAATAACCTATAACCTACTGGAAGTTAAAAGAGTGGCCGGAGTTTTATTGCCAGGTTCTTTTTTCTCCAGCTCTACCTATTGCGTTGCGAATCTGGCAGTAAATGTAGATTGTGACTTACATGAATAAAGATTTTTCATTTCATTTGATTTTATTTCATTGGTGTTCCATTTGCTTGTTTTGATTACTGTGTTTCTGAAATAAATACCGCCTAAGTATTTATTTCACTGTTATTTAACTAGATATCCATCTATAAGTGTAATAAAGCATAAAGCAGACCCGATGACCTACTCCAGGTCAGCGGGCCTGCGCTTTTTAAAAACAGCTGCCGCATGTCTACTCCGACATCAGAAGTGGGATCACTACCTACAAAATACTGTGCGAGACTATTTATTTTTCAGGATCTTTGCTACGAAGATTGTGTACCAGTTTACCAACGCGCCGCACGCGGTTACGGGCGCGCCGGCGTGTTCCGCGGCTGTGCGAGATCCTGGTGCTAGTAAGTCTTCCACCAGCACCGTCACACAGCTACAACAGCAAAGGGGTAATGTACCACCTGAATTTTATTTTAATATGATCACAGTGAAGTAATGTATGAGTGATCGCCTGTCGAAACAACAAAAGAAAATTATGATTAAGTACCGATGTGTTTCTACCCTCATATGACCTAGGCGGTAACGTCGCGTTGGCGACTGCAATTGATGTAATCATGTTTTTTTTTTGTTTGTTTCAAACTAACTATTTTATCAAGTGACTACGATATACGTATGAAAATAACTAGACTGCTGAAGGGCCGCGCTAACATAGGTTGACAACTGGCTAGTTACCGCGTCCACGGTGAGGCCACCATAAGCTAGTCTGCCAGCTTAGTGGTTACGAAATTGCGATGCAGTAGCAGCGATGATAGGTTATGTTACCTCTTCTATATTATGTAAGCGTTCAAACGCGAATTGATCACAACCACCACCGAAACTGTTAAAATATTCCATTGATAGTGGAAACGCTTCTTGCTGTAATTTTTGTAGTAAGTCCGGTCATACCTCTCGTGAGCGACGTTTTAAAGCTACAACAGATTCGGATAAACGTACGGTTGAAAGAAACTTGTGTTCCCAATGCGACAATAACCCGGCCAACACAACGGTTATACGAACAAACTTATAGTATTTGAATTTTATTCATTTTGATCAAAAGCCGTTTACACATTTGGTACCTGCTATCGCCGCGAAAAGCACATAACCTATAATATGAAATCTGTTCTTAACTAGTCCAGCTTGAACACAATGCGTGTGAGGATAGGTAAGGTAATTAATAATACCATCTTTGATAGCGGGGTTAAGTGCTTGTTATTCGTGAGTCAATCTCATACAATTTGCCGGAAAACCGAAAACGTGTGGTCAATAAAATTACTTGGTGGCATAGGTCTCCTGTTGTTTCTACGAGCATCTTAAGTCTGTCTAGATTCTAGATAATAGAATTAACGTAGAAATTGAATGTCACATTTCACAAGATTATTACTTCAGACGTGTTGGTAGGTTCAAATCTATTTTTATTAGATAGCATAAGGTAACCTTGATATCGAAGATGACTTAAAACACCCAGAAAAATAAAATTACCTCTTGAGTTCAGACAATGACCACAAAGGTAGTATAGCATAGGTTTGTATAGGTGACGTTATCAGTACATATTTTTCTGATATCTGTGGTAAATACCGTAGGTTTTCTCTCCAAGCTCTGTCACTAGAGCAGTAACTATTTACTAATCTGTGCTTAGAGTCTTAATATCATTCCGTAAACCAGGATTTCCAATCCTCATAGAATAATGCCTTTTCTTTTAACGGTCAATTGAGTATGCTAAAGATTTAGTACAGAACGGTCAAGTGCGTCCTAGCCCTAAAAAGGTTAAGCCTAAAAACTCTGGTACCGACAAATGCTAAACAAATTCGTCTATTCAGTTGTCGCGCTGAATACTCCCGCTCGTTCATACCAAATATCGCTCCTGCTGTGGCTTCTCTTAATGAACTGACTATCTAAGGCGCTAAGTGGCAATGGACCCATGTTCATGAGGAAGCATGGCATAGAATATTTCTAGGAAAAGAACCTAGCGAATTGCTTCCTTGGCTGGGCCTTGACTTCGGGTCAATCCTTATTCAAATCAATACGGGTCGGCAGCACATAGTGGCTTTTTTCTTTAGTATGCACACGACCGATGCGATGTAGAAACTAGATAAGTATCACTCGAGCGAACTCGAGATTTTGGTGGTAGTGCGAGCGGTCAAACGTTTTAACTATTACTTGTATGGACGCCATTTCAAGATGATTATACGGTATCCCGACTGCGACGCGCTTTAAGCCTCGAAGCACAAGGAAGACTTGCTGTCTCACATCCATAATGGTATATTCGCAAAAATTTGAATTTGAAATAAATACAGGAAGGGCGAGCGGATGCAGCATGCCGATATTGTTAAACTGAAATACCTTTAACAGGCAAAGTCTTGAATAACAGTTTGATTAATGATAATTCATCTGAATAAACAGTAAACAACGTCGAGATAGTTACGTACATACTATCATAGACGATTTCCATTGAGATGAGACCGTCCAGGGATGTTATCTGCAAGAAAATGTCAAGATAGGTATCTGAAAAGCGAGACCCAATCTTGGGTAGGTACACAACGGTTGACTGTTGTACCTAAATCTTTCCAAAGAAGCTTTAGTAATTAATACCTTAAGACTCGTCATAAAATTATGGAAGTTACTATTTTAAAAAAAATTAGCACCGTTAAAGATTTTTTCACCGTTAACATTAGGACAATTGCATCGTTTTCAGGACCTCGAATGTTTAGATCAACGCAAGTTCACTTGCGCTCTATTAGCAAACCGACCGTGCCATTCGAAGCTATACCAACACGTCGACGTATCGAGTAAGCCAGGCACTTCAGATGAACAGGAACTTGTCACCTTCACAGTAGACTCCTATGCATATTCCCCCACCGCTAGGTGAGGCCGCAGTGCTAACTGTAGGTCTGTCTGGAGTCCTGGGGTCATCCTTCCGAGAGCTTACCCGGGGCTCCCAACCGTAGGCATATTAGGTGGGAAACGTGTGGTTTTTAGTCGGTAGGAGTCTGGCATGGCATTCATGTAGGATTCCCTCTTTAAAAATACTCCTATACAAAGTAAGTTCTGTTACGCTATACAAACTACAAAGGCGAGCATTGAACCTTGGTGGCCCAAACAAGTATTTCATCTCTTCCTAGCCCCAAAACAAGTGATTATAAACGATGTCCCTGTATAGTAGCCACAGGTATCATTAGGGCTAATAGTCTTATCATGATAAGGGATTACGAGACTTCAAATTCGCACACCGCATCAGAAAGTCCGAACTGCAGGCGTAGCTCCTCTTATTTCAGTGCCAAAACTGTTTACCAGCGGAATTACCTAATTTGGTCAACCACTGAAGTACCTAGTTTGAAACTTCTTGAATGGCACGTACAACAACGACACAGACATCTACTAAAGATAAGGCGAGATTTGACAGGAATCGTGCAAAAAAAAAAAACATCTTTTTTACAGAGGCATCTTTGTTTAAGTTTACAGCGTTCTCGACAACGGCCGCTGTCTTCTAAAGGAAGCATTAGGACATCATAGACGGGCGCTAAAGGTCCCCACAATCAACAGCGGGGCGCCCAAAACCTCGTGGTGAGCTACAGCTTAGGTTAGGTCATCTGGCGCATTGGCGCTGACGCTGACGGCACCGCACCCAGCGAGTACTTGATTCTCAGAAACCACAAATTGAAAAATCTGGTGAGGTATTTTCATTTTAGTTTCTTCAGTCTAATCGGTATTAAAATGCTAGCTGAATTATTAGACAAATGATGCTATTGGGACGTGGAGTCACCAAATTAGCTAATAAAATATTTAAATGAAAAGATGCTATTGGGGCGTGGAGTCGCCAATAAGCCACTAATATCCCTATCCTGAATCATATTATTTATTTATTATTTGTATTAAGCCACAAAAAGTGGATATCCCAATCCTGAAAGAATAGTGGTCCCCTGTGTAACACGGCGTACAAGACCGCTTAGGGCACAGCATCGACCTTACCAACATCCCCTAGGGCCCCTGTCTTTGACAGCATCGACCTCTCCCCTACATATCCTTACCCGTATATAAAAAAAAAAATAAAAAAAAAAAAAAATACTGTTGTCATGTGGAATGAGCAGTAAGAACCACTAAAAGTGGATATCCCAATCCTGAAAGAATAATGGTCCCCTGTGTAACACGGCGTACAAGACCGCTTAGGGCACAGCATCGACCCTACCAACATCCCCTAGGGCCCCTGTCTTTGACAGCATCGACCTCTCCCTTACATATCCTTACCCGTATATAAAAAAAAATACTGTTGTCATGTGGAATGAGCAGTAAGAACCACTAAAAGTGGATATCCCAATCCTGAAAGAATAATGGTCCCCTGTGTAACACGGCGTACAAGACCGCTTAGGGCACAGCATCGACCCTACCAACATCCCCTAGGGCCCCTGTCTTTGACAGCATCGACCTCTCCCCTACATATCCTTACCCGTATATAAAAAAAAAAAAAAATACTGTTGTCATGTGGAATGAGCAGTAAGAACCACTAAAAGTGGATATCCCAATCCTGAAAGAATAATGGTCCCCTGTGTAACACGGCGTACAAGACCGCTTAGGGCACAGCATCGACCCTACCAACATCCCCTAGGGCCCCTGTCTTTGACAGCATCGACCTCTCCCCTACAAATCCTTACCTGTGTATAAAAAAAAAAAAAAAAAAAATCTGTTGCCATGTATTTACATGTGCGCAGGACCGTGTGTTGTGGCGTCATTTGGGAGAGGCCTACGTCCAGCAGTGGACTGATATAGACTGATTTGATTCATTGATTGATGTGGATCGCAGTAGTAGCACTCGGTGAGCGCATCATAACCAGCTCACCGTCTTCATTAACTATGAGCGGTGACACTCTACATGCTACCACGATGTAAGGTTATGACCAATGGAATTATATTTGCTTAACCAAGTTTTTCTGGTTTGCGTGTACTGTAGAACTACCAAGCCTCAGCTTTTAATATTTATTTTGCAGATCTAGACCTTAACACACGATGCAGAGCACGCATCGCCGATCAGTATGGCCGTGTCGCCACACCGAGAATTACTAATTAAAATCTATTTGATTATAAATAGATTAAAACCATTACAATGAGCAACTTTACTGATACCTTACTATTTTGTGGTATAAGGTTCGAATAGAAATAGTTGTAGAATTTATTAACACTGATTTGTATAACTTGATGTAGTGTTGAACTAATTAGGTTACCTAAGTGTTATGTAACTATGTAGGTTCGTAAGAACCTACAATAAAGACTATTGTTAAATTCTTATTGACAATTATTACGAATATTGTCGACATTTAAAAATGTTTTTAATCAAAACAGGATTTTTGTTATTCCTATAGTTCCGGCAATGTTCATTTTACTGAGAATGAATTAATCTTTGTATTTTAACGATTTCATTCAATTTAACAGTTTGTTTGACTAATTAAATTAATAACTTTATTTCTCAAAAATAAATTGAACCACATTTCTTTGATTTAAAAAAAAGAAAACATCAAATATCAAGCCACGTGTTTTGTGAGAACAATTTGAGTGGCGGGGATTTATAAATAGACAGTGGTTGTGGCCGAGGGCTCGCTTTGTTGCTGGAATTTGGAGAGAAACCATTGTGAGTAGATTCTATGTTGGTTTTAATTTGGAATAAAAATTATGTTGTAATAACCTACTGGAAGTTAAAAGAGTGGCCGGAGTTTTATTGCCAGGTTCTTTTTTCTCCAGCTCTACCTATTGCGTTGCGAATCTGGCAGTAAATGTAGATTGTGACTTACATGAATAAAGATTTTTCATTTCATTTGATTTTATTTCATTGGTGTTCCATTTGCTTGTTTTGATTACTGTGTTTCTGAAATAAATACCGCCTAAGTATTTATTTCACTGTTATTTAACTAGATATCCATCTATAAGTGTAATAAAGCATAAAGCAGACCCGATGACCTACTCCAGGTCAGCGGGCCTGCGCTTTTTAAAAACAGCTGCCGCATGTCTACTCCGACATATATCTTAATCAGAAGGTCGAAAAGGTCGCAGGGTTACATGACTGGATACGGAAGGCAGGGCCATGGATTTGGCGTAATTTGGAAGAGGCCTCTAGGACCCATAGGCATGCATTTATACATTTGCAGATGACACTTCCTTAATTTTCAAAATTAAAAGACAACTAGATGACTATGACGATGTAAACAATGCAATCCTAAAAGTAGTACATTGGTTTAACACTAATAATCTTAGCCTGAATGGTAACAAAACTAAATGTATTAAATTTACCTTGCCCAATGTAACACAGGCAGAAACCAATGTGCAACTTAATGGCCAAGAGTTGGAACTTGTGAAATCTACTGCGTTCTTAGGGTTGACGATCGATTCTGGATTGCAGTGGGGCCCACATATTGAAAAACTGGCTTGCAGATTAAGTTCAGCAGCATTTGCTGTCCAAAAGATTAGACATTTGACTGATGTAGAAACAGCGCGAATAGTATACTTCAGTTACTTCCACAGTGTAATGTCGTACGGTATGCTACTATGGGGCAATGCCGCAGATATAAATACAATTTTTGTTTTACAAAAACGGGCCATAAGAGCCATTATATAGATTAGGTCCAAAGGTCTCTCTGCGCGAAAAATTTAAAGAATTAAATATTCTGACTGATTACACACTACAGATTTTCAAAAATATATTGTGATGCCACCACAATATATTTTTGAAAATCTTATGTATGTTCAGAAAAAATTATCTAGTTTTACTAAGTTAAGTGATAGACACAATGTGAACACCAGACATAAAAACAACGTTGCCGTTTATCATTGTAGACTGAACAAAGTCAGTAATTCTTTCCTGGGTAACTGTATACGTTTTTACAACAGGCTTCCAAGCGAAATTAAAAGCATGCCCCTAATTAAGTTTAAAAAGTGTATAAAAAGTAAATTGTGCTGCAGGGGCTACTATACAATTGACGATTATTTGATTGATAAGGAAGCCTGGAAGTGATCTGCTTGCTCTACTGATAGAGTTTTAGTTTATAGTATCTACTTATTGTAAATATGTAGTGCACAAAAAGAATAGCCCGCCGAGTTTCTTGCCAGTTCTTCTCAAGCGGGCCGCGTTCCGAACTGGTGGTACTATTTGCATTGTATTCATTGACGTGTCGCAAGTGCCTATGTATTAGGATTATGCGAAATAAATGTTTTTTGATTTGATTTGATTTGAATAGGTTGATTTGATTGATAAGTCCAAAAAAATATACAAACATCTGCAGGTCTCTTTTAGACTTTTATATTTTTTCTTTTATTCCCAGATCAGCTTTCTATTACGAAATTCAGTCATCTTAAGTAGGTCCCAAGTTAAAGTCGTTATCGTACCTTAATAAGTCAATACCAATTTATGATAATTTCTACTTACGAATAAAAACTTTTAAGTTTCTTCTTGTTAGCAGTTATTTTAAAAAGTTGCCTGATATTTAAAACATAACTTTTCCTCGCTATAGAAAGATTTGATAACAGACTTTTAGAGCATAGCAAGTAAGTTTAATATCTTACCTTATAAGAGTAGTATTCTTAGCGAGATACTGAACATTTTCTTCATGGAATGAAAGCGAGCGCACTATAGAAGCTATCTGCAGTACCCTCTGAGTGTATACACATGAAGCACCTCCAGGTAGCTCTGGAGCGAACAACTGACTTTCGTCTGAAGGGTCTGCCACCCAGTCTTCTAGTAAGTCCTGGAAAAGTTTATGGTCTGTAAAATTTAGGTTCGTTCGAATGACAGTTGCATTAAACAAAAATAGACTTTATTTCAACAGCATAAAGTTTTTCGGTCGACGACCAAGCTCTCAGTGCGACAAATTTTATCCAAATCAGTTCAGGGAGTTTAAAAATGAAGACATAACATACAGACATATTGCATTTGTAGGTAAAACATGATTTTAAAAAAAGTATTTTTCCTGTTTTTTAGTGTTATAGCAGCAACAGAAATACATAATCTGTAAAAATATCAGCTCCCTAGCTCATGGCGTCTAAAATACAGCCTCGTCACGGACAGATAGACGGATGGCAAAGTCTCATGAAAACAGAAAATACTCACATCTTCAATAACCTTTTCCACAGTCAAATCCTCATCCCCGGGTTCATTCATCAAACAGTCGGTAAGAGTGTTATGGGCTGCCCGGGCTTGCACTATAAGTTCAGGTTGTTCTACATCAGCTAGCATGAACTTCGACTCATCAGCTAGTTCCTTAACCCCTCCCCCGCCGGCCCTTAGGCTCCAGAAGTCGTCAGGGTAGCGACCTCGAGCCTCGTAGTAGGAACGGCCGATTGTGTCGCGAAGACTTGCTGGAGGATGAAATTGTAAATTATTAAGCAGGTCAGTACCAAAAAAAATATTAACATGAATTAATTCAAATTCAAAACCCCTCGATCGTTATTGATATGATTGGTGTCAAACTCAGAGATCTTAGAAGAGTTTACTACACTTATGGACAAGACATAATTGTATCTTTTATGATACATTACTTTTTTACTAAAATTGGAACATAAATTACATTTAATAATAGTACAATAATGAAGAAAATAAAAACAACTCACGATGATTATAAACTCCCGCATGCGCCAACAGAAAATCCAATATATGCGGAGTGGTGCTCAAGGGAAGCCGGTTAGAGTGGTCTGCAGCCAGTACTGTGCACACGTTGACGGCGAAGTCTTGTTCGTTGGGCATCGGCGACAAGAGAGAGAGGGCGAGTCGTTCCGATGCCGCTGCGACGCGGGACGCCGTACGGAGTTGCTCACCTGATGCTTAGTCATGATAAATCATATTGTCTTACGACAGGGAACAGGCATGCATATTGAAGTCAAAGTTTGTATGAGTAAAAAGCAGGAGCAAAAAAGACATGTAGTTGTTAGGTCTGTGATTCGACTACACTGAGTTTCAAGTGCGAGTTTCAGAAGCGCCTGTGTTAATTTGTAATGAATAGAGACACCGCCACCTAGTTTCAAACGAGGGAACATTGTCTCGACTCTATACAATTAGTGTATACACTCTTTACCGTGAGTAAAGTAGTAAACTATCACTTGATAAAGAGATCGAAAATTATCGAGGCTTCAGATCTCCAGAATTGTTAGGGTTCAAGCCAACCGCCTTTGCTATGATGCACCTGCTAGTCAATGCTTTGACCCAGGCACCCTATGGGATTCAGCAGCAATTCCAAAAAAGAGTAGATGTACTTAGCACATCAAATGAATTTTATAGGTCACCCACTTCATATGTCTCGGTTTGTCTTCAACCTCAACTCAAATCTCAACAAGAAAATGGATTTCATTAAGATAGTATTTAGTTAGATAGTTATAATGAGAATGACGTAGGCAGATATGATATTGTTAAGAACAGGGTGAAGCTAGTTATATTAAATCAAGAGAGTATTTATAAGAAAGTGTCAGTCATTGTTATTTTAAACTTAAAATAAAAATAAAAACAGAATTCAACATTCAGCCGATAGATGTCCACTGCTGGGTATAGGCCTACTCCAAACATCAGACAGTTTGATTCCATTCCATTAAAAAATATTCATTTCACCAAGACTTGTCAGGAGACTACTAAACACAAATAAGTAATTAATAAAGGAATTTAATATTTATACAGCGAGAGAAAAATAGAAAAGGTAAAAAAATTGTGTACTACCCGTTCGCTCTAGCTGGCGTAGAGGCGTATACCCGAATTTTTAATTAGACGAAGTAAATTGACAGTAGCCTATGTCACTTCGTCATAGAAAATAAGCAACATTGTATGGAGAAGTGACATTAGTTGCTGTCAATTTACTTTGTCTACTTAAAAATTCGACTTTAGTTTGAAGCCGAGCGGCAAACTTAGAGCGAACGAGCAGTACAGGGGAAGACGGTACTATTGTGTTAAAGTGGTATTACAAATGGTGTGGAAGACATAGGATCATGATAATGGCGAAAATTTTGAGAGAAACTTACGTCCAGCAGTGGACTGTCATAGATTACTTTGATATTACAAAAGTATAGGTATTAGGTATATATAGATAATATAAGAAAGAAAAATAATAAACAGAAGAAATCGAAATATGTTTCTGAAATGAAACATACCTGATATGTACGTACCCCCACCAAATGTCACACGTGGTGTTCCACTGCCACGCCCCCTCCGAGGGTCTTCATCCATGTCATTATCATCATCTCGGCCTGGAGGGCCTTTGGCTCGCTCATATCTATAACAGATAAAATTTAATAACATTAATTTCTATAAAGCTAGTTCTTGTAAATGAATAGTTTTACTTATAATGACAGTATACTCCTGTCTATTCTGAGACTATACCCCTTTAATTCACGTGGTAATGCAGAGGGTGGGCAGCGTGCACACAAAATAGAGAACATGATACTTATGTGACTTATTGCTATAAAAATGTTATATCAGCCTCATTATGTGCAGTTCATGCTGTTGCTCAGTTTGTGTTCAATAAGAAGTGCTAATTACTTATTATAAATCTAATTATATGATACTCAATGACAATGTTATCGCTCAACATATCTGCTGATTTTGTTTTTAAAATTGTTAAAGAAAAGAAAAATACTGATTGCAGATCAAACCAGAAAACAAAAAAAATTACATACTTTACCTTTAGATAGGTAGTAAAATAAAACATGCCCTTATAATAAAAAATACTGATACTTGTAACTTACTTCTCTAAATGTGTTCCATATATTCTTCTTAGCAGTGTGGATCCATTAATACAAGGATGTGGCAGTCTCAACGGTCGCAGGAATGATTCCCAAGTATCATTTTGGTTTACCTGATGAAATTAATTGTTTATTAATTCACCTATCACTGCAGACTCACAACCTAGTTACAAAGTGATGGGGCACAGTGAAGACTACTGAGAAGCCTGACTGACTGCTAATCTTATTAACGCCACCGACAGAGCCGTTGAGATGGCAGAGTTTTATGCCAAATTTGTTTGGCAAAAAAAATAAATTTAGAAAAAAAGAATCATTGATTATATAGAAGAATAAGACTGAAAACCCCAAACCCATACCATGAAGATGTCCAGGGAAAAGGGGTGATATGGGTGGCAAAACGGTTACCTATCATAATAACTAAAGTTGTTTCAACTATTTTCAAAACAACTACGGTCAAAATAACTACTGATTAAAACACCTAAAGATCGTTTCACCTATTTTTGTTATAACTACTGGTCGAAACAAATAATGGACGATTCACCTACGATTTATTCAACTACAATTAACTGTGCTAAGATTGATTGAACTATGTATGAAATACATAATAATCAATTTGCCTACGAGTTTATTGTACGATTACGAGTCTCAGTACTCAGGGGTACGTATCATAATGCTTAAGTTTAAAATCTATAAAACAAAAAAAATAACCACGAAGGCTAAGGCGGGAGTTCCGCTCCGCTTCGCTCCCGCCTTAGCCTTCTAACCTAACCTATCCGAGTCGAGGTGTTAACCATTATAAGTGAATGGTTAACACCCTGACTCAGAGTACCCCGACTTGGATAGGTTAGGTTAGAAGGCTAAGGCGGGAGCGAAGCGGAGCGTAGCTCTCGCCTTAGCCTTCGTGGTTATTTTTTTTGTTTTGTAGTTTGCCTTCCACTCACTTGGAAATAATATTTTCGGTAGTTAGACTTGATTATACTTTATTAAAAAAACCGGTGGAATCGGGAACATAAATAATCGTCTTTAGCATTAGGTATTTCAAACGTAGTCAACATGTCCAATATCTTAAATGAACATTATATTAATCGTCCATTAGTTCAAATAATTATAGTTTATTCGAAATTATGTGAATTAACGAGTAGTTGAGTCGACCAATATGCGAAATGAACATAGGCGAATCAACCGTAGTTGTTTTGAAAATAGTTGAAACAACTTTAGTTATTATGATAGGTAACCGGCAAAACAGGTGTTCGGTTTGACTGCCCCATGGTGCCAGTGTATCCCACAAAAAAAAAACAACATACATGTTTACACCCAAGTAAACTGGTTTACGTGCCAGGGGTTTAATTTTAACCGCTCGTGCGCATAGCACATGGGCCCTCCTTATGACGTTTCTCGTAATCCGTGTTTAAACATGTGAGGTGTTAAGAACTTAAAAATTTAATTTGGTGTAAGTATCCACTTTTAATGACTACTAGAGGCTATAATTTAGTTTTTTTATTTTTGTAGTTGTTAGTAGCAACTGTACTCTGACTGAATAGAATACTAACCTTCCCAATTCCTCCCCGTTGTTGTACCAACATATAGAACAGGTACAGATCTATTTCTATTCCATTTACGATTGGTGTTTTAATCGGTATACTGTAACATAAAAAAAATTGTTATTCAAACAAAACTAACAAATGACAGCATTTATGAATGTTGAATGAATGTTTCAAAATAATTAGGCAAAATACCAGTATTTTGGAAAAGCTTCAATATTTATGGGAAATAGAAATAAAACATTCAATCATTTTATGAATTAATACTAATGATAGAAATATATTCAGTGTTGGGAGTAAGGTTATTTGAAAAGCCAAGCAAGTAACTACTTACTGTGGTCGCAAAATTTTGTTTCATATAGTCCAATTAATATAATAATAGCGTAAAAAGAATCAAAAATAGCTACAAACCTAATAAAATCATAGATAATGAAACAAATATGTACCGAAAACGCGTACATTGAGTAAAGATTTCTACGCGGGATTATTGGTATACTTACTTTTTACTCTCATTAAATAGCTTCAGATCTTTAAGAAAAACCTCTCTGTCCTTTACATACTTGCTGGATTTTGTATTTATTTGTGCTTTTGCCATTTTAATGATTCTTATACACTACACTCGTATGTCACTTCTAATAATATATATCGACACGTATCACCACCGAAAAACGGTCAGACCATTAATAAGAAATTACCCCTATCTCATAATTGAGTTTGCATTTAATTTTATCTCATAAATTTCGTGAAAATCTCAAATTAAAATTTTCTTGACATAAATAAATGAACTGAATGACAAACAAGTGAGTGACAGATAGAATTACAAACAGTCAAACACAAAGCCAAGCGAGCGACAAAGACAAGCCGTCAGAACCATGTTTTTTTTTTACTGGTAACGGTTTGGTTACGTACTAAGACTTTTAAGAGAAATCTTAATTTTGAATTACCTATTATTTCATTTTTGTATTAAAAAGGTACCTTTCAACTACGGCGTGGGCGCAACAGCGTCAGGACCTCGTAGTGGGTCTGGACGTGGACACTCTCCACAGACGTACAATAAGTAGCAGACGAAACATTAATTATGTTTGTGTGCGTTGGTCTTTCCATTCCGCTCGCTCTAAGGGGTTAGTGAATGCTGCTATCTCGTTTCTACACGTATAGCAACACTATACATGACATGTTAAAAAAAATGACGTCCGCCTGGTTTTTGAAAGGTTTAAGCTGCCGATGCTGCAGTTTGACGTATTAGATACCTCTCATTAATGTAGGGGCCAAACTCAGGCACTTCTTTTCAAGATTAAATTTAATGCTAACATAAAAATAAGTGTGGCAAACTGTGATTCAGCATTTAATTAGTTCAGAATTGCATTTTAATATAATGCCTGTAATCTTCGATGATATTGAGTATACAATATATAAAAATGAAGCCCGATTTCCGTGGTCACGGCATCACGCGTGAAATGCTGGACCGATTTCGCTAATTCTTTTTTGTTGTGTTTGTTTCTGTCAGGAGAAGGTTTTAAAAAAATTGGTGCAGAACTATTAGCAGAAATGGTTTTTAGTGCGATTTTGAATCGGATCATAGAACTGGAAACTCCGAAATGGAAACCGGGAACAGAAAGACTAAGAGATAATTTTGCAATCCAATATGGCCGCCGCGTCGAAATCACAAAATTTCATGATGGGTATCGTTTAAGGGGGATTTTGGTACGCTGAGTACGAATCACATGATAATTTTGCAATCCAATTTGGCCGCCGCGCTGAAATCACAAAATTTCATGATGGGTATCGTTAAAGGGGGTTTTTGGTATGCTGAGTACGAATCACATGATAATTTTGCAATCAAATATGGCCGCCGCGCCGAAATCACAAAATTTCATGATGGGTATTGTTTAAGGGGGATTTTGGTACGCTGAGTACGAATCTCATGATAATTTTGCAATCCAATATGGCCGCCGCGCCGAAATCACAAAATTTCATGATGCGTATTGCTTAAGGGGTTTCTTGGTATGCTGAGTACGAATCACGTGATAATTTTGCAATCCAATATGGGCGCCGCTCCGAAATCTCAAAATTTTCGTGATGGGTATCGTTTAAGGGGTTTTTTGGTATGGTGAGTAGGTACGAATCACATGATAATTTTGCAATCCAATATGGCGGCCGCGCCGAAATCACAAAATTTCATGATGGGTATCGTCTAAGGGGTTTTTTTGTATGCTGAGATCGAATCACATGATAATTTTGCAATCCAATATGGCCGCCACGCCGAAATCACAAAATTTCATGATGGGTATCGTCTAAGGGGTTTTTTGGTATGCTGAGTACGAATCACATGATAATTTTGTAATCAATTATGGCCGCTGCGACGAAATCACAAAATTTCATGATGGGTATTGTTTAAGGGGGATTTTGGTACGCTGAGTACGAATCTCATGATAATTTTGTAATCCAATGTGGCCACCGCGCCACTGTTGCGAGATTTCTGTCAGTATGCTGAGATACCAAAAAACCCCTTTCACGATATCCAAAATGAAATTTTACAACGGTGGTTCGGCGGCCATCTTGGATTGCAAAATTGACCTAAGATTCATATTCAGCATACCAAAAAACCCCTTTTACGATATGCAACATGAATTTTGCAACGCTGGCGCGACAGCCATCTTGGATTGCTAAGTTAACCCAAAGTTCGTACTCGGCATACCAAAAAACCCCTTATACGATATCCATCATGTAATTTTGTGATTCCGGCGTGGCGGCCATATTGGATTTCAAAACTATCATGTGATTCGTACTCAACATACAAAAAAACCCCTTAGACGATACCCACTATGAAATTTTGTGATTTCGGCGCGGCCGCCATATTGGATTGCAAAATTATCATGTGATTCGTACTCAGTATACCAAAAAACCCCTTAAACGATACCCATCACGAAAATTTTGTGATTTCGGCGCGGCGGCCATATTGGATTGCAAAATTATCATGAGATTCGTACTCAGCATACCAAAAATCCCCTTAGACGATACCTATCATGAAATTTGTGATTTCGGCGCGGCGGCCATATTGGATTGCAAAATTATCATGTGATTCGTACTCAGCATACCAAAAAAGCTCTTAGACGATACCCATCATGAAATTTTGTGAATTCGGCGCGGCGGCCATATTGGATTGCAAAATTAACCCAAAATTCGTACTCAGCATACCAAAAAACCCCCTATATGATATGCAACATGAAATTTTACAACGGTGGCGCGGTGGCCATATTGGATTGCAAAATTAACCTGAAATTCGTACTCAGCATACCAAAAAACCCCATAAACGATATCCAACATGAAATTTTACAATGGTGGCGCGGCGGCCATATTGGATTGCAAAATTAACCTGAAATTCGTACTCGTACTACTATTTTTTTCCCAAAAGCGTTTGACATCTTAGATCGTATGTCCACCTATTTATAATCCGGACCAGTGTGCGGCCGGCCAGCCGCAACAAAAAAAGCGCATTGATGTTACGAGTTGGATCAAAACGTTACACATTGTATCATTACAAGGCGCGCATTGCAATGCTCGGATCACCTGCCTCACTGCTGTAACCTCGTCTTGTATCATTACAAGGTGCGCATTGCAATGCTCAGTTCACCTCCCACACTGGCTGTAATTCTCGACTCGTAACATTACATTACGCGCGAATGCTCCCGGTGAGGGAGCACCTTTAAAAAAAAAGATGTTTTGTAACATCATTTTTTTCTAAAGGTGCTTTAGCCTCAAAAGCATTTTTGAAGACCTATCTATGGATTTGATGGAACCCACGTATGGGTTTGATGAAAAAAAATCTTTTCGTTTCAGTTCTGAGTATGGGGACCCCCAAAATTTACTGCTTTTTTCTAGTTATATTTAAAAATCTTAATGCCGTTCACAGAATACATCTACTTACCAAGTTTCAAGTGCATAGGTCTTATAGTTTCGGAGAAAAGTGGTTGTGACATTCGGACGGACAGACAGACAGACATGACGAATCTATAAGGGTTCCGTTTTTTGCCATTTGGCTACGGAACCTTAAAAGAGGTATTTTAAGATACTCTTATTTCATTAAAATAAATCTTATTGAACTAGGCGGCTAACTCCTTCCCTGTAGTTGCGTTAGTGTGTGTGGTTTTTATATGTGTTAGTTTTGGCGTACTTTTCAATCTCTAATGCTTTGTCTGCTACTTATTGTAAGTCTGTGACACTCTCTCGCTCGAGACCATGGTGCGAGCCATGCTCTCCAGCGGGAGTAAGTGGGACTGCGCCGCCTCCTTCTGCGAGCAGGTCATGCTCGTGAAGGAGGCGGCGGGACGTGTACGGGAGAGAACTCTCCCACCCGAGTTCCGCAGTCGGCGGCCTGGGCGCCGCCGACGTGTCTTCGCCGAGGACTATCGGCCACCATGACCAGGGGCCTGAGGACGGTGAGAGGGCGGCTCACCGTCCTTACAGAAGCAGGCCCAAGACGCCAGCGTGACGTGAGCAATTCACGCACGCCCCCCCTTAGAAGCGGGATCACACCCGAAAGCCCCCAAAGACGCGGGATTGCACCCGAATCACCCTCTGGGCGAGGCCGCAGTCGCGGCCGTGGGTCTGTTTCGAGTTCTGGGACATCCTTCCGAGGGCTTCCCCGGGGCTCCCAACCACAGGCTGTTGGGCATGACGTGAGGTTTTTTAGTCGGTAGGAGTCCGGCATAACCTCCATGAGGATTTTCCCTCACGTTAAACAAAAAAAAAAAGGTACCTTTCAACTATTTATTTATTTATTAAGGCAAAGCTATCGTACCAGTCTACGTTACAACCATAGATTTAGAATTTTTGTTACAACCAAGTAAAGTGGCAGTAGCGTAACCCCCTACCTAGAAGAGGCGTTATACGCTTGTACGTTTGTCCACTCACGCGTACTGTCAAATGCTATACGTCAAACCACACGCAAAACATTATGATACAAATAGTGTGAATTTGTGTGTATAATATTATCCAGGGAAAAAGCTAAAACCATTTAAACTTTGCCTAGAATAAGTGGTGCTGGCACGCGTCCACCACACGCGCTACAGCATCTGGACGCAATGTATGTAACTCAAATATCACGACTTTTTGAAGCACATAAAACGCATCTCTTATAGGTATCCACAGTGTTACACAGACTGCACCTAGATAGCCTAGATGATGTATTGACTCTTTTGGCCTTAGATCAACAATACCTATATAGTTATCGGATCGCGAACAAAATCAAAGCGAAAGACATTCCGAAAGACATTTTGATATAGGTATAGTTATTTAATCTGCATTCTGCTTTTAGCAATAAATAAGCCAAAATGGTATCAAACTTTAACGTAATATTTTAATTACATATAATACATGTAGTCACGCATTTATCCCAATTTTATCGCCGAAGGGATAGGCAGAGGCATAGTATACGTCCACATTTTGCCTTATAGTTATTATGTCCCACGTAATAGGTGTTGAGCCTATTGACGCGTTGAAATGGACATTTTAGAAGTCACCTTATGGCCTTCAACTTGGCTTAATGGTTGTCTTCTACTGACAGCTGGGTTTCATTTTGAGATTTCCTTCTCTCTATTTAGTTTCGGAAAGTATTCCCTTCATATTGACCCTTAGTTGCCTCTCACGTCACCCTCGAGATGAATTGAAATGGCGACATTTTTTACTCTTTCCCGTCGCCACAAGGGGTGTAAAAATAATGCCTACGCTATATACAACAAGGCATAAAATATCATATCGGTGATATATTTTCAGTAATGTCATTTTGTGCCTTGTGTTCGTATTATTTACTAGCTGATGCCCGCAGCTTCGCCCGCGTAAGTTTTTTTCCCGCGGGAACTTATTCCCGGAATAAAAAGTAGCCTATGTGTTATTCCACACTATAATGTATCTCTGTACAAAATTTCAGTCCGATCCGTTCAGCGGTTTGAGCGTGAAAGAGTAACTAACATCCACACTCACAAACTTTCACATTTATAAAGATAAAGATAATTTATTTGCTTTAAATGGGGTACATAAAAAACATGATATTAAAGTTACATCGCTCAGGCCCATTTAGCCATAAGATATAGCATGCAAAAATAACACAATTACCTACAAGTACTACAATGTCTTAAAATGCATTAGATTTTATACAATGTCAAATTTTCATTACGCAATGATAATATTTCAATTAAGTAGGTACTCATATTAATTTTAGTTACTGCATTACGTTACAAGTTTCATTAAATAATTTCAGTTAGGTCATACCAGTCATATTCATTACAAAGTTACACATGTCAAAATTAAATGTCAAAATTAAATTACATATTATTATTATTATATTAAATTACATATTACATATTATTCAATTGAGTAGTAACACTCCCCTGCTAACCACTGTCGTAATATAATGCAAAATTGTTTAAATGGTTGACTTGTTATTGACTTAGGCAGCGAATTGTATATCAAGGGAGCCATAGACACACAACTTTTACGAAACAACTCTAATTTCGGTACAGGCATATTACATTCTAGGTGAGTAACTTTTCTCTTATTTAAATTATCTCTGGCTTCAAATAACTTTGGATTACTTTTAACAAATTTTGCAATTTCCAGAATATAGATACACGGAACTGTTAATAGGCTTTCTGATTGAAATACTGGCCTACATGAATCGCCCCAGTTCACGCTATACATGGCCCGAATACATTTCTTTTGGGCTATAAAAATTCTAGATAATTCGGTTGAATTTCCCCAAACAATTATTCCGTATCTTATTACTGAACATATATGCATTATAAACCATCACAGAAGTATGCCTAGAAGTAACATCTTTGACTTTTTTTAAAGCAAAAACAAATCGATATAATAGTAAGGATTCACGAGCACGACACTCTCGAATGGAGTTAGGCAATTGTTGGTGCCACAACGTACATTTTACCAATTAGAATCCGAAATTATATTTAAATGCTGATATTATTAATAATGTACTTATCGAAAGTAAAAACTTCATACTACTTAACTTTGCACTTTCTATAGGTAGTTACTTTTATGCTTCCTCCACATTACTCGCGAAGTTGAACGAAGTTGGACGAGCACGATGATAGCGTAGAGGGGCACCTCGGCCTACTTCGTCAAAATTTTTCTTTGACTCGGGCAACTTCGCCGACGAACTTCGTTCAACTTCACGAGTAATGTGGAGGAAGCAATACAGTTTTGAATTGCCCATTGCAGCATTGTGAGACGCTTTATATTTGTAGTGCTTGGACCGAACCTCTCACTCAAAAGTGGGGCGCGTTATACCGGGGTCGGAACTTGGCGTACACACGACATATATTATAGTATTTTGTTGATCGAAGCTTTTAACTCATCTGCGACAACATCTTGACAATATATCCAGCATACAAAATATTAGTTCCGTTTCTAGACTTTTGTTTAATACCTAGCTAAGCTAAGTCTCTGACCTGCCCTACCCAGAAGAGGTGTTTTACGTATCTATTCATACATACGCGCGTAGCTGAGATACTTGAGTCAAATACATTGCGTCCAAATACTGTCCTGACTCCTGCGTGTGATGTATGTAACGCCCGTAAAACGCCTCTTCAGGGTGGAGGTAAATGTTCTAAGCTTTTTTCCAAGATATACACAATATACACGTAGATACATTTTGTGCATCATATTTTATATGCTATGGTTATAAATAGACAAATTACAGACAAAATAGAAAAAAACCCTACCAACTCGTAGTGACACCACATTACCACACCAGTATCCCTGAACATACTTAAAAACTATAATAGGTACTTCTGAGACGTTTAAGGCATATTCTTAAATAAATACTTGGTTTCCTACATTACTCGCGAAGTTGAACGAAGTGACGAATACGAGAGTGAAGAGAGGCACTTCAGCTTACCTCATCAAACTTCGCTTCGCCTCGGGAACTTTCATTCATTTGTTGTCAGAGTTTGCGCTCGAGTCAAAGGGCCTGAAGTAGCACGAAGTGCGTTCGCGAAGTACCTCTCTAGTCTCTACACTACTCGGCCGACTTCGTGTGTGCTGCACTGCCAGCACGTGGTTTAAGCTATAATTAGTGTTTTAGTGTACGTGATTCAATTATGAGCGTTAAACAGTGGTCACAGGAGCAAATTGACTGCCTCTGTTGCGTAGTCGGTAGTGATACCGCCTGTGGCGCTGGAGGTCGTGGGTTTGATTCCCACCGGAGACAAATATTTGTGTGACTCATAAATGTTTGTCTCAAGAGTCTGGGTGTTTCTATGTACAAAATGTATGTAGGTACTTAAAAGTATATAAGTATTAATATCCGTGGTCTGATACCCATAACACAAGCAGGTTATTCCTAGCTTACTTTGGGATCAGATAGAGCTGTGCGTAATGTCCGTGAATGTTTATTTATATTCATTATTTATAATTATTATAATTTAATAAATATTATATTATACATTACTAGCTGACCCGCGCAACTTCGTTTGCGTGATAAATCAAGAACCGCTTGACCGATTTTGTGCAAACTTCACATAAACCATCTACTAAATAGTCCGAACAAAGCCTAAACATTTGGTTTGGATAGGTGAGCCCGATCTCGCGTTATAAAATTACAACGAAAAGTGGCATTGATTTTTATATATATAGATTATAATAAATATTAATATTAACAAACTCTCATTTTAAAAGCTAATCTGTTACGTGAGGGTTCAATACTAAACGGCACAGTGAATGCGCAGGGTATCGCCAGAGCGGAAGTTGAACAAGTGTGTAGTGACGCTCTTCAATCGGACTTGATCCACACGCTCGCGAAGCTAAACGAACACTCATACTTATAGAATTCGGGACTTCACGCGAAATAGGTACTATAAATTTTACTTACATTCGCCGACGTTTCGGACACGTTGCAGCACCCGTGGTCGCGGTTTGACTGAGGCGAGGATCGACAAAAACCACGAAGTTTTTATTGTCGAACTACCCTTTACGTTGCTATTACAACGAAGAATAAGGCCAGCGACACACCACACTCACTACGTCAGTTTTGATTAGCAATTTAGCACAATTTACGAACGTTCGAATTTAACCCTAGAAGCCCAATCTAGGTAATTTTGACACACACACACAAACTGAAATTTGTCATCCCTTTCGCACCCTTTCTTCGATCGTCGTGATTGATCAAACTAACTTAGTACGCGCCCAGGACTAACAGGAGACGTCTGTGTCGCCTTGGTAAGTATCACCATTTTGTACTTATCGTAATGATGTAGGTCAATTTTACCTATGTTTGGTCTTTGTGTAAGTTTTATCCACGTGGTACATTATAAGCTATGCAATTTTAATTGGATTAAACGTTGTATTTTCTTTTGTTTCTAGTTACAAATATTATTTTTAGGTAATATGTAACAAAATAGTGTCCTCTCGACAGCTGAAGGTCCATTATGAGGGAAATTCCAGATGCTCCCAAGATCATCTATAATTTTGTTTCGATGGTCCACTAACTCTAGTCTTGTGTCTTATAAACTGAAGCCTTCTAAGATGATTTATTTATTATCGTCTTGTGATGAAGACGCTGCAATCAGTGAATCTAAGGGAAAGTCAGACATGATTATATTTTATAACCAGACAAAAGGCGTTAATTATTTTGATTAAATTTGTTCCCCTATGTCTACTAATAGGAAGACAAATAGGTGGCCCATGGCTGTACAGGATGCTCAACATAGCCTATGTGAATTGCTACATTATTTACTGCCATAACAAGCTGACTAATAAGAAAAAGCCATTAAATCGTAGAGATTTCATGAAAATATTGAGCACTGATTCGACCTCGCCATGGATGGAAAAGCGGCTGAAAGTTCCAACTTTCAAGCGTTCGATGCGTGATAATATCACGAAAATACTTCAAACTGAGCTACCATCATCGTCGGCTGATCTCACAGATAAACCAGAGCCCAAAAAACGACGCCTTTGTGGATATTTTGCATATAAAAAAAAGCGAAAGACAAAGTCAGTGTGCATCAAGTGCAAAAAGGCAATACCGTTGTTGCGCCTGACAAGTTCTAGATGTGATTTTTACAAGGTTTTGGGAAACTCAAAAAAACATGTTTTTTCAAAAAGTATGTAAGTAATCAAAAATCTGTAAATGCAGTATTATGAACATTCATTTTTTACATATGCAAGATATACATTTGAAATGCAATGTTGCATATATTTGGAGATTTAATTATTTTTTTCTGTAAATCAGCACATACCTGTTTTGGCACTGCGCATGCAAATTATTCATGTGCCATTTCCATGCACATAAGGGATAATGTTAACACTGTTTTCTCAAAAACTAGTCTATTATGTGACATTTCGGTATTAAACATTCAGTGTACTACTTTCATTTTCACAATTATTGCTCGGTCTTTTTATAATGTATTGGTTTTAATTAAAACGTATGGTGTTAATCGTAAAAGTTAAATTAAAAGTATGTTAAAATGCCTAAAAGTCGCAATATAAACTCCTCTATAAAGTTCTTAATCCACTTACACGAGTCCAATGCAGAGTGCAGAGCAAATTAGATGGAGCTTAAACTTTTGAATAATTACGTACGATCTTATGTCTGTAGAAACCGTGGTCAGTTTTATGCCTATTCTTAATTAGGTAATCATATTCAGGCAATCAATATTACGCCGGAACATATGGTCCTACGTCTTCCGCATTCAGTCTTTCTCTGTGACCTTTTCAGGCGGTCGAGCCATTAGGAGGGAGATCGTCCTATCCTACGTTCATCAAGCTCGGCTATCGTTTCTTCTATAAATGTGTACCGACCATCAAAACGCATGCTCTGAGAGCTATGTCGACAACGCTGGTATTCTGACGGAAAACATCGTTTCAAATCAGGTTTCAAGGTAAGTAGACTCCTGGGCAACCACAATCCTCAATCTATCGAGTAGGATTAGTCCCTGCTACGTCGTTTCTTTACGGTGAGGCAATTTGTGACACTATTCTCGAGAACACTTTGTAAACATAGCTCGCGCACAAGTGACATGGGGCAGGTCTTGTGACCTTTTTTTAAGATCAGAGTCACCACATCTCTCCCCGCTTTAGCCGTCTATTCCAGCCGGAGAATGAAATTTAATACACTTAAGGACCTGAGTCCCACCAAATTTAAGGTGTTGTTTATTAATTCCGTCCTCTCAAGGGGATTTATTATTTTTGAGTTGCTCGAGAGCCGCGCTGACTTCGCTCTGATCGATATCTGGGACATTGGTGCGTTAATGGAACCCTGTGGCCATCATTCTAGGCTAATTAATCCGTGATAATTATAGGTATCTGTAAAAGCAGTCCATTTCCTCGAGAATATTAATGAAATTAACCTTGAGGGTACAATTTTGCTACCTGTGGCAGTTTGCTGCTCTTGAACTGTTGGGTACAGACCTTAGTGCCCCTGTTCTACTCGATTGTAGCCTCGAAAACACTGGTGTTATTACGTCTGAGGTCTTGTCTTATCAGCTTTAGAATTTTGACGTTAAGGTCAAACCGTTTTGACGAATACAGGCGTAGGTCTCATTTCCCGTCTAATCTTCATAACTTCAAGAGTTTCGAGCTTTGAACACATTTTTTGCCATTGCTTCAAGCACTTGTTGTAACGTTTTTACCACTGTGTCGGTTTTATCGTTGTCAGTGGTTTCTAGCAAATGGAAATGATTTCTAAGTTTAAATTGAAACCTTTCGGATCCCAATTCTATGTGGAGCGTAGTAGGTCGAAGAACAGGCTTTATTACATTGGCTGTTTCTGAAAATACTGGGACAAGTTAGTGATCACAACCGGCATTAAATCGCCTGACAGTCACAAGGTCATCACTTTTGTCCGTTATGATAAAGACTTTCTCATTAATTGTGACTTTGTCGGGGCTTCACCAAATCCATTTTCTATGGAGCCTCATATTAAAGAAAGAATTCACCAAGAAGTGACCCTGAGATTGGAGGGAAAATCAACAAGTAGGTATGTGCCTCAGTCATTCCGTATCACGTTTTTGCCGCGACCTTTATATACCCTACAGTTTGGCGTTGAAAATCTCCATTAACATTGTAGATGGCAGTGCCTTGTAATATCTTCGCTATGTCTTCATACACAGCCTCGATTGCCTCTTCCGTGCTTCTCGAGGTAGTGGCAAACACCTCTATCACATTCAGGGAGTTCCTGTCGATGAGTTCCAGTTTATGATATGCTACCCGAGCTGATACACTGCTGACTTCCACACCACTGCTAATGAGGTAAATTTTCACCATAAAATCGACACCACCGTCGGAGGTCCTTCCATCACTTTGCTAAAAATAGAGCATTTCATCTGGTGTGAGGGTTGGCGTGTTCTAGTGTTCCTTGTTTGAAGTGTGTGGGTGAAGATACCCTTTATTCGGACCTCGCACAAGTCTGGTATGTCTTTGCGACTCAGTTCTACCTCGAGTTTGATGAGATGCTCGTTCAGCTATGGAGTGTACCTAAAGTGCGTCGTTATATGGAGCCAGGATCAGTCGTGAATGGTAGCCTGTCTAAGCCCGTAAATTTTTTTCACATCCCTCCCGCCATTGTTGCGACCGCTACTGCGACTGGAACAGCGCAAGTGCAGGGAACTTTGCGCCGTTTATTTTTATAAGCTTTTATATTGGTAGGGGTTTGGGCCTTATTGTACGACGTTGACCAGACGGCTAAGTAGTGCGTAGTGTTTTATTTTGTTTGTTTTTCGCTTCGTCATGACCTCATCCGTTTATCAGCAGGAGCACCACCCGCAGGTAAGACCGGAAAGTGGCCCCTATATTGTGGGTAGGACTCTATCCATAACAAAACTTATCAAATAATACTTACTTACTTACTTAAGGTCCTATGGCCCCTACATGGGGCAGAGGGCGTCCACAGTGCATCGCCATCCCTGTCGGTCTTGAGCTTCGCGTTTTGTTTCGCTCCATGTCTTTCCAATGGCTTCCGCCTCTGCAATGACACACCGTCGCCATGTCTGTTTTGGACGGCCACGTTTGCGCTTTCCTTGGGGGTTCCAGTCTAGGGCTTGCCTTGGTATGTGGTCCCGGTCCCTTCGAAGCGTATGCCCAATCCAGCTCCATTTCCGGCGTTTGATCCGATGTTCTATAGGTGTCTCATTGCAGCGTTCCCATAGGCTAAGGTTGGAAATGGTCTCGGGCCAGTATATGCCGAGAATACGGCGGAGGCAGCGGTTAACGAAGACTTGTAGCTGATGCGAGATGACTTTTGTGACCTTCCAAGTCTCGCATCCGTATAGCAGCACGGTCTTGACGTTAGCTCGGAATATTTTGAGCTTCACCCTCCTGGTCAACTTTCAGGACTGCCATACGGAGCGCAGCTGTGCGAAGATTGCTCTAGCCTTGGCGACTCTAGAAGTGATGTCCTCTTCTGTCCCACCAGTTTCCGACACGACACTCCCGAGGTCCGTAAATTTCTCTACTCGTTCCACATCTTCCGCGCCAATGCGAAGTGGTACAGAGTTCGCCTTCCCGCACCTCATCTCGTGCGTCTTCCGGGTGTTTATTTTGAGTCCGCCTTTCGCTGCCTCATCCTGTAGGTCGTCAAGTTTGGCTTGCATGTCGTGTGCGTTCGCGCAGCGGAATGTTGTTGAATTAAAAGATTTTAATTATGCAGATATTTAGTATATGACGTCGTGTAATTGTGTATGGTAAAAAGAAAATTGTGTATGCAGCCATTGTGGAGAAATTCGCCAAAAACTGATTCCGCTGGGCGAACGTTGTCCTGGCGGAACTTTTTTTAAATCCATGCACTTAAAAGAAAAAAAATGTGTCCAAAAATTAGTGTGTATTTGTGTGTAATTGTGTATGTATGAATAAAATTAGTGTATGCATAAACTTCGGAGGAATTCAAGTTTCCGCTACGCGAACGTTTGGCCATTAGCTAGTTTTTTTATAAAGCGCTTATATAGAGAGCTGTAAATTTTTACATACGTTGTTTTGAATTTGTTTATATTTGTTTAAAAAACAGATTTAGAAAAAATTGTTGGGTTTAAAAGATAAAAATATAAACGTAAAATACGCTTATTAGGTAGTAGTTCGTAAAGTATACACTTTGGGGTCTAGATTTTCACGTTTATACAAACCATGTAAGTGCCTGCAACATGTTGCCAAGTATCAATGATGTTCCGTTAGTAATTAAAGGGTTATAGGACAATTTACCATGAATAGATCACTGTTTACAAAGCAGTCAAATATCACGGCATTCTAAAGGAATTGCATAGTAAAATGCATTCCAATAATTAGTTTATTAATTCAACTACTCACATGCAAAATTTCATCTCATCAAATTCAGTAATTAAAGAGAAACAATCAAAATACTGACAAAGCATCGAAAGCCTACATAACCCGACCAAGTTCGAATGACGACAAAAAAGCGGCCGTGCAATATATTTAGGTAACATTCTAAAATTTACAGTCTAATACCGGTTTTGAATTGGTACAGGTGATAACATAATTGTTGTTTCGATATAATTTATATGTGATCAGTGATTTAAATTTTTATTGAAGCTCGAAATACATATTATCCTTACCCTCATATTCATAATCGTTTATTAAACCTATTTTAGTTAAAACACATTTTAAGTCTATTGTTGTCTCTAACCAATGACAGAGTAAGTTTAGAAGCGTTTGTTAATGTTAAGTTTTTATAAACAAGGGACTAGTCATGACAAGCACCTCAGCTGCGCTCCCGATACGCTCAAAATACACGCGCCTGTGCGCGCACATGAGTTGTATGCCAAGTTCTGCCGTTACTGGGGCGCGCGCCCAAGGATTGTCATGATTAGTACCAAAGAGCTGTATTTTCATTAATTACATATGCTCACGGCTGTTGTCCCAGAAGGGGTAGGCAGAGGTGTGACATTTCTGTGTCACCCACCTTTCGCCATTTTTGGGTTTCTACGTAACAGGTGGCGAGAAATAAATAATAAATACATAATTATTATATGTATACGTAACAGGTGGCGAGAAATAAATAATAAATACATAATTATTGTATGTAATTACAAATATTTTTGTACACAGATGTTTAATTAGAGAAGTACTTGTTAATAGGAGATTTATTTTTATCGTAGATGGTGGCGTTATTATTAAAAAATATTTTTCATTCAAGAAATCAATTGTTTATTTTTTTCCTATCGCTTGTGTACGCAACTGTACTATAATAATAAATACTATACTGGAAGGTTAAGAGCGTTACTTAGATATATGGCACGGCCGCTTTTTTGTAGCCATTCGAACTTGGTCGGGTTATGTAGGCTTTCGATGTTTTGTCAGTATTTTAATTGTTTCTCTTTAATGACTGAATTTAATGAGATGAAATTTTGCATATGAGTAGTTGAATTAATAAACTAATTATTGGAATACATTTTACTACGCAATTCCTTTAGAACGCCGTGATATTTGACTGCTTTGTAAACAGTGATCTATTCATGGTAAATTGTCCTATAACCCTTTAATTACTAACGGAACATCATTGATACTTGGCAACATATTGCAGGCACTTACATGGTTTGTATAAACGTGAAAATCTAGACCCCAAAGTGTATACTTTACGAACTACGACCTAATAAGCGTATTTTACGTTTATATTTTTATCTTTTAAACCCTACAATTTTTTCTAAATCTGTTTTTTAAACAAATATAAACAAATTCAAAACAACGTATGTAAAAATCTACAGCTATCTATATAAGCGCTTTATATAAAAACTAGCTAATGGCCAAACGTTCGCGTAGCGGAAACTTGAATTTCTCCGAAGTTTATGCATACACTAATTTTATTCATACATACACAATTACACACAAATACACACTAATTGTTGGACACATTTTTTTTCTTTTAAGTGCATGGATTTAAAAAAAGTTCCGCCAGGACAACGTTCGCCAAGCGGAATCAGTTTTTGGCGAATTTCTCCACAATGGCTACATACACAATTTTGTTTTTACCATACACAATTACACGACGTCATATACTAAATATCTGCATAATTAAAATCTTTAAATTCAACAACATTCCGCTGCGCGAACGCACACTGCATGTCGGCTATAATGATAATAAATAAATAAAAAGCACATTACTTACGAATTTGGACACACTTTTCTTTTTTTAATACTAATTAAAATGACGGTTAACGTCACATTAGACCATGTTTGTCGCCATAATGTTACATATTTATCATGTTTTCCGCGCGATATTGGCAAGATCGCATATTCCATATGTGCGTGTGTGCACATAACGTTTTTGTCCAAAGTTTAAAACACATACGGAATTTTGCAAAAATGGTTCTAAGCAAAATATTACACAACGGATTTTACTAGCATGTGTAGATTTAGACGGAGATCATAAATATGCAAAAATCGAAAAATCGAAAAAATGCACATATGGAACTTGTCAGGCGCAACGACGATATGCCGTGAACACAATATAGTCGTGTGTGAAAACTGTGTATAAAATGAGATTATTGTTATAAAACTGTTAGTATATTATGAAAAAAATATCAGTTTGTTGTGAGAAAGACAATTTGTTATTGTTTCTTTGTTTCTTTTTTGTTTATAAGAATTAAACTAAGAAGATCTCATTTTGTACCAAATATATCGATTCTCACATATCACTTGTTATCACTAAGGTGGAATAAATCAATTTGAATATTGTTTTCGTTTATTTTAATTTACAATTAGTTAAGAAGAGAATACATTTATAAACATTTGCAAATATAACAAAATAAATACATACACGTTTGTATGTGCCTGTTGCGGTCAATTTGGCCTATAATTGGGCTTTATAGCTAGCAAAATATGATTGGGCTTCTAGGGTTAATGAACTTTGTAGAAACCGAAGTTAAACGTAGTTGCCTATGAACTTCGCGCGTAATGTGGAGGAACCATTAAAAGAAATATTTCACCAAATGCTGTTTATTTATACATAAGCGAAAGGCTTAAAAGCCATAGTTCTTAATCCTTTTTTAATTTTTTTATGATGGCGTGTCATGTTGACATCTGACAGACCATAGACAATTTTGATCCGTCAACCGTCAAAGAAGGTCTGCCGTGCGTGCTGTTTTTAGGTTATGTTTATTAAAGTTTTGTTGTTGTAATGGTAATGTGTTAAAACCTAAAACAAATTATAGCGAGGTACAATTGCTTTTTTTTAGTTTTATCCTCTTGTCAGCAGTGAAGTAGGGACTTGCTGCTACTAACACAGAAGTGAATTTGTAGGACTTGCATTGATAATAACTTTCTTTTGTTATAAACATGGTGCGCAAGAAAATTGATAACCGTATCAGGGTTATGATCGAAAATGGAGTTAAGCTGGGTCACCGGACCATGTTCCTCCTGGTAGGGGACAAAAGCAAAGACCAAGTAAGTACATTGCTTAGAAGATATTAATTTAAAGATTTAGTAGTAAGTTAGTAGTAGTAGCAAATTACTCCCGCGTTCGTCTCTCAGTTAATTATGCCCGTGATCGGAGACTAGTTTTTTAAATCTACTACTGCCTTAGCGTGCCGTTCTGGCTTAGAAAATGTTGTTTACATAATTGTCAGTTCATTTTAAGCCAATATCATTGCAGTGACTAAGGTGACAACATGTCCATTGCTTAAAAGAACTGCATTTGTTAAAAGTCAAGGACTACCATTTGACCACATGTCTTGTAGCCTTACTTTGCTTCATCCATTTCACTAGATGTCTCTTGGTAGGATGGATATAGTTTCCCAGCAGTGTTCACAGGGCCCTGTCAGGTTTTCTTGTTTCCTTAGAGAATTGTACTACCTAATCCACCTTCAGATCCTCATGAGTTATCCTCTACTATCTACTATATCTACCCATAATCTCCAATCTGCCACTCAGCCAATAGGTACTGGTCTCCTGTTTGTCCAAATATTGCAGGCATTTTAGGTGCCTATTCAGACGATGCAATCAACTAGCTTTAACCAGTTAGGCCAGGGGTACCCAACCTGGGCTCAGTTTTCCTTTAACTGCCGTCGAGTTGGGGGCTGGTAATTTTTTTACAGAAAGGTAACGTTAATATAAGCACACACGTAAAGTCACAACATGCGGAGATGCGTAGTTTTTGAGAAAAAAAATATTGAAATTTCATATCAATTGTAAACAAACAACACCATTTTGAGTGCACCTGTCAAACTGTGATCATATTTATTGGTCGAAATAGTGCATAGATAAAAGACGTCAAGAAATTTGAAGCATAAAAAAAAAAAACTATTGAAATCGCGTGTTGTTTGTTTTGCCGGGACGCCATTTTGTAATGTCGTCAGTCATCGTTTGTGTCCCTAGCAGTTGAGAGCGTTTACGTACTCCTGTCGGTGAATCAACGTTTGACTACTTACCATGGCGTCTCCGAAGCCCCAGGTTTCGTGTTCTGCCGTGTCCGAAGACGCGAGTGTCGTGCAAGTGTTGGACTCTTGTGAGCCACTTGTGGCGAGCGTGTCTGAGGAATCTAGTGTCGTGCAAGTGATGGACTCGAATGAGCCGCTTGTGGCGAGCGTATCTGCAGGTCCGAGTGTCGGTCAAGTGATGGACTCAAATGAGCCACTTGTGGCGAGCGTATCTGCAGATCATAGTGTAGTGCAAGTGTTGGACTCTAATGAGCTACTTGTGGCTACCTCTCCGGCGTCGTCTGAGAGCAGCGTGGATGACGACCAACCCCGGGCCTCTGGGTCATCAGGCTGCAGAGTCCATTTATACTCCAGGGAAGTAAGGTTGGTTCACTGTTTTTTGTTATATAGCTCTAGTAAACTACACAGAAAAACCTGACCACTATAGTAGTAGAAATTAAATTAAATAAGAGTATTTTCTCTTGTTTTAGATCACACTGGAATATGTTCAGAGTAATGACCTTGCTCAACACCCCAGCTCAGTGCATTTCATTTGCGGAAGAGCGTAGGCTTCTTTCTACAGAGAAAATGTGCACATACCACAGAAGACCTATGTCACTGAGTTTTAATAGTCGTAGTGGGTCATTGGGCATTTATAGATGCAGAAAAAGCAACTGTCGCTCTAGGGCAGTGAGCCGGGCAGCAGGAACATGGTTCGACAATGCAAGGCTGTCCATTGAAATCCAGTTTCTCCTAATGTACATGTTCTGTCAGAAGTTCACCTACGCTCAAGCGAAATTGGAAACAGCTCGAGTAGACAGAGAAACAGTTTTGTCAACTAGAACAATCGCCGACTGGTTTTCATACTGTAGAGAAACCATAATTATATATGAGTTGGAGCACCAACAACACACAGGGAAAATAGGAGGTCGAGGTAAAATTGTCCAGATAGATGAGTCGAAGTTTGGAAAACGAAAATATAACAGAGGCAGACACATCGAAGGCCATTGGGTTCTGGGCATGATCGAGAATGGAAAAGATGACCTACGATTAGAAGTGTGTCCCAATAATGATAGATCTTCAGAAATATTGGTGCCACTTATACAGAGGCATGTTGAGATAGGCACTGAAATCCATACTGATTTTTGGAGAGCATATGATTGCCTATCTCAGCATGGATATATACATAAAAAAGTAAATCACAGCGATCCAATAAATAGATTTGTGGCACCAGACGGGACACACACCCAGAGAATAGAGAGTCATTGGCGAAATTTGAAAATAATGTTTGGTAGAGATGGATTTAAAGGAGAGTTTGCCGACTGGTTGATAGAGTATTCTTGGAGAAGAAAAATTCAAATAGCCCACCTGGATATCTTTGAAGAGCTATTGAAAGCAATAGAATATGTTTATAACATAAACGAATAAAGTATCAACCAGTATTTAATTTGTTTTATTTTAACAGAACCTATTAGGGCAGATACAAATATGATAAATTAGGTCGACTTGGGTCAAAGAACCGAATTGATGTACCCCGACTCCACCTGGTACGAGTTTGGCCTAACCCTAGAGTGTTTTTATAGAACCGGAGGCGCGTAGGGAGAGCAGCCTCCGCCCGCTGTAACAAATCACAGGCAGCAGACGAGCCGGAGCGGCTGAGGCTGGTCGCCGGAGGCGACCAGCAAGCCGAAGCTGCGAAGGTGAGGATAGATGCCTGTGATTTGTTACGCTAGGGCGTAGAGGCTGCTCGCCCCGCAGCGCCGGAGATGTGGCAGAGTCAACATAGATACTTAAATTCATGTGAATCAGTCCCCCTATTTTTTTTATGAAGGGGGGGCATACCCCCATTCCCTCCATGGGCATCTTTCCTTATTTTTTGCATCTACTATCGATTATATCGCTTAAAATAACGATTTTTTTTTCAAATTTAAAATTGAAATATCTAGAAAAGGGGGGGGTTCCGCAACTTTTCCTTTTAGGGGGGGGCAGTAGGCACCCCCCCCCCTCCCCCCACCCCCTTCCCCCCCTCAAAATCGACGGCAGTTAAAGGAAAGTCGTACCACATAATAAACATGCAATGAATGAAATCAGCCTATGGCAGTCCACTGCTGGACGTAGGCATTTCTTAAATTAACCACACTCTTAAATTAACAAAAGGACCACACGGTCCTGAACCTTCTCATCGGTCGGTCGGTCTAGGAAAAAGTCGCAGGCTGGGACTGGTACCAGCTTGCGACCTTTTTCAAGTCGTTGGTCTATCTGGTGGGTGCACGCCCTACCCGTGCTTTGCCGAGTCGGACTTCACTCTAAAACTCATTTGTAAAAAAAGGGTCTGTCTGTCAAGACTACTTTTTCGATTTTTTAAAACTAGTCTACATATTTTCTGAGTATGGTAAGTTTCCTTTCACCCAAGAAAATCGGCTGAGTCATCACCATGTTGCCTTGAAGTGACTTAAGTGAGAGTGGTGGTAATAAAGGCGGCCACATGGTGACTGACAGCTTCCCTAGCTCAGCGGTCCCAGCTGTTCAGCAATCCTAGCTCCATCAGAAAATTGTTGACTTGGAAAGTGCGACTTGAACATCCAAGGTGGGGTAACGCCACAATCGGGGAGATAAGACCGATCATAAACGAGTGGCTGGAGAGGAACCATGGCCATCTCTCCTACCGGTTGTCACAGATAATTACTTCGGTAAGTATCTGTGACGAATACACCGGCAAATCACGGCTGAGTGTCAGCCATGCGAGGCACACAGCGAGGAATAACAAGGTCTGTCGGGAATCCTGGGACATCTTCTCGAGGCTCCCACCTGTAGGCAGTGGCACTGTGTAGATTTAGTCGGCGAGAGTTCGGCTTAGCATCTATGAAGGATTTCCACACGTAAAAAAAGATAGCTTCTCTGGCACAACGGACGGCTCCGCATGTTTGGGTTGCATGATGATTTGACAGAATCTCCATTGCACAGGAAAGTGGACTGCGTCAGTAACTGCTTGATTTAGATTTGGCATGTTAGGGAGTCACGAGAATTTTCAAAACCAATAAGGGCGCCGTGGCCTGAAAAAGGTTGGGAACCCCTGAGTTAGGCAGTGGTCAGGCTTAATCGGTTGGATAGTTCCTTTTAATCGGTTGGATAGTTCCTTTACAGATAAAGATCATAGTCTATGTACAGCTAGTAGGTTGGTTCAAAATCATAAAGGGATCAGAGAAGCATAGTTCTAGAAACTCTTATGCTCTGTTGATCCCTTGTTAATTTTGTGAGCAATCTCACAGCCCAGGCTCAGGTTCTACCAAGTATTCTAGAATATTCTAGTACCTTTGTTGGACAATCTAAAACATTTAATCATTTCCAGGTACCTATTTTGTATGACATGCTTGTCAAATCAACGGTCAAGTCTCGGCCAACAGTATTATGGTGCTATAAAAATAAGGATGAGTCTATAAGCAAGTAAGTACCAGTTATCTTTTGTAATCATATATTTAACATCCACATTTAAGAGTAAATTAATTATGAAGAGAAATGATTTGATTGCATCTAATAGGCTCCGAAACTACTAGACTTATTTGAAAAATTCTTTCGCTGTTGGAAAGCTAAACTTTTTACGGTGAAAATAGGCTATATTTTACTCTCGTATTCCTATGGGAATTAGGCGGGTGAAACCGCGTGACTGTGTTTAGAGGCCGATGAAACACCTGTACACATCCTGACAGAATGCCCAGCCTTGATGCGTAGTCGCAGTTTTCTACTTGGAGGCTACATATTGGATCCAAGTGAGATTAAACGAATCGGGGCTATGAAGATACTGCACTTCCTGGAATTTGCAGGACTCAGCCAAGAAATTTAAGTAGTTGGGATCACAATAGATCAGTAATGGTCGCAGTGAGACTAGCTTTAAAGGCTAGATAAGCCACTCTCCCACGAATAATAATAATAAAAACCGTGTGACGTCTGCTAGTTTAAGAATTAATTTAATAAATTAGTAAGACTCGGTACAATAAACTGCAAAATAGGTACAACATACCTATTTTTATTGACGTTTGAATTAGAGTTTTTACTGTTTTTATTGTGTACTTGTACTGTTAAGTAGATTGACAACTTGGTAATTGCAAAGTGAATCTGTTAGAACCTTAGAACATCTTAACAAACTTTTAAATTTATATTATTAGTAAGATATTGTAGTATATTATAAAGCATTTTCATTTACAGAAGTTAGACTGCATTTAAATAAGGGTGCAGTTTTTTTTGTTTTTTTTTTACTTGAGGGAAAATCGATCAGACGATGTTATGCCGGACTCTTACCGACTAAAAAACCTCACGTTACGCCCAACAGCCTGTGGTTGGGAGCCACGGGTAAGCCCTCGGAAGGATGTCCCGGGACATAAGGGTTGCAGTTTACGGTTATCAAATTACCTGATACCCAATTGAATTGAAGAAAATACTAATCATTTATATCATTTTTGAGTCCATTTTCTGCCATATCTATAATTATTTATTTCTTTTCAGTCATGGTCGCAAAAGAGCCAAGAAAATTGCAGCAGGCAAGTTAAATGTATCTGAAGAATCTCTTTTTGACGCTTTCCGAGTAGCAACTACGATACACGGGCGATATTACTCGGAGAGTCATGCTATGCTTGGTCAAACTTACGGCATGTGTGTATTACAGGTAAATCGAGTTTACAATACCTATTAAGAAATTTTGATGGTATTTAAAAGTAACATTTAAAATAAGTTCTTTTTATTAAAACTACTATTAATTTATTGTAAAGCAAATAAGAAAGTTTAATATTGTGTGCCAACATCCCGTCACTGCCTCTCTGTTACGTTATCACGCCTAAACCGCTGACCACCTTTAATGAAATTTGGTATAGAGATAGTTTGAGTCCAAGGGAAGGACATAGGCTACTTTTTAACTGACTGCGCAAAATGACGGTAATGATTTTACGTGATAACGACTTCTACGTGGACAAAGCTGCAGGGACAGCTAGTTTTCTGTCTATTGTTGTAACTATATTATTTCTAATTATAAAAAGGTGAAATGTGGGTATATAATATGCCTCTGCCTACCCCTTCGGGGATAAAGGCGTGATGATGAACCTGAACCTAACCTATATTATTTCTGTAGCGGTTAGCCTGTAAAAGTCATACCCGTTTTATTTTAGGACTTTGAAGCCCTCACACCAAATCTAATGGCGCGAACAATAGAAACTGTTGAAGGTGGCGGACTAATTGTGTTCTTACTGCAAACAATGGACTCTCTACGTCAGTTGCATTCTGTTGTTATGGATGTGCATTCCAGGTAATTATTAGTTATAGATAGTATTACTGTAGTGGCTGGCCTATAAGAAGTAAATGTCCTATCTCTATCTTTCCTGATTATGACGAGAAAGATAGCGGCTGTCCGAACTCTATAATTTTATGCAATTACATTATGTTTTTCAAATAGTTAAAATTGTGTTAAGTCGAAAAATATATACCATGAAGAACTGAACAGCATCTAGATTCTAGGACTTGCTGAAAGATGTAAAGGTCTCAAAATATATTATTTTATAGAACTGTTATATTTCGCATATTTCAGGTTCAAAACCGAAGCCCACGACACTATAGTGAACCGTTTCAACGAAAGATTCTTACTATCCGTTGCTGACAACACTCGATGTTTAGTGCTGGATGATTCTCTGACTGTGCTCCCAATATCTTCGAAAACAGCACAAGTTGAACCCGTTGACGTCACACCAGAAGTGAGTAGATTGCTGATCAAATATTGTACTAAACTATTGTATAAGTGGCCGCTCAAATTGAGTCGCGTTTAAGAGTCAAGTGAGTGTGAATCTGAGCTTAATTTAATCAAAACTCAACTGCTAGTTCTCAAGGGTCTAGTGCGAGTTTTAGCGAGTTCTTATCCTGAGTCATGGTAAGCGCGTTAACACGATTTTGTATGCAATTGAGACACCGACATCTATCCATAAACTTAGGAACTTCGTTTTTACTCATGCGCCTAAACGCGCTTTATCGTGAGTAGTAGGCGCTCGCTAACACTTGCACAAGGTACTCTGATCGTGGTACAATATGTGTAATCCCATAATGACTCTATACTTATGGTCGTCGGCCCGGCGCGTTGGCAATACTCGCTGTGTTACTGTCAATGCCATTCTACGCATCAGGAAAGATGGCATGAGTTTCTTCGAAAGGAATTTGCTGGGTTCGATTCCCACCGGAGACAAATATTTGTGTGACCCATAAATGTTTGTCTCAAGAGTCTGGGTGTTTCTATGTATAAAATGTATATATTTAAAAAAGTATATAAGTATTATTATCCGTGGTCTGATGCCCATAACACAAGCAGGCTATTCCTAGCTTACTTTGGGATCAGATAGCATTGTGTGAAATGTCCGTAAATATCTATTTATTTATCATTTATAATACATTGCATACTTTTTCCGGTGGACAGAATTTGTTATATTCACACTGGTTATTTATATTTCAGAGTGTAAACCCCAAACTCACAGAGCTGGTATCTTCGCTATCGGATTCTCCTCCAGCGGGACCGCTGGTAGCTTTGTGTCGAACCTACGACCAGGCGAGGGCACTAGTTGCACTTATCGATACACTCGCTGACAAACAGGCCAGGTAAGATGTCATTGAATAATCCATCTTGTATTAGTCTGTGTTTTTGTTTGCTTGCATCAAATAGGCTCCGAAATTACTGGACCGATTTGAAAAATTCTTTCACTGTTGGGAAGCTACACTTTCGCGCTGAACATAGGCTATATTTGATTCCCGCATTTCCACGGAAACGGGAACTACGCGGGCGTATGTATGACATCCGCTAGTAAAAAATAAATAAGCCATCTTGTGTTAATTTATCAATAGAATTAAATAAATAGATAAGCATACAAAAATTTGAAAACCAACATTAATTTTGTGCACTGGGCTCATCAAGATGTTTGGTAACACCACATTATCCTCCCATGTGAGTGGTGCACCTGCTGACAACAGACAAGGCTCCCTCGCAAAAGTTTGCAAGGGTTTGGGAGCTCAGACCAAAGTTTCTACCAAAAGTGCCATAAAGAAAAATTGCTCGTAAAAGCCAATAAAAGAGGTCGACGAATATCGCAAATGCAGATATAATTCGTAAACAGGAAAATATACTAGGAAGGAGATAAAACAAGGAATGAACATACTGCTCGTTCGCTCTAACTTTGCCGCTCGGCTCTATACTAAAGTCGAATTTTTAATTAGACGAAGTAAATTGACAGCAAATAATGTCACTTCTTCTTGTAGTGTTGCGTATTTTCCATAGATTTAGAATGTACAAGATGAACAGTGTCAAACTGAAGACGAGACCAAAAATGAAAGATCTATGTGTGGGTTAAATAGTGTTGTTGAATGGTCACACCTATGTTATCGATAAAAGTATCTGTATAAATGGATGGAATGGAAATGAAACTTCTAAGCACACAAAGTGCTTAGAAGTTTCATCTCCAACTTCTTGTTTTGGGGAATAAATTGTTAATTTGAATGTAATCGACTATGAAAAAGTAAAAATGGGATTATATGGGGTAACTCGTAATATTAGAAATTCTGTAGTGATTTTACGAATTTTGATTCAGTGTGTGAATGTGAAAATACACTTTTAACATGTAATTTATGGCATCGTACATTGCATTGTTGCCGTACATATATATTTTGCCAATTGAATTTGAAATTTTACTAAAAATCCAACTCTTATCGTAGTACTAATCCTAGAAACTCATTTATTATTGAACCCTAGTAACAATAAAAGATATTACTCGTAGATTTTTTTAAATATATTAACCTCGCCAAATTGACGTCGCCACTGATGGAAACTAGTGGAAAGCCGTGGCGCATCTAGCGAATGGGAGCCATGCTTACAGCACACAAGACTTCTGGCAGTAGTCCTCAAGTTGGCGGCCCTATGATGTGCCTCTTCACGCTCCGCTTGTAGAACTCGGGATTGTAAAATGAGGGAAACACATGTGCGGGCAGGTCGTTCCAGGATTTTGTAGTTCGACTGAGGCTTACCGTCATCTTAGGACAACCTATAATTGAAATCGGATAACACGTCTCTGCATAGCGCCAAGCGCGTCCAGTAAGTACCTCGCACAGTCATCCCAAAGGTGAGAACAGTATTCGACGCAGAGGCTAATCTGCGCCTTGCACAGCAAACATCCCGGTGTGGCGTGGAGTACCTTAAGTGAAGTAAAATTATAAAAATTCAACTCAAAATGGATTACAAATTTTGGAAATATTATATTAAAATAGGCACAAAACCCTAAAAAAAAGGTTAAATAACACAGTTCGAGTAAAAATCAATCATATTTATAGTAAATTAAATCCAGATAAGTTTGTTTGTAGCTATGCCACTATAATGAACTATCGATATCCTTATCGATACCTACCCATGACTATTTTACTGTAAACAGCCCTTTCTATTTCTGCCTTATATATCCTCCAAAAATGCATTTACACATTAAATATTGTGTTATGTATGAAGGAAAATGCATAATCTACGTTATGAGTTGGACTTACAGTGAAATTTTACATCCAATTTGGCAAAATATGTACGTCAAAAATGGAATGAACGAAGTCACAAATGACCTGTTAAACGAGTCTTTCTTCGTATAATTGCGTTTTGTAATATCCTATTCACACACTAAACACGACAATATTGTTGAAAATATAAAATTTTCTATTTTAATCGTAAGATCACTACAGATTATTGGATATTATAAATAACATAGAGCCGCCATAGGATCCCAGCGGGCTCAGCGATTCAAAATACTGACATATGAGTACACAATTTGCTTTCTCTTTTCCTCTCGAGCTAAGTGCTATGGATAATGAGGTCTCGCTCGCACGCTTTGTATATCTATTGAGAGTAGCGAAAAATTCTAAATCTATGGTATTTTCTATGACGAAGTGACATTAGCTACTGTCAATTTACTTCGTATAATTAACAATTCGAGTATACGCCTCTACGCCAGCGGCAAAGTTAGAGCGAACGGGTAGTACTATCATTGACACGACATATGGGCCGCCATTTTAAAAAACAAGCATACAAAATGGCGGCAGGCGATTAGGTAGCGCCCAGCTGTTATGGGTATTTTGTGTGACAGAATCAAGAATATTCAAACCACTTTGATGTGTAATCTTTTGTTCCAGACCACCCCACTGCCTAACAGCTGCCCGTGGTCGAGGCAAATCGGCTTGCCTCGGTTTAGCCGTGGCCGCCTCAATAGCTCTCGGTTATAACAATATCTACGTCACTTCCCCACATCCAGAGAACTTGATCACGCTATTCGAGTTCTTGCTGAAAGGACTCGATGCCTGTTTATATCAGGAACATACCGATTATAATATTGTGAGGTCTACCAACCCGGATTTCAAGAAAGCAATTGTGAGAGTCAATATCGCTAGGAATTCGAGGCAAACTGTGCAGGTAAGTTTTGTATTAATCACTTCATTGTTCAAATGAGAATTTCAAAATTAAAGAGAAAGACTATCCTGAGACTCTTATTAATAAGCCCAAAACATGCTATATATTCTGTAATATTTTGAGAAATTGGGTATCCTGCAGACTACTTGATGCATCAGCCATTTCTAGGTTACCATGACATAAAAATACCCTTATGTCATGGTAAGCATGTTGTATGATGAATCAGACCTGAGAATCTTAGTAAAAATCCCTCCTTCGTAACTCAGAGTTTTGTGAAATTAGCAATAGCAAGTATTTTCCGAACATCTTTCACAAACTACCCCTGTCCATTTCAATATGACAATAGTCACAATAGGCTCGCCATATGACCAAAAAATTTATAGTTTATACACTGCATTTGTTGTTGGTTGTAGTTGTAGATGAATGCAGGGAAGAGAGATACACAATTCACACTTAGTTAACTCAGTTATATTGTTCTGAAGTTACAAGGTAATGATTGATTAATGTTGTATTTTAAGTTACTAAGCTATCGTTGAAAGCTAAGTCCGCACCGCTACATACAATATGAGACACAAATATTGCTGGTAAAATATGGACATTTAGATGCCTCTGCCTACCTCTTTAGTGAATAAATCCTGACTATATGTATGTTATTTCCAGTACATAACTCCAGATGACCACTCGCTACTGTCTGCAGCCGATTTAGTCCTAGTAGATGAAGCCGCTGCCATCCCATTAGTTCATGTATCGGCCGCGGCCAAGCGCGCTCCTTTGGCACTGCTGTCATCTACCGTGTCGGGTTACGAAGGCACGGGTAGAGCGCTCAGTTTGAAGCTGTTTGCTCAGCTTCAGACGCTGCACAATGCGCCTCCTCCGGTAAGTTACAGTTTAGACATTAATACTGTTTTTAGTTCTGGTGAATCAAGCGGCTACAATCCCGTTAATTCACTTGTTCGTCATGGCCAAGCCCATCCATGTATATGTAATTGGTCCCATTAGGATGACAAACTGGAAGTGGGTTTGAATTTTGAACATCGAAACTTGGCTTAACAATCGTCATTTTGATGACAACCGGGTTTTATTTCGAATTTCCTTCTGTATGCAATGGATCTTTATGCGAAAGTGTTCCCTTAGTCGCCTTTTACGACACCCTCGGGATGTACTGGGGTGGCGACATTTTGTACGCTTACCCGTCGCGACACGGGACTCCGTCGCCATACGGGCCATTACTATCGATGGCTACCTTAATGTCGCAAATGCGAGCACTAATTCAAGACTTAAAACTGCTTTAATTCATTCTTCGACCCGACTTTGTTAAGAGCGTTAATTCGGTTTTCAAATTTCTTTACGATCGTAAGAAATCAGCGCGGCGCGGCGCATATAGCCGTATAGTGCCAATTGTTGCTACCAACAAGTTTGATACTTTTGTTTTCCTTGATGTATTACCGGTGTCATATTCTTAGTCTAAGCGTTCAATCTTTTAATTCAATTTTTATGTTAGTAATATTAGTTAATAATTATTGATTATTTTTATACAAAACGGGATTTCGCGTGGCACTATTTTATTATTAATTAAAGGTTTCGGTACCTTCACTTTCCTCGACGTTTCGACAGGGTTACACCTATCGTGGTCCCGAGGTCGCCTCGGAAAGTGAAGGTACCGGAACCTTTAATCTATACTAATATCTATACTAATATTATAAAGAAGTAAAGTTTGTGTGTTTGTTAAATTGTAAAGGGTAATCTCGGGATCTACTGAACCGATTTTAAAAATTCTTTCACCAATAGAAAGCCACGTTATTGTGGAGTGTCATAGGCTATATAGCATCACGCTATAACGAATAGGAGCGGAGCAGTAATAGTAAATGTTTCAAAAACGGGGGAAAAGTTATTCCTTTTGAGAGCTTCATTGCGTGTGCTGCTTAAATATTTATAGTTATGTAAAAAATATGTACTACAATATTGTTTCTCTTACAAAAGTTCTAAAAAAATTGCGCGATATTGGGTTGGTGCACAATAACCATTTTAATGGCAATCAATTTTTTTCTACAATAATGCCACGGGATACCTCTTTCATAAACGAAATTGTTCTTAAAAATAATGCGACGGGAATTCACGCGACGAGTAATCTTTCTCTCTCTCTCTCACGTAGTATTGAATATTATCTGACGACGAGACGCTACGGTAGTAAACACAACGCGACAGGAGTAAATGCGACGGGAACAGGTAATTCTCTCTCTTATGTGGCGCAAACGAAGTTGCGCGGGTCAGCTAGTTAATAATAAAATAGTGCCACGCGAAATCCCGTTTTGTATAAAAATATGTGTTCAACGCGTGTTAGTTTAAAACAAATATTGATTACTTTATTGCAAATTTATTGATATTTAGTAGTGTGTGTGTGTGTCGAGACCCTAGGTTCATAGCATAAAGTTTTTTAAATTTTGAAGAAGCGCCTTGTGGAGTCAACTAGTGACCTAAGGGCTGGCAGTTATTTCTCCCAACGAATAAGCATCGCCGTTCAAAAGGGGATTGCTGCCAGTTTTTTGGGCACAATGCCACCGGGGCCCTATTTAGATTTAGTTTAGTTTTATTCATATTGTAAATAGTTATTATGCTTTATTGTAACATTTGTCTCAATAAATAAAAGAAATATTTCGACTCTAGTAGTGATAGATACTGACATCAATAAAATTAATAAAGTTGACATTTATTTACCTAAAAAATATCAATATTGAAATTACAAATACACACATACATGAAAACGGTTTCATAAGTTTATTTTTAAAGTATCTAAATATACGAAAATTGTAGAAAGTAATGGACAATATTCTATTATACACTATAAATATTTAAATTTGACAATACACATGGTTAAAAACAAATAATATTTACGTAGCAATGCGCAGGCGCTTGGCATGGTCCGATGTTTTGCTGCCTACTACAGATTCAGTGCTGGCAGGAACATTAAAATATTTTTAATAAATAATTCATAAATATTGTTGGATATTCTTACACAACATCATCTAGCCCAAACTAAGCTATAAGCTTGATCTATGGGATCTAACTCTAATCTTAATATTGATAGTAGGTGTTTTTTATTTATAATAACCAAATATTTATTAAGAGGCATGTGCATAACAATGCACACCGCCAAGAAAAATGCTAATTAATTAGCCCTTCCGTATCGGCATTGATCGATTATTAGATACCTACTAAGATGAACATTCGTGATGAACAGAATAAATAAATGTTGTGGAACAGTACAAGTGCCGTTAATGAATATGTGCAGCAGGTTCCACAAAGTGCCATCCATCAACAGTATAAATAATTCTTTTCATGGGTTGCGCCGCGCCGTCAGGTTTCTTTATAGATACGGACAGTTCTGTCTCTTGTTTGGCCAGTATTAGTCTGACTCTAGCAGAAGTTTCTCCAAGACTTGGTACTTCTGTATCTCAGTCACTACTTGTATTTTGCTTTAGCGGCTTTATAGCCGTCCCAATCCTGGTCTGGTTCCTCACAGGTGTTCCATAATTACCACTTATGAAATGGGGTGTTAATATGTTATTATCAATACCACACGAATAGTGACTACCTGCCTTGCGTATAATACCTACACCTACGCTGTTCGTGAAGAAAATAGTGCAACTGTAATAGCTTATAACTTGGTCAGTTTTCGTTAGATTCATTTAATTTTTTTTATACAGTATTTTGAAGCAAAGCTCTAGTCGGGGTGTCTGAGCTTTGCACTATACAAAAGTTCACGTTGTATATCGACCATAAATATTTATATCCTATCCTACTAATATTATAAATGTGAAAGTTTGTGAAGATGTTTGTATGTTCAAATGTTTGGATGTTTGTTACTTAATCACGCTCTTACGGCTAAATGGATCCAGCTGCAATTTGGTATAGGGATAGAGTATAGTCTGGAATAACACATAGGCTACTTCTTATCCCAGAAAATTGTTTTCACGGGAAGCTGGAACGGGAACCAAAATTCACGCGGGCGAAGCCGCGCGTATCAGCTAGTATATTATATTATACGTCACAAAGTACTAAGATTCTTTGGTCACGCTAGAATTAGACTATTTTTGTTAATTTTTTCGTATTCAAAAATGGAACATCGAGCGACATGACCACTCTCTGAGAGCCTCTCGGCGGTACTAAATCGTATTTGTTCGCGTATCTGCATTTATAGGGGTTCACAAAAAACTTTGTAAAAAAAAATCTGTATCTAGTTACTTATAAAAAAATATTTTTATTGTCAGAGGAGAAGTTCTGACATAATATTACATAATTATCATAATGATTTAAACTACAGAAGCTGGTGAAAAGACTACTTTATTGTGGTGAAAATTCTCAGTATTTGAGCAAACTTGACAGTCATTTTTCTCCAAAAAAAGGAACCTACCTGATATCAGGTTATTCTACAAACAGATAGCCTAGGCCTTTTGCAATTGCTTCGTATCCCTTGTGCATTAAATTTACCGGTTATTTGACATGAATTTAAGCATCGAAATCGATGCAAATCGTATGATTTGAAAAACCTTGTTCACTTTCGTTGATATTAACCATATGTAATCTGTTGTTAGGTAAAATATGTTTTATAAAACGTTTAGAGCGCTAAATTTACTAAGTATGTTAGTGAATACCATGTTTGTACGATAAATATTTAATGACTTTAAACGCAATGAAAAGTATGGTTTCTGAGCAAAACGTGGGGCGAAATATGTTAGCCCTCTTAATACGAAATTGCAATCTATTTTAACAGAGCAAAACACTTTTTTTTTAAACATACTGAATTATATGAACAGATCAAACTAGAGGAACCAATCCGCTACCGTTCCGGCGACCCCGTAGAGAGCTGGCTCAACTCCCTCCTCTGCCTAGAAGCTCCTCCCCCAAGAGTCGGTGCCGGCGCCCCACTGCCGGCCGCCTGCGACCTGTACCGCGTCAATAGAGACGCGCTTTTCTGTTACCACAAGGCCGCTGAGATATTCCTGCATCGGCTGGTTGCGATATACGTTGCTAGTCATTATAAGGTATGGTTTACTGTTCCTTTTACTTTTTATACTTTCTTATCTTCTATACATAAAATAAAATGATAGAAAAGTCAAAACTGTACGTTGGAAATATTAAAAAAAAAAAACAACATAAGATACCGAAGTCGAAAATATAGTTAGAAATTTTTTTGTTTGTTTATCTGTTTGTCTGTTTGCTTTGCTTTGTCCGGAAGGATCTCGAAAAGTACTGAATGGATTTGGTTCAAATTTTGTACAAATATTAGCTAGGGGTAGGGTCTTAAAATAGGCTATATATATCCTAGGGGCTAAGCAGAGAGCAATCAAATTGGCATTATAACATAATTTGCACGCGTACGAAGTCGCGGGCAACAGCTAGTCATATCATAATTGTAAACATTTACATCTATACTAATATTATAAAGAGGAAAGATTTGTTTTTTTGTTTGTTTGTTTGTAACGAATAGGCTTCGGAACTACTGGACCGATTTGAAATAGTAGTTTTCGATATAAGTGTGGGATTTATGTTATAACGACGAGTTCGACAGATGTTGACCCGAGCCGAAGGCGAGGGTGGACAGTCGGAACGAGTTGAAATAACAATCCCACACGTTGTATTGAACAACTATTTTTAATACAGTTGCGAAAAAATTAAGTCCCTGTAATACGCCACTTTTTGAGCAACTGTATTAAAAAATTCTTTCACTGTTGGAATGCTACGCTCTTTGCGGTGAACATAGGCTATATTTTATTCCCGTATTCAGACGGGAACGGGAACTACGCGAGTGTAACCGCGTGACGTCTGTTAGTAATACCTAATTTTATAAACATGCATGCACTTTATTTTATTAATCACCAAGGTGAAGACGGAGATGAATTTACTCACCCGTACTCGTATTTTGGCACTCAACTCACTTAATAAAAAAGCATTTAAGTCTTTTCTAAGTATGACTTTAAAATGAACCATTACAACACTTCCACAGAACAGTCCCAACGACATCCAGTTGCTAGCGGACGCTCCGGCGCACTGCCTGTTCGTGCTGCTCGCCCCCACGCCGCCTAATAGCGCGGCGATACCGGAGATCATGTGCGTCATACAGATGTGCCTCGAGGGGACCATCTCTGACAAGTGAGTAGTGTAGCGCTAAGGCAGCTAACTGATTATATAACAGTCTTATTTACTTACATTTTCTAGTCAATAAAGCAGTTGTAGTGTGTGCATGTGGGAATTTTAACGGTCTCTTTAGAAATTTATAGAAAGAGGTAGAAAACATACATGGCGTGAGTGGGTGCGACAATTGTCCCAATTTTAAGTTTCTTGCCATTTCTCCACAATTTTTTCAACGCACCACGGTGGCGTTGTTGCAGTTTTTTTTTTTTCAAATAAGATGAAAGTTAATAAAATTCTCTAGAACTTTGATTCTAATCACATTTTCATTTTCCCAACCGGTTTTAAACTTCACGCTCCAGAATGTAGAAAATAAAGTTAGAAACCCTAAAAAGCAAAAATCGTGTTTGTTTTGTTGCTGTACACGTTGTTGGAACCCAAGATATCCTCTATTTCCTTATCAATGTTTTACAAGTGTCCCATTGTATCTTTCAGATCAGTTCGCGACAGCTTAGGCCGCGGTCGCAAGGCAGCCGGAGACCTGATCCCCTGGAACATTTGTGAACAGTTCGGAGACAAGGACTTCCCTAAACTGGCTGGTGCGAGGGTCGTCAGGATAGCCACACACCCTTCTTATCAACAAGTATGTATTGTAGCTGAGTGCCGCATTTTTAATAAGGATAATAATATTAGCCCCTTTTCACTCGTACCGGTTGCCAGGTAGCCGGTGCCGGGTACCCGGCGGCGAGTGTATGGCATTACCGGGAAAATCACGCCGGTACGTGTAAAAGCTATAGTATATGGCCATACACTTCGCCGCCTGCCGGATACCCGGCAACCGGTACGTGTGAAAAGGCACTTACTGAAGCACTCTTAGCTCCGGCTCATTGTTTGAAAAACGTCATAGGGTCCGTTCACACAGACCGGCTCGGAGAGGAGAGCAGATTCTTATCACGTTGAAAACAGAGTTTTCATTATTTGAAGTAAGGTTTATTTTTGCATGTGCACTGCTTTTGTCATTAAGAATGCTTGAACGCGCTTAGTGTGAAATAATAAGAGGAGCTGACCGGCTCCGATCGCGTACTTTTCTCGTTCGCGCAGCCGTTCGGCTCCGATTTCATGCTCTTTCTTGCTCGCGCAGCCGATCGGCTCCAATTGCATGCTCTTTCTAGCTCGCGCTATGAACTATCTATGAACGTTTGCAACACCAGAGGCGCCACACTCGCGCTGCCGACCCTGTAAAAACCTTCTAAGACCCCTTTTGAAGAACCCCCTTTTAAATGATCATTTTAAATGAATGCCGGCAGCCCGGTAGTTATCCTTGCGAGGGCTTACCCGGACCTCTTTCCGTGAATAGTTGTACGACACTTAGCAGAGCATCCTGATCTATGAGAATTTCCACGTGTAAAAAAGGATCTTTTTAAACACTGTTCTATTTTTGTTACCAGATGGGCTACGGCAAGCGTGCTCTTCAACAGCTAGCGGCGTATTATTCTGGAGACATTCCTTGTTTAGATGAGGACCCAGTTGAGGAGGAAGAAACTCCTGCGAAGGAATCCAACGATACCTTGCAGACTGAGAAGATTGTACCCAGGTAAGTTTGTGTTAACTTTTGACTGCCTCGGTCGCTACCATAGAGGAACACCCATTAAAGGGCGACACCTTAATATGTTTATCCGATACATCCTGATTTCGAATCGTGAAATATGGTTCAAACAGAAAAGATAATATTTGAAGGGAGCCCCTTGTGTGATCCGCAAAAACGTGTGTAATAATAGTAGTTTATGATATTGTTGCATAATTAGGGTTCTTATAACACGAGTGCGTTTTAAAAAAACGAGCCGTAGGCGAGTTTTTTTATAGTATCACACGAGTGTTATAAGACCAAGTTATGTACAGTGTCATACACTACTTTATCTACTCTCATACTATAATACCTGATTTAATTTTCTGATATATAGTTGTTCCTAGATTTCGCCGGTTACAGGTTCATGGTCATGTTCGATGCAGCCTCCAGAATGTCTGGTGGTGTACGATTACCACTATCCTCGTTTTAAGACATGTTTTTACACAAAAACTAATTTATTTTACAAACTAAACCAAACTATGTTTAATTTAAATGTAAAATGTTGGCGCCAAGGCGCGACGCAATCATCGATTGCGCATGCGTGTTTCTTTGTATTTTTCGGGCTGCGGAGGAACAACTTTTTTTTAAAGTAGAGGTTTAACCTTCTTCGGCCAGCTGGAGGTTGTATAAGTGTATCGTTATGATTAAAAAGTTATTAAATAATATAGGTGTCCATACAAGACCTGTATCGTAATAAAACGTTTTTTTTGTCCTGTGCGTAATGTTTGTCATAAGAGTTTTGATTTCAATTTTATAATCTTTGTATTATAGTATCAGAGTAGATAAAGATAAAAAAAACTGCAAAATACGAAACATCCTATAGTCCTTTGTCAGAAAGAGTCTGCCCTATTCAATAAATAAAATGTATTGTTTCAGAGCAAAACCGCCGATATTACTAAAGCGATTATCGGAAGTACAAGCGGAGCAACTGGACTACTTGGGGACCAGTTTTGGACTCACGGAAGACTTGCTCAAGTTTTGGAAGTCGCAGAAATATGTACCGGTTTATTTGAGGTGAGCCATACTAATATGACTTCTATGCTTATAGGAATAAGGTGGAGATTAACTTGTACGGAAATGAGAGTTCCTTACTTGCCACGAAATAATTACTTTATATTAAAGGGGGAAGCGCTTGTGACCCCGCGGACTTAGTATTGTAGGTGCCCACCATGTGACTACTTTGTGACATTTATTTGCGAACGTTTCCGTGCTTCGAAAGGCACTTTAAGCCGTTTGTCTTAGTTGTCAGTAACACGACGGTCGTTGAGACACGTTTAAGGTTTATGGCTTGAGATGGACAGGCGCAGGTTGTGACTGTTGAAATTTTTAAAGCCGCCTAAAAAGGCCTTCAACTTGGTTTAACGACTGCCATTTTACTGGCAACCGGCCAACAGCTTAACGTGCCTTCTGAAGCACGGAAACGCTTAAATAACTGTCACAAAGTGGTCACATGGATGGTCACCCATCCGAGGACTGGTCATAGTGAAAGTTGCTTACTGCAGTGATTGTTTACAGAGCACTGAGAACATTTTTTTTTCTACAATCTAACCTTTTATCATCATTCCAGTCAAAAAGCAAACGAGCTAACAGGCGAGCACTCCTGCATAATGCTTCGTTCTTTGGGAGAGAACTCCTGGCTCGCCGCATACAGTGCAGATTTTCGAAAGCGAGTGTCGCGTCTGTTCGGACGAGCGTTCAGGAAGCTGCCCGCTTCGCTCGCTCTCTCGCTGCTCGTGTCTGATGGCGTGAAGGTTAAGAAACCAGGTTAGTGTGAAGCTAATACTTAATTATTTGATACAGACTGATCATTGACCTGTTTTCTACACTCTGTAACCTCATGTCCTGTCCCGGTTCCCATGGGAATATTTCCCAACCCATGTGTTATTCCAGACTATGATCTATGCCTGTACCAAATTTTGGTCTGATTCATTAAGCCGTTTGAGCGTGAAAGAGTAACAAACTTCCAAACATGGAAGTTAAGCCTTTATAATATTAGTTGGGATTTGCCAATTGATTCCCTGCCGTCTCGAATATCGTGTGTGGTTTAATTTTGTTGCACGCGTTACTCCGAAACGGTCACATGTATTCTCAAAATACTGTGTTTATAGACAGTAAATGCTCAGATATTTTATATTTCTCTTTCCAGCCCTAACCAAGGAACTAATAGACCAGCACCTCTCCCCCCACGACCTGGGTCGCCTGGAGGCCTACAGTCGCCAGCAGGCCGACTACAGGCTCATCACTGACCTGCTGTCGCCACTCGCTAACCTCGTGTTTCATACTAAGACTTCGGTTAAATTAGACGCAGTGCAACAAGTAAGTTGTTAATCTTTATTTTTTTGAGAGATTCCACTGAGTTTTAAATATGAGGTATCAATTGTAATTATTTTTTAACAAGAAAGCCGTGATCGTTCTCACCAGACTACCCCTCTCTAACAAGTTTATTGTGAAAGTGAAAGTTCAATCCGATTCACGTTGTCATTTTTGTTTTATTTCAAACTTTGAACAGATGATCCACGTGACCTAGTGACGTAGTTTAATGCAACAGAGTCACAGACTACAGACAAAGTCCTTGTCATTTTTTTTATTTCAAACTTTGAACAGATGATCCACGTGACTTAGTGACGTAGTTTAATGCAACAGTCACAGACTACAGACAAAGTCTCGCCATAAGCCCCTCTGCACTCTTTTTTTATAGAGAGGGGCTAAAAGCTAAATTACCCTGGAAAATTTTCAACAGCGCGCAGTCACATGACGTGGCACAAAATCTAAAAGTGAAATATGGGCGTCTAATATGTGTAGCAATGAATCCCGCTCCTGTTACGTAAAGCGTAAAGGAGTCACACATATTAGTACATACTCACAATCTTACGCATTTATAATATTCGTGTTACATTCTGCATGGAAGCGCTCGTGGCCCCGCGGACTCAGTGTTCTGTAAACGATCACTGCAGTAAGCAACTTTCACTATGGCCGGTCCATGGATGGGTGACCATTCATGTGATCACTTTGTGACATTTATTTGAGCGTTTCCGTGCTTCGGAAGGCACGTTAAGCTGTTGGTCCCGGTTGCCAGTAAAATGGCAGTCGTTAAGCTAAGTTGAAGGCTTTATTTCAACAGCAGGCAGTCACAACCTGCGCCTGTCCAATTAAACATGGCAATACGGCTCACCACCTATTACGTGGGACAAATTATACAAAGGTGAAATGTGGGCATATAATATGCCGCTGCCTACCCCTTCGGGGATAAAGACGTTACCATATGTATGTATGTACATTCTCCATCATAAATTTTCAGGTACTCCTAATAGCAATGGGTTTCCAAATGAAAGATATCGACGACATTTCATCAGAACTAGGGTTGCCAGCTTCACAAATTTTGGCCAAATTCTTCGAATCTTGTAAAAAAATGAACAGTTCCTTCAACGCGGTTCTAGAAGATACTGTGGCTAAAGAAATGGGTATAGAAGATAGGAATACTGATGACGTCACTATGGGCCCGGTCAAGCAGAGTCTGCAAGATGAATTGTCTAAAGCGGCTAAGGTAATCAGTTTTGGTGTAATAATGGTAGCTTTAGTTGTGTGGATTAGAAATAAATGGTAGAATTGTGAAGTTTTGAGTTTTATTTTTTAACGATTTAGAAACTTTCATAAGTGTGGCCGCGAGTTAATATTATAAATAAGAAAGTGAGTTTGTTTATTGTTTTAATTACTTCTCAAAACATTAGACACATTTTTTTTAATTTGACCGTACACCCAAAGTTTTCATAAAACAAGTTAGTACTTACATAATAGTACAAGATAATGTTTGGGCGTTCGAATTTTTGTTCTTAGATATGAAAAAGAAAAGACATTTATTACATTGAGATAAGGTTTTATTTACGAATGAGACACAAAAGCTACCGATGATTTGATTTAGAAATGATAAAGACCTTATTACATTGATATAAAGATGAAATTACAAGTACAACGTTATTTTTGGCGATGTTACCCAATGCCCAATATTTATTTGTTAATACTGCACTTTATATAAGGCTACATAGTTTTATATCTATAATGGTTCCCAAATTTAATATTTGTTTATACATTTCAGGAGTTGGAACGCAAACAACGCAAGGAGTTATCCCGCCTAATGGGTGAAGACTTAGCGCAGTATAGCATTAAGGGTAGTGACCTCGACTGGGGGAAAGCGCTCACCGGCAGCAAGCAGAAACAACTCGTGTCTGTTAAAAGGTAGGACTAAGTGTTCAATTTTCAATATTGATATTAATGTAAAATATAAATTAGCAGGTGATTTCTGCAGTGGCGACGCAGATTTAGCGACGGTTTGGCTAACTATATCGGATCCCAGTCCGGAGTTCAGAATTTGGGCTTTGGTTTTTTTTTTTATATTAAGTTGACGTCGCCACTGATGGAAAGCTGTGGCGTATCTAGCGATTGGGGGCCACTCTCACAGTCCGTAAGACTTCTGACAGTGGCCCTCAAGTTGGCGACCCTGTGATGTGCCTCTTCACGCTCGTCTTGACGAACCCGGGAATGTAAGATGAGGGAAACACGTGTGCGGGCTGGTCGTTCCAGGTTTTTCTAGTTCGACAGAGGAACGATCTTTTGAAACGCTCAGTTCTGGCGAAAATTCTCTCCACTGTGTGTGAGTGGCATCTCGGCCCGGCACGCGTTGTTCGGGATCTAAAAGATGGTGGGATCAGGTTGAAGAACTCTTCAGAACATTCACCGTGATACATTCGGTAGTAGGCAGCCAAGGACGCTATGGTTCTTCGCTGCGCTAACGCTTCGAGGCCTCCCGTCACCTCAGATATTAATTTTTCACATCTACCAGGCGTCCCGTGACTTTTGGAAGCTAGACCCGTTTTATTCAGAAACGAGCTACTGCTATTTTTTTTATTTAGAAACTAGCTAATGCGGGAAGTTTTCTCGTACCCATTTCTCACAGGATTTTGTTCTTGGGACAAAAGTAGTATCTATGTTTTATTCCAGACTATAATTTATCACTGTACCAAATTTCAGCCAGACCCGTTCAGCCGTTAGAACGTAAAAGAGTAACAAACTTCCATACATCCACACAACCGCACTCACAAACTTTCGCATTTATAATATTCGTAAGAAATTATTTCACCGGTAAATCTTCGTCTACGCTTTCAATTCGTACGATCAAGAATCAGCGCCCTGTTGCCTACTACATAAGTAGTTACAGAAAATATCGCCACGACATCCTTGAGCTATACTTACGCAAATATTTCATCTATTTCAGCGGAATGAAACGCTTGGGTGACGACAGTAAAGAGATTGACGACTTAATAGAAGCACACAACACTAAACAGAAGAAGAAAAAGAAACATGTGCGGAACTAATTGTATATACAATAAAGTATAAGACTATTTTATGTTATATTGAACTGCTTTTCATTTATTACGTTATATATTATGTTATAATAATAAGTAAATAAATATTCACGAACATTTCACACAACGCTATCTGATCTCAAAGTAAGTTAGGAATAACCTGCTTGTGTTATGGGTATCAGAACACGTATATTAATACTTTTATACTTTTTAAATACATACATATTATACATAGAAACATCCAGACTCTTGAGACAAACATTTATGGGTCACACAAATATTAGTCTCCGGTGGGAATCGAACCCACGACCTCCAGCGTCGCAGGCGGTATCACTACCGACTGCGCCACAGAGGCAGTCGCATGTTCACGCCTTCATCCCCGAAGGGGTAGGCAGAGGCATATTATATGCCCACGTTTCACCTCTTTAGAATTTGTCTCACGTAATAGGTGGTGAGCCGTATTGCCGTGTTGAGATGGACAGGCGCAGGTTGTGACTGCCAGCTGTTGAAATTTTGCACCTAAAAAGCAACTTGCGGCCATATTGAAAGTTGCTTACTATGTACAGTGATCGTTTACAGAACACTGAGTCCGCGGGCCACGAGCGCTTTCTAACGTTAAGATGGCGCTAGTCGGTCGCTCGAACTCTGCCAAATAAGCATGCTGTTTCACCTCACATCGCATAGTGAGAGCGAAAAGCTGCGATAGTGCATTCAAAGGTCCTTTGGTAGGAAGGGTGTTATGAGAAAAGTACTTCATGTATCAACTTAGAATAAAGTATTCTGAACTCTTTGAGAAATGAACTTTGTTGGAACGGACTTAGATTTTGAGTTTTTATACTTCATTTATTGTTTATTTACACAGAAAATTGTCTAAAAATTTGGTCAGAAAAATCGAATTTTTAATGGCTTTCTTTAAATTCCCATTTTTTGAACGGTACAGACAAAGTTTATGATGAGGCAAAATAGTAAAATGTTTGACTTTGTATGTAGTGTATCAAACATCCTCCTGAAGTTTTTATGGGCAAAATAGCTACTAGCGCAACCTTAACGTCTAACTGATCGGATTTTCGATGTAAAGCAAGTGTCAGTTTTAAGTCGTGTCTCTGATGTGTTCTCAGCCTTATAATTTAACACGTAGTGTGCGTCAAAATCAGGTTCCGATCTAAAGAAAACAACAGGTTCAATAATAATTTCTATAATTATTGTAATATAAAAAAGTGTTGGTAGTTATTCAACCCTTGGAATAGACAATAGATATTTCCTCTTAAACATAACAAATATGAAGAGTGCAGTCAGATCGGGCGCGATCCTTCGCTCGTAAAAAAATATCAATTTTTAATGCAACCGGCTAAGGCGCGCGCCGAATCCGCCTGCCAAACACATACTTCTATACCATTTTATTACAATATAATGTGATCTAAGAAAAATAATATTTTCGTCTAACGCCCGATACAGGGCGTCTGGTAAACAATTTTATACTATAATTTGTTTGTCGCTTATCTTAGTAAATACACGCGTTCTACTCGTTACAAATGTATGGTAACAACAGTTGAATCTGACCTAGTGGTTTGATTTCAAACGTTGAAAGTTGGTGTTTCTGACCTATCCACCTGTTTCCAAGTGGTTGTCTAGAGGTAGCCATTGACATTTGCTAACATACAAAGACCACTTCGCTTTACGCTATTATATCGAGAATAAAAAACATCCACTACAAAACGTAATTTAGAATATTATTAACGTTAGCTGCTATTATCGTAAGTTATTTATAAACTAGTTTTGTTCTCACTTGACGCGCCGGACACATTTGACGACACAGAAAGGGAAGGAGGTACTACTCGCATGCTTAATATAAAATTATGAATAGTTCAAGTTAAATTAAAGCCCGTTATTCATTCAGTAGGTATTATAAAGCGAGGAAATAGGCGCACAGCTGTGCAAAAGCTATTAGGCAGCACATAGGTAAAGGTACAGAGTAATTCAATAGGAATTGCACTTAGGAAAGGGCTCGCGTCTCTTGGCACTTTGACTTACGCTAATAATTTATTCGTCTCCACACAAAGGTGGATTAGGAGACACAAGAAAATAAAATACGATTATGAAACCAACGTCAACATTTAATTTAAAAAAAATCGTTTATCACTGAGCAAAAAATTTTTTCTAGCCTTAAGGCTAAACTTAACTAAAAATTAATTTTTAGTTCTAAATCTACCACCGTCACTAAAGGAGGCGCCAGTATTGAACGTTAATTTCAAGATCGAGGAGAAAATATGTGAAGCAACAGTAGAAAATAACGATAGTGTTGTGCCTCAAGCGGTATGGCGCTATCACGCAACAGTGTGCGGGCGCATAGTGTTGTAACTTGCGTGCACGTGCGATCAACACACCCGGGATCGTTGAACAGACATACATCTCTTTCTACGTAACTAATTACTTCCACTTGAGATAATATATTATAAAATATAAATATACTTTTAAAACGTCAAGAATTTGAACTTATTGTACGTACATGAAGTGGGAAGCAGTGTACAGCGTCGGGTTGACGTCTAGTCGGGACTGGGTACTATACACATGCGAAGTTTTGTTTAACTCGAGAGACACAGAAGCCAATGCACTAGACCTTATTGCCACACTTAAAATTATTGCTACCACATATATATCACTCTACGTACATATATAATTGTAAATATAATAATCACAACATCCAATAAAACAAATATCGCTTCAAATATTATTGCATTAATTTAGTTTTTCCTACGACTCAGAGAGGGCTCTTATTTAAACCACTGTATATATCTATACAATAGGTGCGTTCAGTGTACAGTGCAAGTAATTATCAGAAATACTGCGAAGTTAATACTTCAAATCGACATCGCCCAAAATAATATATCTCTTCTCGGCGTCTCAAGAGATTCCAAATAAAATTGGAGGCTAAACGATTTATCACTAAGGCACAATTTAAATTTCCATTTGAACTTCATTTAATTCTAAAATAAACGAATTCAAGGCTTTCCTCACGTTTGTGTTCGAAAGCTCGTGAAGTATCGACCGCTGCGCACGGCGGTCATTAAAAACTGCACATCTAGACCTAAACAGATTGCTTTTATCAAAATCACTGCAAAAATATTTAATGTGCATGTACAGCTAATGATTCATTTACTATGTACCTTTAATGTAATAATTGCCGGTATCGTTTAGAATATAGTACAATATTAATGAAATTAAAAGGTTATCTTATTGGTAACTTTTACTTTATCTACATGGTGTATAAAAATTGTTGTTTCTGTTGCCGTAGTATCACCTTATTATTAAATCTAATGGTACAACATGCTTGGAAAGGAGCAGGGCCACCAGACATTTTATAAGCATAGGATTCTTTAAGATTACCAGGCATATTAGAGACGTAGGTAGATATTACAAGTAGGGACTTTGCTATTGAAGGATGCAATGTAGATTTCCTGGACTATTTTTGTTTTTAATAACATTTGCCTTTTCAAGTGCAATACGAAAATAAAACACATATGGAACTTATCACACAATCAACCGTAATTCGGTGACTTGGCACTCCTTCTGCTAAAAGATGCCCTATTTTTATTATAGACCTATATCTATAGTTGAGCTTTTATAGTAAAAAAAATTTTTGATAGCTGCTTGGTGGTCTGAAATTAGTTGAAAATTTTACCTCGTTAATGAAGTGTCATCGGTGTACGAAACTCTGGTGTTTTTAAAGATATTGCTATTTTTATTGCTCATTCCATCTTACTTACTCTCGAAAGTGCATTTCCACAGAGTCAAGACCACAGACTTATGAATGTAGATCACACCTTCAATTAATGAAGCGGATAACTTAAACATATTCTGAGGCTGACTCATGGTTTGTTTTTACTGTTTTCAGGTTTGAATGGCAAATAATATGTTAATAGTTTGTAACAGAAATTATACACTACCTAACAGTGTAGGAGAATATTTACTCTTGGGACTACTGTAGAAGATAGAACCTTACAATAAAGGTGACTTCAGAATACGCTATAATATAATAGCACATAGCACAAGAATATCGCGCACCATAGATTAACTATGGACACTCACTAAGCTGTACTATAAATATAGTATAGCTTACCATTCATTAGTATTTACTTGGTATACTATATAGCACAATACGTAGTTTGAAGTCACCTTAAGGCTAAAGGCCTTTTAAAGATGCAGGAGACATTATCAACATAAGGACATTTATAGTCAACTATAAATATAAGTTTTAACTAATTATAATATATACTATCTTTATCTATATTGCTGCGTTAACGTAGGTATATTATACCTACTTATAGTAACAGCAAAAACTAGTAATTATCTATCGTATACAAAAGCGCATCGGGGAGCTTGCAGCGGTCCATGAATCTAACATACAGTCAGCTAGAAATACGATTAAAATCCCTAATATACTTATATGACGGTTATAATTGATATACAGTTTTCGCTAACTGGTGTTTGTGACGTCGCGAAACAGTACTGCAGTCGTAGTCGTAGGCAGTAGAACAAAACTTTTCATTCAGTTGGAATACCACATTTTAATTGCCAATCTTTGTTCACCTATTCTTGTATGGCTAAGGCGTGAACTTATTATATTTATAATGAATGAAACCATGATTAACGATATGTGAATCAATAGATACACTCAACATTTGTCTATAATTCCTTTTCGGGGAACATAAAATCAGAGATCTGACTGCCTGACTCAATATGAACCCGTTTATGTAAATCTAGTATCCTTCAACCCAGTTATACGAGGATATTACTGTACTTACTGTCCGGCACCGTTGCTGGTGCTTAAACGCCCCACCAATTTCGTGTATGCCAACCAGCTCTATCAAAAACATTATAAATTTCAACTCCAGTTCTATAAACAGAACTACTAACAACTGGTGAAAATAGGAATAGATTGCACAAAGTACCTACCTATATTTTATGATAGTCTCGCAAATCTATTTTCTGCCCAAAATGAACACAGGTTGGATACCAGTCGGCAGTTCAGATTTTATGTAGCACGAATAGAGATAACCCATATTTTGAGACCAACTTTGGTTTCCAAGGTTGCAATAAGTCTAAGTATTTATTGCTTTAAATTTTGTGATAATTTAAGCACCTACATATGTCTTCTTATAAATTACCAATATCTAATAAGTAAATGAGTGATTTATATTAAAAATCCAATCAAATTTGTACTTTTTATAAAGTTAATTAAGTTCTACGATAAGAAAATGAGGACTAACGAAATTCTGATGCCTAACTCGATTGTGATGACATCTAGCGAGAAAAATAGATTTATTTCGATCATATGATCTCTACATTCTTTAGACTTCCTCATCTTTTAATTTGCTAGACTCTTGATGTTGGTGCCTTATGGATCCTGGCATCACAATGATATTTTTCCATATAACCCCCATTATTGAAAGCCGTAGTCGCAGCAAATACAGATTAAGAACAGTTATCCTCGACGCTCTGAGAGTTAATAGTTCTTTTCAAAAAATCTATTCTTTGCCTTACCATGAAAAATATGGCTTGCCTACTCTGGTATTTAGGGAAATACCAGAGTAGGCAAGCCATATTTTTCATGAACTCGGAGTAAGAGCAGGGGCTCTTACTCCGAGTTCATCAAGCCAAGCGTAAGAAGGCATCTTAGGGTCCTCAACTTGTTTATGCTGCCATGTTTATATTTATATGTCGGTGCCATGAAGTTGCAATTTGGGGAACGAAGTCATATTTGGCCTATCTCATAAGTTCCGACTAATGGACCATGATAGTATCTCCAACCAATCCGACCATTGATGCAAGTGTACACACACCACACCAGCTTTCGCCAGTTCGCAAACGGCAAGAGCCAATGGCCAAACACCACCAACACACATGAGAATTGTTACCACTTTACTAAGTGGTAGGGAAAGAAAGGGAAAGAAGGGAAAGAAAAGGAAGTGAAGTCCTGCAAAAGGTCTGAGTAAACGTTCTGAGCACAGAAGAAACAGGCAAGTAAGGAGAGTCTCGGCAGCTAACTAGTCAGGAGCGCCGTGTAGTTTGGTAGGTTCCCTTTTGTCTTGCTAACTAGATAATAAGTCTAGCTGGGAAATTCCGGTTGTGGTATGACAAGATTGCATTTGTATAGGGTTCCTCAAAAAAGGCATCAGAAAGACTTTACATACATACATATGGACACGCCTATATCCTCAAATGGGTAGGCAGAGGCATATTATTATATGCCCACATTTGACCTTTTTTAATAATTTATTCCACGTAATAGGTGGTGAGCCGTATTGCCGTGTTGAGATGGACAAGCGCAGGATGTGACTGCTTGTTGTTGAAATTTTTCAAGCCGCTATTTTACTTGCAACCGGGACCAACGGCTTAACGTTCCTTCCAAAACACGGAAACGCTCACAAATGAATGTCATAAAGTAGTCACACATCCATATCCGGCCATAGTAAAAGTTGCTTACTACAGAACAGAGATCGCAGAAGACTGAGTCCGCGGGGCCACGAGCGCTTCTAAAAGGCTTAACAGAATCAGCGAAACGAGCCTATTGTATAGCAAATTCCTAATACTACGGTGATCATTTTATAAGTATTTTCTTTTTCGCTAGGTGCTGCGCACTAGCAGTTGATTATGGTTTCGGATCGTTCAGACAAAATGGTAGATATGTCGCAGGCATTTTGTATGAATCCGCCGTTTACAAACGGCGTCGTCATTTTACAAACGCTCGCTGTTATGTAATATGCCGAAGGCAAAATGACAACTCGTTAATTAGATAAAATTTCAACGTTGGCTATAGTTTTAGGGTGATCATGAAGAAAACACAGTTTGGACAAATCAGACTTTATTTAAAGCCCTCTATTCCCAGTTATCGCCACTGGCTTTGTCGCCACTGCTGATAAATGGGAAAATATTCTCGACTGTTACCAGTGATGACGATTGACACATGCTATGTTGCCAGTGGTGACAAATGGTAAAAAAAAACATCCCCATTATCACCAGTGGGGACAAACGACACAAAAATAGTCTCAAATATGTCGTCTACTAAGCAGAAAACCGTGAACAACTGAGAAGATTTTTGAGGTTATCCGGCATCTAAAAAATGCTAAGGTGTCCATAGAATCTGGTTGTGAAAAATAGTCTCAAATGTCATCTACCAAGCAGGACATACACAAGAATGAGCGGTTCGATAAATAGTTTGTTGTGATAGCTGCGCAATCCGACTTGGTTAGGTTAGGTTAGAAGGCTAATGCGGGAGCGGAGCGGAGCGTAACTCCCGCATTAAGCCTTCGTGATTTTTTTTTTAACAATGTGGTGGTAAAATAATAAAAAAACACTACTTAAATAGTAGTACTAGGACCAAGAAGCGCAGAAAAATGACTTACCACTACATGGTTATAAAAAAAAAATAACCACGAAGGCTTAATGCGGGAGCTACGCTCCGCTCCGCTCCCGCATTAGCCTTCTAACCTAACCTAACCAAGTCGGATTGCGCAGCTATCACAACGAACTATTTGTCGAACCGCTCATTCTTGTGTATGTCCTGCTTGGTAGATGACATTTGAGACTATTTTTCACAACCAGATTCTATGGACACCTTAGCATTTTTTAGATGCCGGATAACCTCAAAAATCTTCTCAGTTGTTCACGGTTTTTTTATTGTTTCTGCTTGACGATCGTAAAGCTTTTTTAATTCACCGTAATAAATGTCCTTAGAGTCACAATTATTTTGTGACAAATCTGTTAAACACTTGGTATTTGCACTTTTTTCAATAACTTTTTGCGTAACAAAATCACTACTGGACGCCATTTTGTTTGTTTTGGCCAACAGCGACACGCGTGGTAAAAAACAGAACTAAATACTTCAATTTGCCGCGGCATTATGTATACGGCGTTTCAATCGTAAATCAAATGTTTAGGCATAATATATAATGACACGGCATTATACATTTTGCCTTCGGCATATTACATAACAGCGAGCGTTTGTAAAATGACGACGCCGTTTGTAAACGGCGGATTCTTACAAAATGCCTGCGACAGATACATAGTTATAATAATGACGCAGCTATTTTCCCTTAATTCAAATTCACTTTCTCTTTCGATCCCTAGCAGCACAGCACTTTTGTGACCGTGATGCGAGATGTTATCCTCATAATGTCGATATAATTTTCCCTCAAAGTCGTCCTTTTTTTCCCGTACCAAAGAGACTTTTTCTACCAGCAGTTTCTTTGGTCATTAAATAAATAAATAAATAAATAAATACCCCAGGTCCAGATAGGGAGTTAAAAGTATGTCTTCGGTCTATCAAGGACGGCTATTGAGCACTACAGTGTGACTACACAATTCAGGTGATTTTCGGGATCCATACCTTGGATACCTCGTATCGGCTCGTCCAATGTGTGGACACCAGGGCGCTTTGTCTTCATTTGCCGACGCTCTAACATGTGGACATTACATTATTAGCATTTTTGACTTTACTACTAACGCGGCATATTATGCCTTTGACTACCCCTATGCCCATAGAGGCGTTACTATATGTATGTAGGTACTACGAACTGCTGCCGTTTGAACATTCCAGTCCCTCTAGATCTGTATCTGCCACAGAATCTAGTCTTTTAAATACCAACTTGTAGGTGAGATTAGATCGATTTTATATCTTTCTACTTAGATAGACACTTCATCGTAAATTTACGATAGTTTCAAGTAGGTAACTAGTAATTATATAAGTAATCTTAGATATTAGATTGCTTGTCGATTGCAGAAAAGCTAAGACACAGATTTGAACAAATATAGCCTACCTAATAATTACCACACAACTACCAACTACGAGTTCTCTGTCAGTCAGAGAGAGAATTCACACGGTCAAGCATTCAGTTTTCAGTTCTTTTCTTTATTCTATTCAATACATAGGTATGCTCACATAGGAGGCGTTTAGAGTGCCCAGTGGGAGTTTTAGCGAGCACCTATCGTGATTCACGGTGAAGTGCGTATACGTGAATTAGTATGGAGTCGAGACAAGTTCCCGCGCCTACAGCTAGGTGGCGGTGACTCGATTCCATACAAATTAACGTTATCGACGAAAACGATGATGACATCATTCTACGTATTTTGTTATTTTTTAGGGTTCCGTACCACACCTGTCTGTCTGTCCGCCACGAGGCTGTATCTCAGGAACCGTGATAGCTAGAGAGCGGAAATTTTCACAGACTTATTTACTATACAAAAACCATCCCATACAAAAAACGTGTTTTTTTGCCGTTTTTTGGTACGTAACCCTCTGTGCGCGAGTTCGCCTCGCACTGGATCGGTTTTTCGTAATTTGTATAACTTTTTCTCGTTTTATTTTTCAGTTTACTGTACTTTATTTTTTTAAACTGTAGAATAAAAATGTCTGTCTTTCATAAGCCCGTAAATTACGGTAGGCGTCCGCAAATACTCACACTAGGCACTCAGTTCATGAGCAACTGAACGCCTGACCGCTCTCTGCCTGAAGCAGCCTAATATTACTTACTTATCGGTTAAGCCATCCATCTCACAAATTATTGACTCAAAACGACTGCAGTACTGTATACGCAACCATTTTTTTACTATAGCGTTAATATAAGCCTAGCCGAAGACACTAGCTATAAGGCATTTCGTCAATCACAGCTGTGCTGATCAGATCTATATATTATTGCGAGTTTATCTTGTAGGAGCTAGCAGAAGACTACGCGAATATTGCAATTGACGAAGGCTTTTCGTATTAAACTAACACTTAATTAAAATCGACGATATTTCATCTATTAAAAAAATATTCGCACTTTTGGCATCCTTAAGGTCAGCTTCAGATTCAGCGCAATTATTAACAAGAAGCCGTGAGACGGTCTCACCCGACTGCCCCTCTCAAAAAGTTTATTTTTAAAGTTCAATTCGATATTACACTTCACTGACACTGACGTCGTTGCCGTGGATACGAAGCGCGGCGCCTCGGCGTCTTTATTTCAAACTTTGAACAGATGATCCACGTGACCCAGTGACGTAGTTTAATGCGACAGTCACAGACTACAGACAAAGTCTCGCCATAAGCCCCTCTGCACTCTATTTTATAGAGAGAGGCTAAAAGCACTGTAAAAGCCAACGAAAGTCTTGCGCCGAAACCCTTATAATGTTTTGTAAAAAGCAAAAAAATATTTCGTCCATCATACTGCAATTTAAAAATGCAAAATAGGGGAAAAGAAAAAAGCTCAAAGAAAAAAAAAAACATAAATCCATACATAAAAATTAATGTAATCTATTCTCAATAACATAAGGTATAGTTACACAAGTAATAAAATTAAAGGAAAACAAATTTATACATAATTCTTAACGCGATTAAAAAAAAAACAAATTATACACGCTATCAACACAAGATGCTAAAAAAGAAAACAGTATTTTTACAATTTCCTAAAACAATCATCTAGTGCTTTAAACCAGCGCAGTTTTGTCAACTTAATGTATAAACGACAATTTGGCTTCAAATTTTAGACTCACGTTTTTGAGATTTAGGAATTTTCTCAAAATGGATGGTTTGATATCGTACTATGAGTGCGAGGATAGTTCAATTATTTTAGTAAATTATGAGTATGTTTTTGAAAATGTTATATAATAACTGCACATTTCGAAATGCGGGAATCTTCTATTAAACAGTTTTGGGACTTCAAATTTTGTAAGACCCAAAAACAAATTTGATTTTAACGTTTGCAAACAGTATCGTGTATTTATCAATCACAGTTGATTTAATATTAATTTCTAAATGTCAAACTAATAGCTTAACCACAAAATAAGCAACAAAACAAAAACAAAATATATTGAACTAAAACGATAACAAAATCCAAGTACATACAAACGCGAGTTTCTAAACGAGATGCGATTTATGCGTCGTAAAAAAAAATTTACAAAAAAACTTAATTTTTCAAAATGGTTCAAAATAATAACTAAATCCAAAGGTTCGCAAGACAATGTATCCAGATCTTACGTCTCGCGGTAACTTATACAATTTAAGTAAACTTTGCTTTGTGTGTAATAAAAACATTAAAAGTAATACGATGCCACAATAAATAATAATAACCAACTAAAATGTATAATATTAGAACATTTGTGCGGATTTGTAAGTACCGATCCTTGTGTGACACAATTGCTGCAATTATTTTGTATTAATGCGAAACGAAATTATATTAAACGATAAATAAATTCAGAAGATATGGTTGCAGGGCTCGCAAGAGTATTCGTGGCTCTACAAAGACCGCGTCGAAAGTGCTCCATAGGCCTTGTAAAATTTAAGTATAAAGGCGGTTCTATCAGTAATCACACACAGTTTACTCCCATAATTGTACCCCGTAACGAATTATCTTGACATGTGTATGCATAATATTTAATACCTTATACTAATTAACTATTACTACATGACAATCTCAGTAATATATGTGATGTATCGTTTTTAGAATATTGTAAGCGGCTGTATTAACGCTAGGGTGTTGCGATAGGCCGGCGTTTAGTTAGAATTTTGTAATTATTGCTGTATAACGCCGGCCTTTACGCTGCGAGGACCGATAGCTACGTACGAATACACAATGCGAGCTATATCATCGCACCGAACGTAAGGGCACGTACACACTGACGCGATACGTCGCGCAGTCAGCGCGCTGGTTCGTAGCGAACTATCCACTACTGAGTGAACGCTGCAAGCTCTACTACAAACATGTACAAAATAAACCGACGGTGTCCGCGCTTACACATCCGATACGCGCACCATTTTACAAACTTTATTATGTTAATTTCTCCATGTCCACTTATCTATAGATATAGTTTACATAATATAAATTAAAATATAGAGTGAAAACTACACATATCTTATAATATACTATGTACAAGGCGTGTCCATCGCTCGCGGCGACTCGTCCCGACCGCGTGACGCGATCTACCCCCGTAACACACTTACTATAAACTTCCATACAAAAACCTATCTGGCACTAACATGTATATTCATTACAAAATGTATAATATAATAATATTATGTATATACAATCACAACATAAATTTGATAAACAACCGAGAGAAATAGATAGTACTTATATATCTTGGTGTTGCGGACCGAGGCGAATCTGTTCAGGTCACAAGCTTCTTTATTGTATTTTAAAAGTATTCATTTAAAAAAATATAATTAAATCTCCGATTGACAGCGAAATTAATGTATCATTATATCAATTTGTTCTGAACTGCATTAGAATATCGGCACGATTGTTTATCGACATTACAGGAACCTCGGCGGTCCTTTAGAAAGAGTACGGCTATCGCGCTATCGTACAAACGAATCTAGCTCCGCTAACGAGAATTTATTGTCACTCGAAATAATGCTTTAAGAGATCAATGACACGTCTTGATCGAGATGCTATGATTTACCTAAGCGTATAAAATTATATAACCGCCATTCTTTACGTGAATGAAACGTCTAGTTGATTTGTCTCCAAATTATTTGATATGTATACGAAATAATGTTTTATGTAGACATGACAATAAACAGCGTTTTGCTCAATCATTGTTCTGTAACTATTCACATCTATATAGGAACATTTTTCCTAAGCATATTGTTCGTTATATGTGTCGTGTCATGTTGAGGTACTTGCCGCATTCTTGCTAAGTATCTTTCACTCTTACTGTCTTATTAACAATTAGACGTCAATAACTTGCCTCTGCCTCGCCATTCTTGCCAAGTATGAATGCATAAGGATTATCTATGACATGTTTGTCTAAAAATAAGGCCACTTTTTGAAGTAAGCTTCGGAACTAGTATACACCCTCGAAAGAGAGTACCAAAAACTCAGATAACAGAGATATATTATGGAAATAGATCCTCTATTTTGATAGTTAAACTGCTACCATTACATAAAGAAGATGACGAAAATGACGTCATTAATGAAAGGAGTTGGAATGGCCAAAGTACGAACTGCGAGTTACTTTAATTCCTCTTACCATAAGGATGATGAAGCTCTTTACATTTCAGCGTACTCACAAATACAATAAAATAAAATGAAATCTCATTAATAAAAATAATACGTTAATTGCTATTTAGGATGCATACAATCCTCATTCATTCAAAATTTAAACCTAAATAATAAATATAAAATCGTGACATAAATTATTGCTGTGAAATCACTTACAAATTTTCGATAAATCTTAATAATGTATTTTTTATTGTCATATTGTATTACGACATTTTTTTTTTCATTTTTTTAACATTGGTATAATTTATCGTTTTATATCGCGTTTGCAATCACCTCAACATGACACTCGAATTGATAATATTTCAATAAATTGTTGTATTATATTTGTAGTCACAATCATCCCCCCTGCATTGCCACCCATATTTAAAGTTGCACTATTAAACACTAAACTAAACTAAAAAAAATCAAACTACAGTATGTACCCACTCGCGCCAAATTAAAATAGCGAATTCTGTAAATTATTGCGAAGACCTACAAGTGTTCCCTTACATGTTGAGTTATTATTTTAATATACTCGATTGGCCCACATGCTATCAAAATGTTACTTTTGTCGTATAACTCCCATTACACTAAGAATGTAAACGTGTTCCCGACATTAAGACATTTTATTTTCCATTTGATTGGGAAGTAATACTACAACAAAAAACACTTAAGATATGATTACTCTATCACTTATAGAATACAGAGCCGGGATCGGTCTCTCCGTTGCCACGCAACCAAGCTTTTATGTACAATTTATTACAAAATTTTACACATTTTTTTTATTTGGTCATCGATTTGGGAAGAGAACGATATTCGAAGACGGCGTTCGGTTACGCGACGGTTGATGTGTGCCTTTATTTGGCCCGCGTTTTGGCCAACGTTGGCGCCAACACTTGTATAATGGAAGTTCTCAATGACATATTATAACTCTTTAGTATATGTCGATTTTATCAGTAGACTGTTTCACAATGTAAAATTCTTCGTATTTATTACAGAAACCTATCGTCATACCGATATTAATAATTTCTTAAAATATATCTGATAATAGCTGCATATGGCCACGTTTGGACGATATTGTGCCAATGTTTGCTGTACTGCATTTATTATAAGTATAAGAAAGAACTGTTTAGTAGCGTAATTGTTATTATTTATTTCAATCTTTATTTATTTCAGACTTATATCTGTTTTTATATTTTAGATGTAAGGTACTCAGGTTCAGGACAAAATATACCTAACCAAATATAATTTGAAAAGACATATAGGTACTTTGAACTATATATAATTCAAATTTAGAGAGAATTGCAGAAAAGAATTGATATTCTAGTGAGAAAGAGAGCGGGAACCCGACCGAATCGGCATTTATTTAATCAGTTTTATTTAGTTTCGCTACTAAATAGTTATTTCATAAACTTATAGATTATATTATCAATACAATATTTATTGTAACAGATTTTATGACACCGCTGACATATTATACTTCACAGAAATTTCTATACTGTAATACAAAATATAATACGGATTTTTCACTGTTCGGCGTCCAAGCAACATTATACATTTCAAAATATTATAAGTAAAAAGATAGATAGGCTGTTTTAAGAAATTCTACTGTAAAGAACAACTCTATCACCGTAATTCGATGAGAGTGAAAGAGATAGCATGATTGTACTATCGCGAGCGAAAGAGAGATGTATATAGGAAAGAATATTCAAAGTGTTTTCACATTCGAAGGGTTTTATGTAAAACCTATCTATATTTTTACTTTTACAGCAAAATTTTTGTTCTTTAGATATGACAAATTCACACAGCGATCCGTTGTTACAGTTTCTCAAATTTTTGATATTTTTCTACACATTATACAATTTTAGAAATTATTTCAATTGCAACAACAACAATTTATAGAATTGTAACTCTTAAGTTAACAATTTTGTATTTTTGAAACATTACAACTTAAAAGTCACAATTTTACAAATCAACAACTTCTGAAACAACGTTCTTGTGTGAAAATGCTACACAAAAATTGCTAGGACGCCTACAAATTCTCCGAATACAATAATTATAGCACTGTATAAGATAAAGCACTGTGACGTCACAATATCGTAGCATCGCCAAAACACTGTGGTCCATATTATCTGCGGTTTATCAATCAGAGACATATACGGGGTCATTCCCTCGGCGCGCTCTTCAGCAGAGATATGGCGTGACGTACGTACTGCACGAGGTGACGAAATGTGGAAGATAGGGACAGGGGACCGCATTTACGGTCCACTGCTATGAACAGATCTGGAAAGAAAAAAACATATGTTAGATTGTTAGAAAGAAACATTTGATTGTTTGTTTGCATCGAATAGGCTTTGAAACTACTGAACCGATTTCGAAAATTCTTTCACTGTTGACAAGTTACACTATCCCCGGTGACCATAAGCTATATTTTATTGCCGTATTCCCACGGGAACGGGAGCTACGCGGGTGAAACCACGTGACGTCCGCTAGTGTTAGAAAACTTGTAATTATATGAAATCCTACTAATACTATAAATGTGAATGTTTGTGAGTATGAATACGTGGAATTTTGTTGTTATTCTTTCATTCTCTCACGCTGAATGGGTAAATAATAAATATGCGATAGAAAAAGATTATATCGACAATAACTCTGCAAATTTATTTCCAGAATATCTTCTCATGGGATTTTGATACATTACTTTTATAGAACGCAACTCTTTGTAGTCTCAGTCAAGCATAACGTTTAAATACGACTCTCACAAATATTTGTTCCAATCTGGGATTCGAACCCTTAGGACGGTGACAGTCAAAATGTACAATAAATATTTATGTTATAACAAAAATTGTCACAATGAATGAGAGTAAGAAATACTGCTTGAATAATTGCATAATTGAATGAATGAAAGAACTAATGTTTGACCGAATGAAAGAATGAGTTCATAATCTAATGAATGAGTAAAATCATTGTACGGGAGAATATTAAATGTATGACTTAGTAAGTAATTGAATAAATAAATCATTGCATAGATACATATAGTCCAGCCTTTTATCCTCGAAGGAGGGTAGGCAGAGGCATATAATTACGCCCACATTTTACCTTATAGAATAAACTATTGAATGAGAGAATGATATGACTATGATGACTGAGTGAATGAATGAGAGAATGATGAATGTGGGAACGATGAATGTATGACTAAGTGAATGAATGAGAAAATCCCAAATGTATGACTGTGTAAGTAAACGAATAAATCTATACAATAATCTATACTAATATTATAAAGAAGTAAAGTTTGTGTGTTTGTTAAATTGTAAGGGGTAATCTCGGGATCTACTGAACCGATTTTAAAAATTCTTTCACCAATAGAAAGCTACGTTATTGTGGAGTGTCATAGGCTATAAAGCATCACGCTACAATGAATAGGAGCGGAGCAGTAATAGTAAATGTTTCAAAAACGGGGGGAAAGTTATTCCTTTTGTCTCACGTAGTATTGAATATTAATGACGAGACGCTACGGGAGTAAACGCAACGCGACGGGAGTAAATGCGACGGGAACAGGTAATACTCTCTCTTATGTGGCGCAAACGAAGTTGCGCGGGTCAGCTAGTAATATAATATAGAGGAAATTTTGATTGTTTGTTTCTTTGCATTGAATAGGCTCCGGAAACTACTGGACCGATTTGAAAAATTCTTTCACTGTTGGGAAGCTACACTCTTTGCGATGAACATAGGCTATATTTTTTATTCCCATATTCCCACGGGAACGGGAATTACGCGGATGAAACCGCGTGACGTCCGCTAATGATAGATAAAATGAACAAAACCAATCTCTTACCTCTGTTAGCCCTAAGACGACACAAAGTATCAGCCTGCTCCCACAGATCATGCGCCACGTAGAGGAAAGCGTAGTACTTGTTGAGCAGCAGCAGCGCTTGGTGAGCGTGAGCGGGCACTGAGTGAGCGAGCGAGCAGTAGCCCGACGACGCCGACCCCGACCCCACCGACCCCACCGACCCCGCGGGGGACGGGGTCGGGGACAATGGGGACACCGACTCTGCTAACGCCGGCTGTAATTGAAGTTGGATGTTAGTTTGGTTGTTTGTTTATAGGGACATCGCACAGCTTAGGGAACATGCTCAAAATAATATAAGAAATAATAAATGGAAAAAAATAAATGAAAATAACTAAATAAAATAATATTTATACATATGCTGGGGCTGTTTCAATCTTTTCCACATCATGGGTACATTTCACAAAAATTACCTTTTGTCTATAACTATTTTATAACTATTTTTCATCACAAATATAATCGATTATAAAACTCCCAAATAACTATAATGTATTAAAATTAAACTGTGAAATTAATTTACAGCAATATTGTCTGCATTGTACTGCACCCATGATATGTGACTGAAAAGTCTGTAATATATAGCTTGATTCGCATGACAGTTTACTAACTTAAACAAAAATGGACTTTATTTCAATGGAATAAAGCTTGTTTAAACTGTTCATAACTACTTTATGCTTTTGAAAAGGCTATTTTGTGTACATTAATACGAGTGTCAAAGAGATCAAGTTATATTTTACAGATGGTAAAGCTGTATTCAGACTACGCTATAATATAATAGCATATAGTTTATAGCACAATATCGCGTACCATACTTTAATTATGAACATTTACTTTATTTTTACAATATTGGTGGACATTACAGATTGTTTAAAAATTAAAATAAATTGCTCGTTTTTGAACGATTATTTGTAAATTTTGTAGAGTATAAGTATATAGAAAGTCCCGCCAAGTTCGAATCGGAACCAAAATGTTATGTATAACGGCCAAAGAAATACATCATCTATGAAAATATCAGATCTCAAGCTATCTTAAATAATCACATAAATGAAAAAAAATAAAATAAAGTTTTATATTTTTTTTCTGAGTCACGACTTATTTTAGCAACAAAGTGTATTTACAGAAAATACTAATCAGTTTCAAAATATATTGGACAAGTATTACCATTCACAGAAAAAAACTGAAAATAGAAATCGCGAGATACAGGCTTCATCAGTTGGTTTAACTGCCTGCCTTATTAATCATTCATTTATATTTTTTATTTTTTTGTCCACCAGTACATTTGTTATCAGTAGCTTTTATACTATACTATAGCGTAGTGAGAGTACAGCTGAAAGAGTACACAATGCGTACGATACCGACATCCGTACGTACCCTCTGCTGGTACTCGTTGACGATCTTGTTGTACTCCTTCACTTCGCGGTGGTACATCTTGAACATGCGCAGGTACAGTAAGGCTTGGACGCGCAGGCTGGAACAGAATTGGCTTGTTAGACTTTGTATAGATCTAGCACGAATTTTGGGAAGGACCGGACTGAGTTTCTTGGGGTGTTCTTCTCATTCTGTAGCATTTCCGAACCCCCAGTAGAGTCACAAAAATGTTGATAAACCTAAGTGTTTTTTTTAAATTTCAAAGGGAATTTGCTGTTGGGATTCCTGGGACATCCTTCCGAAGGCTTACCCGGGACTCCCAACCGTGGGCATTAGGTAGCGAACGTGTGGTTTTTAGTCAGTAAGAATCCGGTACAGCATCTCGAGTTGGATTTGGGAATCGAACCCAGGACCTCAGCGAGACCTCGATCAGTTACACTACCGACTGCGCCATGTATACAGAACAATCCCAATCTCATAATCTTTCGAACACAAAAAAAACAGCATAAAAATTGGTCCATCAGTGGGTTCCTACGCACAAACAGACATACAGATACACTACACAGGTCTAACTTATAACACCCGTCGTTCTTCCTTGTTAGGCCAATCACTCCAAACATAACCATAGTCACGCTTTTATCCCTGAAGAAGTAGGCAGAGGCATATAATACGCCCACATTTAACCATTAGTTTTTGTCCCCCGTAATAGGTTCTATGTCAGCGTAGGTTATGACTACCCGTCATTGAAAGTTTTCAAGCCGCCCAGGTCACAAAAATCTAACGAACAAACCTTCAACTTGGCTTAACGACTGCCATGCTACTGGCTACCAGGACAAACAGCTCAACGTGCCTTCAAAATGGAAATGTCACAACGTGGTGACCCTAGTCCTAGTCATAGCAAAAGTTGCTTATCGAAGTGATCGTTTACAGAACACTGCCTCAACAGGGCTCATATCGCTTCAATAAAATTACAGTAAAAAAAATGAAATATTAATAAGGAAACAAATTGTTTATAACTTACCTCAAAATATCAAGTTTGTTGAACGTATCATGCGGCGACGCCCTAAACCTCTGCGGCATCGAGTGTATCGACTTGATGTACTCGATAGTCTCGCGATAGATAGTGAAGGCCCCCTTAGTATCGAGTTCCAACTCGAGTACTCGACCAGTCAGTACGAAACACAGCACCGATTCTAGATACAGCATTACACGAGGTAAAGGCTCCTGGGACCTTTCAGCTGCTGATCGAAGGCGAGTAGCTTCGTCCAAGTAAGATCTGTGGAGGAAATTTCAACATTATAATACGCAGAAAGAATGGGGGAACCACACACTCCTACTTATTCTTAAATGTAGTTTGGGTGTAGAGGCCCCGCCAAGTTGAAATCCAGATATCCATCGTCCCCTCACCTGCTGGGCGACGTCTTGGTTGGTTGCTTCAGCGACTCCGGCCCCATAATGTCAGACTGTAGAAGCTTGTACTCTATTTCAGCACTGCTAAAAAAAAGGAAATAAAAGATAAGGCTTTGCCGCGAAAGAACCGAAAGATTTTTCCCAACATGCCATGCATGCATGCAACCCGTTACCAGTTTTCTGTTGGCCACCAAGCTTCTGGTTATGCTTCTTCCACTTGCAGCAAAAGTGGCACACCAGTCGTGGCTTAACTTCATAGAAATTTTCAGTTGGAAATGTGAACAGCAGGCAAGCAGACCCTGTTATAGGATGCAACCGGGTCGTACGTGTGGTGATGATGATTGAAGATAAAATTATTTTTCTCAAAACTTTATGACTCCCTTTTAAATTATATAATTTGTTGAAAATAAAAACAAAATTGATGTCCGTATCTATTTGCAATTTAAAAAATAAAAACGATAAAATTTAAAAAGTAAAAGTGAGTCCACATGCGTTGTATTTTCAAAACGCATGTAATTTCAAGTGTAAAAATAATGTATAAAAATATAATTATGTTTGAAAACGTGCACAAGTATTGAGAAGTGATAATATTATACATTAGTATAGATCTTTTTTTTATTATTTTCCAAACTCCATAGAAATTCGTTCAAATTTGAATAAACTGCTATTTTTTTTAAAAATCAGAATCCTGACAAGAATTCATATTTTCGACTTAAATATTATTCGTGTTTGGTATATTTTCACTGAAACCAGAATGCCGTAAAAGAAAAATACTTTTTTTAAGAAGAAGGAATAACAAAAAATATAAAAAAAGATTTAGGTTTAGACGTACATTTTTCGGCCCACCACCTTAAAATTTTCCGAATACGACACTGAAATATTTTTATGTTTTAAAATAAAAAATTTTGAGACAAAGATGTAGGAAAAGTTGTAAATTTTTCTGCCCACCACCTGAGAAAAGTACCTAGTTTTTTGTTTCTAAAATTCATACCACAGCGCCTAGAGACTTACTTGTGATTCCTGTCGCCTTCGGTCTCGGCGTCGTGTGGCAGTCGTTCGAAGTAGGAGAAGTAGATGGGAGCTTGGCCGGGGTATGCCTCCGTCCGTTCGTGATTGGTTGCCGCCACCTCTCCGCTCTGAGGACATTTGACATGCATTAGGGACGATTCCGTTTAGCCTCTGCCGTATTTCTATTTTTTCGATGATAAATGCGAAAGTAACTCTGTCTGTCTGTCTGTGTGTCTGTCTTACTGTCTGTTACGCTTTCACGTCTTAACGGCTGGAGCGATTGAAATGAAATTTGGTATAGAGATAGTTCGAGGCCCTGGGATGGACATAGGCTACTTTTTAAACGACTTCGCAAAAGGAGGGTTATTATTTTACGCGATAATGACTTCTACGCGGTCGAAGCCGCGGGGAACAGCTAGTCATCTATAGCCGACGCTTAAATCGATTGTTGATGTAGCGACGTGTCGCTAAGGTAAAGTAGCTACAATCGGCGAAAAGAGTGTGTTAGAAGTGACAAGTATTAATTTTAAACTTTAAAAAACTCAGATTTTGAGACTATTCTATCAACCCCAACATACTACATATCCTCTAATTTTCTGAGGAATTGGATATCCCGCAGACTACTTGATGCATCAAATTCCTTCATCATACAGGAAGTGAGCTGATGGTCTTCGAAATTTACAGTTAAGAATCATCCCCATTATATTGACTTGCGACCAAAAAAATCACATTAAAATCCTCCGTTGGGCCGCTCCGATGCCACCGGAAACATACATACACACATTTAACATATAAACCCCTCGTATTAATCAGGAGGTTAAAAACATTTCTGATCTTGATGTTGTATCTCACTCTGGTTACTGATGCTTCAACGCGTGAGAAAACGATATAAATACGGCACAAGTTGAATGGAGCTAAATAAAAGTGAGCAGTCCTTTATACGGTGGTGCAATGATGGTACTGTAATAGTTTTAAAGGTTGACATAGTGTATAGTATGTGTGTGTGTGTGTGTGTGTGTTTTTATGTGAAAAGTGTAGTGTGTGTGTGTGTGTGTGTGTGTGTGTGTGTGTGATTTTATGTGGAAAGTGTATAGTGTGTGTGATTTTACGTGGAAAGTGTATAGTGTATGTGTTTGATTTTATGTGGAAAGTGTATAGTGTGTGTGTGCGCGTGTGTGATTTTATGTGGAAAGTGTATAGTTAGTGTGAGTGGTTACCTGGTCGGTGTGCGGCGTGGGCGTGGTCTTAGGCGGAGCACGGCGCGGTCGGGCCAAAGCAGCGCGAGTTTCAGGCCGCAGGCGCGCCAGGGAGATGCGCACTAGCATGCGCGAGCGGCGACGCTCGGTCACTGCGCACAACGGTACTAGCGTTAGATCTTACAATATCATACTAATATTATAAATATGAATGTATGAAGCGGTGGATGTTACTCATTCACGACCTAACGGCTGAACGGATCTAGCTGAGATTCGATACAGGGATAAATAAAGACAGGAATACATATTTCACACAACGCTATCCGATTCTAAAGTAAGCTAAGAAAACCTGCTTGAGTTATGGGTTTCAGACCACGGATATTAATACTTATATACTTTTAAATACATACATACACCCAGACCCACGAGAAAATATTCATGGATAACACAAATTTTTGTCTGCGGTGGGAATCGAACCCTAATGATCCGCAGTCACACATTACGACCTTTAGACCAACGAGATAGTGAAATATGGTCATCTATAGAAATCTGCAAAACGGTAGAAGTAGCATTGGGCGTGTTCGTTCACAAATATTCTAGAGACGTTTGCAATGGATTCTAATAAAAGTAAGAATTAAATAAAATTATAAAATTTCCTAGTAAACGAGCGACCATTTACTGGAACCTACAAAATTTTAATCGTTATTCAAACACCCAATGCAATTTTTAAACTGATCACTACATAATTGCTATCAAAAACGAATATTTTTGTGAAAACAACCAAACAATGCTTACCAGAGGATGCTTCTTCAAGTCTCTCAGAACCTCGCCCAGACTTCACTCCGGAACCAACATCGGCTTCCGCTCTGACGTACGTCCGTTCCGTTTTGTCCGCACCCAGCTTATCGTTCGACATCTTAGCGTCCTTACTGTCTACCAATCTGTCTATCAACATCTTGTTGTCTATCAAGCGAGCTTTAGAATCTCCATGACGATCGTGCGACACTTTGTCGCTTGGAACTCGCTCGTTCCTTTCGGTGGCGAGCCTTTCATGGGGGACCGCTAGTCGATCCATTTTGTCGCTTGATAACCGTTCTGAGGACGGTCGATCGGGACCACCGGAGCGATCGGAGCGATCGACTGACATTCGATCGCTCGCAGATGACGATCGCTCCGACGCAGTTCGGTCTGTCGACGTTCGATCGGTGGATATCCTATCGGTGTGTCTGTCCGGTATCCGATCATTGGAGGTGCGTTCTGTGGGTATTCGTTCGTGAGAAGTTCTTTCTGTTAACCGTTCTGGTAACCGATCGGTCGACGGTCGCTCGGATGTCCTATCCGGCACTCGGTCAATAGATTGTGGCACTCTTTCAGTAGCGCGCTCGTGTCTATCTTCCCGGCGTCTTTCCGACCTTTCTGGTCTTCTTTCGACTTCTTGAGGAGGCGAGACCCTAGCCAGGGCTTCCTCGTTTCTGCGCTCGACGGACCGGGCGCGGTGTCGCCGGGCCTCCTCGTCGGCGCAAGACTCGGGCGTACGCTCGATAATCGTAACTTGCCCCTTCCCTTTACCACCTTTCCCTTTCCCTCCCTTGCCACCTTTGCCGCCGCCTTCATCGTTCTTTGATTTAGGAGTAAATACCTGAAACAAATATTATTTACACATTGAAAATGCTGATAAATTTTGCTCTGTTGATCTAGCGAAGATTTATATTCCGGTAGCATCCAAAGTTGTCCTATCTTCCACCACAATACTTGAATGATGCTTTCAAAATTTGCATATTACTTTTGGGCTTTTGTTGTAAAAGTTTCATGTCTAACCCAACTGCTTCACTGCGTCGGATCAGTTTATAACTTGGACAACAAAAATTTCCAATATCTAACACAAAACGAACAGATATACTAAAAATACTCACCCTAAGAAAGATATGCGTCTTGCTATCCCGCAGCTGCAAGTGCGGTGGATCTTGCTCCACGTCACTGTCTACAACAGGCTCGGGTACCGCGTGCGGGGGCGAGGGCGAAGGCCTAGGCGCCTTGCGGGGACGCCCGCGGGGCTTCTTGCTAGGAGGGCGCTCCTCGGAGGGACGTGCCTTTGGAGGCCGGCCGCGCTTTGTGGGGGCTGATGGCTGGGACGTGCTTGTAGACTGGAAAGAAGGTTTATGATAAATACTTGTAAGGAAACTGCAAACAGAATTGTACTGTATCGTGCAATTCGTGCATGAGATATAGTTATAGTGTTAATTTAGAAACTTTGTGTCACAATTTCGCAGTCGCTGTAAATATGCAAATGGAATGTACAGAGGTTGCAATGATTTTTTTACATATTACTGTGACAGCAATTTCTCTGAACTTTGGACAAAAGTTGGTGCAAAGCTATTGTCATTAAATCAAAGAGTTCATCAATTAGTTGAAACGAAGATTATTTGTAATAAAGTTCATCTTTGACAAATTCGTGCTCCGCGAACTGCATCTTTCTCTCCCACGCACGTGACGGCAGCACAGAAAAAGCGCGGGATACATTTATAAAGAAAATTCGCACTAACACAAGCTACTGTTTACTCAGTTCAGAACGTTGGTGATTTAGTACTACACGAAACTGGGAGAGGTTCTATAGAGGTCAAGTAGTATGAGATAACTTACCGAGTGTCTAGGCATGTCTTCATCACTCGAAGCTGTGGACACGCGGTTAGGAATGGATCTCCGTCTACGCACGACGCCCGGAGACGGGGACGACGCCTCCGAGTCCGACATCTCAGATATCGGACTCTCCTGCTGATGAGACAACACATATTAGTACAAATATGAGGACCATTGACCTTAGTGTACTACTCTGAAGGGTTCGTACTGGGTTTTGTTTCGAAACTTCTGCATAATAATTCATTTTGCGAGGGCGATTGGCTTTCTGGAAAGCTCTGGAACCACGGGTGAAACAGGACTCTGTTTCATCATGGTCCTATTTGAAAGTCGGCAGGTGCAACGCTTGCAGATAAGACTGACTTGAGTTCTGAAGATGTCAATCATTAAGGAGTATGTATAAGAAGGGAAAATTGTTAGTGATGGCATTCCGCCTTCTAGAAAAGATTCACGTTGTTGCTCAGGGTCCCCTAATCTATTACGAATAAGCTACAGTAACAACATAAGAGCTAACCACGAGATTCGACATCGATGCAGAAGCAATATTCCCATGTAACGCACCCACAGACTGCCACAACACATCTTTCATTTTAAGGTACTCGCACCAAACTTTCAGTCTGTCTTTCGGAGCTACATAACGCACGAGACTATTCTCGAAATCTAGAAGACCACAACGGATGTTATCTTTCAAAATGGCAAGCTTTATCCACTTTTGCCTGATGTCCTCATCCCGAGTGTACATTAATTGGTAGATCCAATTGTTGAACAGTTCCAAACATGTGTCCATTTTTGCAATAATCACTTTTGAAAACCAATTTTGTACTATGGTGTTGTGTGTATTTACTAGATTGAAACAGATTTAAATTTCACTATCTTTATACCGAAACATCAAAGTAAAATAATATTTTGTAATTACTACACTTCAACGACTTTAAACAACACATTTCACATTCGCAAAAAGGATATATGTAGTTACAATGGCTCTAAACACAAGTAGCTGATACTCAAAGCGATCTCAGAATCACAATAATAAGCTCCGTGTTGACATCTTAGATTGTAACGAATGCTTACTAAGAATTCTGGGGAGAAATGTTTACCTTTAGCAACATGATACCTGGGAAAGCGTTGTACGTTTGAGAATATTTGTTGCTTAGCTGGATATGGTAACATCGATGTATGTTGTTTTGGCATATTTACGATTGTGTGAGTGTTTGTATTTGTAGGACGTTTTTGGAGTGACTAGCTGGCGTGGTGGTTAGCAGGTTATAAATCATCAATCAAATCAAGCTCCGTTGGACGTAGGCATCTCCCGTTTTCATTGTTACTGGGCAGGTATTTCGCATGACCTGACAAGACCGACGGGTTATTACAGGGTTTCCTTTCCACATTTCCATCTAATTACCATTATCTATCACCAAAGAATGTAAATGATTCCTTTTTATATCTTCATCTCAAATATAGAATTTGAGGGTATTGAAGCATTTGCAGCTCCACATCCTAAAAATTTTAAGTTTAATGCACGTAAAACTTACCGGCTTCCCCTTAATATCAGCGAGGGCATGTCGGATCTCCTTCCCAGAGTCATAAGTCTCCGGCGGATGCGCGGGAGGCGGCGCAAAGTTCGACAGAGACCAGGACGAGCGTTGTTGAGTCGGCGCGGGCGCAGGGGCTGGTTGAGGAACTGCTGGCGCGGGCGCAGGGGCCGTCGATTCCGCTGAGGAGGACTCGCTTTCAGAGTCCTCGGATTGGGAAGAACTGCCTGAGCTGGGACTTGCTGATCCGAGTGGGGAGATTGGTCTGTAAAGAAATAATATTTTTGAAGATCTTGAAGGGTTTTTAAGAACTGTTTGAGCGGCATCATTGTACACAATATATTGATGTGATGAGTCAAAGCTTACAAAGAGATTAGATACTTACGGCCCTATCGCGTGTGTGTTTGCGACCTCATCGTCACTTTCGGACAGTCCGAGGTCTTTGTTCACCACGTCACACGACCTGGAAAGGGAGAGACAGAAATATATCGCACATGCAGGGTCTTCTTGGTTGTACTGCTGGAACTAAGTATTGCTTTGTTGAGCTGTTGGATGCAGAATATTTCGCTATTGTTTTCTGCATATTTGGAGCTGGCTGGCGAACTTTGAACCGAGACAGATTAGGACCACGGAGATCTCGGTAGAGCCCTCCCCTGTTTTTATGTAGAACGCTGGGTAGAACTCAGGATGCTTCACCTCGAACTCGAACCTCGAAGTATAACTTGAGACCTTACATTCAAGGTGATTGGTGTGGTCGATTCCGATAGCGTTGGATTATTCCACTACAACATTGAATACCACTATAGCCGCACCATCCAGTTAGTAATACGTTCATCTGAATGACTTCTAGGCTGCAACTTCCAGATCTGATGACCTAAAATTTAAAAGAGAAGAACAATATAAGTATACTTACGGTGACACAGAGCTTCGTGAGTTCGATATCCGGTTGTCTAAGCCTGTAACAAAGAAAAAAAAACACGTTAGCTAAGTTTCAAAGTATTCCACAAGGCACTTGGGTAATTCAGATATCTCATCGTCCTGGATGAACTCAAACTTTTACTTTGGAGTGCGGGTTTTGCTATCCTTGTCTGCTATTTCAGGATAGTTATGAGTATTCTTAGCTACTCCTCAGTTGTCAAAGCCAATGCCTTGTCCATACATCACTAGGTGCAGCAGCGTGCTTGTGCCACAGATATTTTGATGTGGCAGCTTTAGCATCTGGTTCATACCATATTCCCCATAAAACCCCACGAAAATTTACTAGTGATAATGGCTATCAATGGTTTTGTAAATTATCTCTACCAATATAATTCATAAAGTTAGGACTTAAGGCAATCATGGCGGCAGTAGAATATCTGTGTGTCTATGTATGTACAACTAACTGAACTACAGAATTAATAACAAATTATCTCTGAAGGTTACATCGCCGTAGTATTATTATGAACTTAAAGCTGCAATTATTACGCTAAGTGAAGCGTATAATGTGAGTTATTACAGATTAGAGCAGTAAGGAAATTGGTTAATTTGCGGGTAGCGGAATAAATAGTAGTTAAGGCTTCTAAGCAACTGCTGTTTCACAACACGATCTCGCGCCTTTTACGCAATTATAAAATGCCTACCTAGGCAGAAGCATAAACTTCATCAGTTGTATTTTTTTCGGTAGGAATACTTAGGTGGTGAGCCTATTGCTGCATATTGTGCACATCACCGTCTAAAGATTCAAGCTCTTCAATAAAAAGCATTTTCCTGCAAGTTTATCATCTGTTCTGGAGTGGGGACCGCGACGCGCAAACGTTAGGTGGGACGACCACCGCTAGAGGGACCGTCGACCTAGAAGAGGTCGCAGCAGGGACTGGATTTGAAAGACGCAGGACCGTGTGTTGTGAAATGAATTGGAAGTGGCCTACGTCCAGCAGTCGTCTGCCAAAGACTGATTTGATGAGATAAAATAGAATTTCGTTTAAGCCTACAAAAGCACGCTTATATTGGTCTTCCTTTAAGTATATTTACTTTACTGATATAAAACCTAAGTACGGTCCTTATTTTATGTGCGTGCTAAGACCTTGTGGTCGAACCACATTGCAGTTTTGAACCCTCACTGAGTACTCATTAGCCGCGACAACTCACACAAATCATCCTATGCATAATAAATGTTTTGAACATGTTGCAGGGATTTGTACACATCAGGCTTAATATAAAATAACTGATTAACCCGTAAAAAGGTGTAAACTCCATAGAGATTAGACTTTTTGTGTCTATTTTTTTTCTGTAATTGAAGATAATTTAAAAGTAGAGCGTATCTGAAGAAAATGTGGGCAGTCATTGGAATTTTTGTGCCTATATCTGAAAGGGCAGTGACACTAGTGAGAACTCGTAGCCTCGTTACTGAATTAGGTCGGTAGGAAGGTGAATGAGAAATTAATCGGTAGTTCTATTCAACATTGCTCGTGACCATGAGCAACTTGAATGTTCGTAAATAAATGTAAATGAAATCAAGGATTCTTAAAATTAAGTGCCCTATCAAACAGTATGCCGAGGCGATGTGATGACACGATAAATTAACGAATGCCGTCATTTTGTTTTAAAATTAGCGTAATGACGGAGTCCTTTATGGAATACAAACAAAATGCGAAAGCGATAAAGAAAGCCTACGTATTTCTTTGTCCGTTCAATTGACGTCATAGCCGCAAAGAAAATGTACGAAATCGAATTCGATATTCAAATCCTTGTCCGGCGAACGCAATGACACTTCACCGTGAAATTGGTAGCTGTATATTTATTCTTTTCCTTATCCGTTTTTCTCGAAATATTGTAAACACTCTTACAGGGTAGTTTGACCGTAACATGTATACAGTATGTTCTAAGTGCAACAATCCCTAAGAGCGGTTGTGTTTACTTAGGCGTAGAGAAATGTAAACACGAAGGTGGCTACCATCGGGTTCGGTCCCGGGCGATACCCTGTCGACTTTAAACAACTTATAGAGTGCTTTGAACTCGAACCGAAGGCGCACATAATTATGTTTAGTGAAAACATTACTCACTGTTCCCTAGAGAACTAATTAGAAGATCTTTAAACATCGATGTTGACTCATTCCGTGTAGGCGGCTTGTGATTATGACTAATTCATAAGGTCGATAGCGTTTTAGAATTTCAATGAAATCAAAATTATGTAGAAAAATATTTCTGTATAGTCTATTTTCTAACATGTAACAATACATTTTCATTACACTACTAGTAGGTACTTATATCTGTTTTTTCACGGTTGAACAGATATCTATGACAGTTGCAACAGTAACTTAGCTACAATTTAAATGGAAACACTATATACAGGGGAACGAGTAATAGCTAACTTAACGTATGGCAAATTTTCACGAAAAGCTTTAGAAAATTTTAAAGTGCTTAAATGACGCTTTGCTTACATTAGAATAATTACATTACTCGTAGTACTCTTCACAATGCAACAAAGACTTTAAACCTAACACAGACAATATTGACGCAACATTACCAATAATGACGCAAGCATACATACAACTCGCAATCGTGTAACAAAAAACATTGAAAATATGATAGAAACATATTTTATTATTTTTTCAATTTCTATGCAAACACCCGCTAAATCCATCAATTACGTCAATTGATTTCTGTCAATCCTAAATGGATTTACATCGCGATGAAATACTGGCACTTATAAATAATAATATTGACATTCGAATGTAGAACGTTGAGTGTTTTTTTGTATATACAGGTTGTTGTAATTTTATTTTGCCTTGAGGCGCGTCGATGTGACGTAGAATAGGACGATGTCGATTGTCGACCCAGTCCTTCAAGGTCAGCGACCCGCGGGGTAGCGGTGACTCGCCGGTGTCAAACGTGACGAAGTTGAGGCGGGCGTGGAAACCAACAATTAAATAGGCCGTTCCGTTCGATGGGAGTTCACTGTCCATACAAAAATTCGGTGTCCGAATAAGTGTATATTATATTTTTCTTCGTGATCTATATTTAACTTGTGTTTATTTTATAGGCAACGTATTGGGGGAGGTTCAAATAGTGTTGGTAATTACATAGTACGCACGGAATTGATTCATCCTTTAAATTGTTTGGTCCTATATAAGTAATATGGGACCAAAGATTATTATTTAATAGCAGTTATACTTTATAATGTTTTGCAATAAATATTTGAAGTTGACTAAATTCTCCACAAAATATTCTGTGCAAATTAGAATGGTATAATTATTGTGTTACTGTATAATCTGCTTCCATTCTAACTTCAGATTATCCATACAACATTTTTGTTATTACATAAGATCTAAATAAGCTAATATCAGACTCAAGCAATAAACAGGTTAAACGCTTTTGAACAAACAAGCTGGTTTATTAGTAGGTTAAACTAATACGTTTAGCGTGAGCCGTGACGTCACGCGGCATGGCGCGGAAGCTGCGTCGACTGCCGACGTACGCTAACTTGTAGAATGGCCACCCACGTTACTTAGGTTGAGTACGCGCAGGGCGTGGCGGCATATTACTATGTAGCTAGTTTGTTTTGCTTAACAATATGATCTGTTTGTAATTGATATTGAAAGTTATTGAGATTGTAGTTTTGCGTATTCATTTATAGTTGACAAAAAATAATAGGCTCAGTTTGACATTAAAAAAAATATCATCTATATTTTTACCAGTTGGTGCATTCTTTCTTGGTTTGGCATTGCGTCGTAATCTGTGATGCTAGATCGAGATCTGAGAGTATAGAGATCTCCGATTATGTATGTAATAGCACTAATAGCCGATAAGCAAAGACACGTCTCGAGGAATACTAATAGAACCGGAAATAAAGCTTGGATGATGATTATTTCCATATATTTTATTAAGAAAATTAGGAAATCTATCAGCATAAAATATTATTGCGTGGATAAAGTGGGAAAACAAAGAACGCGGGAATGTTTCTTAGTTTAACGTTACAGCGAGAATGCTTACGAGTCGCTTGTTTATGAAGGCGCCAAAGGTTGTAAAAATTTTACGTCAACTGTTTCCTGGTATTTACTAAACGTGCTTACCTACTTACTAGTAAGTACTAAATACTAAATGGATGAAGTTTTCCTTAAAGTTTATCTTTATACAATAGGCACATCCTGTATGTGACCTTGTGCAATTTGCACTTTACCTCTTCCAACACTGTATATACAGTGGTATGGGTGTAAGTAAGTCGGTTTGTACGTAATTATTGGTGTTCACATGTTCAATCAATCAATCTACTCAATGTATCGCAGTCCACTGCTGGACGTAGAGTAGACATCTTCCAATATTAATTTTTTTAATTACATGAGAATTTGGTACTTTCGACTAGCCTTATTGGAAGTGATATTATAAATACACGATGAGAAATTGAATTCCGAAACGTTTATAAACACACGAAGTAGCGGAAAAGAGTACGATAAAATTGAAGGGTTCTTTTTTAATAACCACTGCAGCGGCGTGGTCATACATTAGATATGCATTACCGAGCAACATTTACATCACCTTTAGTCGAGTGCATCCCTACTCACACGCCTATAAAGGGAGCATCTTTCACAAAGAACAGTGATACAGATATTGCGTAACAGCTCTAACAGAAAGGGTTAAGATACATATTTAACCACGCAAGACCATAAAATAAACAAAAGTAAAACGTATCTTAGAGATACGACTTAATTGTTCAAAAAGAAGCACATAAATATTAACTTGAACGGCATTTTAGGGCTCATTGTTTATTGTAACCAATTAGTTACGAAATGCAAGGCTAAAGTAATTCCGACATTGACTTTTTGTAACCAGTTCGGACAAAAAGGAAAAACTGCTGGAGATTTTTTAATTGAGATTTTTTTCAAACGGGATGGGACACAAAACAAATTACCGTGACTTAGAAATAAATGTAAAGTTGACGGTGCAGTTGTCTCGTAAATCGTAAAAAAAGAATGTACACATTGTAAAGTCAAACAAGACTTCCAGATCTATTAAGTAATTTATTTGAGGTTTATTTGTTACTAGCTGATGCCCGCAGCTTCACCCGCGTAAAATTCCCGCTTCCCGTGGGAACTTGTTCCCGGGATAAAAAGTAGCTTATGTGTTATTCCAGACTACAATGTAACCCTGTACCAAATTTCAGCCATATCCGTTCAGCCGTTCGAGCGTGAAAGAGTAACAAACATCCACACTCACAAACTTTCGCATTTATAATTTATTAGTAAGATAGTAAGAAGTAAGATACTGTAGCTTAATGGTCTAAGGTTAACTGCATTCTAAGCTTATACTCGTAGCTTGGAGTCTTTAGTATCGCTAAGTTTCATTTAGTGTTTTGATATCATCGAATTTCGTGTTTAAAGCTAGCTAGTTTCCTACAGAAAATTAGCTATTACTAGCTGTGTAGTAGGTAATTCATAATAAGTTGAATTTTGCCCAGCAATTGGTCAACAAAATCATATTTAGTAGTAAATTCAACAACATAAGTGGCAACAGTTAGCTGTTCAAAAACATCATTGGTTTAATTGAATATTATACCCGGTGCAAACTAAACAAGCTCTTTGTTACGCGTTGACGGTGATCGTTTTATACCAAAAAGCGAATATGCCGATAAAGACTTTATTGTCAGTGAATATTAATTTCATACTTTTAATGAGGTTGCCAGTCGTTAAGCCAAGTTGAAGTCCTTTTTAGGCGACTTGAAAAATTTCAACAGCAGGCAGTCACAACCTGCGCCTGTCTACATCAACACGGCAATACGGCTCACCACCTATTTCGTGGAACAAATTCTAAAAAGGTGAAAAGTGGGCATATAATATGCCTCTGCCTACCCCTTCGGGGATAAAGGCGTGACTATATGTTTGTATGTATGTTATAAATGAGGTTGGGAATTGTAATTATCGGTTACAGGGAAGAAGACTCCATGCTATCGTGTCGAAAGCATCCTATTTCATCATTACCATATCAGGAAATGGTACTTGGCCAGGGCTAAGTATAAGAGAAAGAAAGAGATAGAAACAGAGTCTCTGTTTCTACAGAGAGAAGAGAGGTGAAGCGGGACCGTAGATAGGAATTCATATTGGTAGAGACAATGAGAGTTAAAACTTTCCCAAGACACAGGCTTACAGCCTAGTTTGGGAGCCAGAGATCCAACACCAATGGTAGATACTTATTTTTCTGTGTGTAACAATAAATAATAATAAAAAAAAAAACTTTCAAAAGTATCAGTTCACCGTTTTGTTAAATTTCAAAATCGACTACCTAACACACGGTTACCATGAAAGTCAAAGTAATATCCCTAAATATCAAATTCAAACTTTGAGACTTCAATATCTTTAAATCGCCAATTATAGAACCTTTTCCGATTCGTGATATTCTCCAGAGGGCATGACGTACAAATTCCGAGCGCCATTAAATGGGTTTAATAATTGTGTAATATTCCATAAAACGTATTAATAGACAGGTGTCATGATAATAAATCTCTATTTGTTATTACGTTAATATAACGACTGTTAATTATTAGCTATGATACTATTAATTTTGCAATTTCTGTAAATGTATCTGGCGAATTTAATGTGCACTTAATTAACATAGAGCTGGCTTAAAGAGTATGTATCAAAAACTTCCTTAGCTCGATAAACAGGTATTAGAATGATTTTCCACTATGTTAAGTTACTATGAAGATGCGTTTGATATTCACCAATCACATTCGTCGATCCATAAGTAACCTTGAATGTGATTGGGGGATTACAAACGCATCCATAGCAGCGTAGCACATCTCTCTTGGAAAGACACCCTTAAAATTGTTTGTAGTTCAAGAGGTATAAAAACATTCATGCTTATAAGAGCCAAGATGATGGAAGAGACCCCAAGAAGATAAGATCTCAGACAAAAGTCTAGTATAGACAAATAATGATGGATACAAAACCGTTGAAAAGTGGTAGTGTTTCGGATAGGTTTATGTAGACGCCTAGGTGGCCAAAAAGGGGTGATACGTATCTTTTGTCGTATAACAGGTAATTTAAACTATGTCAAGGACAATTGACTTAGTAGGGGACCCATTAAAAAGAGTGCGAATTTGAAAATCCACCAAAAACTAGCTTAACTTGAAAGTTGAAATATTGCAGACTTTAAAGCGAATGCATTCAATGGAGACAAGAGATTTAGGGCATAGGCCTCCCCCAATCCTTCCAGGAGATCCTTGGGGGAGCCCTTTGCCCAGCAGTGGGCTTCAAATCAGCTGTGATGATGATGATGATGAAGAGATTTAGAAGAAAAGGTAATCTCTACTAACGTATAAATGCGAAAATAGTTCTGTTTCTACGTCTGAACTGATTCTGGTGAAATTTCTTAGGTAAGGAATTCAGGAAAGGATAATGCTACATTTTATCCCAGGAACAAGAAAACTGGTACGAGAAACCTTATCAAATGGGTGGAGCCGAGAGCATTAGCTAGTGGTACTAAAGAGGAGTTCAAGATCAGGTGATAAAATTTCAATCTAATTTTACCCAAGCAATATCGCTGGCAGCAGCCATTAAAGAATAAGATTCCTCTTTGGTATACCCATCCATGAATATTGAATTACCAAGTGCAAACAAACTGCATTATGAAGAAACCGGATAATGCGACATTAATTAAAGCGCTATAACTAACAAACGGACATAATGTTACGATAAATAATAGCTCGATACGATCGACAACGACGCGTGCGCATGTCAAACGAATGCACCGCAGTTTAATCGTATTTACTCTACTATTTTGCGATAACATGGAGGCCCCGTGTGAAAGAGTACAAAATTTCGCCACCCTAATTCATTCCGAGGGTGTCGTAAGAGGCGACTAAGAGAAAACTAAAGAAGGAAAGCTCGAAATGAAACCAGGTTGTCAGTAAAATGACAATCGTTAAGCTAAATTGAAGTCCTCATGGGCTTGAAAATTTTCAATACTGCAATAATAGGCTAACCACCTATTACATGAGACATAACACTATAAGGTGAAATGTGGGCGTATACTATGCCCCCTTCGGGGATAAAGCCGTGACTATATGCATATATTTTGCGATTAAGCGATAAATAGCATGTTGAAGATAGTATGTTAAGCTTTTATGGAAACGATTGCTAAATAATAACAGACTGTTACCCTAAGAACAACCCTTGTGTGCCTTGATCGACAATCAGCAGGTGCATACTTAGCAGGTGAGCTCTCCCCAAAAATACTGATGGGGTAACTTTACATAGCAACTATAAGATGATGTTTTAACCAAGACACGCAGCTGGTAAATCGGTACAATTTGCGAACAAATTATAAGAAGGAATAAGCTTTGAAGATTATCAAGAAATAGACAATGGCCTATGTGAGTTTTGGACAACGTAGCTTTTCAATGACGAAACAATTTCTGGAAACTAATTCGTAGATTCTGTAGTTCAAACAAACAAATACATTTAATTTTCTTCTTAATCATATGGATTTCCCAGTTGCTGTCAAACCCGGCCTCGATTGGAAGCTTGTGATCTGCCTTTATTGATATGTGCAGCTATTTGACCCTTTATTTTTGACAATTTATTGATAGAGAAATAAATAAACGTACCATAATGAGATAGTTCCTTCCCGAGCAAGACATCTCCGCACTCAATGAGCTGCTGCAAGAGAGTCATACGGTTCTGGTAACCGAAATCCGAAGTCAACAATCCCAACATCATTGTATCACATTCTTTCTCATTAAACACTATATTTCTTTCACTTATTCACAATTTAAAATGTACTATCACAAACATATGTTGTTTTGGCGCCAAATGTGTAGACAGATGCGCTCGCGCCGGTTGCCGGTTGCGACTGCCTTGCGTCTTCCGAAAGCTATTACGAGGGGCAGGTGGTGACAAAGGAGTCCCTATTTCCCCTCTGTACCGAACTTAATAATACACCCGACTAGTCGCTAGATTGATTGCTCAACTTATCGCGAAGTTATTTATCTATTATTAGGAACTAAACTTTATAATACACCCGACTATTCGCTAGATTGATTGCTCAACTTATCGCGGAGTTATTTATCTATTATTAGGAACTTGTTGCAGTCTTATTTGCTAAGAGACATGTTAATTGACCTTCATCTAAATATGTATGCAGTTTTGTAATTTTTGCATTTTTAGTTGAACGAATGTCGCTAAATTGATACAGTTTTTAAATTATTGAACGTATTTTTTTTAATTAAACCCTTTTTACTGATAATTTACAAAGAGTATCCATATTCATACATGGCAATAAGACGTAAACGGTGCTAAAGTTTGGTATACATGACACAATGGCAACAGAACAATCCAATCAGAATTGACTAAGTGCATGTATGCGCTGTGTGCTACGTGAGTGGGTGCACGTACCACCCTCGTCTCTTCGCTATTATTCCACGCACAGTGCGAGGGTGGCACAATCGGGGTTTGATTATTCGCACATCACCATGTTTGAATTTCATCGATTTTGTTTCTAAACTTTTGGCGTCGTTTTAGTTAATTTAGTTTTTTTATATTTCTACGATATTTATTATTTTGTAATATAGTATAATCAAAACAAAAAAAAACCTATGATTGTTAATAAACGATGAGCGAGATAAGGATACTCCGGTACATGAAGCGAGTTGGGGATGTGTTCGAAGCACGCGACGCGATGCGTTTATTTATTTTTGTCTGAGGCACGTGGGTATAGTCGCGTACAACATCGTTCGAGGCGAACGTCGCGACGTATCGACGCGCGCGAGTGTACTGACCGCACGCCTTTAGGACGCGCGTCATTCACTGCACACGAATAATAAATACATGCAGGGTTGGAATAGTGTGGACATGTCGCTCATTAGACGCTAATATTTTGTCACAATGAATGATCGGCATTAAATTTAAGTAGCTTACGTACAACAGTGCAATAATTGTCTTTGATTGTAGAATTAGATCTTATTTATCAAACCACAGTAATCTTATTACAAGCAGGGCGCCAATTCTAGACCGTACGGCTTGAAAGCGTAGACGGATGTTTACAAGCTGAATGTCAATTTGATGTCACATTATGCATTCTGCAATCACTGACAGTTCTACTCGTGTAATGATTTACAACTGACAGTTATTTCAGCTATTCCGTTTCCTTTAAAAGCCCATGTTCAGGACAATAACAAAATACTGAAACGGAGTATTAAATTACGCGAATGATGAATAAAATTAAATATTAAAACCCAAGATTAGTTGCGTCTAAATGTCAAACAAATACTACTCTAATAGCGCTTTGGTATCAAAGGCCACTTGCTGTTCCGAAACAGATAAGATTTGGTTGGAAGGTTAAGGCAGACCCAAGGGAGCGTAGCGAAGCGGAACAGTCTATAAGTAGGTGCTACGTGAAATTAACACCTGATAATTGACGTATGTTAGGTGTTAATTCCTTTTCATACTCAATTTACGGTTCTTTAGTTTATTGCGGATAAACGTTAAAAATCTAAAATCAGGTGTGACGTAAGAAAAAAGTGTTAAACGTTTTCATACAAAAGTCAATCAGATCCAATGTTTTCTTGAGTCATACCCGAAAATGTTTTAAATACATAACTTTTCTAAACGAACAAAATAATAATAACCTTTAAGTTAACGTGAATTTGATAATATCAAAAGTTTCCGCAAAAGAAATAAGATGCTGGACATCAAAGTAAGGTAAATTAATATCTAAATAGGCATCAGATTCGGGGAAAAATTTAACAAAGCTAAGGTTACTTTTAGTGCGAAATTTGATATTAAAAATGTATTTCTATCGAACCATAATTGCGTTATCAGGACAATATTCAAAGAAATAAAAAATATTTTGCGTGAAACACCTACAATCCTCTTAGTAATATTTTAATGGAAGCACCTCAAAAATAGGTATCTACTTCATCTAGCCTTTACAATCTATATAAAGGCGAAAGTGAATAAATAAAATCTTCTTAATTTAAATAAAATATCACACGGAAATTACCTTTGTACCAAATCAAAATACGGGCTCAAAGTTGGAACTGGATAAATCATTATAACAATCAAATGACGTGATCCACATTATCTCTAACATTCACGCACAATGGAGGGCTGTTCCCACACAAATAAAAGGGTCGAACATCAGTCAGTACCCTAAAATTAATATCACACTGGAAAATTAAACGGACCGCTTATTTGAACTGCCGGGTTCTAACACGTACGCATATCTAACTTGGTCACGTTGGCACTGGCCCTCGCTAAAACCCTACGAAATGATATAAGCGGCGTAACCTACCAGTTATAAATTTGTTATTAGGTCATTGAATTCGGTCACTTAATAACAGTCTTCAATACCAGTGTAGGTAGGAGTTAGATTATATGAATCAGTAAAATCATACATTTGTGTGGTCAGGTCTGTTGTGTTATTGTTACTAGTGCAAATTCACACTGTACCCCTCATCCTGTTTGTACTAGGGGATTGGACAAGGCCAGTGGCAACATTGACGCTAAATGTGCGTATTTTATAATACATAATTGTTACTAATCTCTTTCAACAGTTTATCGTAAGAAACTAGGTAGAAAAGTCACGTCGTCAATCAGTATTAAATTGAGTAGATGGATGACTTAACTGTTCGTAAATTGGCTAGAGGTAGCTTTAAAAAGACCCAAAAATCTGTAACATCGAGTAATAAATCACGAGACGAGACGAATAATCGATACAAGACACGTCTTGCTCTTACACCAAGTAGACCGTATTCTTTATTTCGTTGGTATAAAAATGTCTTAATAAAAATATAATACTAGTGGTATGACAACATAAATGGTATTCACGATAATAATACCATACAATGTAGGTCACACGTAAAGTTTGGTATAAGCAAACATTTTAAAAATTCCATTTATGGGAACTTCAAGCTGCAAACGTTTAAAGACACGATAGAAATCCCCTAAAGGCGAAGCAGTGACAAACTAGAGCTAAAAAACATCCTCTGCACCAGGAACTGAGAAGTGCAGACTTTTTCACGTTCGCCTTCAATTTTCTTCGCCATTTTATAATGAGTCCTTAAGTCGAAGATCGTTCACAACACTTTTTATACAAAGAAGTTAAACTACAAATTACGTTTATGGATATTAATTTTAAATTATGTCACAATGCTCTTGTCAGTGACTGTACAATTATTTTATCTCGTACTGTTTGTTGAATACCAAAATAATTTCACGAATGTGAGAAAACCGTCAGCTGTCATCATGTTGAAATGGGAATAACTGTACACATTAGAGGCTACTGATAATGGCACTACAAAGTATATATTTAGATGGTACATATAGATATAGTGAGTTTTGCATGAGATTTTTTTTTTTTTGTTTAACGTGAGGGAAAATCCTCATGAATGTTATGCCGGACTCCTACCGACTAAAAAACCTCACGTCACGCCCAACAGCCTATGGTTGGGAGCCCCGGGTAAGCCCTCGGAAGGATGTCCCAGTACTCCCAACAGACCCACGGCCGCCACTGCGGCCTCGCCCAGGGTGTGGTTCGGGTGCTATCCCGCGTCTTTGGGGGGTTTCGGGTGTGATCCCGCTTCTAAGGGGGGTGTGTGTGAATTGCTCACGTCACGCTGCCTTTTGCATGAGATTGCGAACATTGTGCAATGAGCGTTTAATTCGCTACATTTATCTGAAATCTATGTTGATTTTTGTTTAAGTATTTCAGTTTAAAAACAGAGTAATATAAATCCTATTCCATCCTACATAAATAGATCTTTTAAATTCTATAATAAACAAAACCATCCAGAATATCTATCCAAAATTATAGGGCCATCTAGGCCATAAGCCTTAGAGTATATATTAGAAGGTATCTACTAATTTATACTCTAAGGCCACACAACCGATTTGGTTATGATAGAGGAAGGTAGGGAGATATAGAGCATAGAGCCCATGTAAAGAGTACCAAAGTCAACAGTATTATGTAGTACGACCATAAAACAGTGACATAAAAGGGACATATAGGATGTCAGCGTGTGGACATACCGTAACCGAATGGTGATCGTCGTCAGGAAGTAACGACGGGTGGCACGCCATACGCGAGCTGCATTTTAATGTGGCTACCCGTATAGCCCTATATTGTGAGACCTCGAGGACTTTATATATAACATATATACGTTATAGTCACGCCTTTATCCTCGAAGGAGTAAGTAGATGCATACTGTTATGACAACATTTCACTATCAGATTTTTTTAACGTGAGTGAGCCAATGGCTGTGGTTATTTATAACATTAGAAGAGACTACATTAGCCCTGCCTTAGCCCAGAAGTCCTGTGGAAGCCTTCGGAATGATGGATAAACCTACGGCTAAATATACATTTTTCTTTACATAATATAAAATGAAAACTATTTTGCTGTCTTTTCCCTTAAATCGTTTACTCTACTCAACGGATTTTATTAATGCAGTTTTCTGCAATAGAAAGAGTGTTTCTAGATATTTTTATAAACTCTTGATTGATGACACTTAGTACAAACAATATTTACTACCATGTCCTTCCATCTAGATCTTTGACAATGCCGTGAGGCGAAACCGGTTAGGTTTATAATCTATACTAATATTATAAAGAGGAAAGATTTGTTGTTTTTTTTTTCTTTTTTGTTTGTAACGAATAGGCTCTGGAACTACTGGACCGATTTGAAAAATTCTTTCACTGTTGGGAAGCTACACTCTTTGCGGTGAACATAGGCTAGATATTTTATTCCCGTATTCCCACGGGAACGGGAACTACGCGGGTTAAACCGCGTGACGTCCGCTAGTAATAAATATTGTGGAACAGTACAAGTGTCATTTCAATATGATTCAAGATAGGCATCTACATTAATAGTACAGAAAAGCCAAGCTGTAAGGAGTCAGCTAGTTATTTATAAACAACATTGTCAAACAGTTTTTGATGATTTATGTTCAGTAATAAGTATTTACATAAACAATAGTACAAGTTTCGACCTAGATTCTCAAATCAAAATCCTAACTAATACCAGTCTAACAAGTAATTTACAACACACAAATTCGAAGGAGGTACGTGCAGGCACGATTCAGATGTCTGCCCTAGATTCAGTAAGTACATCTAAACCTAAGAACTTTTCAGCATTGTAAATAGTATTTATACTAGAAGAGTACCTACTAACTGAAGGTCTAAATAATAAACATCTTTATCATGTTTATTATATATAGAGGAAAGATTTGTTTTTAATCGATTGTAACTACTGGACAGATTTTATTTCTTTCACCATTTACCTACTAATGTCAAAATTTTGAAAGCAGCATAAGATGATAATGATGCATTACATTATTTTATTATCATCGCAAAAGAGAGGAGCAGTACTAATAAATGTCAAAAAATATGGCTTAATTTCAAAAAATATTGTTATTACGGGCATGTATATGTTACGTAAATGCTACGGGATTCGTAGAGCTACGGAAACAAAATAAAGTTGTCAATTTAAAAAATAAATGAAAGTCAGTGAAGAACCAAATTAGAAAACTTCTACATTCTAATGAAGAGACGATTTTAATGAGCCTCAAAATAATTTTCAAAACTATCGAAACAAATTAAGACTACAAACGCGAGTATCATTTATTATTACCCTAATTCTGTAGAAGAGTAAAATTCGCAAACAAAAAACGTGTACTTCGAAAACTCATGTTTGTGTATCCCATATCCCACCCACATTCGTATAGCCGTTTATCACCCATTCACCCACCTATAAACCATATCGCAACGCCGCGGTGTGCGACTCACCCCGACTCACCTTCCGGAATTCGCCTATTTAGTCTCTTTGTTCAAGATTCCGAATTACTTCCGGATACTACAGCTTTCATACGCTATTATTGATGGATTTGTTTTCATATTTTCCTTGAGGAAAAGACAAAGAAAATTCGAACTAGATTTGTTTATAGTATTAGAATTTTGCATTAATATATTATCGTCTCATCTCAATATTATAGTAGTAAAATTTGATATTTACGGAACAGTAGTTTTAGTAAAATATTATACTTTTATATCGATTCTCGAAACCGAAATATGTTTCACAATTTCCCCCAAGCCATTTCTCTAAAATTGTTAACGTAAATATTTACAAATAGTTTCAGTATGGAGCCGCAAAGCTCCGATCGAAAAGGAAATCGTCCAAAGCCGCTACACATTAAACATTCTCTGTTGATATTGACCGATGCACGGATGCTGTAGCGGCCAATATAATCTAAATCTGTGCACATCAATACACTATAGTGGTATCAGTAGTAACTAGCTAGTGTCTGCTCTCGAAATAGTAGCTACGATTGTGTATACAGTAGTACCGCGTAGTATACGTTCACGTCACGGCCGAGGCCGGGGCGGACCACCGCGCGATCTCCACCAAACCCCTACTCCTACACCCTCCCAACATGCCTCTACCTACCCGACGATAGATGGCGTCCCAAGATTAAATTGGCATATCGGATACACCATTTATTTCGCTCACCGTTCGAAATGATACATTACTCCTCCGAGTGATATAAAAAAGTCAACTAGTGTCTCCCAAAGACACTTATATGTCACTTATTGAGGAAATACTGAAATAGATTCTCTTTCAAGACGTGAATTCCTTTAAATTCATTCGTTTCACAAAACCAGTATCAAAGACGATTCGAATAGTTTCTTTAACTTCTCAATTCTCGCAAGGTTGCTTTTGCGTTCCGACTACGTAGACTAATATATTATTTATTGGAAAATGGTCGGCACTGTTTATTTTATGCAGCGAAGTTCGCCGTCAAATGTCACCTTTGCACAAATTCGTGGCACGTGCGAAACGTCGTCACACAATATTTTGTACGAGTTAGGCGACTTGGTAAAAAAACCTCATTCGAGTTAATTAAGTATGCAAACAACGTCGTCGATGTTAACACAAGCCGGTGCTTAATATAAAATTAATTAAATGTTTTGAATTTTTTATTTTATTTCGTTAGTTATTTTGTTTAAAGCTGATGAATGATATTGTATTTGAGAAATATTTAAATGCAACCGAGGTTATCCGTTTAATTGAATTAGAATATATTAGATGACTATAAATCAGTATCATTACTATAAAATTTAATTACCCAACAGCAAGGAAGCCGTCTTTTTTTTTGTTTAACGTGAGGGAAAATCCTCATGGATGTTATGCCGGACTCCTACTGACTAAAAAACCTCACGTAACGCCCAACAGCCTGTTGTTGGGAGCCCCGGGGAAGCCCTCGGAAGGATGTCCCAGAACAAGGAAGACGTCTTTATATTTTCTGTTAGCTTCTTTTCTTACCATGTTAGACCCTGTATGTACAATATATTATTATAAACAAAGCGAAAGAGTTATTTTCATAGTGACTTGCAAAATATTTAATCTCAACGAATTATTTTGGTTACTATGACATCATATTGAATTAAATCGAATGAGCGATTATTGTTGATAGTCGTAAAAAAGTATATAGGTAATAAAGTATGCTGAAAATTGCATTTTTAACGTGGATAGATACACAATGAATTTTAACTGGTCATGCTTATCGCAGCCATAAGGCAGACTTATTCCTCGTTCAGAGAATATACATAAGCATTCAATGTGGGAATTCTACGACACCTAGATAAGGTTCCGACAGTCTAGTACATATCCGCCTTTTAAGTATTAAATTGTTTAGTTTTTATAGTTTTCATTTTACATTATTACTGAAATAAATGCCAGTACCTACTAATATTATAAATGCGAAAGTAACTCTGTCTGTCTGTCTGTATATTGTAGAATATTAAAAAAAAATTGTAAGTAGTAATGATGCCGCGTTACATAGAACAAAAATTCAAACAATGAAACAAATCCTCTCAGTAGCCAAATAGCCTTTTTACCAGCAGATGAGCCGAATGAAAAGTTCGCCCGACAGTCTGTCGGCTTCAGCGCAAACTTATCAAACAGATTAATAACTGAAGCGGTCTCGGTCTGAAATCGAATAAACGCGATAAGATGTAGGTATTATATACTTGACTAGCCGATGTCACGCGTTTTCATCCGTTCCCGTGGGAATACGGGAATAAAATATAGCCTATGTTCATCGAGGATAGTGTAGCTTTTAAACGGTGAAAGAATTTTTCAAATTGGTTATGTAGTTTCGGAGCCTAATCGACGCAAACAAACAAACAATCAAATCTTTCCTCTTTATAATATTAGTATAGAAAATATGTTGTCTACTTTTAATAAAGAATACAAAAAGCCTATGATATAGGTATATACCTACAGCGAGTCCTATTTAAATCTGTTCAAAGAAATTGTCAGCGGATCAAAGAATTTGATATATCAGTGAGGTAAAAATAATGTTATAATACCCGCAAAGAAGCAGAAATACGCCCACTTCCAGAATCATGTTTGAATAAAAAAATATCAGAAATAAGCTCACACTCTTATCTGCCATTCGGCATTAACACCAGAACCTTCAATGCATCATGTCCTAAAAGTAATAACTCTATCGCAAGGATTCTCCAAGTCATTTGGGAGTTACAGTAGTGCGACCAAATTGTGTGGAAGCACCACAAAATTTTTATAGCATTTCGCAGAACTCTGTGGTAGCCCTTAATATTCCTTTAAGAGTTAATAGATTATAAACCAACAAATCTTTCCTCTATATAATGTTAGTATTGATAGTACTGATGGAAACCCGATATTATTTCAGCACTTCCCCTTCACCCCTCTTTTATTAAAACGAATCATTCAATTTGAAAAGTTGAACTGGCAATTTTTACAATCCATTATGCTTTTCAATATTGAAGTGCTTGGTAATATTTTTATTTATTTGTGTGTTTAATTTACTAAAGAGTATAATTTTAACACAATTGAGAATGTGTACGGTAAGAAAATGCTTTAAGTGATAAGACCGCCCATTGTACTGCCACTTTGCATCAAATTTTTAAATTTACTTTAAAAATTTAATACAAAATGGCAGACTCTTAATATGATAGAGTTACATAGTTCCTTATATTAAGTAGTGGATTCGCTTGATAATGTACACCAAACGTAGGTATATTATGATTCTGCCCACCCCTTAGTAAAATAGCCTGCATATATAAATAGCGTAAAAAGAGACGTAAGGATAAAGACGTAGGTATTATAATATATAGCAAAAACGTAATATGTATTATATTAAAGCTATCAGTATGCACGCCGAGTGTCCCGTTGTCACCTACGCTCAATGCGATATACGGCCCCAACAATGTGGAATAAAGGGCAAAGGATGAAAAGTGTACTTTATATAATAGTTTTATCGAAAAACATGAAAAAGAAAAGAGTTCCATTTTTCTTAACGTGAGGAAAATCCGACACGGATGCTATGCCGGACTCTTATGGAAAAAAACCGCACGTTTCCTTCACAAATTAGAGATACTCGTAGTAAAGATTGAAACCTTCATACTAAATTCACTGAGGCTACACACACATAGACAACGCCCACTGAGTTCACAGACACGAGGTTAGGCGGTTTCAGCCGAATTTTCGATACTGATTTGTGCGCGAGGGTGTGTAGCAGAGGGTAGGCGTGAAAAAAAAGTACATAAATGAGTTTTCCATCTGTACTATCTCTAATTTGTGTTTCCTGCCTCTCCATCATGGTTGCTATGCCGGACTCTACCTACTGCCTACAGTTGGAAGCCCCGGGTAAGCCCTCGGAAGGATATCCTCAGGATTTTCAATATTACAGTTCCGTAGCCAAAGGGTTAAACGTAAACCTTGCGCGAATCCGACTCGCACTTGACCGGTTTTTCAAAATAGTCTTATCAAAAACTCATGCTTAAGTAAAACATTAAGGTATGTAAATACGACGAAGTGTTGTGTGTAAATGTTTATAAACATGAATAACTGTTTGTAAGTTAGTTTTCAATGCAAATTCGTTGGCGTCCCTAGCGGTAATAGTGTTTGTCACGCTAAATGTTATACCGTATTGCAATTTGTATTTTTGAGGGCAAAATTATATTTATTGCTAACTGACCGGGCAAAGGTTATTTTGCCATATAAAGATACTTATTCTCAGGCCTAGCAAATACATATAAATAAAATAATTAATACAAAATGGTCAAACTATTTCGGAGGAGTTCGCTAAAAAAACACTGTAACACGAAATTTTAATGTATAGTATTAGATATTCCTAATTTATCTTTCCGGGAAGAGCGGCGATTATACCTGGTTTATAGTTATTTTGATTTTGACATTTTTCAAACGCAGTTGAAAGTTGTATAAATGACATAAAACTAATGAATTTTAGGTCAAAGTCAAAGTCAAAATTATTTATTTACCTAATCCAGCTACTCTACTGTTACAAAACGTGAAAAGGAAATGCTATATTTGCATTCGAAATTATATTGCGATTTAAAAGCGAAGGTTCGTGTAGAACTTCTATTAAAGTAATACAAGGTCGATGGCTAAGTCCTCGAGGTTTAGAATTTTCAGACATTAGAACGCCATAGTTGCTAAGTAAATGCCGTTTGACCTCGCAACTCCTAAATATCCCTATCAAATATATGCTCATTCAGTACACAGTTGGAGCTACCAATTTCCATTATTTTACCACTTACCACGTGTACTACGCTGGTCAGATAAGTTGGCACAAGATTGGTTGGTGCTTATACCAAAGGGGTACGCTATATCAATTGTATCAGAAAAAAAAACATAACTCAATTGTCAAAACCTACTAAAACTGTCAATGTCAAAACAAATGTCAGTGTGACGCAGTCATCGGCTTTTTATTGAGCAACGCTTACGATTCTGTCCTGATTCAATTTAAATAACATAATTGAGGCCCCAATCCTTTTCCAGAAGTCCTTTAGCAGGTAAAGTTGGCAAGTTAGGTAGTGCTCCAACTATAACTGCACAAAACTTAATTAGTGTTGTGCAGTTCAACTACGTATCGCTGTACTGAGTACGTTTGCATAATAATGTGAGTACAAAATGTGTTGACACACTAATACAAGGTATTTCTAGGTAGTACCCACTTTAGTTATGTTTCATACAAACTAGTTGTTCCGGCGAAGTTTGTATCGATTTAGAATCGGGTATCATACATAGAAAGAAAACACTTGCTTTTTGATCTACAATTCGGGTTGGAGGCAAATGTAACAACGAAATTCATGGAAATCGTTCATATTGTTCTTGAGTTATAAATACTGTAACTAAAAAGACTATTTTATATGCAGGTATAGGTATAGATACTTAATAGGTAATATGTAAATAACTTTACGTCGATATTATAAACCTTATTCCTTATTCAAGTGTAGTAAAACATCGATGAAGCGATTGAAAATTCTGAACGTTCCATGCTTAGAGTAAGTTCTAACTTCAATTAAAAAGTTTCTACAAGAAAAACAACTCTTGCTTCGGCGACCAGCAAAGTCTTATATTTTTCTTTAATCGCCTTCAAAAACGGGATATCAAAAAGGAATTTATGGTTAATATCGAACAACCAACTAGTTTAATATTCCCTCTAGAAATCATTTTGAAATTTTTACAGTACATTTTACCGGAAGTATCGGTGTAATTCGCAGTACTTATCCCAGTCATTCTTTTTGTTAATATTAGGATAGGGAACCGTTTACCGTATCTTATTTCCATTTTCACCTGGTTACTAAGGAACAGGTTTTCAATACGACTGTTTTTGCATTTATGTTGGATGGACCGATTACTAGTATTCTTCAAATCGATTCATTAATCGATAGTTTATTGAGATCTAGGATCAGTACACAATTAATCCTATACTCTTTGTGTCCCGAGTACAGTACTCGTTACTAACGGTACCAATTCAATGGTGCATCAACTTGAACACTAATGACAATATAAATGGGCACAGCGAGTTATGCAGCCAACAAAGTAGACAAGAATAAATACATTGCAAACCGACAGATATTCTTCGACACGTGGCTTGAATATTATGCAGGGGCTCGAGTCGGATATTAAATGGATATACGTACCGAGTATTTGTACCTAGTTTTGATGGTCTCTTGATACTTCCTGAGTAGTTTCCCAAATGAGTAGTGATGGGGTGTAACAGACCCTACCAAGGCTTAAGGATATATATATAGACTTAAAGATAGTCAAGAATTAGAATACGTATAACGTAGCCTCGGATGACGCTTGTTGCGTCACAGAAATTGAACTGATGCCTTTTCTGTGACCCTGCACTATCGACAAAAAGGAACTCTGTAGGGTTTTAGTTGGTATTTCAACTTTAGAAGCGCAGGGTAAACCTATTTGAGGAGTTCTACATAACGACCCTGCTTTATATACAGGGTGGGAGCCCTTCATATACAATCTGTGTATAGAGCTACAAAGGGTAACTATAAAAGATTTTCCTGGAACGACAAAGAGGCATGATAGATCATTCACAGTCATATAACCAGAGGTATCGGTTTTTGCGGGTCATAAAACGCCAAGAGGATGGTAGCCCTCTAGTATAGCGGCAACACATGTATGGAAAAGCTTAATTTTCATGACAAAGAATAAAAATTCGTGGCTTGTCTTGGCTAAGAAAGGCATGAAGCAGCAGAGACTTTGAAAAATATTTGGCTGATGAAGATTCATATTCATTCGGGCTATTACAGCTTCACGACCAATGAGAAAATTCGCTACGAATCAAGCCGTGAAATACATCAAGTAGATTGCTCGTTTCCTGCGCAGCAATTTTATAATCAGTACGATCAATATGTGCTTGTACTTATAGTTAGTGTGTCCCATGACACTAATTTATTATTGTGACAGAAGGATTTTATTTATAGCAAGAGTAATTTGACTTCATTTGAACTGATAAGAAGCTTTGAGTAACGTCTAGAAAATGAAGGTCGCGTTTAAATTTGCTGAATATTAAGTAGTTATATATGCGAAAGTAACTCTTGTCGATCTGAACCGATTCTGATGAAACTTGGTACAGATATAATAGAGTTTGGAAAAGGACATAGGTAACTAATGGACGAATCGAGGGTGTGAGGCGGGTTCCTCTTCCCCCCTCCCCTCCTTTTATTATCATTAAAGGACATAGGTATGCTACTTTTAGCCTCTCTCTATAAAATAGAGTGCAGATGGCTCATGTCCAGATTTTGTCTGTAGTCTGTGTGTCTGTTTCATTAAACTACGTCACTAGGTCACGTGGATCATCTGTTTGAAGTTTAAGATAAAACAAAAATGACAACGTCAATCGGATTGAACTTTCACAATAAATGTGTTAGAGAGGGGCAGTCTGGTGAGACCGATCTCACGGCTTTCTTGTTTATCCTGTAAACAACTTCTTGTGGAAAATAGGTACGGAAAAACGTAACCACGTGGGCGGAGTAGCAGGCATTAGTAAATGTTTGTTATAAGTGTTTAGTTACTACTATTACTTTAAATCTCGCCTCTCTCTTTCTCTCTAGAAAACAGTAAGATAGAAAGCATCTTAGTCTTACGAACTGGAAAGTAATGTAACAAGAAAACGGATATTGCACACTTATCGCGTTGCGACTTTAATCCCTATAATGGTTTAGGTTATTTATTACAGTCGCCATACATACATACATACACATACATCTTTCAGTACAAGCTACACCTTCTGAATGACCTAAATACTGATTTATTTATCAGTGTTGAACCCTGCATATAACTCATAGGGGCGATGGGGAGGAATGGGAATGAGGAATGGGAATGAGGTAATAGGGGAATCGGGGAGAAATGGTTTTACGATTTGACAATCGTAAAAGTTGGAAAACAATTCTGTTGAATACGTTGTATTAGGAAGAAAGCAAATTTTACTACCTTACGTGTATTTTTTTAGATGGATGATTTTCATTCAAGGTATTTTCAGGCATATTCGCTTTATTGCTAAACTGTCTACTGGTTTCAATCTCTCATTCGATCAATGTGGTTCCTCTATGTATTTTCGTAGCTACTAAATTATATCACACAAAATAATGATCTATTGTGAAGGATTTTCTCATTACCAAGACTACCAAGTCGACCTATCATGCACCTATTGACTGAAGAAACCACTCGTTTGGCCTGGGAAGTCTACAGAAACTACTGGTTTGGCCTGGGAAGTTTAAAGAAACTACGGGTTTGGCTTGGGAAGAATAGGTACCAAAAATCGCTGTTTTGGCAGTTTAAAAGTGGACTTCAGTATCCAAAGAGTTCAGTACTACAGCTACAAGGCAGTATGAAAGAAGGGCGGGGTAAACAAAGAAACGTGATAATGACGTTACATTATTACGTACACAGCTGCAAGTCCAGTAAAAACAATTGTGGCGAGGTTAGAAAAGGTCGATTTTGCTCCCGCTCCCACACGTGTTCTTGAGTGCGAATAAAATGCTACAATGCAAGTGAGGTCGTCAACGATCATAAACGAAGGCTGTATATGATGATACACGCGAGTGAGGACCTTCCACACAAATATACAGCATGATGTACTAATAACAATGAGATTTGCGGACTGTCAATACATAGATAGGTAAGATAATACATTTGTGTCGCATTATGCTAGACAATATTTGAACACTCGATAAATTTTACCCATTTTGTCTCTACATTCGAATGATTGTAATAGATCGATTTTTAAGACATTATTTTCTGAACTTTTCACACGAAAAGCTATCACCTTTACGACTAAGTTATTACGAGTTCGGGTCTTCTTAAACTATCAAAACGTTAGACAATTACTTGTATTTGTACTTTTGGAGGAGAACAGAGATTATAAAGGCATTAAGGAAACTAAATTCTTAAGTTCTTAAAGTTGAAGCTCCGCAAATACATTGGCACTTTCCCTTTAAAACCAAGAAAAACATGATTCTCTCATCTAAAACTTGGTTGGCTCACACCATCAAAAACGTATGTACACAGTTCACCGTTTATATTTCTCTCACGAATGACCTACGTTAGTACGTGCTCACTGTTACAATATAAAACCTAACAATACAAATTCTATTTCCGAACCTTTCAATTTGCAGACAGAAAAAGAAGGCTTAGTCAGTTTTCATTGAATAAAAAAGAAATCTAATTCGCGAAACTGACTCCCGTTCGTGTCAGAGGCAGGCCTACAGCGATTCACATCGGATGCGGTGGTCCAACTATCAACGTAACGAGACTGAACGTAGGAGGGATTAAACGAGTTGTTTTGGGTCTTTATAACAGATGTTGTCTAAGTAAAAGGGATAAGTTCTTTCAATATTTTTGTTCGACGATGATGATACTATTCCTTAGATAAAGCCGTGATCAGACATTTCCTAAGACAAAATAGAACATTTTGTCGATGGATGGTTTAACAATTTAATACTGACAGATTTTAATTTACGTTTTGGTTCATATTTTTCTTTTTATTTCAAGACCACAATCAATATTTCAAATATTTCGCATACGAATGAAGCGTAGGGATTATAAGTAAGATATTTATGAAGTTAATAAACAACAAGTAATTGTTAACACGTGAATGCATTAGCGCTATAAAATACAATGACAATATAACTATAACTCATACAACGTAAAAATGAGTGCCACTTTCTAAACAATTTAGTGGTGTAACGCGAAATAAAATAGCAGATAAAGACTGCAACAACAATAATTGTTATACCTGCGTTCACGGTGTGAGTAGGTAACTAGTTTTCGAGTTAGGATATTAAACGTTAATGATATGTGTAATAACACAAATGAGTTACACAGGCCAGTAGAAATTACATTGAAACGATTCCGGTTACGTCCGGCTTACTTAATTCAATTCAAGTTAGCAAGCGTAAATATTTTCGCTTGCAGTCTTGTTTTACGAGCGCACTCGTGTTTGTGTGAGTGTGTGTTTGATTGTGTGAAATCGGCACGTGAACGTTTTGTTTTTTTTTTTCACAATTTATTTATTCGCGTCGCCGACAGGTGGTGCCAGGCGATCAGTGCCCGCGATACGTGTGAACTGGCTCTTAATATTTCATTCTGCATTTTATTTTTGGTGCAATCAACCATAAACTGAATATGCTGTTAGTCAAGGATACTTTTTTAGTATTACTAACTGAGCAACAAAACACGTTTTCTTTACTGTTTTTTTCGTTAGGAATGTTTGTTTGTATTGGAATCGCTCGCATAATTAACAAGCAACGCTCGTGTTGAATCATTTGCGTCTTGTAAGTCGTTATTTACACAACAAATATGGAAATGGTCAGTTTCTTTTCTTACTTTGCTTTCAAAAGTGAGTCGGTGAAGTTATGAGCCAATTAACGTGTAACTACGATAAAATGGGTGGGTATTGCTAATTGCACAGACATGGAGGAGTCTAACGAGTTTCTTGTAACAAACAAATCGATTCTTCAAGGACGAATGTTTTTTTTAAGTGCACTTCTGTTCGGCGGGCTTTTCGTGTGTAGACAGACGTTTTTAAATTTACATATCAATTCGGATTTCGGTCGATTTTTGTGATTTTTTGATATTAAGAGTTCATATGACGCCAAATAGACTATTACTTTGATCTAGATCTCAGGACTCGTGAGGTCTGCTGAATTAAAATTTGAAAACAGACAACTTCAGTTCATTAACTAAAAACACTCTAGGCTCGAAACACGATTACTGATAAAATCCTCGATAGATTTTTGGTTGAAAATACATCGATTTCGTGGAACTTTAAGCTAGATCTCGTATGTTATAAGTTGTTTTTATAATATAAAATGTTTATAAGAAAGACAATAGTAGAATCTTCATTTGCACTAGAGCATTTTTTTCATATTGGTTATAGTTTTTTTATAATTAATTTATTTCGTTAAAAGCGCACCAAAACCGATCGCATCTCTCTTTCTTGCATGCTAAAATGTATATCTTCTATCTTCTTTTAACAATTTGGCGTCTGGTAGGCTCTTAAACTGGTAGGAATAATTGCTGCCCAGTCATACAATTGCAAAGAACATACTCAGTATTCTACCGTATCTTCGAGGAACTCAGAGTCTGACTCAGTAACTAATTACACCTTCTTCTCAAAGGTAATGGAGTGTGAAATTAGCATCACCTCGAAGGGCACATCTAGTCTTAAGTAACTTTCAGTACAAGTTCCGCCACTAATGTTCAACTTTGGCCTATAGTGTCGAGAATGCATAAAATTTTGTATTGATTGCAAAAGGCAAGAATACTATGAATTTTATCTGGAGTGAGTTATGACCCTTACATTCAAAAAAAGGTTAGTCGATTTAAAATATAGATACCTACATATAATCAAAAAGCCCAAGAAGTATTTTTAGTACTTTCGGTTGGCGATAGAACCACCAGAAGTGAATTTTATCCTATCCTTTAGCCTTATCAGAGCATATTGGAGTATCAAAACAATGTTTCGCATTAAAAGTATGCAAGAACGACCCTTCCGATTGGTGGTGGACAACATGAAGTGGGTTTTATATTGACACAAAACATAAAACGGCGCATGTAACCTTCTCAGATTTATCATATTTCTAATAATCCTATGGAAATTCGATCAAGTTGATGTACATGTTTATATTAAAGCAACATATGTAAGAAGTTTATAAATAGCACTTACCGGGCTTAGGAGGGGGAGCTTTGAGATCGTTGGAGGCCGACTGAGGGTGTTCTTGAACCTGAAATGTACACATGTATTAGTTAACAAGAAGACAATTTCAGTGGAGGCTTTGTCAAAACATTCTCGCGTTTGGGCCTAATCAACCTTTTTTCTTTCTTTTTTTCTACTACTAGCGTGGCAGACAATCTTACAACCCCACCTGGTGAACTCTGGTCACTATAATCTGTGTAAGTTTGCAACACTAAGGCCCACTTGCGCGGAGAGTCGGGTTAAATATATAAAAGTAGAGTTAGTAAGCTCTGAGTTAAATAAATAACTTCCTAACTCTGACCACGTCTTGCACAGTTGTAAAATGGCACGAGGTTAACTAACTCACAGTAAACTGAACCAATTTATTTTGTCTGTGTCGCTCTATGCAACCCAACCACATACAAATGTTAGAACGAAGAATGGAACATGTGTCTCTATCTCTTTTACACTACAGTCGCTACGTATGACTTGTCTCAAGAAAATGAACGTATTATGTCATTCACGTGCCTTTAAATTTTGTAGCATTGTTATGTCATTGTTTGACAGTCAGTGACACTTTCTGATTGTGTTTATCTGCAAATTTAGAATTTTTCGCTGCTTTAACTGAAATCTTTTATATAATATAAAAATGGAAAAGAGGCCACGTCTTCGTGCCCCTAATTTCACATCTAGTGACAATATGTTGCTGTGTGATATAGTGGCGAAATATAAAAATATTATCGAAAATAAGAAGACTGATGGAGCAAACCTCCAACAAAAACAAGTTGCTTGGAAAGAAGTTACTGCAGAATACAATGCAACAACTTCTGGCTGCCATCGCACAGTCGACAGCCTGCAATATAACTATAAAAATTTGAAGAAGAAACTGAAGAAATCGGAATCAGACAAGAAAATGAACATTCCAGGTATTTTCACTTGATATTTTGTAACAAATAAATGTACAAACAATAGAACTGTTTACTATTCACTTTCTATATAATTATCTATTCATTCGATTATAAAATTCATTCAAAAATTTGCATATTAGCATTGTTTTTTATTTTTTCAGTTGAAACTTTGGTTAATAATTTAGAGCAATATGGGACTTCATCAGAAGGATGGGCCCAAGTTGCAGCCAAAACGGGTGTACCAGAGGCAGTGTGTCAGGAAACAGTACACAAACTAATAAAGGAAGCAGATGCCAAAGAAAAAAATTACAAAAGAAATATCATGGGTACAGGTTGGTACTTGTGTTCTAGCTTTACAAGCTTATTTAGATGCCTTTTTCCTAATATATGTATTAGAATAGGTACTTTAGATTATTGCATATGTAGTATTGAAAGACCACTGGCACTGTTTACAGGCACATATTTGTTTAATAGTTCAAATGTGTCGCCTATATTTATTTACTATACCTAAGTGTAAAGTACCTAGGTATTCGATCTTATAACAACTGCGAGATCATAGTGTATGCATATTTGTCTTTATTTATTTAGCCTTGTAATCATTAATTAAATCAATACTAATATTTTCTTTTCTAGGTGGTGGACCACCTCCTAGTGATGTTCCTGATCCAGTACTGGAAAAGGTGAAGATTTTGGCTGGGCCTGTGATTGATGGTATGTATACTGTCTACGATGGAGATCATGATATTATGGTATCACAAAACAAGACACCACTAGAAGATGATGTTTTGGAAATAGGTAAATATAACAACTAACCATCATACTGCATGGACTGAATGGATGTGCCTACATGACCTATAACTTGTTTATTTTCAGAACCAGTAATCAAATCACCTGACACTATTAAAATGGAAATGTCAACCCCGAACTCAGGATATTTTACTAATGATAGAGGGAACCTTAAAAAAAGGCCACATCATTTATTGACACGTGAGTAGTTATAATTGTGCTCATCACACAAAGATTTATTTTTGTGAGTTGAACCCAGAACAATTCTCCCATTATAATATAATATCTGTTTCATTATCATTCCAGGGAAAAGAAAAGTTGAAGACACATCAAGACAAAGTGTGTCAGACAATTTTAAAAAATTAGCAGATGCAAAACTCAAACTTGTCGAAATGCAAGCAGAATTAATAAAGATTCAACTTGAGGATGCTAAGGAAAACCTAGAACAAAACCGTAAGCTACGAGAAATTGAAATGGAGGAAGCAATGAGTAAACAGAAACATAATCAATTGTTAAGAAATTTAGAATTAGAGAGATTTAAATAAAACTAATTATTAATTATGTTGGTTTATTAATTGTCCAAAATGATTCTCAATCAATACTTGACGGGCATGGTATCCTGCTGTATTCATAGTCGACCTATTATTTGCTGGAGGCTCATGTCCGCCTACATTATCCAAAATTGGTGGATATTCAGCATCTTCAACTGGGTCATCATCATTATGAAAACGTGCAATATTGTGTAGAACACATGTTGCAATTATTATACCTGGAATTCTTTTTAAATTAACTTGAATCCCTCTGGTTAGAATGGGAAATCTTCTCTTCCAAATACCAAAGGTTCGCTCAATGGTATTCCTTGTTCTTATTTGTGATTCATTGTACAGAGATTCCATAGTAGAGTTTACATGGGCCAGCGGTGTCATCATAAATGGAGTTTGTGCATATCCACTATCGCCAAGTAAACAATAGTTTCCATAAGTGCCTTGCAAAAAATGTCTGCGCTGATTGCTGTTATCCCAAATGTGTGAGTCGTGGGCTGATCCATGCCAACGTGCAACGACATCGTTGAATGTCAAACCAGCAGAACAGATTGCCTGGGTATTAATTGAAAAATATCCTTTTCTGTTCCTGAAGATTTCAGCACTTTCTCCTCCTAAAATGGTAAAAAATGAAATTAGTGAATCTGAGATTGATCTCTTATAACAGAGGCAGTAGAACTGAGATGTCTTCAGATACTCATGTATCTGAAGACATCATTTCGTCTGGCCTGCCTATTGATACTCATCAGGTATTTTATATCATTATAAAATACCTGATGAGTATCAATAGGCAGGCCAGATAAACTGACTACTTTATAATACACTAGTGGTCGCCACGCGGTTTCACCCGCGTTGTTCCCGTTCCCGTGGTAATACGGGAATACAATATACTCTATGTTCACCGGGAAGAGTGAAGCTTCCCAATAATTAAGGATTTTTCAAATAGGTCTAGTAGTTTTGGAGCCTATTCGATACAAACAAACAAACAATCATACATTCCTTTTTATAATATTAGTAAAGATAACATACCTGGAGATTTCATACGGATATGAGTGCAGTCAATAGTTCCTATGACTCTTGGAAAAGAAGATATTTCATAAAAAGCGGTTGCAGCTTGTCTTTGTTCTTCTGCAGTTACAGGCATGTATATGAACTCTTTATATAACCGGGCAATCGCATCAGTCACTCTGTGAATAATCCGACATGCTGTAGATTCATGCACTCCAATGAAATCACCACAGGTCACCAACTGACTTCCAGTAGCATAATACCTAAGTGCACACAACAATTGGTTCATGGGTGACAAGGCCTCCCTGAAAAAAGAGAAGTAAAGATCTGGTTTATTTGCATGTAAATATGTATTTATACAGTTCATAATATAGTATAGATATTACATTATTTTAACTTACTTGGTATTGCACGAGTGTTGTAATTTGTGCTCAATTTTGTTCAGCAAAAAAAGTACACTGTCTTTTTGAAGACGAAATCTTCTGTGAAAATCTTTGTCCCTATACGTATTAAAATAATCTGATCGCTCTGCGACTCGTCTATCATAGAAGTTCGAATTAATGTATTCAACAATCTCTTCATCATCATCAGAGTATGTCAAATCGCTATTCATTACAAACAAAAGATATTAATAATTTTGCCACTACACAACACTTTTACATCACACAGCGCGGTGCATCAAGAAGATCGAGAAACATAAGTTGGCAAACATGCTTTTTTTTTTTTTATTAACGAGAGACAATCCTTCTTCAGACTATAAAACCTCACGTAATGCCCAACAGCCTACGGTCGGGAGTCCCGGGTAAGCCCTCGGAAGGATGTCCCAGGTAAAATGGTAACTGGTAGCCGTAGGTCTGTTGCCGGTGTCGGCAACAGACCCACGGCTACCACTGCGACCTTGCCTGGGGGTGGGGGGATGGGGGGGGGGGGGGTTCGGGGGCCACCAGCTTGTGGAGCGCTGTTTGACAAACATCCTTGATACATTTGACAGTACCTAGCTAACTCAGAGTTAGGCGATTTAACTCACCGATATCGGCGAGTTAAAAATTTAAAAGTTTGACTCTGAGTTAGCCCTTAACTCTTGTTGATGCAAGACAAATTATTGATTTAACTCGAGTTAGCAGTTAACTCTGAGTTAAAAACGTTAACTCTGATCTGTGCAAGTGGCCCTAAGCTGAGTAAACGCGCCTGTTATGTTAAGAATTAATTATGAATATATGTATTGTGTATTCTCTTAATAGTAGCGACCACAGACAACACAAATATTTAAAGGCCTTCCGAGCCTAGACCAGTATCTAACATTCAGTTGAATATTTCATCACTTAGGAATATATTTAGTACAATATGCTAAGTTTCGCAAACGCCGTTTTATTAAGCGATGAATAAAAGCTTTGAAAGTGATTTTGTCAGCTTGAAATTTGGAAAACATTATTTTACCCTAAGTTTATAATTATTATGTAGTACTAGTATTTGCACATTTGTCGAAATCAAAGTATATTTATTGACCTTTTACAGCATTAACTTTAGAGCATATGAGGTAGAGGTATTCAGTCATTTTTTGAGCTCGATCAATAGCAGTTACATCATGAGCAGGTGAGGTCGCTGGGGCCCTGTAGGTCTTGGCGAGGTCCCATAGATACTAGTGGGGCCCTTAGATTTTAATGGAGCCCCATATAATTTGTTTGGGCCTCTAACTTTGGTAAAATAACTTGAATTTGCTAAATAAGTATAAAGGAATAGTGACCATTTTGTATGTACATTTCACAGTTATGCTTACCTTGTAGGTGTAAGGGTTGAAAATGAACTTGTTGTCCGGCTCCTTCCTCGGCGTCGCTGCTATCACCGATAAGGGCGTGGGCAAGGACTTCATCTCCTAAATAAACAATGTTGTGTTAATATATTTCTAGCCAGGATTGAATAAAATCATTTTCAAGTATGTAAGTATCAAAAGATCTCAAAGTACGCTGCCTGCTTTGTATGTAAAGTTTGCGTTGTAATACCTTTACTGGTTTGTAAGATTCAGGAGTCGAACCTAAGATCTCATCAAGGCAGGTAGGTAGCTTATAGGAATCATCTTAAATAATAATGTTAACTTGCCTTTAAAATACTTTCTATCGGCGGTTGACTGCTATCGATAGCGTTCTGCGAAGGAAAAAAAAAAGAAAAATGTTAGACATCAAAAAATATTTATCTATCTACTTATAATTAGAGAATAGAAACTGTGTGTCTGTACAATCGATAAAATTTAAAACGTTTGCAGCTTCTTGAACACTACACATACAACCTTTAAAATACTTCAGACAGTTCCCAACCCCAACCCTAAAAGCTATTATAAAAATAAATACCTACGCACGTTGTTGTGGATGAACACAAAATATTTTTATTTTTAACATCTCATGAAATATCAGTATCAGTAGATAACCCTCGTCTGTCACCGGCAGCAGTTTTAGGTACCCGTAGCGTGTACACGAGAAAAAATTCAACACGTGGCCTAACGTGGGTTTAACGTCACTGTCTATATAAAAAATAAAAAAAAGAATGATTTAGCTTTCACGTTTTACAGTAACGAGAGTAACTGATGTTTTAAGGTATTTTTCTGAAGTCTAATGCCAAACCTTAAACTAATTATAGAGTAACAGAGATGTTTATCTATAACCAAAAACGTGATGACGCATGTTAAATTCTACACGATAATTTTTCTACAGGGTAAATTATACAAGGTTCATAAACCGCTTACACACTACAGGAGTCTGTAAACATTTCTTATGTTAACCAAACCAATGATAAAAACACTTACGATACTATCACATACTCATTGAATAAAACATTTCTTTGTAATATTGCAAAAAGCTGACTTGTTCTAAAAGATGGAAAAGAAAAAAAGAGCGTTTAATTATAACTTTAGAAGTTTATCAAAATAGAAGAGAGTACAGGTCAATTCTTATTTCCATCATTACTGATGTTTCTGAGTATTGATTAATATTTATTTTTAACCGACTTCAAAAAAGGAAGAGGTTACTCAATTCGACCGTATATATGTTTTTTTTATTTTTTTTTATGGTTGTTCGCGCAGAACTCCGTCGTTAATGGACCGATTTGAAAAATTTTTTTTTCGTTCGGTAATAGACACTCCCAAGGTGGTCCCATTTTAAGGAAGTCAGGATCTGATGATGGCATCCTGGAGAAATCGAAGGTAATTTTTAAAATTTGTAGAGGCATTAGGGCGTTTGTAATTTTTTTTGTTAAGGGCTTTAAAGTAGTTCAACTGAATGAAGGTCTGGAGTTGATCTGATGATGGAGACGACAGACAGTAGAGAGAATTCCCTAACGATAAACAGCAGTTACCTTGTGTTTGAGCTTGATTTATTGGTACTGTCGAGAACTTTACACCTAGGTAGATAGATTTTCAGTCTAGGTACACGGCACTAAAAACAGTGAAAAAAAATTTTTAATAAAAAAGAAACCGACTTCAAACAAAACTAAAAACTGAAAAATAAAATTACTTAGCACAAAGTTAGTATATTCTGATTTATCTGATATCATGAAATATAATACTGAAGTCGGTGCCAATATGACTATGAGAGAGCTTAATAATGCCTACCTAAGCCTACATAGTTTTACTGGGCACCGATTTCAGTATTATATTTCATGATATCAGATAAATCAGAATATACTAACTTTGTGCTAAGTAATTTTATTTTTCAGTTTTTAGTTTTGTTTGAAGTCGGTTTCTTTTTTTTAGCAGAGTGCATCATTATAAAGAGGTAAACTTTTTATTTTGAGTAAAATTTGCACACTCAGAAATGAGACTACATTTACAAGAATGCGTTATGTGCCCCCGTGGCTGAGCGGTGCGATTAAATTTAAGGGCCCGTTTACGGTTTGCTCATGTCGCATGAGTTACGACTTACGACATATTTCTGTGGTTACGACTTTAAGGCATTAAAAGTGCTGTATTGTTGCTGTGGGGGGAACTCGACAGGAAGCATGGTTCTATCAAACATATCTTTCCTTGTACGTCTTGCCGAATACGGTAAAGATTAAGCACAACAGAAAGGTACTAGGAGTAAGAGCTGCCAATATTTTCAAGACCTAAGTCATGAGATATGTTGACAAAAAGCGGAAAGTTAGTTAAGTTTTTCATCCAGACTAAGCGAACGGATGTACTTACGTCGTTAATAAAAATGAGTTAGCTGTACGGGCTAATTTAAAATAACGTAATTTTTGAAATAAAGAGTGCGGCTCTGACAATATTTGTTTGTGTGCGTATGGGATTAACAATACTATACCTATAAAAATACTCATTACTACATACGTACGAACTAAAAAGTGACCCTCCAAATTGAAAAGAACTAATTCAGTGGGAACGTAGCTAGAACGGGGTAATTTACGACCTGAGTTGATAATGTGGGTGTTTCGAACGCCCACTCCTACTAAGCCTCCTGACGCGTAGGAGCTTACTATAAAGTTCAACGCACACCTACACACTACCCCTTCCGAACAACAACTTTTCAGGAATGATTAATCTAGATTAGGCTTACCTAACTTTATTTAATTAAAAAATTATGAAAATAAAGTATAATCATTGTTAAAAAAACGCAAACAAAAAAGGTTTTGGTAGAATAATTTTATAATACTTTTTATCAAACATCAAAACTAAATATAGCTCTGATTAAACTTTAATATAGAAATACTTTTGAAGTTTGGTGAAAATACGCAACATTTTGTCATTAATTGTTATTTAAGTTCACTTTAATGCAGACTAAAGTATACCAAAGTATTTACAAGTCGTAAAAATTCCATCTCAACTTTTTACAAATTTCAGCTTTATGGAGAAACCATTAGACAACTAATTGCAAAATTAACACATAATGAGTAGGGAGTCCAGGGCCGAACTTAACCCGTTGGCCGCCCCAAGTCGAATAAAACCTATTCAAGTACATTTTTCTCATCGAAGTAATGGGTTACGGTAATAACGTGAAATGGTTTGCCATTAGAAAGAAAAATAAACAAACTTTCCTTATACGAAACACACTTATGTGCCTCTCAGACGATTCCTTCCTCCTACTTGTGTATAAACGCAGTAATTACGGGCAAAGGTCAGGATCACGCACGCGTGGAAGTCGGCGTGTAGGGTACGTTTCATTCATAATATCGTACATCAACTTTGTTTTCAATGAAAATAATGATCGAATAATGAATGAGATGCTTAAGTTAATCTAGGTCATAGACTTTTGCTTGAAACTTTTTCCCAACTTATTAATCAGTTTTTTTTTAGTTTTAATTAATGTTTTTTTTTACAAAACTAGCTACTGCATGTGGAAACGTCAGCGTGGTGAGATTTTCTCGTACCCATTACCTACTCACAGATTTTTTTTCAGGTTTTTCTTTGGATGCACGGATGATGGGATTTTTGTTACTCTTTCATTAGAAAACTACTGAATAGAGTTTAAGGAAACTTTACAGAAATATAGTTTAAAAATAGGCAACAATTTATCCCGGAGAAAAAGGAAACTTATTTATTCTGTTCTCAGTAAGGATATAATATTAATAACATAAGGAAACGGGTACTGAAAAACTTATCACTACCGGGTTTCAGCATTGTATGTTTTTTTTTTGCAATACTGTATATGTATATAGAAATGTAGGAGAAGTCATACCTGTGATTGAACACCATTCGGCATACGGAGTGGGGGCGGACGGTGCACGGGTCCCGAAGAGCCACCACCATCACCCTGTATCAAACACACCAACACATTAGTACCATACTGATGCCGATTCGAGGTCTTTAGGAGTCGAACGGTTCTACAAAATTCGATCACTTGCTAGAAGTTGTGGCAAACATCCTCCTAATATGTAAGGTGAAAATTGGGAGAGGCCTAATCCAGCGGCACTGATAGGATGATTTGATTGATTGTGCCATTCGAGTCTCTTAATCATATGAAGATGGGCAAGAAAAATAATAAAGAAAGCAGTCCCAGGAGAGAGAGAGATGAGATTTCCTTCTCCTGGGACATTTTAATGAAAAGCTACCCGGTGCTTCCGACTCTAGACGGATGGATGAATACCGTGTGGTTTAAGTCGGTTCAAGTTCCGTATAATATTCGCGGTGATTTTCACAAGTATGTAGGTAACAAAAACGCGAATATCTCATTTTTTACGTGTAAAAATTCTACATAGATGCGATGCCGGATTTCTATCGGGAAAAAGAAAATAAATAAACATATTCATTTACTAGCGTTTCCCTGCTTTGATGGCGAAAATTAAAATGAATAGTTTCAGGACTTTCAGGAAAATGTATTATCCTAAACATCACTGTCAATAACATCAAGTGTCTAAATTTCGCCAACTTGCGAACCACATCAAATATATTCCATCATTCATCAACATACATGTACCAACTTCTCCCGAGTGATCGAACTACGTGGCGCCGTTTTAGTCTTAACAACATTAAACTTAATTACAATGTACGCCCGCTGAATATTCCAAGAGAAATTAACTAGTCCAAGATGTGACTCTGTTACGACGCGAGGGGATGTTAATGAGCTGTAAAAAGGCCGGTCACGCATACGATGTCCTCTTAATCAGAAACCTTATTATCAACCCTTTTTGAGCACAAATTTTGATAACACCGTGTATTTTTGGACATATTTGTTACATAGTGCCAACTAGCTCAGAGTAAGATAGTACTCGTATATACACAAATTAGAGATAGTACAGATGGAAAACTCATGTACTACCCGTTCGCTCTAACTTTGCCGTTGGCGTAGAGGCGTATACCCGAATTGTTAATTACACGAAGTAAATTGACAGCAGCTAATGTCACTTCGTCATAGAAAATAAGCAACATTGTATGAAGAAGTGACATTAGTTGCTGTCAATTACTTCGTCTAATTAAAAATTCGACTTTAGTATGGAGCCGAGCGGCAAAGTTAGAGCGAACGAGCAGTATGTACTTTTTTTCACACCTACCCTCTGCTACACACACTCGCGCACAAATCGGTATCGAAAAGTCGGTTGAGGACCGCCTGACCTCGTGTCTGTGAATGAGTTGTCTATGTGTGCGTAGCCTCAGCGAATTTAGTATGTAGGTTTGCATCTGTACTATCTTTAATTTGTGGTATATACTTGTGTTATCAGATCTAGGCAGTTGAAAAACATTTACATAATTCTAAATAGATACATATCAGACGCATAAAGATCAAACTCCGAAACAAACATTAGTGAATCACACAAATATTTAGATCCGACGAAACCAGAGCCCTCAACACGCCACCGAGGCATTCGTGTCAAACAAATTCCATATAACTCATCAAAACCTGAATCAAAACCTGAATTAGTTATGCATATTTAGGCGGCGCCAAAATCTATTCAGGCAACAGACTGAGTAACTCACATGAATAACGTCCGCTTTAAGCAAATGTACATAAGTTTCATGAAAGACCACATTTTCTATGATGATATTGTTTTGTAAAGCCTACAAGGTAACAATAAACACCATTGTGCGCCGATAAGCTCACAGTTATAACGAAATTTCACTCGATTCACACAACCTGCGCAGTAACTAGGCGAGGGTATCGCGGCGCTCGTTTAAAGCCAAGGCACGCGTCTGTTATTATTTATCATAACCTAAGGCAGCGGAGCAAACATATTTGTGTAGTCATTGGCTGAATTCTTTTTACCTTGTTGTGGGAGACGTGGGGACGCTGGTGATGGGCTCTCACTCCATTCTGAGGGGCGTGCGAAGGCTTCTTGAACTCGCTCTCCCTTCGCGACGGCTGGTGGCCTGGAGACAACACATACACATCATTAGTACGGACTACGGAACCGAGCACCGAGCGCACACTTGACACGTACAATACTGTACGAGCTTATTATGTAACTCCACGAACTAGCACGTCGATATTATCGAGGTAATTATATGCGTCGAGCACCCTTCTATGTGCGGAAAACGTCATGTTTTTCTTAAGGTAACATAATTGTCGTCGGTTTCCGCATAGAGAGTTAAAAGACAAAGCAATTATTATTTGAGGTCACTGTTTACGAGCGCCGACAGAGATTTTTATGGATTAATAAAAGTCCGACTTCACCTTAGTACAGCAACTCTCGAAATCATAAGGTACTTTAACTCCAGTTTAACAAGAAGAGGGGGGGAGGCGGCCCACCCGACCACCTCCTCTCGGGACTTTCGTGCGGGGAATCTCAGCTAGGTGTTTAGCTGGTTTATGGAGATTGCGATCAGGACAAAGGAGTCCAAGTTACGACGCCTAGATTGCTCACTGATCCATACAGTCCGTGTAAATAGATAGCTACCTAACCTTTTTCTATCAGAAAGTTATGGAATGAGTTTTATAGTTTTTGTATTACGTGTGGAGTCTATAAAGTGTAATGGAAAATAAATATAAGCTTTAGCTCACGCTATAAATATTGTGATGAGATGTGCCAGCGCGTGATTGATTTCTGCGGTACAAGTCTTAGTATGAATATTCGTGGCATGAGGTTCTGGGTTCATATCCTAACATAAGCAACAAATCTATTAAGTAAGATGGTCCACTGGTAGTCAAAACATCGGTAAGAACTTTCATAAAAAGATCTCTCAATAACTTACGGGTTAATTTCGCAAAAAGTTTACATCAATAATAAGATAAGCTTAAATCATTTCTTTTTTACTCTGTTGGAAAAAATTGAACCGCTTGAGATAACTTCCCACAATCGCAGTAATGCAATTTCATTTCCTAAACGTGAAATAGGCACAATTTCGATATGAGTGCACTCTGCCGGTTCAATCATGAACACGCACGTACGTAATATTGACATGTGATTGGACAATTTACTATTTTCCATTATAGCTGCTACCAACGCTAATGCCTATCTAACAAGATCCGATCGCAACTGAAACTAAGCCGCCGACCGGTTAATAGTTTTGGTTTAGGGTTGTTACAGTTTAAAATGTTGAAAACTATTAAATATTATATTTTAAATCCAAAATTTCATCTGTAACTTCAGTAAACTGAAATTGTTTGTCTAAAGCAGGGCACCGCTATCTAAGAAGACGTAGGTATCTCATTGTAATCCTCTAATTTCCAGTAAGTAAAATCACTGACTCCTTGATAAATATCAAGGAGTCAGTGATTTTAATCTACAAATAAAATTTACAATTGACTAGCATTTTCACAAAAATGTTGGAAAGCGATCTTCCATCATTACTGATATTAGAACACGTGCTGGTGTCTTGTGTCTTGGAGATTCTCTTGCGTCTAACAAAGTATGTCAATAAGCTTTAAAGGGCAACTTCCTTACATGTCATAAATTATTGTTATCAGATTCAGATTATTAAGAGCTTACCAGACGCCAAGTTGTTAAAATAAGATAGAAGATACACATTTTAGCGTTCAAGAAAGAGAGAGGTGCGATCGGTTTTTGTGCGCTTTTAACGAAATTAATTAATTAAAAAAAACTATAACCAATATGAAAAAAATGCTCTAGTGCAAATGAAGATTTTACTATTGTCTTTCTTAAAATATTTTATATTATAAAAACAACATATAACTTATGAGATCTAGCTTAAAATTTCACGAAATCGAGGCATTTTCAACACAAAAATCTATCGAGAATTTTATCAGTAATCGTGTTTCGAGCCTAGAGCGTTTTTAGTTCTGGAACTGAAGTTGCCTGTGTTCAAATTTTAATTTATCAGACCTCACGAGTCCTAAGATCTAGCTCAAAGTAATAGTCTATTTGGCGTCAAATGGACTCTTAATATAAATCGTTTGTTGACAACCCTATCGGTACGATTTATCTGGGTACTTAATAAGATTGCATGAATAGTTTGAATAATTTAATCTGTCGACAGTAACATTTCATACAGTAGCCGATTCTATTAGAAGATCGAATCGTGCGTTCTTTGTATAATATCAGATTAGGCACATTTTTTTTTAAAACAAAATTCTGTCTATATTCCAAGTTCCAACCGTCACAAAAGTTTAAATTAGACCATTCGGGACCAATATACTTCCAAAATAATAAAAAAAAGCTATGCAAATCGGTAACTAAAATTTTTTAAAAGAAATTCTCAAAATATCTTCTGATTTAAAAACCGTGCCTCGTGTATGTAAATATACCTACGAGTACATGTATAATGTGTTACAATGATAACAATATGTTAAATAGATAAAAAAAATATACGTGCGTCATTATACTCATCTTTCGTTCGAAAATAAACAAAATGATAATTATTATACTTACGGTCTTATCAATTGTAAGTTCAACAATGCATGAAATAATTTAGCATTGTGACCTAAAACCCATTACCCCTTTTTTTGCACGGAAAATCGCGGTTAGACTTTAATGCCGACCCCAAATGGGTCAGGAAAAGGTTCGATGGATGATGATGATATTACTAGAGAAGAGACGTATAATAACCCTCAAATTCGGCCTTTATTAATTAAAATAAATATTTTATACAAATCTTCTCCATATAAACACTTACGGTCTTATCAATTGTAAGATCAACAATGCATGAAATAATTAAGAATTTTGACCTAAACCCCGTTGCGCCTTTTTTTTTCACGGAAAATCGCGGTTAGACTGGAATGCCGACCCCGTTAGGAAAAGGTTCGATGGATGATGATGACATTAACCCTCAAATTCGGCCCGTATTCATTAAAATAAATATTTTATACATAATATCTTCTCCACATAAACTTTAACTGTCTCGAATTTCACGTTCATCCGTTTTCACAATTTTCTTAAAAAGGTCCCTTTTCACGTACATATTAATATTATTATAAAGGCTCAAAGTACGAGTAACAAAATCGGAAGCAATCTGTGCTGACAAAAGGTGACGGCCATTCAATGAACAGAATCCGCAATCGGAACGACCCGCTTCATTTCAGTTCAGTAAATACAACATTATATACTGGCAGTGGATTTTGTTACTCCGTTCATTTAATAGGATGGGTGAACGCTTTACTCATTATGATAACACCAGTACAACCATCAGTGTGTAACAACTCATTATTTGTATCTTACAAAAAAACTATCAGAATTTCCTCGTCCACACCTGCATTATTTTTTACGTGTGAAAATCCTCATGGGTGCTATGCCGGACTCTTACCAACTAAAACTACACGAGGTTCTTCTGCTGTCTACGGCCGGGAGCTTCGAGTAATCCCTCGGAGGGATGAGCCAGGATTCATCTGGGCAGTCTTATAAATATTTTCTTTACCCAAACTTTTTGCTTGAGTTTAAGTGTGGAGAAGAAGTGCATAAAGCTAATCAATTTTTGAAGGTCGACAGGTCTCGAGTTTTTATAAGTTATGCGTTGTCATTTTGCGGTACCTACTTAGTTTACGTTAAAGTCCGTCGGTATAACAAGTAATTAATATAGCATTATTACCTATATCTTAGACACGTTGAAGAACCATAATTCCTAAAGCAACTAACCTCTACAGATTTCGCCATCAAAACAATTATTCTAAGATTTTACACAGCTAAGATACGACGCAAAATCATAAATGAACAAAAACAGTTGACCTTTAACAACATGCGAGATAAAAAGATAAACATAATGTTATAAAATAGAAGGATAGATATATTGTTTGTTAATCTTTACATATTCAAGTCAGAATGACTAGCTATTATGAAACACAGTAAGCGCATTTACGGTACGTTAGCGTTCCACATCGTAGTTCCGTGAATGTCTACCGGTTAACGTGTAGAGCAACACGATCTATGACGTTTATCGAGAGGGGAGGTGCCATACTAAGACTTTCCCCTCTGTCAAAGCGTGCTCCAAAAGGATTATGCTGATATACACACAGATATAAGATGATCTGAAATGATCAGTGTATCATATTAATTGTTTTGTTCAAGTTCCATGGTGACAGCCGATTGCTTTTGTAGAGGTGTTTATTAATACGATCCCCCCCCCCCCCCGCAACATAGACAGACAGATATGTATAGAGCAAAAATGCTCCCTTTGTACTGGTAGCGTTGATCTACTCTACGGGTTAACGCAACCTTTTGGCTGTCAAACAAACGCACATAAGTCCAACACCAAAGAGGATGTGACGACACGCGTCGTGAGAGAATATAAATTGATCTGCTGAATACTGGTTCTTTCTTTGCTTTGAAGAGCCGACACGGTATGAAGGTTGTATGTGCTTAGACGTTAGGTTCCGTATATTATATTTGTATAGTTATTGCGTTCCATATATCTTTCTTATCCTATTTATATCATGAATGCGAAAGTTTGTGACAGTGGATGTGTAGATGTCTGGATGTCCGGCTATTTGTTAGGTACTCCGTCACGCTCTAACGGCTAAACGGATCTGGCTGAGAACGGAATTCTGTACCCGTTGCCAAATCCCATGGGAATATTCCGGTATTCCGGGATTAAAAAGTAGCCTATGTGTTATTCCAGGCTTTAATCTGATCCAGTTCCAAGTTTCAGCCTGACCCGTTCAACCATTAAAGCGTGATTAAGTACAAACATCCAAATCTCCAAATATAATCTTCACAACATTCTTCAAAAAAGCCTTATGATCTGTGCCTATTCAAAAAAGATGTACGACGCCTACACATCTGATAGAGCGGTATACGACCTTTCTGCGTCCAAGCGATTATTCATTGACCGTTACCTTCAGAGGGGAACATAACATTACAATTCGAATTAGAATTTCAATTCCAAGTGTAGACTATTTCCATTTAAAGCGGCCAGTGACTGAGAATCACAATAAGGCGGGAAGCATTTCCGATAAAAATATGTTTATACAAATATACATATCACGTCACTCTTCATAAATATGACCTTTTGCATTAAGCGCCATCAAAATCAGGACAATCTTAATACATTTTTCATCGAAACAAAAGCCTTCAGAAAGTGTGATAAACTTAAATTTATGGAAGATTATGACCTTTTTATAGATGGATCATCGGCCTCTGCGCAATTGAATATCTTACAACCAATGTCTCATTACTTTATACACACCTGTGCGAATATATGAATAATTTACATGCGATGTTTAATTTACATGAACAAAAAAACGAAGCAGGTGGTTGAATGGATACGTCGTTTTCCATTTAACGACAAGAAATGCTACTTTTCGCATAGATGACCGGCGTTTTAATGATTTTTCGATGCGCCCACGCATCGTAGAATCTATCTCGGCGTGTAAACATAATTGAATACCAACAAATAGAAAAACAAATCGATACTAATACATGAAGTTATCGTTATTTACAACAATACCTCTTTAAGTTTTGAAAATCATATGTGCTTAATCATTATTTTAATCTCTTTTAGTCATAGTCATTACAATTATAATCATACGCAACCAATTATCTTTTTCGTTCTCGTCTGGAATACAGATAAATTAAAGAAAAAATATTCAATGTATTAAAGATGACAGAAGCACAATAGCTTAGAACAAACTAGGCAATTGCATTATGTCCAAACATAGGAAACGATTGCTATCTAATTGTGGTGTCTCATCAAATCACACACAACTTTGAATTATAGCAAATGTTCACAGACAGTTGATTACTAGCAATTCAAGACTTCCCGTAGGATGGTTTTCCATCAGCGGATCGGTGGCCGAACAATGGGTATGCTGGTCAATGACGCCAACGGCCAATGACATGTGCACACGTTACGCGCACTGCACATTGCTTTTGCGCTCGTTACACGCATTTACCTCTGATATTATAACTGTAGGTTAGTATGAAAGTGTAAAAATATGATATGTTCTGTGGTATTTTGATTCAATATGATAATTAGCGAGTGCTAAGGCGTGAAATCTTTATACACGATAGAGGGAGAAGACAACTTATATATTTGGAATTAAAGACTGCTTAGTTTAGTACTGAGTGAGGAAGTGGCTGTTGCACAAGCCGTAGAGATAAAGAGATTTTGAAAATGACTGATTGATAACGAATGGTAATCACTGCTAATATGTCGAAAAAAGGTCAATTAAAGCCGCCCCAGAAGGGAAAATTTCGACGCAACTAGGACTAAATTAAAAACACAATAAATTAGAAAAGTATTCATATTTTCTGTGGACTTAACGATATCATAAATCTCTAAGCATAACTTACTGCTAATATCAATTTATATAAATAACATTATAATATATTTTGTTATGTGATTATGCAAGCTTTATTTAGGGGTTATATAACCAAATCGCCTATAAAATAATGACCTTCTGACTCAACACAATATGTCGAATGTAAAAAGCTTCGCTAAAGGTCGCTTACTGACTCATCTATACTCATATTATAAAGACGAAAGATTTGATTGTTTGTTTGTATCGAATAGGCTCAGAAACTACTGGACGGTTCGAAAAATTCTTTTAATGTTAGGAAGCTACACTATCCCCGGTCAACATGAGCTATTTTTATTCCCATATTCCCACGGAAACAGTCAGCTAGTTTTATCTAAAGTGTACTACATACTACATTATTGACAGTGCAGTGCGGTAAGTAGAATTAAGGAATGATACAATATTTCGATCACTGTCAATAAATTTCTATGTTCATCAAAATTGAGTCCGGGATACGATTTCATTGCTTCTTTTTTCCTATTTGTAACTGCCATCTTATCTTCCTGCCTATTAAGATTACCTGGGCCGAAGTCTGGTCCGTTGGTATAATCAAAATTAAGCTTACGAGGAAGCTTGGACGTCAAAAATCTTCGTCAGATCCTAACTTCATCACTCTTTTTGAATTCAAAGATTTACATTAAGTCAGTGCTATAGTCCGTAAAATTAATTCTGTTTAGTCTATTTTAAGTACAACTTGTATAATGTATAGTATGTGTATGTATAACTATATTCTGTAAAGTATGTACCTACCTACAGTAGAGGCCAAAATTTAAGGAGCATCAAGAAACGGTCGAAAAGAAATTCATTCTTTTGTAAAATCGCTATGATGTCGTTTAATCACATTTTTCCTTTGAACCCTTGATATCAGTTAAGCCCCCTCAATAAATTTAGTTTGTAATATCTGAAAGCATAAACTTCTTTGGATAAAAAAAATTGTTCGAGTATCTAATATAATACATACATACATAATAGGCACCATATTTAAGCTTATGAAACCGATTAATGGAAAATAAAAATTTGAAAATGATAACTGACCAGTAGGACATGGTGGTATTGTTGATAGGACTTTGATCAGAAATTATGATGTCACTTAAACAGGGTTGCTACTTAAATTGTGCTTAAAACATGTTCGTATTCGTCTTCAGTGAATTCGAATAAACATAATGTTTCTTCGATACTAAAAAGGGTTTTTACAAGTGAAAACGATCAAAAATTCGGAGCACGCGCAGATTTCGTTGTGCCGAGGTCGCGTCATAAAGCGCTGCGAACTTAAACGGGGTCAATGCGATCCGACGACAGATCTCGAGGCCTTTCCTTGGATACAAGGAAGTTGATATAATTTATTCATCATACGTAAAAGTGTCAGCCGTTCGACCAATCGTGCTAGCTTCCTTGTATTCGACGATCGTTATTCAAAGTTGCCGACCGACCTTTGGGTACAAAAAATACTATTTACCCGGTTACGGCCTAAATTTTTACAATTCCGTGACAGAAATTCGGTTAGTCATCTCAAAAATGTATAGTTTGTTTGTGATATTAAAATTGTTTGAATTTTTATTGTTCATTGTATTTTTATTCTTCTACATCTATACTTATAATAAATTTATTAAAAGTTGACTTAAAAAGAAATATAATAATAATAATCTTTATTTAAGAATAAATTTATAAGAATAAGAATAAATTTATTTCCAACTAATTTACAAAAATTATACAAAATTTCTTAATCAGTTACATACAAGTACTTAAAATTATTTAATCTCTTATTACACATATAATATGATAATATAATAATATTTATCTATTTCTCAGAAAGGTACATTCTTATCATACACAATGTCTTAGTCTACATAGTGTAAATATTATAATAATGCTTACTGTCAGCAGCTAATGTCGATTAATTAACACACTTTAGGTATTCATGCATTCTCACATTCGATACGTCATTTTTGCCTGAACTAGGAAATCCTGTGTTTCAGGCTCAAAATACAAAAATATGTAGGTACATTAAATCTATGTAGGTACATACAATCTAATTTGATTTAATTTTGGCATCGCTAATTTCAAAGTACAGCGTAGTACCTATAATATTAATTTAGAGTATAGTTATACTCTTTTATGCTAAAATATAAAAAAAAAAAAAAAGTTACACTACTATTATTTTATACATTTAATTATTTTCTTATATGAAATTCAATTTGGAACATTCAATAACTCCTCTGTTTTATCGTAAGTCATTTCTTGCAATATTTTTTGTTTGAAGTTGGAATATCGAAATGTAACATTTATTGTTTCAAAAATGTTACTTATATTATATCAAAACTAGTAACGCTAATTCAGAGCAAGGATTCTATTAACGACAGGTAATATTTTTCCATGTTACACTGCTCATCATGCTAACATCCGTTTCTGTCTTTATTTCTCTGTTCCGCTAACTGGACATATTATACCATCTACATCCGCCCAGCATCCTGATGACGTAACGCGGACAGATCGATAACACAAGTCCAAAATGTCGAGAAAACCAAGCAGGTAGGTACGTATATATTTAGTGCTTCATCAGAAGTTAAACATGAACTAGGTAACTAAGCTATCCATGCTAAGACATTAGATTAACAGTATTAATGCGACTAACTTGAGCTTAGTCGTGATTTAGAAGTTGTAACACAAAAAGAACGTTATATTTACTATCTATTATATTAAAATGAGAATGTGAAAAGGACAAAGAAAGTAAAGAAAGAAACACAAAGTTGCTATAACGTAAACCATCAAGAAAATCCCAATCGTTACATAAACCATCCAAAAAACCCATCGTAACTATGATGTACATGCATTGTGTCCACCCACCAGATTAAATGACTTGGAAAAGAACACTTTGCCAACAACTTTACTAATCTTGAGGTAATTTGCAATACCTTAGACCCTTACAGCTTCTCCGTCGATAAATAAATAAGTTTCTTTCACGGTTATCCTAGCTTAAGAATATTTCATTCCCTTTAGGATTACGAAAAAAACTTTTCCTGAGTCGCCTCGCTTGTATTGTGAGCGTCATAAAAGATAAGTCCTTCATAATTTCATAGGTTCAATGTTTTGGGTTGAATCCATTTTGAATAATATTGCCTATATTATAGCTCGATTGCGATGGAACAGCGGGTCTCAAAAGACTTTTATAAAGGATTGGATGAGTATTATACAACAATTGGCTCGCGTAATTCAAGTTCAATAGTCAGAATGTGCAATTTATATTTCGTCCGTTTGTGGATGTCGATGGTTCTTTTTTGTTCGATAGGGAAACATCAGAGGGTGACTTCATTCATTTTTAACAATATTTTATTTGGAGGTGTAAGCATTTAATACGTAACGGTGTTCGCGAAAATGAAAGCTACAATCACGATTATAAATAAATTGTCACAATGTAAAGTTTTGTCATAATGTCTATAGATGTTGACAGTAATGATACAAGAACGTAAACGTATTATAAATTATAAAAAGAATAAAGTATTCAACATAACACAAAAAGAATAAGTGCAAAAGTGCCGAGATGAACATCTTGCTAGTAACAAAATAACAAAAACCCATTATGTACTCGTAGTAACAACTTTGACACTAATGATATCCAACGCAATGAACACAACGTTTGGAAATAATGTTTCAAGCAGCTATCAAGGTGGCAACACGCCAAAAGATGACAAGAATACGCTTGGAGTGGAATATCAGTAATTCTTCAAATTTGCATATAATCAACGGCTATCCGAGGTCTCTTGGAGCACGCCCGATGCGACGTCTGCCGTCAACACTAGAACATTTGTATGCTCATCACTCGCTCAGTGGATTTCAGATGCTATTCACTAACAAGCATTTTGTTTTAGTGCTCATATAAAGTTTCTAGCTTTAACTGCATCTTGATGACAAATTGCATTGTGAAACTTTATTGTTTGTACGTATTGAGGTAGAATTCTACGTGTACTCAAAATAATTTAACTTGAGTCACATTTTGATAAACATGGAACATTGAGTAAGAGGAAAACGCAATACAGTTGAATTTACTGTTCGTAAGAAAGATTGGAGAATCAAAGAGACGATAGAATAATGTACGACTGAGGTAGCAGCAATCTGAATTTCACCCCTTTTCAAATTCGCACCACGATAGTAGATTTTAACACGAAGTTAGGGAGCGAAATGAGTGTTGAAACACCCGTCCAATGTCAAATAACAATAAATCGTCTATTCCAAATTCCACGCCACTTTATGAACGCTCAGCCTTTTAGTATTGCATAAATTTCTATTTTATGCGTGTTGTTCAATTTTTCCGGTTACGTTGGAATCAAATTCGGTTGATTTCTCGAGATCAAAAGTTCATATCACAGCTGCTAGCTATCGCAACTCACCATACTGTGTGATCATCACTACAACAAATTATCGTGTTCTTTGCTGATACAAGCATCTGTGGGGGCAAAATGCCATGCTACTTTCAATATTTACGATGGCATCGATAGTGTATTATTCGACTGCCTCTGTGGCGCAGTCGGTAGTGATACCGCCTGCGGCGCTGGAGGTCGTGGGTTCGATTCCCACCGGAGACAAATATTTGTGTGACCCATAAATATTTGTTTCAAGAGTCTAGGTGTTTCTATGTATAATATGTATGTATTTAAAAAGTATATAAGTATTAATATCCGTGGTCTGATACCCATAACACAAGCAGGTTATTCCTAGCTTACTTTGGGATCAGATAGCGTTGTGTGAAATGTCCGTGAATATTTATTTATTATTTATTTATTTTGTTTTAGCATCTTTTGATGTTCTATGTAGTGTATGTTAGTGTATTTCATTTATAAGATACGATTTAGTATCTATTAATTTAAACAAATTAGGGTTAAAATCTTTCAGTTCTAGGCGCTTATGAGACTGCGTCAGATCTGCGTAAGACTATGGTTGTGTATTTGATGTAAAGTCAGTTCTTGTATTTGATCAAAATAAACTGACTGCTATTGACAGTAATCTCGTCACTAAAGATAGATTGATTGATAGAGTAGTAACTTTCACAAATCATGCTACCAAGTGACAGTAAATTGAGGGATGTTTAGCACTAAACTAGGGTCAAAGACCAAACAGTAACCTACAGTTTACATAAAATGTTTGGATGCTTGCTAACGCCATTTGCATATTGTAATGAAAACCAAACCGTTGATAATGTCCACAAAGTCCATTACCGTGGTGAAATACAATGCTAGTATTTTTTAGGGAAAATAAGAAGCGTTAACATTTTTACAGTTTTACATTGGATAGCTGAATAATCTACAGACAAACTTCAATTTTAGAATCAGAATTTGAAAAGATGAGGATTATACAATTTTCGTTTTCGTTATTGAGCCAAAACGATAAAAAAAGCTGTGAATGAAAATAACGATAATACAGTTAGACATCTCTTTGCACTTAGAACTCCTGAAGATGCATCGCGCAACTGAAACCTTCAACAGACTAACACAAATAATGCCACAGTCGCGGCACCTTTTGAAACTCCTACGGCAGTACATCTCAATCAAAAAGCTTCTGACTTAGACAATGAAGATGACGAAATTAGTAGACACCGAGGAACACAAGGAAAGTTAACCACTAAACACCAGGTTCCCTTACAAGCATCAATCAGTTTCATTTCCAAGGAATATGTGAACTACAAAAAAAAAGCAGTAGTGCTAGTTTCTGATTCATTATTGTTGTCACTTCAAACCTCACCGCAGTCATTACCGTGTCATAATCAGCAGTAATTTACAACCGAGACTGTAGTGTTGCAAGAAGTAATTATTTCTCATAATAATTACGACAACTGTATGTTAGTTAGAGAGATATCACACACCAGAGACTTTATTATTTGTTGAGGGGTTTTGCGTAACATTCCTACGCTATTGAAAGGCCATACTTCATTTGCTTCTGGGAAAGTTATTTTAATTGCACTTATTGCATTCGAGATTCGAGGATAAATTTAGCTGTACTTGGAAATAAATCATGAGTAACGACTCAATAATGTTTTGTATACCAATGCTTCTAACTATTGATAAAATTAAAGATGTCGATTAAAAGGACTCTCAATATCTACAATCTTATATATATTATATGTATACATACTAAGATAAGATTGTTTATATTAAGAACACTCTGCACTAGTATCTAGTTATGTTCCCACTATAATATTAATAATTGCTTATAATAGACAGTAGTCCATTAAAGTACCAAGAACATGAATGAACGCGCCAAGAGTAACTTCTGTGATAATTTAAATAATTGATGAACGGGATCTATAGCCAAGAGGGACAAAACTTCAGATAAAGGAAACCAACTAAATAGGTATGAATTGTTAACACAATAGTGCCAAAGGCCGTGACATCTAACCTTGTATAACGAGGCCGTTGCTTGTCTTGTTCCAACTATCCAAAGCTTCCTTTTGTTTACTAGCTAAGTAAGTACTACTTGTTTACTAAGATATTGACGAAGACATGTTTCCCACGCTTTCACTTTACTTGATTGACTTCGATTTGTTTAAATAATGTTGTTAATTACCTATAGATGCCGCCTGAATATTAACGTGAGCAGCGAGTGAATTTACTTTTGTTTCTTTGACTAGATCGGCTAATTTTATTGTGTTTTGTAAGATACTATACTTTCGCGTTGAGTACATATAACTGGTAATGATGTTGGTCCTGTACAATATATACAAGGACTCATTACCGTGTTTTTATACCGGTAATGAGTTCCTGTATATACATAGGTATATTTTGTTTTCATTATACTTTAAAAGTTGTCTGTGTGTCAAATTTCACTTAAATCTATTCAGCCGTTTCTGTGTGAAACTCCCGCAAACAGACTTTCAAGGACCATCATCATTATCTTCTCTGTCGATTGACATCCGCTACTGAATAAAAGCTCTAAAAAGTTCGGTTTTGTGTAGCCCTTATTTAGCAGTCTTCTGCAACCTTTATTAGGTCATCAGCCCACCTTTTGAATGACTTCAGTCTGACATAAATTTGCATTTATAATATGAATAGTATTGATTTCCAATTCTTAATAAACTAGGCGAGACGATACAATATTTTTATTTAAAGTTGTAAAGGCGTTCTTTGTATTGCCTTACGTGGGATAAAATTCAATTTCTTTCTTGCAACCCTGGTCTGAGAGATGAATTCATAAATCTGTTCTAATTAATTTAATTGGAATTGAATTATATACTAAAGCACTTGACATTTTTTCCAATTCATGAGACTTGATTCTACTAACAACATAATTAGTTTTAGTAGTAAGACCTCCTAGCTCTTAAATAAAATTTCAAGTACTTTTATTAAAATATTAAAAAGGTAGTTTAAAGATATACATGTATAAAGTCATGACATGTGATATTTTTATATCAAACTATGAACCGTTCAGAGATATCAAAGAAAACAAACGTGTAAAACGTGATGTTTCATAATTATAATCAAATCTTACGAACTGCTGAACAGGCAATAGTTGCAACGTACAGATAAATACAACATACGTTGTTCACTATGAAATAAAACTAGCTCTAGGGCACGCATTCATACAGGGGTTGAGGTGCCTTACGTCATAAAGTCTAAAAGACTAAAACCCACATGAAGGCTGTGGGCTGTGGGTGCCGCATATAATTTATCCGGCCATGTTATGTTAAAAAAAACGTTAAATCAAAATTTTAAAGTGTGTTCTTACAGCGCCATCTAGTAGATGTTTTAGGCACTTGCATTGTTTCAGTATTGATGCTAGAGCGTAACGAAATATTGCCGCCAAGCACATTTTTTACTACTAAATTCTAACGAAATAATTATTATAGTTGAAGATAATTTTGTTGTTCTACTTAAAAATATCTTATTATTTTTTAGAACAATAAGTCACGGTCATTTAATTTCAAATTGCGACATAATTGTCATAATAAGTTTAAGTAAATAAAATAAATTACATAATCTAGGTATTTTATAATAGAATCACCTAGATCTTAGCATTTACAGAAATGTTAACCATTTACAGGTTTTGTTCCTGGCATACTTTGAGCACGTTTGAGCGCGCTGTTTTATAGTTAAGTAGAGCATTATAATTTCAGTAGAGCACTAGATTATTTTTTGTGATATAATTACTTAAATTTTGGTCGATAGAACGGAAATGTGATTAGCTGGGTGAAATTTATTAGCATCCTAGCGTCAATACTGGAACAACGTAAGTGCCTAAAACGCTTACGAGATGGCGCTGTAATAAATATGTTAATGCTTTTGTGAATCATTCCGTTTTACCAGAAAAGCCAAAGTTTAGAACAGCCGAGAAAAATGCGAAGCAATTAATAAGATTTATAATATAATTACAGATATCTGCCCCGCTCCATTGGACATTAGCGTAATGACATATAGCCCAGTGTTCATCAATAAACGAGATTTCTAACTCCAAATATATTTTATTAAATCGGATTAGTAGCTTTTGAGATTAGCGCGTTTCAATAAACAACTTATTTTGTACTACGTTATTTTGGCTGTATTTCTTACCCATTTTCAGTAGCAAAATTGCTCATTGGGGTTTTCTAAAACCATACAGATAGTAAAATTCACTTTCGAAGTCCGAATATTGATAATTAAAAGCTCAATGTTGCCAACCCAATTAAACAGTAGTTATATCTATCCCAATTAGTGAACAACACTAAAGTAAACTCAAACTACCGCGCCACCTGTGTTGCTAGTTCACAACAGTTTTGGTAGTTACAGACAAAAAATAAACAGAAAATACCTAATAGGTAATAACCGTTTGCTCTAACTTTGCCGCTGGCGTAGAGGCGTATACCCGATTTTTTAATTAGACGAAGTAAATTGACAGTAGCTAATTTCACTTCGTCATAGAAAATAAGTAACATTGTATGAAGAAGTGACATTATTTGCTGTCAATTTACTTCGTCTAATTAAAAATTCGACTTTAGTATGGAGCCGAGCGGCAAAGTTAGAGCGAACGAGCAGTACATGCATGTTGATATGCCAGTATTGCGGAAGGCAGAGACTATAGTTTTACGATCCCGGCATATAACTTTCGCTTCTTCTAATTTCATAAGTGTCTCCCTTCATACAGGAACTTACTGGTAAAGGGTAGTCTTAACATGGCTTGTTCCTAAAAGGTCTTTGATTTGATAGACAATGTATGTTTTTATGACTTATGAGAAAGAAGGAGTTAAAGGCTGTCTTAGTAGATTCCATGTATGGCAATGGTCTCATAAACTCGGTTCTTTATTGCGAGAGTAGGTAATTTGTCAGGAACTCTCGGTTCCTAGACAAGAAGGTTTTATTATACTTATACCAGTAAATAAAGAAGGTTTAAATATCAATAGTGAGACCAAATAGTTCGCATTCCCAACCTTCATGTATATTTATTGAGCAGAATTAAAAAAGAATTTTAAAAAATTTGCACGTAAAAGAGGATTTGTATAATTTTAAATTTGGAACAAGAGCCGGCAGTTAACACTATCGGTGAATGCATGAATGAAAATGAATCTCCCAAATAGCTTGTCTTTATACGAATAACATTAAATTGGGGTAGTTTTATAATACTTTTCTGGCAAAGAGTTTTGTGCTTCAGTATGTTAATTAAGGTTTTATGATATTTTTTATAGTGTTGCAATAACTGTTTTACAAAAAGACGGATATTAAGTATAATGTGGATGTATGTAGTAGTTATAATTTTCTAATCAACTTTATGGTGTATGAAAGCTAACTTTAATAGTGTTATCATAGGATAAATCCCGCGGTGAAAGCTAGTAGACTCAAGTCAATAGTTAGTTCAGTAACCTAAGTCTACTATCAAAGAGTGAGTGAAAGTCCTAGAAGAAATAGGAATTTTAGTTCTCACGAAAACGACATTTTTCTAGGTTTATTTTGTAGCTAAGTCTGCTTTACAATGGCTCCCAATGGCGATCTTTTGTTGACAAAATATTTTAATTTCCCGCAATAAAAAGTGATCATCATCCTCATCTTTCATCATCCGATAATGACACACGGTGTCGAGATGTATAATACGATTGCAGTCTGTATTCTAAAGCTGCAGTCAACTAAGGAACCAAAACAGTCGACAAAATGGCAATAATTTGGCTATATCTGTCGAAGAATCGATGGCATCCACTTCAGCCCAGTCAAATAGACCTACGACCAAAAGATCAGGATGTGGAACCGAATGCGGAAGGCGGAGTACAAGCGAAGAGTATAATAATGCTTTGTATTATGGCGAAAATAAGGAAAGGCCTGTGGACTGCGACATACTGCCTTAGAAAACTCTTGTTTCCTAGTCTGGGTCCACTTTACTATTCCTATCGGTACAGATTTCAGCACGTATAGTTCAGTCACCCTTCACAACTTAAGGCATCATTTCTAGAGCCTTCTTTCCAATACAATTACATTGTGACAGGTACTACAAAGCAGCTTTAAATTGGCATTCCCGAGTCCTCATATATCTTCATCTACAGCACTAATCACTGGTACGGTCAGGGTATTCGGTACGCAATTGCGTTGACAAGTCAATCTACGGCATGCATCGGACGTGTCGCGGTTGTCAACGGTACACGATGGACATCATTTATCAAGTGTGAGCATCAAATCGCCATCAGAATGTGTAAAGTTATGTTCCACGGTGCAAAATTGTGTGAACTGTATTTTGATGAAGAATTCCTATACTTATGCAATGTTAAGGTCAAGGATTTATGTAAAACCCGAGGTTCCTGGTTCATATTTCTTACGAATTAGAATCAAATCTTTATTTTTTCTTGTGAACATTTTCAAAACGTAATCAATCTATACTAATATTATAAAGAGGAAAGATTTGTATTTTTGTTTTTTTGTTTGTTTGTTTGTAACGAATCGGCTCCGAAACTACTGGGCCGATTTGAAAAATTCTTTCACTGTTGGGAAGCTACACTCTTTGCGGTGAACATAGGCTATATTTTATTCCCGTATTCCCACGGGAACAGGAACTACGCGGGTGAAACCGCGTGACGTCAGCTAGTGTTTAATACTTTCATAGCATGTTATTGCAACAAAGGGTGAAGTGGAATTTTTGATCACAATAACAGGATTAAATTCCGAGCGTATCTCCGAAATATCGACGTCGAAATCAAAGCAATCTGTACCAAAACTCAGTCGCCATCAATACAACGTAAAAACAACGCTATAAATTCTCGATAAACAACAGCATTTGCACTAATTACTTCTATGCAGCAATATGCGGCAGAAGAACACCGTTTTTCTTGCTCGAACGAGTCGACCTATTAAATCTGATCCGTCTGCACAGAACGGAGAACGATCGGGAATTTATTTAGGTTATATGACTAGAATTCTTGTTTTCTCACCGGTTAAGCTGTTCTTATTACAGAATTACGATTCTACTGAGATTTCAGTCGACCTAAATGAGATTCTATAATTTTCATTTAGAATATAAATTTATAAAGCCCTACTTTTTCAGGGAGTAAGAAATATCGACTCAGCGGTTGTGAAGTCTATCGAGATGTGTTATTTAATATCGAAATAGACACCGGTGACCTTTTTATACAATTTATTGCCTTGCCACTAAGTGTAACTGAACCGGGCAATATATGAAAATGTATTTGCCGACCTTCGTAGACGAATAAAATTCATTTTGGGTTCACCGAGTTATTCCATAGTAGAACGGGACGTGTAAAAACAGTCTACTAAAGTCGTCGACCTGTGAATCATCATCAGTATTTCGATATATAATTTTCGCCAAATAGTCGTCGCCAGCCTGCTGGAAAGCCGTGGCGCATCTAGCGATTGGGGGCCACTCTCACAGTTCGTAAGACTTCTGACAGTGGGCCTTAAGTGCGGCCCTGTGATGTACACCTTCACGCTCCGCTTGAAGAATATAGAATAAGGGAAACACGTGTGAGTCGTTCCAGGTTTTTATCGTTCGACAGAGGATCGACCCCCGAACGATGCCCGATATTTTTCTTTTTCAAGGGGTTCTTTTTCAAGATTTCCAGGGGTGAATGGAATGAATGAAAATACACTGTTCAAGCTTTAAGTACTAAAAAAAAGAAGTCTTCAACGACAATGTTCACGTTAGTCGGTACAAATAAGGTCTATCGCGTGACCGAGTCGTCGAGCAAATATGCCATCGGTATACGTGATAAGGCGGTCAACCTAAGTTACGGTATAACTATAGCGTTACAATGAGAATTATGTTTTAACGACTTACTTCATTGTTCTACCGACATATTAATTGTTTACACACATATTGCACGAAGAAAAGAAACCACTAATGACGTCATCGATCATAATTCTCGACGTGGATTTGGATTAAAGTTTTAATTGGATCCAGAGTCTGGAACGTAGAGTGCAGTGCAGTCCATACATTTATAGAACTAAACATACGCTACATAATCGGCATATGCATACGGGTGAAGCGACAACGTGTTCAGGATGTCACGTGTAGCACACAGACGGATTATCTATACTTCTATATTAATATTATAAAGCGGAAATATTTGTTTTCCTTTAAACGATAACTCTAAAACTATTAAACCGATTTTAAATGCTTTCGCAGTTAGAAAGCTAAGTCGTTCTAAAATAATATCATGCTACCCAAGGGAGCGGAGTAGTAATAATAAATAAATTCCAAAAGATATTTCCTTATACGATTGTAAATACTTAATGTATAAAATAGGTGTTACGGTTTCATAGTACTACCTACTACTTAGACACAGGAAATTTTAAGTTAATAATTACATACAATAAACTGAAAAGCTTTAAAGTCAGACATGTCATTTTGTGTAAAAGTTTAGAGGAGCACGAGACACGCCCCGTGGCACACAAGGGCACCGATTTTGGACCACAGACGTGAATGCGTGGACGAAAACTAACGAATGAATTATCTTTTCTATAAGTACTAATATTATAAAGAGGAAAGATTTAATTGTTTGTTCGCATTGAAAAGGCTCCGAAACTTCTGAAACGATTTGAAAAATTATTTCACTGAAACTACACTTTACTCGGGTGACATAACATATAGGTACTCTGTTCTCTATTCCGGTATTTCCTGAACGGGAACTACGCGGGTGAAACAGCGTACGGTCCTCTAGTATTTCATTTTTGACGTTTGTAAATATGAGACAAAAGACGCTTCACCCGTAAATGTCTATCCACGCATTCAAGTCGTGTGGTCGCGAATCGGCGTCCTGTTCAATATTTGTCACGCGATGAAGCTCGCGATTTTTGAATCATTTATCAAGCGCCCGTTTACGCCGGTTTACTACACTATGCCCGGTTTTGACGCCTGTGAAAAACTGGGTCATCCTCCATTAAAGGCTCAAACGCCTTTTCAAATTAATTCATTGATTTCAAACGTCGGTTTTAATTTTTGTACAAGAATGCGTAATAGAATAGATTCTTAAGGTATTGACTAGGACATAAAGAGAGGATATTATTGACAGAAAATGCGTTAGAAAGAGTCTTTTATGTTATTTATTATGGATTCCTTATATTTAGAGTTACGAAAGCTCTTTAATACAGAATTCGAGGTACCGTGAGCAATATTAAGGGCTTTATGATATGAAAAAATATTTTAAAAACACCTGAGCCTGTCCGTTATGCTCAGACAATTCTGTAACTAGCAAAATTTGGGCTTTTAGTATGCCTCTACCTACCTCTTCTAGAAACGGCGTAAATATAACAATACAGAAATAATCTCATAATTACGTCAACGTTGAAAACAAAAGTCTGGTCTACTAAGTCGTTCAAGGAAAGCGAGGCAAATTTAATTACTTTGTTTTTAATTTACTTTTTGTTATCAACAAAAAAAAGTAAAAAAAATTGTCACTTGAAGAAGGTATTTTTCTTCATTCAGAATACTGTTTAGGATTATATCTTTGTAATATTTAACCGATATTAAAAACGCGAACATTTGTAAGTATAAATGTTTGTTACTCTTAACGGCTGAACGAATTTAGCTGAAATTTGGCCCAGGGATCTAACCCTCTACCATATTTCAGACATATCCGTGAGAACCATGGACTCTTAATCCGGGAATAAAAAGACACCTAGGTACCTGTGTTATTCCCAATTATAATAAAATAACCTATAAGTTTCTTTCTATTACTGGAATAAGATCTCATGCGAAAAGCAGATAGAATTCCTTTCAGGGAGTATCTCGGCCACTATCTAGTATTTTTTAAAGGAAGCGTACTACCTCAAGTTAGAAACATAAGTACAATTTATTAGTACATAACACACTTGCATGCTATTACGTTGTGAAAGTAACTCTCTCTTGCCGATGTCATGGGCGCATTGGTGCTTATCGCCACCGAGTAGTAACTTGCGGACGTCACGCGGTTTCACCCGCGTAGCTCCCGTTCCCGTGGGAATATGGGAATGGAATATAGCCTATATTACCCGGGGATAATGTAACTGCTCAACAGTGAAAGAATAGTCCCAATCTGCGCATGCCAATTTCAACACGGCAATAGACTCACCACGAGAGAAAGAAACTAATGAGGAGGAAACGTTGCTGTATACTATAGCTCTGTTTACCCCTTCGAGAATAAAGGCGTGACTATATGTATGTAAATAGTAAATATGTTACTACGGTAATGAAAAAAGAATATTCGAACCGGAACGGTACTGGATCAACAAAACAATTCGAAACGATACGCTAAATGTTGCATTATTCTCTACATTCGATTCGAAGCGAACCTTTCGAATGCAACCAGGATTGACGCACAGATGGCAACTACTACAAGTTAGCTTATTTCAATTCGCAATCGATGTTTCACACGCTTTTTGTACAATAAATTTGCGTTTATTCTTATTAGGAAAATTATATGAAAAGCCATATAAAGTCATAATCTATCTATTTGTAAAAAAATTGTGATGGATAACAATTGAAAATGTTCGTGGAATTGCCGTTTAAAAGAGTTTCCGTGCTTCCGAAGGCACGTTTAATAAGCGGGGTAACGTTTAAAAGTCATTATATAAAGACTGTTAAATGTTAACGCTACGACCAAAAAAAACATGGGAAAATGTCTTTATAAAATTTTATCTAAATATAAAAACGTCAGGTAAACTATTATATTAAATTTATAAAACGTATCAAACCAATCTGTACGTCTGATTGGCCGTATGATATTTGCATGAATAATAAATAACTGCATAGTGAGGTGAGGTAACATTGTTCTACATACATAAATTATTCACGCTTTATCCACGAAGGGGTAGGTATTATCAAACGCCTACATTTCACCTTTAGTTTTGTGTTTGTCCCACGTGATTTAGTAGTGAACTAATTGCTTTATTAAAATAGACATAATATGCGGTTGTGAGTATAAAATATGCTGCCGAAATTTTTAATACCGACCCCACAGTCGTTAAACTAGGCTCAGAAGGCCTTACCTTCAACCTGGCTACCTGGAACAACAACTTAACGTGCTTTTAGAAAGCACAAAGTGGTCACCCATTCAAGGACCGGCGATAGTCAAAGTTGCTTACTGCAGTAATCGTTTACAGAACGCTTGGGCTCAGTACACGGTCAATATTGAGTGAAGTCTGATAAATATGAATGAAAGTAGTTTCAGTGTGCGTGATTTCTTTGCACGTGTGTGCATCGACGTGTATGCACAAATTAGAGATAGTACAGATGGAAACCTACATACTAAATTCGCTGACGCTACGCACACATAGACAACACATTCAGAGACACGAGGTCAGGTGGTCTCAACCGCATTTTCGATACGCATTTGTGCGCGAGTGTGTGTAGCAGAGGGTAGGTGTGAAAAAAAAAGTACATACATGAGTTTTCCATCTGTACTATCTCTAATTTGTGGTGTATGTATGTACACATGATATTGACTCAAGTAGCTTGACCGTCTCCTGAGCCTATTAGTCCGCGGGGCCACGAGCGCTTCTATCGCGTTTAATTAAGAACAATGGGAGCGCGCTGATCGTAAACCGCGGTGATAGTTGCTCTTTTATGAGTTGTCTTACAATAATTTACCTCCCGGTGGAATTACATTATAACGGGCTTTTTTTAATGGGGGTTACATTTTATGGGGTTTAGTTTTTGTGTATAAATCTAGAGGTTGGAATGAACTCTTTCGTTGTAATAGCTGTATCTGGGATGCTAGCGGACGTCACGCGGTTTTCCTCGCGTAGTTTCCGTTCCCGTGGGAATACGGGAATTAAATATAGCATATGTCGCCCAGGAATAGTGTAGCTTACCAACAGTAAATTAATTTTTCAAATCGGTTCAGTAGTTTTTATACACTTTATACATAATATTAGTATATATAGAAAACACTGTACAAGAGATGCTAAAAAAGCGATGCGAGTCAACGGTCATAAAATGAATGCAGAGAAAAAGAAAAGCGGATTCAGAAGTAACCGCGGATGCTACTGAATCTAATACACGGATGCAGTAGCAGGGTTAAATTCTAATGACAGTCTGTCTGTATTTATCAATTTATATTTAACCCTAAAATACTGCCAGTATTTTATCTCTCGCAGTGTACTACCAGTAATATAAATAAATGTACAGTTCGCAATTGTGACCTCAATCTTTCGTCACGTCACAGCGAGCATGACTCGCAGGTCCACCACGTCACACCCGCTCTGACGTCACCGTGACAGAGTAATCCGACCCTCTGTTCGCTACGGAACTGCTAAATTGTAGTGTTAAACTGTCGTGAACAGTTACCAATAGATTAATCGACTACGCCAGTTTTAGTCAACGTGTGTAAAACAGATCCTATAGTGCTGAACTTTTGAGATAATTACTGAGAAAGCTTTACTATATCAAACGCGGGATAGGTTAGATCTAATTCCAATAAGATTGTGTGTTGTTTCGAATGACATAGAAATATGAGTCGGTGTAGATTTGATTGAAAATTGACGCCTCTACAATCATTATCAATTTCTTAATTTACCGAAATAGGTTTTATCGTCCTTTTAGTCGCCCTGATCAAACAAAATCAAAGGTCAACAATGCCGTCTCGTTCATTTATACCGAAAAATTCAATATCAACAAATCAAACAAACAATCGTCACTATTAATTCATACTAAAAACAACCCAACCATACATACAAATAAGACTTAATTTCACAATCCCGTCCGACCTTAGTAAATACGTCCTGATAGCCAATCCCGTTCACCTGAAAAATTGCAGGCTCTATATAAAATAGCTCGGAGCCTCGGAGGGAGAAGCGCCGCGGCCGCGTATCAAATAACTTTATCCTCCTTTGTTATGGTAATGGCTTTGCCGAAATTATCTTCGCTTCGTACCTATAATCTTGGAGAGAATTAATAACTGTGTTAAACTTTTCAAGTATTCCGTATTGATGTTTAAAACTCGGACAGCTAGTTACGTAATTGCATTGTTCTAAATCGTATTCAATTCATATAACTATTTTTTTAACGTGAGGAAATTCTTACATGGATGCTAATATATGATATGGACTTCTACAGACTAAATCCACATGTATCCTACCTAACAGCCTACGGTTGGGAGCTCTGGGTATGCCCTCGGAAGGATATACCCCAGGACACAAGGATCCTGCGTTTCTGGTCGGAGCGGGGTTGGCTGGAGAGACAGCCAACACTCACGTACAATGGGTCCACTGGTGGACCAAAGTGCAGAAAATGGGAGCCAAAAAGACTGAAGACTAAAGACTACCCCAGGACATCAGTCTAACAAATGATAGTCTATTAGCATAAAAAAAATCATCGCGAATTGCAAAGACTATCAAAAGATCTATTTCATTTTAGTACTTTTATATTAGTCAGAGTAAAGAACTCTTTAAAAGATTCATACAAACATGTTCGAGGCATTACGTAACAACAAAGAAAGCAAGGAACGCCTGTCAGTGGCGGATAATATATTTTACAACTTTTATATAGATTTAGTCATACAAAGGTTTTATTGGAAGTATAAGTTTGATAAATATATCAAAGTCACATTTCCTCACAAATATTTCAAACGATAGTTGAGAAAGAAAATTGTAAAGTTTGTTCAAATCAACTAATAAAATAGGTTACCACCAAACCGCTGCTATCGTGGGAATAAAAGATATACTGCAATAATCATCAAGACCACGAGATAGATGGATAATCACAGCATGTAGCTATTAGCACACAGTTGGATACGACTGTCTCTAGCCTCCACCCTCCGTAATGTGATTTAACTTCTATTTCTTACATTGAAACTGTTCACTACATCGTAAATTTTAATTATTCAGCTTTATAAGGAACTCAACAAACAACAACCATAAACCCGGATCTTATCCGTACAATTTGTAGACGGAGTTAAACTATTGTAGGTATAACCGTATTACCCGACCCGGACGAAATCCATACGGAATTAAATGGAGTTTCTACGCGGTTGGTTTGAGAAGTCTTTTTCAAGTTTTAAAGTAACAAAGATGATCATTTGTAGCGGGATGACACCCAAAAACCCCCCTAAAGACGCAGGATAGCACCCGAACCACCGTCAGGCGAGGCCGCAGGGGTAGCCGTAGGTCTGTTGGGAGTCCTGGGACATCCTTCCGAAGGCTTTCCCGGGGCTCCCCACCGTAGGCTGTTGGGCGTGAAGTGGTTTTTTAGTCGGTAGGAGTCCGGCATAACATCCATGAAGGATTTTCCCTCACGTTGAAAAAAAAACAAAGATAATGAAATGAAAATGTCTTTTCAAATGATTTGCTCAGTACATATTTAATTTATTCAGATTCTTTAGACACTCGTAGTAAAACCTTTTAGATTTGGTACTTATAACCTTTTGGAATTGTTGGTACTTCAAGGTAAGTCATAAACTGCGAACGTTTTGAAGCAAATAAAATAGGTCCGGCATTTTCTTTTTTCTGAGAATATTACGCTATAACACAAAATTAACATTTACGTTTAATTTACACTACTCAGGTTGGTAATTATCGTCTATTAGTAGGTATCTGAGTGTTCAAGGCCTATACCGAACGTAAAATAAAAGATGATAAAAGTATTCCGTGTTATATCAAAACTAGTAGATAGATTTGTTTGTGTGTTGGCACAAAATGGATATTACTCTCGAACCTGCCGCGTTCAATACCTCACGGATTTGAATTCAAAAGTTGATGTATTTTCGGGCAAATTGAGAGATTTCGTCGTAGTGTTTCTATTTCGACTTTGGCATCTTGTTTTGTATATACAATATTCAGATTACTTACTTTTTTTTGAGTTTATCTATTCTGTTTTTTTTATTTAGCTCGTCTTAGCGACATCTAGGAATTATGAGTCACTGTCATAGTTTTCAAGACTATTGGCATTGGATCTCAAGTGGGCGGTCTTAATATGTGCCCCTTCACGCTCTGCTTCAGAGCTCGAGGTTGGAAGAGGAGGGAAACACGTGCGATGGGAAAGCGCTTAATGCTAAAACCTTCAGAACTTTCTTATAAGTAACTTCTATAAAACGGCTATAAGCGTATTGTAGTCTATACTGGAAGGAAAACTACAGGATCAGTGAGCGAGATGATGTAAGAGCTTCATACTAAAACCCACAGAACCTTCTGAATAACTAATTCCTATAAAACGGTAATAAGGGTGATTTAGTTTGTACTACAAGGTAAACTACAGGATCAGTGAGCAAGATGATGTAAGCGCTTTGGACTTAAAAATCTACACAACCTTCTTATAAGTAACTTCTATAAAACGGCTATAAGAGTATTATAGTTCTAAACTCCAAGGGAAACTACAGGACCGATGAGCGCGCTGATGTATCAACATGTACCTACATTTGCAGAAGTATATGTGTAATAATTCTACTACTTACATGGAGCAGGACTCGCAGGTTCGGCGCAGATTCCGATGGACTTGCTGGGGTCGTCAATGAACGACTGCGCTAGATGGTAGTCGCCAAGCTTGGTTTGGATCTGCCGACTCACGCTGTCCTGCCGGCCGGTAACCTGTGAAAGAACGAAAAGAAATATTAGAGAACAAAATATTGCCAGCCTTAGAATTGATGTTGCGATTAAGGATCGTCAAAAAACTGAAAACAGACAAGCGTACGGTACAGTTGATGAAAAGAGGTCACCACAGTTTATGAACATTTGCAACAACAGAGGTTTCAGGGTATTTTAAGAAGTTTTTCCTGCACATTTCCATAATACACTTGGACCCTCATTTCAAGTTAAGGAAGCTAATTTGAGCATTTGAGGCGGTGACTATGGTTAGTCTATGGAGCTGTGGAAGGTATCAGTAGATTCAGCGTTAAATATCACATAGCATCTGACTTAAACCAGGTAGCATTTTTTTTAACGTGAGGGAGAATTATGCTATGACGGTCTCCTACCGACTAAAAACCTTACGTATCCTGCCTAACAGCCTACGGTTGGGAGCCCAAGGTAAGCCCTCGGAAGGACCACAAGATAAACAGGCAGCATTTTACCGAGAGCAACATTTCACTAAACAATCAAAGACCACTGAACCTTAGTGGTGTATCTTGTATTAGAAATTCGTTAGCTCGCAGGTCACTCTAAATTGGTCATCGAGAGTAAAGTCACCCCGCCCCGTTAAAGCAAGAACCTTCCAAATTCAGGAGGAATTCAGCTAAATGAAAACTCTGATAAGGCTTGTTTTCAAGCCTTGGCATTAATAATTAGTAGCCATACCCCGTATATACCCTAGGCGCACCAACATTTGACCTCGTTTCGTGACCTAGCTTAACCTGACCTTGGTAGTAAACTGTCTTTACGCTTGGCAGAATTGCGCATAAAATATGACCTTAATCGAGTTTCATAAACAAGTAGACAATGTTTAACATAACATTGGTAACGTAATACAACAAGGGCTTATTCCAATTGATCGAAACTCGACTGTTGGATCTTGTAATAATTTTGCTTTATCGTTGAACTATCAACAGATTCTAAGATAAGTTTATTCTTTCCTTCCTTTTTATTTCAGGAATGACCTTCTAGTGCGCAACTAGCCCTAAAAGCACCTCTACTGGTTAAAGGTTTAAGGGGGTGATCCATTAGCGAGCGTAACCTCTTCTACGCCAACGGCTTCGCATTCACCAGTCTTTTTATTTTTATCTCATGGATGCAATTGCGGAGTTTTGCCTACTGAAACCATACGGTGCCCTACTCGGAAGGATGTCCTATGATAAATTCCTATAAGTTGGTAGAACTTTTGACTTCTAACGATGTTGTTTATGTAGTTTACAAAGAGCGATAGTTTTAACAAATAAATGAAACAACAACTACTCAACTCTGTTGCATGTTACGTAATGTTAAAGTCAATTGTTTCAGTCGATTCAATTCTAATGGGCCTCTTTACCGTTGGCCTCGGTATTTTAAACTCGTAAATTAAATTGATTATTCATTTTGATCGTGTTTATCATCGCTCATTTAATACACGTACATATTATACAGTTACTGCTTTATTCTCGAGGACAGAGGGCAGAGACATGCTTTAAGTCCGCATTTTAGTATTTGTATTGTTCATAGGCTACGGTTATCAATGTTACCAACCAGGAGGGACGTAAGCTTATTTACTATCCTAGTAGATTAAAAGAAATTAAGAACGTCACGATATCATTTGCAATGGACACAATTCACATAAGAGCCAACGCAGACGCGGTTAAGTCTTAAAAACTCTCGAATCAATTTCACCTAAATTCTTTGGTTCACACAAATATCTCAGAGCAAAACACTATAAACAAATCAAAGCGCGATATCATACGTATTGTGTTGCCAGTTTATCCTGATGAACGGCGAACGTCGAACAGTGAGGCCTCGAACTGGTTGTCAGCGGCCAGCGGGCGACGACGATTCGGGCGAGAGCGCGATACACGAGTATAGTCAACTACAAAGAGATGTACTAGTTTAATCTTACAAAATGATGTATCCTTGCGAATGTACGACGATACATCATTTTGTAAGATTAAACTAGACCATCTCTTTATAGTTGACTGTACAAGAGAGGAGGCAACTCCGAACAAACGACAACAAACTCTACGAGCGCACCGCATTACTATCTTGTAATCTGTACATGGGTTCTAAATAGGACTTTATAGTTCTTAAATATAATCAAAAGTATCCACAATCGAGACTAAACACAGCAATTCGTCGCTGCGACACGAGCGATCTGGTCTATAAGATCAAGTTTGGCCACAGGTCAACGCGCACGTGCCGCTGTCGCTGCCGCCATCGCCCCGCTCGTCGCCAACATCCAGTTTGAGTCTTCAGTGAGCGCGATGAGGCGGCTATGATTCACGTGCGCGCATCACGAACGAGCCGTGAGCCGGTTTATTTAGGCCGAGACGACACATGGCCGCCGCCCTTGTATCGGTGATAAATGCGCTATTTGCGAATGCGATTCTACATAAATGTACATATACCTTTTGTTTTCATTTTAAGCATTGGTAAACGTAAGGAAGGACACCCAAAAGCCACGTGGGGCGATGATCGCTGAAGGTAGGTAGGTAGGTAAGCGTTTTATCTCTAACGAGCGGACGTGACGCGGTTTCACCCGCGTAGTTCCCGTTCCCGTGGGAATAAAATATAGCTTATGTTCACCGCAAAGAGTGTAGCTTTCCAACAGTGAAAGAATTTTTTAAATCGGTCCAGTAGTTCTGGAGCCTATTCGTTACAAACCAACAAAAAAAAAAAACAAATCTTTCCTCTTTATAATATTAAGTATAGATATGTACAAACACAGCTGTTCTACAATTTAAGATATACCTACATACTCAGATTACAGTACCTAGTAATTATATTAATCATTACAGTCAGTTAGCATCTGTTTTCCTCCCGTCCAAAAGGATGCGAGGCAGTTGACAAGTAGTAGACACTTGAGTTACTGGCATTTCCGACAATAATCCCACACAATATAATATGATTCGGGCATAGGGTTGCCATCCGTCCGGGTTTCCCCGGATTTGTCCTAGTTTAGAAGGCGTCCGGGAGCGTCCGGCCGGGGTTTTCTTTGTAGTCCGGGTTTTGATTCAAATTACGCGCGCGGCTCTGGACGCTCACCTCGAATCGACTCACCCCGCAAAACATAGAAATTGACGACACAAAATTAATAGATGAGTGGGTGCATTTAAAATCCTTCAGTCAAAATTTGAGCCAGCAAGAAAAACTTCTAAATGCAAATCAACTTTGTTTACAATTTTTTAGAACACCGAATGCTCATTTATATTCGGAATTATTAAAAATTGCACAGTATTTTTTTTTGCATTCCTGCACATAATACCAACATCGAGAGAATATTCTTCCTAATTACACAGCAATGGACTAAAGAAAGAAATTTATTGAAAACAGAAACAGTCTCGTCAATTATCAAAATTAAATGTAATATCAAAGACTATAGTAATTATACAAATATTGTATTGATTTTTATAAATTTCTTCTAAGCAAGGAAGATATTCTAAAAGCTATTTATAAGACTGCTAAATACCAAAAACCTGAAAAGTAAAATAGACGATTAAACCAAAAGACAGATAATAATTTATTATTACTTAGTTTATTAGAACTTTATGAAGATATTATGTTTTTATGAAAAAAAAGTGATAAGTATGGAAAATATAAGTTGATTTTTAGGGTTCCGTAGCCAAAGGGGAAAAACGGAACCCTTATAGATTCATCATGTCTGTCTGTCTGTCTGTCAGTCCGTGTGACACAGCCCCTTTTCTCCGAAACTATACGGTCTAAGCTGTTGAAACTTGGTAAGTAGATGTATTCGGTGAACCGCATCAAGATTTTTATATAAAACTAGAAAAAAAGCAGTTAATTTTGGGGGTACCCATAATCAGAACTGAAACTCAAAAACTTTTTTTTCATCAAACCAATACGTGTGGGGTGGTATCTATAGATAGGTCATCAAAAATGCTATTGAGGTTTCTAATGTCGTTTTTTTCTAAAGTGAATAGTTTGCGCAAGAGACACTTCCAAAGTGAAAAAATGTGTGCCCCCCCCCCCCTCTAACTTCTAAACTAAGAGAACGATAAATCTAAAAAAAAAATATAATGTACATTGCCATAAAATCTACCAACAAAAATTGGTTTGAACGAGATCGATCGAACGAGTCGGTAGTTTTTTTTTAATACTTCATAAACCGCAATTTTCGCCGAGAAAAATCACTACCACTGCGAACGTGTTAAAACATCAATGAAAGTTACAACGAACTACAAGAACTTTTATATTATGTTACTTGCTGCTACGAAACCCTTCATGGGCGAGTCTAACTCGCACTTGGCCGGTTTTTATTCTATTGAGTAACTTAGAAAAAATACCCTCTGCAATGTTCAATTGTCCGGGTTGTGAGCTTCGAAATCCGGGGATTTCATGTTTCTTGTCCTGGTTCACAGATTTTTGAGGTGGCAACCCTATCGGGCACATTATGGTTTTATTATGTGGGGAGGGGTCTGACCCCGATCGTTTCGGACAATTTCGGGATATTCGCACGCGTGGAGAGTACAAAAACTGCAATAATGCAGGATAGTATATGTTTGTAAACGGTTTGCCTATTGTTCTCGATCTTGTAGCCATCTAATGATAACATAAAATCTACACAAGGTTTATAAAAAAAGAAAGATATGTGATGATTTAAGTAGGTGTAAGTAGATAAATGTGAAAGTTTGTGAAGATGCTTGGATGTTTGGATATTTGGATGTTTAGATATTTGGAAGTTTGAATGTAGGTATGTTACTCAATCACGCTGTAACGGCTGAACGGATTGGGCTGAGATTTGGTACAGAGATAGCTTATAGTCTGAACAAAGGTCATTTTTCAATCCTGGGAAAATGTTACCACGGGAAGTGGGAACAAGTGCCGATAGTCACGCGGGCGAAGTCACTATCATCATCATCTTGTAAGTCATAATCTGGTTACTTAAACTAGTTACAACATTTATAACTTGGTATAAGAACTGAAAATAATCATATCGTAACGTAGAGCTACGTTTCTCGTTAATAGAATTCTAAAGCATTATTTACTATTTCTAATCATAGATGTAGTTTGAAGTATTGTGATTGGTTGAAATCAAACCATTGTTGTTCTTAAACAACTACTAGCTGTTGTCCGCATGTCAATTCGGTTATATTGAAAAATTAAATTGCTCTCAACCGAGCTCCTAGGATAGACGGTAGTTAAAATCTGTCGAGATCTCTGGCACAATGATTGACATGCTTGCTGGACGTAATAAAGGTTGATTGCCAAGTCACATTCATAATATTACTAAATCCTGGGGTATCCTTCCGAGGGCTTACCCGGGGCTCCCAACCGTAGGCTGTTAGGTAGGATACGTGTGGTTTTTAGTCGATAGGAGTCCGGCATAGCACCCCTGTAGGATTTTCCTCACTTTAAAAAAACAGGCAATGATTTACCTTATTTCATTTTCTATTGTATTTCTATAATCCTATAACAGCTTTCCCCAAAGACTAAATTTTATTTCAGCTCACGATTTCCATATTTTATACATCTTTGAAAGGAGTAATTCGATTTAGGTTCCCGACGTAAACACACTCGCTCGATAGGTTTTTTGTAATTCAAGAAGCGTTTCGGTTCTTGAGCTGACTTTCTTCTAGTTTTTTTTGTGATAATCATTGATCTTGAGAGGGATATTACATATTAGATATTAACCTTTATTATGTACTAGCGGACGTCACGCAGTTTCACCCGCGTAGTTCCCGCTCCCGTGGGAATACTGGAATAAAATATAGCCTATGTTCACCGCAAAGAGTGTAGCTTCCCAACAGTGAAAGAATTTTTCAAATCGGTTCAGTAGTTCCGAAGCCTATTCGTTACAAAAAAAAACAAACAAAAAAACAACTCTTTCCTCTTTATAATATTAGTATAGATACATACATACAGTAGATAACATCAACAGCTATAGATAAAGTCGTTAAACACAGCACCGGGTTGTTATTAATAGATGTAAAAAGGTCGTTTCAATAAACGGCGTACTTGTATAATATCATACGCGCCTGCATTCAATCATAGAAAATCAAGTTTGCAAACGCAAAATATCGTCTGTTTATTATGATATATCTCTTCATGGTATCTGGTTAAATGGAAACATCCGCTTAACGAGATGGTGAAATTTAATAAACAAGGATACATACAAAATTTCTGTTCAACGAATTTAACATATAATTATAATCATACGCGGAATGATAGCAATCAGGTCTATAGCTGCAGAGAACATATAAAAAACTACAGTCAATTTTGAGGTTGATTCATAAAAGATGTATAAAACTCATTTACGTATTTACATAGTCTATATCGAGATGTTTAAATTCATAAAACTGTACACTCTCGGTTCGTTTCTAGTTTCACAAATGAAGTGAGATGTAGGTCACCAGACGCATAAAAACAATCGTTCTCGCAACTACATAACATGGTAGATATCATCTGTATTAGGATGTGACGTCAAAGTATAATACAAGATGAGAATTATCATATTATCGCATCACAGTAGCAATACTAGCAAGTTGGAGCATGTTTCGTGGATAAACAACGTTTTCCGGCCTAGAACGGTAATGAGCAACAAGTCAATCTGTTTGCGTATCTCGAGTTCCGATCCATCGCCTTGCCTCGCGCCTCCTCGCCGATATTAATCTCCCCATTAAGGTGAAATGAAACAAGTGAATTTCGCCACATGTTATTCGTATCTGTGAGTATCATAAATCTAGTAGGTGCGACGGGTGCGGAGTCAGAGTCAGAGTCAACGCCCTGCGAGCGAACTGTGGGGTACTTTACACCGTCTGCCGCCCCGCGGGCGAAAGGACGCAGTTCGGTAGACGGTTACGTGAACCAGTCACCATCCTAGCTACAGTGTCTACTACAACCTGGGCACACTTTAGCTTTAAGGTCGCACCATCTTAGCGCAGGACGGAAACTCCATACAAAAATGTTCGTTTTCACCCACACTAATATAAACGTAATGTGAATGCTTAAATCAAGCTTGAATGTGTGTGTGAGTATACTAGGGACACTAGCTATGGAAACAAAATAATAAGGAACAGAACGCAATCTCATGTATGTAGCTACTTTTTTTTTCAAATCTATCCTGGGCTAAGCACAAATTAAACCAAAGCAATAGCACAAAGTAGGTACGTAGGTAATGTAACGTACATACATATGGTCACGCCTTTATCCCCGAAGGGGTAGGCAGAGGCATATTATATGCCCACATTTCACCTTTGTATAATTTGTCCCACGTAATAGGTGGTGAGCCGTATTGCCGTGTTTAAATGGGCAGGCGCAGGTTGTGACTGCCTGCTGTTGAAATAAAGCCTTCAACTTGGCTTAACGACAGCCATTTTACTGGCAACCGGGACCAACGGCTTAACGTGCCTTCCGAAGCACGGAAACGCTCAAATAAATGTCACAAAGTGATCACATGGATGGTCACCCATCCATGGACCGGCCATAGTGAAAGTTGCTTACTGCAGTGATCGTTTACAGAACACTGAGTCCGCGGGGCCACGAGCGCTTCTAGATAACTCTGAAAGGGCAAGTAAATCAATATGCATTTCAGACGTTTCCCCAGTTTCCAGGAAATCGTCTTGATAGCGAACAAAAAATAATTTTCCTTCCGCGAAGCAAGGATGACGTGGGTTATTTATAGCATCGCATGCAGAACATATTTCATTAATATTATATGTGTATTTGTGTGAAGAGGAAAACGTCCAAACAACGTCACAGTATAATAGAATAACGTTTTATAGGGCGATTTGCAGCTTATTGTTTTACTATAACAGTGTCACATGTGTTAAGCGTTAGTTGCGTCGATCGGTTGGTATTTTCTATAGCAAACAATGGCAATTTGAAACGATAATACCTACCTATGTGCGATTTTACTGTGGCATTGTGCAGGTCGATTGTAAAATTACGTATTCAGTCATTTTTTATACTACGGACCGGTATTATTTTAAGGAAGTAAGTAGAGACATTTGACCACAGCGTCACATTAAAATAACAAGAAGCCGTGAGATCGTTCTCACCCGACTGCCCCTTTCTAACACGTTTACTGTGAAAGTTCAATCCGATTGACGTTGTCATTTGTGTTTTATTTCAAACTTTGAACAGACGATCCACGTGACCTAGTGTCGTAGTTTAATGCGACAGTATCACAGACTACAGACAAAGTCTCGACATAAGCCCCTCTGCACTCTATTTTATAGATAGGGGCTAAAACTTAATATATAAAGTTATTGAGCTTTAAAACTATCTCCAAACAGTTTAAAATATACTGTCTGTTAACATAACACTAAAATAGAGAAATTGACAAGTTTTAACTACTTATACAGTAAAATAAAAGACCACAGGTATAGATTGTTAGGGTTGATACGTTTTCATGACACCGTAGCCCGTTACATAAAAGAGAAAAAAAATATCGAGTCAACGGCCTAGAGTTCACACGAAGGGTGGCAAAATAAGAACGGATAGATGCTTATAAGGGTCGTATTTTATTACTCACATTAGAACAGATAAGGCAGGGGAATACTCTATGGATATAAAAGGCAACTCAAGAGGAGATTAAGGGACACATGGTTTTGAACATTCGGAAAATCGGACTTTGAAATTCTATAGACATCATATGAAATATGAAAAACTGTTTATCTTATGCGATATTATAACTGAAATTCTTTTTTGACTAGTTTCATGAAATGAAAATGCAAATTATTTAACTAGCTAATGCCCGCGGCTATTTCCAGGGTAAAAAGTCGTTAGAAAAGTCTATGTCGTTACCACCCCCTGGGCGAGGCCGTTCCGGGACATCCTTCCGAGGGCTTACCCGAGGCTCCCAACCACAGGCTGTTGGGCGTTACGTGAGGTTTTTTAGTCAGTAAAAGTCCTGCATAACATCCTATGAGGATTTTCCCTCACGTAAAAAAAAAATTAAAAAAAACGTCCATGTCGTTACCCAATTCTGCTCTATCTTACAAAATTTTATCAAAATCAATCCTGTAATACACGCGTAAAAGCTTTACAGACAGAGTTATTTCACATTTATATATTAGTAGAGATTCCACCATCGTTACATAAAACGCGTTTTTGAATCGTTTGACAACCATAACACAAATATTTAAAAAACAATCAAATCAATCATATTTTATTGCGCTGTTATTTGTAAGATTAAAAGGCATATTTTCATTAGACATTCGAGTGGTAGGTAGGGGTGTCTGGCAGGAGATGGGAGGGCAGTAATGAGGACGTCTAGACACTCGCAATACTACAATGTATTTGTGCTGGGACTGCTTTTATGGACTGCTAGCACTTTACTTATTGTTGGTATTAATGAATAATGAGTGTAAACGCAAATAGAATGTTGCTGTTTTTCGTTGTCATGTGTATGTGAAGTTATGTTACGTCCGGTATCAAGGTATTTTACAAGTAATACAGTTTTTTTTATACTACTGGGGTGGCAGATAAGCATACGGCCCACCAGGCGGACTGGTAGTCACCGTAGCTTATAAACGTTTGCAACACCAGAGGATGTATACATCAATATGTTATAACGCTTATATCCTCGAGGGAGTATGCAGAGGCGTATAACACACGCAAATTTATCCCACGTGATAGTGATATATTTATCCCACGTGATAGTGATATAGTGATAGTTGTCACCAGGCCCTATAAAGACCAAAAAATATTTTCATGGGTGGATTAACGGACTGATCAAAATTTTATAACTATTCTGTAATACGAAACTAAAATTTCAAAAGACGGGGCAGATATTAACATTCCTATAAATAAAATCTATGCAGTCACAATTTTACCTAAGAATAACCTTTAGTACATAGTAATTGATTGCTGAACGAATCGGCCCGTACAGGGCGACATTCTAATTTAAAACTGAATGATTGAATGCTTGGCGGTACATCGGCGCCAGTACTCATAATCATCTGTCACTCTCCAAAGTCTAAAATTATACTAATGAGTAGCTTTGGGAGTAGTAGACCTTGTTAGGATTTATTGTTATTTACGTAGCCGTAGATAAATACCCTTTTTAGGGTTTCGTAGCCAAATGGCAAAAACGGAACCCTTATAGATTCGTCATGTCTGTCTGTCTGTCTGTCTGTCTGTCTGTCTGTCTGTCCGTCCGTGTGTCACAGCCACTTTTCTCCGAAACTGTAAGGCCTATGATATTGAAACTTGGTAACTAGATGTATTCTGTGAACCGCATTAAGATTCTTATATAAAATTAGAAAAAAAGCAGTAAATTTTGGGGGTCTCCATACTCAGAACTGAAATTCAAAATTTTCTTTTTTGTCAAAACCATACGAGTGGGGTATCTATAGATAGGTCTTCAAAAATGATATTGAGGTTTGTAATATCATTTTTTTCTAATCTGAATAGTTTGCGCAAGAGACACTTCCAAAGTGGAAAAATGTGTGTCCCCCCCCCCTCTAACTTCTAAACTAAGAGAATGATAAATCTAAAAAGAAGATATGATGTACATTGCCATAAAAACTACCAACGAAAATTAGTTCGAACGAGATAGAGCTGGTAGTTTTTTTTTATACGTCATAAACTGCAATTTTCGGTTAGAAAAATCACTACCACTGCGAACGTGTTAAAACATCAATCAAAGTTACAACGAACTATGAGAACTTTTATATTATGTTACTTGCTGCTACAAAACCCTTCATGGGCGAGTCCAACTCGCACTTGGCCAGTTTTTTTTGTGTGGAACCCTAACAGTATTCATACCACCTGAAATGAATCTTACTAATATTAGAAATGCGAAAGTTTGTGAGTGTAGATGTGTGGATGTTTGTTACTCTTTCACGCTATAACGGCTGAACGGATCTGGCTGAAATTTGGTACAGGGATACATTGTAGTCTGGAATAACACATACTTTTATCCCGGGAATAAGTTCCTACGGGAAGTGGGAACGGGAACAAATTTTACGCGGGCGAAGCTGCGGGCATTAACTAGTTTTAAATAAAATCAAAACTGATTTAGAATTTTACCTAATTTTGTACATTTACCGTTCAATCGAGAATCACTAACGACAATTTAAATCTACCACGTTTCATGAGATCGATTTAAAATGCGATCTGTAAAGGAGAGAACAAATATCCATTTGAAAATGGAAACCCCATCCTTACGAAACCTAAAAATTTCAAAATAGATAAAACTCAAAATTCTACAGCACCTACAAGCAACATACTATGCAAAGCCTACCTCATACTATTTATATGTCATATATTTGAAATATTAATCCATTCAGCGATTTAAGCTGTGCGTTGTTAAATCTTTCTGTCACAATTGCCTTTGATGTACAATATGTATAAATATAGTAAAGTAAACGAACAATAAGGAAGTCTAATAATAACATTAACTTCATAACAAAGAAAATCGCCGTGAATAAAAATAAGATTGGTCAGAAATAGAAATGACTCTTCAGAAGTAATATTTTACTTCTCACTCATTCTGGTAATGTCAGAAAGGGATGAGATTACAGGGTTACGAGAGTAGGCAGCGCGTGACAGCTGCGACCGACGCCAATTACAATAAAAAAAAAGAGAAGACATAAAAAATATAACCAAACACAAAGTAAAGTAAACAAACAACTTCAAGTATAATGAAATTTAATCACGTTTTACGGAATCTGTCGCAATAAATCAATGTCTTAATATATCAGGGGAAGTACCGTCGATAGAATCAATATTTGGCTTGAAGTGGCTCTTTTACTTTTCTTCGTAAGTTTCGCTCTTTACAGGTGTCTTTGTGAGTGAAATGTCTTTTAATATTGTGTTGTCACGTCACGGCAATTTGCTCATGATGACGGTAATGATAAGTTAACAACCGAGAGTACTATTTACACTGAAAGAGTTATTGGCTGTGATTTTGTCAAATATGATATTTTTGTTATTATTACACTAAATAAAGACATTACTTATAATAACTCCATTGCATACACTCTATTTCTGTAAATAGCTCATGCACAGCAAGACATATCAATTGAACAGAAATTCTAGTACGAGAATGACAATAGAAACGCTGCAAAAACATTCGTTACCTACTCATTTCCAACGACAGACCGTGAACCCAATCAAATCGTTCTCATTAAAGAACCACTACGAGCGTAAACACAACGATAAAAATAAACTGAACACAAATTGACGAACACAACACTATTCGAAAGTGAAACCCGTCTTGTTGCCAATAATAAGAATGACGTAAAGTAAACAAACGCTTTATCAGTTTTACAATGTCCAGAAGCTGCACACAGCTAATATAAAGCTCATATTTGTTGGTACGGAGGAGAGCGGACGAGTTTGGTATAATTATAGTAGTATTCGTGTTGATACACACATGTGCCCGCCCGCGTGTCATAAAGTGGGTCGTGAGTACAGCCCGCCCGGTTGAGATAAGTCCAACGTTTTTTGCCTATTTTTATGCCGCTATTTCGTTCAGTTTCCGTATGGAAATGATGTTTAAACTGTTACGTTATAATGCATGAGAATTGGATGATAATGATGTTACTGTGGTTACAAGTATAAGTGTGTCGAGTGCCTCTCATGAATATGATCAGTTATATAGAGCAATTCAGACTGGACAATCTGCAATGATCCAATTCGATAACATGATAATGCATGCATGTATTGTAGTAATCTACTGAGTAACACACGTTAACAACTTAATATACATAAGTGAAATAAATAATAGTGGACATAAAGATCTTAAAGCAAAAACAAGAGTAAAAGTTGAAATTGCTAAACTTGGTATCAGTAATTAAATCAACCAAAATAATGAAGCTACATGGTATAGAAAAGATCTCTACGTATATTGAAGTCTATTAAATGGAAAGCGGCAATCGCCTGATAGGTTCTCCTCCACCCATCTAAACCAAGTAAAAGTACTATTATTTCGCCCTTGTTTAGAAACTTCTCATACAGAGAGATCATATTGCTTGTGAATGGAGAAGTCATAGAGGACTTAAATGCTCAGCTCTAGATATTCGATAGGTATAATCCCTATTAGTCATTTAGTAAGACAATATTAAAGAAATTAGATAAGTATTACTTTTCGTCCGGTTTTAAAGAACGCTGCGTCCCTTATCCGAACCGCAGCTACATTAAAACATAATGGTAAGAGCTAAAAAATATTAACCAAAATACAGTATAATTACTTAACCAGAAACTTTTTGTTGGCCCAAGTAAATATACATAACTTTTAGCAAAAACAACAACCATTACCCTAATTGTGTGGTGCCATTGGAGCACTTAGAAATCATTTTGACGATAATTTACATTGCTTGAAAACACATCAAATGTAATTGTGAGACACGTAAACACCAGACTACCTTGAACCTAATCTGAGTTTTAGAACCTGTTAGGACATCTGTCAAGCGTGAAGATATAGAGGCGCTGGAGTTGGTAACTGAATATATAAACTACTACACGTGCGCGATAATGTGAGGTATGATGGGGAAGAAACTCATCCCAAGCGTGCCGCAAGATATCGCGCAAGCGTGTTACCAAGGCCATTCCCAGAAAGAAATGGATATAGGTGTGACTAAAAAGCAGAAGGAATATGAGCAGAATGAAATTTCTTACATCAAAATGGCAAAAATCACCACCCATTACAAGATTAACCGTATCGTAAAGGAAATGATCTATTACAGAACACCAAGCAGGCTACAAGTGTTTCTGAAAGAAATTGATGTAGAAAATAACATCTTGTCAGAATTCACACTGCCGTCTGCTGATATCAACAATGAAACTCCAAATGGTAATATATACACGGTGTTTCTTTTAGGGTGTCAAGCCGCCACTAGCTGGTAGCAGGGTTCCACACCTATCGATTTAACCCCCATGTATGTTCTACGATTTTTTGTAGTTTTCGAGGTATAATGTTCTGCATAATTCCCTATTTTTTTATTATCGATTAAAATTTTTACATCTTGTATCAAAGTTAGGAAGGAGATTATTTTGTCCATAATACTGCAATCAATAGGCATTATAATAAAAAAATATCCAAGAAAAGTCGAACCAAAAAGAAGAAAGCCACGTGGACACGTAATTATAAAAAATAAACGAAAGAAAATTATATCCCGAAAACTACAAAAAATCGTAGAACATACATGGGGGTTAAATCGATAGGTATGGAACCCTGCTACCAGCTAGTGGCGGCTTGACACCCTAAAAGAAAAACCCAGTATACGGACCCATTCAGTGTGGGCGTTGTAAAAGTACTTATACTCCAAAAACATGTCAACCAACCGTTAATTAGCGTCCAGGGAAATTACTGTCTTATCTGGGGTCTAGTTAAACTGGTTTCAGGAGCTATCACTTGGGCGTAGTTTAGCACTTATTCGTACACATCCATAGTTCCGTAGACACGTGATAATAAAACCATATAGGTATGTACTTGAGTTAAACTGCCGTCGAGCACGCGATGCAAATACCTCCTCGAATCGAAGAAGCCGTTATTTTTGCAACTGCCCAGAGTATTTAATAAGCGTGCTTTGATAATTTACTCGTTTATTTTTTTGATTGAAATATAAACTACAAAGATAACACGTCCGTGTAGGATTTTTTTCTAATTAGCAAGTCAACTTTGTAACAACTGTGTATTGTGAGTCCAATTTATATCTCTTCCATTGGGAATACGGTACGCGAGTGGCGGCAAATTAGATTAGCAAGCAGATATCTAATCCTGTCAGGTAGATATCTAATATACTGAGTTCCGATTATTCCGTAATACAAAGTACAAATCAAAACCACTTGTTAAGTCCCTTGTCGAAATAAACGTATGCTTTATTGAAAAGTATTTTAGAAACAAATTTTCAGGGGATAAGGGGGACGAATAACATCCTAAAGGTTTGGATAAAATTGTACAGATTGATCTTCTAAGTGTAATGGAAGACGAAAATTATATATATATAAAGAGGAAAGATTTGTTTTTTTGTTTGTAACGAATAGGCTCCGGAACTACTGGACCGATTTGTAAAATTCTTTGACTGTTGGGAAGCTACACTCTTTGCGGTGAACATAGGCTATATTTAAGTCCCGTATTCCCACGGGAACGGGAACTACGCGGGTGAAACCGCGTGACGTCCGCTAGTTCTTTAATATACTAGATTTACTATGTGCGGATTCGACCAAAATCAGAGTCATACTATACTATAGAAAAACTTGTCCTGAATTAGTCTACTTCAGCATGGTTACCATACTTGAGTTGTGCTAATTAGTTGTTGGTAAAATGGAAAATCACTTTACCTTTCGAATAAGTACAAGTTATTCTCTAGTATAGTTTTACTTAGATTTTGGTCGAATCCACCCTAAGGATTTAAGAAATCTTGCAAAGTCTAGACTTCTAGAGTTATGAGCTCAACGCTGCATGCTCTACTGGATTTCACTAGTCCTTATTTCACAACAAAGTATCCGTATCCGGATGCATACAGCAGGGCACCGATTCTCGCTTCACACGACATGAATGCGTGGACGGAAATCGGCGGGTGACGCGTCGCCTTTCTCATATTTAGGAACGGTGAAACGTGAGACGGACGACGTTTCACCCGTAAATTGGCGTCCACGCATTCACGTCGTGTGGTCGAGAATCGGCGCCCTGACGTACAAAACGTTAGCTCAATATCAACGAGCTCCAACTTTAAAGTGAAAACTTTTGTTTGTGGTATGGCTGTCCGTCGCTACTCGCTACCAGACAGTCCTTTGTACACAAACACATGCCTTCATACAACATAGAACTAATACTTATTCTATAGAATCGATAGCTTTGTTTCGATATCAGAGATAGTAAATCATAGTAATTTTCGCTACTCGAAAACAATTCTTCAAGTTATTCATACTGTTGATTGATGGCACTTGGTGGAACTTGCTGCACATGTTTCACAATATTTATTACTAGCGGACGTCACGCGGTTTCACCCGCGTAGTTCCCGTTCCCGTGGGAATATGGGAATAAAATATGCCTATGTTCACCGCAAAGAGTGTATCTTCCCAACAGTAAAAGAGTTTTCAAATCGGTCCAGTAGTTCCGGAGCCTATTCGTTACAAACAAACAAACAAAAAAACAAATCTTTCCTCTTTATAATATTAGTATAGATTATAAACCTGACCGGTTTCGCTTCACAGCATTTTCAAAGGTCTAGCTAGATGGAAGGACAAGGTAGGACAAGGTGGAACAGTACAAGTGTCGTTTTCAATAAATTCTTCAAGTAATTTTAAGATCGTAAGGCTCATGATTCGAACTAAAAGTTGGTAAAAAGACATTTGTTAGTGAAGATCGACTACGAATTGAATTGGGATAGCCTTTGAATCGTTTGAAACCCTACAATGTTGGGGAAAATGGAGGTTATTTTCTTATGAGGTTTCACTGAACGAGTAAATCATTTCATTGTGATGAGTTTCAGGCTCTCGGTATCGATGGACTGGCTCAAACAAATATTTTATGCCCATAGGTATACTTATTATCATATTTTGGAATATGTTATATCATATATTGGAATATAATAGGAGATTGACTGCGACATTAAAAGAATAAACTTATCGCGGAAAGTATTTAATAATCCAGAAATCGCGAAGATATCTTTTAAGTTTGGTAAAGAATTTGTAATCGGCTGATGAACCAGGTTTTCCAACTTCCATCGTGTTTAAGTTCCGGTTTTCCGTCAGTATGTTTACACCCGTTTTAAAGACATAAATGGAACCTCACTGGAATAAACGATATTTTATTGTACTGTGACATTGAAATTGTACCCGCCCAGTATTGACTACTGCCACATAATGGTGACGTTATGCATCAACGTAGAACAAAGGAATGCAGTAAACAGACACAATAATGCATCTGATATTTATTCATGCGCATGAACTACCATTTATAGTCAAAAAACATAGGTTAAATTAATGCCGAATGTGCACCTTCAAGGACTGTCTGAACAAGGCATTGAGAATTGAGGGTAACTTTGTATATCAATTTTCAAAAAAACCTTGTAGGTATACTTAACTTTGGAAGCGGAACTTATTTTGGTAAAATCTGAGGAACAAACAATTATCGTGCGTAAGAACTATCGTTGGTCCCGGTTGCCAGTAAAATGGCAGACGTTAAGCCAAGTTGAAGGTCTTTATGGGTGGCTTGAAAAATTTCAACAGCAGGCAGTCACAACCTGCGCCTGTCCATATCAACACTGCAATACGGCTCACCACCTATTACGTGGGACAAAAATCTAAAAGGTGAAATTTGGGCATATAATATGCCTCTGCCTACCCGTTCGGGAATAAAAGACGTGATCATAATATACCTATGTATGTAAGAACTATCGATAATGGCGAATTGACGGCGAGGTGATCTTATTTATTAAGTTAAGACAATTCAGTCATCATCGACTGTGCCTATTCTAGTCCACTACTGGACATGACCTTTTTTTTTATACCACCAAGGTGGCAGACAAGCATACGGCCCACCAGAAGGCATGGTGGTCACCGTAGCCTACGTACGTTCCCAATATCCGCCACAACTTCACAACACACGGTCTCGTGCATTTCACATTTCGAAGGACAAAGTCGCGGGACTTTCTCATTTTACAAGTGCAATTTATATTAGAGCGTTTTAGGTCGGTACGCAGAAATCCCTACTATCCCTACTAATATTATAAATGCAAAAGTAACTATGTCTGTCTGTCCTGTCTATCTGTCTGTCGGTCTGAACCGTTTTCACATATAAACCGCTAAACCGATGTTGTTGAAATTTGGTATAGAAATAGTTTGAGTCCTAAGGAAGGACATAGGCTAACTGACTGCGCAAAAGGAGGGTAATGATTTTACGCGATAACGACTTCTACGCTGAAGACGACGCGGGGAACAGCTAGTTTATAATAAAATGTAATGCTTGCCTTATTTAATATAGAAGTTCGGTTATATATTTGAGTTCCGTACCAATTTGTAACGTTTGTAAGTAAACATTACGCGACTGGAAGGCAAACACGCTAAACTTCTAAACGTAAATATTGAAGCGAACTTACTTTGACTACCAATACGCGTTTTTGATCATAAGTTTACGCACCTTTCGCTTTCAAGAAGGTATGTTCTTAAGGTCAATAATTCATTCAAAGTATCATATCTATAATATAAAAATGAATCGCAAAATGTGTTGTTAAGCGCATAACTTCAGAACGGGTGGACCGATTTCACTAATTCTTTTTTTGTTGTGTAAGGTATTGTCAGGAGAAGGTTCTTATGGAAGAAAAAATACTGTATTCCCACGGGAACGGGAACTACGCGGGTGAAACCGCGTGACGTCCGCTAGTTCATTATAAATATGATGTAGAAACTGAATATAAACTCCGATAGAGCTTAAATTAGTTAAAACACTTAAAAAAGTTTAAACAGTTCATTGGGAAATAAAGGGCATCAAGTAAGTCAGCTATACCACAAATGAATATTTCAGAATTTTGGGAAATCCTTCCATCTTTCCAGTAACGTAGGAGTCACCCTATCCTGAGCGCCTAGGTGTAAATATCAAAGAAAAATCTAACTAAAACTAAAAAACTATGATTATCCACAGAAACCAATTGGAGTGGGCTTCCTGTCTAACTGCGATGCAACAATTTCACTGTGAAAGCTTCATCAACTAATTGGCAATATCGAAGATCTGGTTTTTAAAAAGTAAGAGACAGGTAGTAGAAATAAGGTAAGGTGTACATACCCTGACAGGCGCCGGGAAGAGCGAGGAGGCATCAGGCTCGGGCGCGTGCGCGAGCGACATCTGATGCGCTCGCATCTGTCGCTCGCGCTCGCGATCGCGCTCGCGGTCTCGGCCCGCCCAGGCGTTGGTGCTCGAGCCGCCGGGACCGCCGCCGGAGACCGCGGGCGCGCCGCCACCGCCCCGGTCCCACTTCTCGAACCTGGAACAAAAGGAAACGTTTTAATTTCTACGAATTTTGATAGCATAAGTTAAATTAATAACATTTTCGAACGTCATTATTCTGTCATGTGTAAGCAAGTAAATGATCAACTTTGCCCCTACACATTTTATTTTAAACGTGAGGAAAATCCTACAGGAATACTATGCCGAAGTCCTACCGACTAAAAACCACACGTATCCTTACAGCCTACGGTTGGGAGTCACGGTTATGCTCTCAGAAGGATGTTCCCAGGACTCCCAATAGACGTACGGCTACCATTGCGGCCTCACCTATTTGCCTCCACACATACTACTACCTACTACCAACAAGTTTTACTTTATAACTAGTTGTTTAAAGTAAATTGAAATTTAATATAATCCTCTATATTACGTATGCATAAGTTTCACTCTTACAAAGAGGATGTACTAACACGCAAAATCTACATGACATCAAAATTGCCAACACATAACCAAAATATATGGCGATTAAGTTGGCATCATTCACATTTTAATTTATAAACCGCGAATAAAGCCTCTGGCGGAATAACGCTCACACCGAAACCGCAAGTTACGAAAAAAAAAACACATTCTCTTTAAGGTTAGTCACCCATAGTAACTAGTATACTCTTAGGCCCACTTGCGCGGAGAGTCGGGTTAAATATATAAAAGTAGAGTTAGTAAGCTCTGAGTTAAATAAATAACTTCCTAACTCTGACCACGTCTTGCACAGTTGCAAAATGGCACGAGGTTAACTAACTCACAGTAAACTGAACAATTTATTTTGTCTGTGTCGCTCTATGCAATCCAACCACACACAAATGTTAGAACGAAGAATGGAACATGTGTCTCTATCTCTTTTACACTACAGTCTGCTACGTATGACTTGTCTCAACAAATGAACTTATTATGTCATCCAGGTGCATTTCAATTTTTGAACATTGTTTGAATGCTTTGTGACTTTGTGATGCGTCAGTGTCACTATCTGAATGTGTCTATTATCTGAAAAAATTATAAATAATACAAAAATGGAAAAGAAGCCACGTCTTCGTGCCCCTCATTTCACATCTAGTGATAACATGTTATTGTGTGATATAGTGGCGATATAATTATATTTGATGTTATGTAAATATAGCAATATGATATATATTTTGCTGTTATCCCAATGTGTGAGTCGTGGGCTGATCAATTCCTACGTGCAACGACATCGTTGAATTTCAAACTAGCAGAACAGATTGCCTGCCTGGGTATTAATTGAAAAATATCCTTTTTTTGTTCCTAAAGATTTCAGCACTTTCTCCTCCTAAAATGGTGAAACATGAAATAAGTGAATCTGTATTAGAGATTGATCTCTTATAACAGAGAGGCAGTAGAACTGAGACGTCTTCAGATACATGATATAAAATACCTGATGAGAATCAATAGGCAGGCCAGATGAACTGACTACTTTATAGTACACTAGTGGGCGCCACGCGGTTTCACCCGCGTAGTTCCCTTGTGTAGGGACACTGCCAGCTGACGCATTAGTTTTATATACCGAGGCGCAAACATTCGCTAGGCGCAGCAGTCGTCTCCCAGCACGCTATGGTCATATCGTATATCAGATTGTATTTTATTTAGTAATAGTGTAACTGGTACCAGTCTGCAATTATATATTTTATACATGAAGTCTCAGAATACTTATTCATCATACCCATCTCGAAAACCCGACACGTTGGATTACGGGAATAAAATACAGCCTATGTTCACCTGGAATAGTGTACCTTACCAACAGTGAAAGAATCTTTCAAATCGGATCAGTAGTTTCGGAGCCTATTCGATACAAACAAACAAACAATGAAATCGTTCCTCTTTATAATATTAGTTGACACTAGAGGACGTCACGCGGTTTCACCCATGTAGCTCCCGTTCCCGTTGGAATACGGGAAGAAATATACCTACTGTATGTCACTGGGAAGATTGTAGCTTCCCAATATAGAAAGAATTTTTCAAATCGGTCAAGTAGTTTTGGAGCCTATTCGATGCAAACATACATACAATCAAGGGGGGCGGGTTAGGGTGCTATTCCCCGTCTTTGAGGGGTTTTCGGGTGTAATCCCGCTTCTTAGGGCGTACGTGAATCCTTCGCGTCACGCTGCCGTCTGGGGCCTGCTTCTGTAAGGACGGTGAGCAGGCTTCTCACGTCCTCAGACCTCCCGTCATGGAGGCCGATAGTCTTCGGCGAAGACACGTCGGCGGCGCCTCAGCCACCGACTGCGGAACTCGGGTGGGAGAGTTCGCTCCCGCCCCGCCGCCTCTTTCACGAGTATGACCTGCTCGCAGAAAGAGGCGGCGCAGTCCCACTTACTCCCGCTGGAGATCATGGCTTGCACCATGGTCTCGAGCGAGAGAGTGTTCACGTCCAGACCTGCCACGAGGACCTGGCGCTGTTGCGCCCATGCCGTGTACTCCACGAGCGTGTGGAGCGCTGTTTGACAAACATCCTTGATACATTTGATAGTAGCTAACTCAGAGTTAGGCGATTTAACTCACCGATGTCGGCGAGTTAAAAATTTAAAAGTTTAACTCTGAGTTAGTCCTTAACTCGTGTTGGCGCAAGACAAATTACTGACATTAACTCGAGTTAGCAGTTAACTCTGAGTTAAACACGTTAACTCTTACCTGTGCAAGTGGCCCTTATTAGATATGTAGTAAAACCTTTTACGAGGCAACATAAACAGGTAAACAGCTGACAGAGAGGATTTTCTTTTACTACTTAAATAATATAGGCAAAAAAATATTTCAACGTTGGAATGGCCTATTGTTTCAGATTGTAATAACGAGTTTTGTTGAACGAAAGACTAGAGCGAATACATCTTGTGCGAATTATTTTGAAATTTTTAGTAAAGGATAGTCGTATAATTATATGTAATGCTTAAGTTGGTTCTTCGTCAAGGATCTTTACAATTTTGTTGCGGTATAAGTTGTATTTTTATATTGATTTGATAAAAATGTTAGAAGAAAGAAGTTCATTTGATTCATAATTAAATGTGATAATATTGTCATTATGTAGTCTACAGACAAAAAATACTTAGTCATAAGGAATACGTAAAATAGATTAACTTGTTTTAATCCGATTTAAACTGTAAGTTTTATAAACTACATATGAATGGGTCTTGAATTCAGGCTAAATGAATAACGAAAATACCACAGATATCAGTGGATTTCTGATATCTGTGGAAAATACGACGAGTAGTACGTTGTATCAGCAGAGTAAGTAAAACTTTACTTCAGATATTAGAGTCAAGGTAAATAACGGTACTGTACAATTTTTTCGTAAAAAATACTTTAAATCAAGAAAATTGAAGTAGTGTAATAATTTGTGATAGATAATAAAGAGTGTGATTGATTTAAAAGTCACCTGTACCTCTATCTAATCACAGTACTGTGACAGATTTATAGAATTCCATTATCTATGTTATGTTATGTATGCCTTATACTCAGGGACTCTACAATATTGTAGAGTCACAGTGTTTAAGGCGAAGCAAAAGACATAAACGATCTTTTGGTATCATATTGTGGTAAATAGCAAATATAACACTGTAAATTCAACACAACATTCCTTTCAAAACATAACATAGATAATCGAATTCTATATATTATTTATCTGTCAGGCACTGTAGTGATTTGTTATACAGATGACTTTAAATCAATCACACTTTTTATTATCGATCACAAATTGTTAAACAACTAAAATTTTCTTGATTTAAAGGATTTTCTACGAAAAAATTGTTGAAATTATCATTCATGAATGCTATGTTCCTTTAAAGTGGCAAAGGGCCGGCCACATCAGCAGAACAACAGACGGCCGATGAAGCAAGCGAGTTCTGGAGTGGAGACCGCGACTTGGCAAACGTAGTGTAGAACGTCCACCCGCCAGATGGACAGACGATCTGGAAAAGGTTGCTGGCTGAGACTGAATGCGGAAGGCGCAGAACCTTGTGTTGTGGCGTAAATTGGGAGAGGCCTACGTCCAGGAGTGGACTGCCATAGGCTGATTTGATTGATGTTCTTACAGGCTAGAAACTGCCTACGGGCTACGGCTGAAAGCTTCGGGATATCCTCGGAAGAATGTCTCAGGGTTCTCAGCGTCAATAAAACGTTGAAATTTCAAATTGAACATTATTTACCGGGAAAGATCAGTTTACCGTGTTAAATAACCTTGTGTTATCGAGCGCATTATAGTTGAACAATAAAACAATGGTGTTCAACTCGCGGTAGCACTTTTTAATAACAATAACAGTGACGTAGCACTCTCGTGGATTGTATTATACCATATCGAATACAGCAGTATTTAATACGGCCGCGGAATCGCGCGCTTGAAATAGTTTTATGGTTCCCGATTCCCGCGGGAACACATTCCCGGGATAAGAAGTAGCCTAAGTTACTCCTTATAACATCAGCCATCTGCTTGTGAAAGTTTCATTTACATAGGTTCAGTCGTTTAAGAGATAAGCCTGTACCAACCTACAGACTAGCAGACAGACAACGAAAATTTTTAAAATTGCTTTTTAAGTTAGTTCCATGTAATCATACTTTCTTATAAATTTAGCACAAAGCTGTTTATTCGAAATTACAAACCAACACTTCACAATGTTATTTATTTGTATATATGAAGCTCATTCGAGCGAATCGAGCGTGGAAGATCCGAGTTTACGGTAACACGTGTCGCGGTAAGATCGTGGCAGTTTAATCGAAACATGTCGAGCAATTTATGCATGTGTTGACTGACCAACTTGCTCTTACTATTGCCTTCGTGTCCTTGACAAGTGGCTTGCGGAACGAGTTTCCACGTTGATTTATTATGACACCAAACGATATATCGAACTAGTAGAATCGTGGGTAATGTAAGTTATATTTTATCTATTGTTCGAAATGACTATGTTTTGAACTGAGATTGAGTTTTAATAGGGAAAATTCTTACGGATGCTATGCTGGACTCCTACTAACTAAAACCACAAGGTATCCTAACATCTGTCTACAATAATGGTGCACCCTCGGATGGGTAACCCTAAGTGTTGTTGCAGCACGTGGTCAGCCTTTATTTGTAACTGTTATTTGCTTTTCCTTTACCAGCATATCGAAGAGATTGTTCTTTAGACCATACATACGACTGCCTCTACTTTAAGACAGACGAAGGTCCCTAATCTACATGCCATTTTGCGAAATTTAAACAGGGTCCTCTCTTTTTTACACATGCATTTTTTATGGATGCTATGCCGATCCTGGGACATCGTTCCCAGTGCTTACCATGGCCTCCTAGCTCCCAGCACAGATAAAGCACCTTGTAGTTTAAGTCGGTATGATTCCGTCATAGAATCTATGAGAGATTTCTAAAACGTGAAAGAATGAAAAAATACCGGTTTACTACCGGCTAAGGCCCGATATACACCAATGCGAAGAGGAGATGTGTTTGATAAGTAATCAGAATTCCTTTTTTGAAATATACGAAACCGATTGGTTATCAAAACTATCTCACATCTCCGCTTTAGTGGACAGTATCCACTGACCTATTCTCAAACAGATGTTTCCACATAATAATGTATTCAAGACGTAATTAAGATCATAATAAAACCAGCTATTATGCAAATAAATATCATTGGTTGAGTATTAGTCGAAATAAGCGCGTCGTTATTATACGGAAATGTGATATTGGTTTTTGATTTTGTTTCTCGGTAACATTACCATAAAACAAATAGATTTAATACGATAAGTCGGTGGAGGGTTTCTTCGAAGTTATAAACAGTACGTAAATACATCTGTCCGTATAATTTATGATAGCGTTGAAGACGCATACGGTTTTGTCCGTACGAAATATCAAAATGTTTCATATTATAATGTAATCGTATGAAAGATAAAGCCACCTAGCAGATATAAATTGAAAATCGTGAGAGAAAAAGCCTTAAATATTTTGTATTTTTTATTTACACCTCATTATTAGACGTAAGACGTAACTAAACTACTGTTAAATTGCTAATTATCATTATTATTTTACTATTACTGCTTTCACAAATCTTGTTAAAAATAAATATGTTAAGTTAGTTTCAATGTAAATATGTATTCAATTTTATATCAACTTTCGCATCTACATAATGCTACATAGAAAACTTTCTAACACTACTGAAACACGATTTTCATTTAAGTACTTTCTATGCCCCGAGGATTTGACAGTATCAAAGTTAAAAAGCAATTCACATAATGTGACAATTCGAAGTGCCTACAGCTTGGCAATAAAGTGTTGGCACCACTGTCGAATGGCTGTCATAAACGTCACTCATGTCACTAAAAAGTATTTCATTTCGTACCATACTTTTTACTATAACATAAATACATACAGTATTCCCAAATTAATAATGCACATGCAGATCTTCGCTAATTGTCGTATTCCCGGAAACACCCGAATTATTTAATCGTAAGAGCCCTAAACAATGCACTTGAATTACATTACACCAGCTTCAGAATGACACTTGAGAAGTACCTACTATAACATTTTCGAAGTAAATAAATCCTACAAAGATTGTAGCATATTCGCAATCGTGTGGTTTTCCTCGCTATTTACTTACATGGAATTATCGAATCGAAATATTTATCTCTTTTGGCACAAAACACATAACTCTACTAAATTATGCATGAAGAAAATGCACTTAACCACTCCATATACTTATACATTGTCGCCTTCCGATACTCGGCACCTACGACCGTTGCCGAACAGTGACGAAGATTTCTATATTTATATTATCACTTTGGGAGACCTTTTTTTTTTGTAACGAGATTCTATAAAAACAATGTCGCCTGTATTATTTTCACAAACAAAACATTTTACTTATTGTAAAAATTACAGTTAAACATAATTATTACATAAACATCTAAACTAACCCTAAATAAGGCCCCCGTGGCGTTGTGCCCAAAAGACTAGCAGCATCCCCTTTGAATAGCAATACCTATTCGCTAAGAAAGAAAACTGCCAGCCTGGGCACAGTGCCTGGGTCACCAGTCGACACAATTATGTGCTTTTTCAAAACATTACAAAATTATTATTATTTTCTACTTATTTTATTTCTTTTTAATGCCAAGCAGTAAGTACCTAATTTGAATACAGCCAAGTTATAACGATTGCTTCTCGCGCCATACGGTTGCAGGGTTGACTGGTGTGTCGTTGACACGAATATGCTTCAAAGGGCATTTTTATCGGTAGCCGATAACGAACGACACCATTGTTACATTGATAACGCCAAACGCTGTGAGCAGACTTGCAAAAGTCACGTAACTTCTTTTTTATTTGAAATTAAAACGGACTTCACCGCACCGCAGCTGGGTTGGTTTTGCTCTGTAATAGCTGTGCCTGGCCATTGAATCTGGCATCTCCCTCTAAAAATATATTCTGGAGCAATAACTAGCTTTAAACAAATCTGGCGATCTTGATTACATTCTTTTAATTTTCAGAGGGCAAAAATTTCGTTTGCGCGTATGTTCAGATCGCATTACTTAACCGCTTTTCATTAAAATGATCATCACTACTGTCAACGCTTAAAAATAACGTCACAAAATTAATGAAATGGCAGATAATAAGCAGTCACTTATCAATGAATTTAAAATAATTCGGCACGGGATGAGCTAAAATATTTTTTTAAACTACTCATTTTTCGCGAATCGTTTTAATGTACAAATAAGTGCGTGTTTTATAGATAATATTATTTAAGTGCTTAAACATAGACCTATACGACTTGGTTACACTTCTAACGTTATTGATTAGGATTTGAATACTGGAAAACAGGTAGCCATAAAGTTAGATCCAATTCAAATAATTATGAATTCCAGTTTCAATAATCAAGCAAAGTATTTAGCATACCGAAATAATCTGTCAAGGCAAGCAAACACGACTAAATTTCAACAAGCATTTTACAGTAAATGAATGTTGAGCAAATGAGCATAGTTGTGCTCGTTCGTCAGCTACAGACCAAGTGTTTCCTAGCAATTAATTAACTGCTGGCTGCGTTGCGCAATGTGCCGACTGAACTAGTTATGTACAATAAGACGAGTGATCTACAAATGCGTGATTATTTCATTACAGTTGGGTTAACGAGTAAAGTATGAATCAGAATTGTTTTCAAACAAATGTAACTTTCTACAGATTTTCAAAAATATTGAAAAACGTTTCAGTCGCGGTTTGCTACATTTCAAGCTTGGGCGTCAGCTGGAAGGTTAAGGCTATCTACACTAATTAATGCATCCTATTACACGTTACACGTGCTCAACGCCTACACTACGAGATAATGTTCAGTTAACGATATGGAGTCAGGATGTCTATTGAGAGATTTTGTGAGCAACTTTACCGAATGGTGGAGGGCATATTAACGCGGAATCATATAGAATCGGGAGAGCGATGTCAAGTGTCCAACGGTGTCTGGCTAGAGATTTTGTGAGTGGCTTTAGCGACTCGAATAGAACACGCGAGTTTGTATAGAATCGAGAGAGCGGAGCGGGAGCGCCCCGTCTAGTTAGAACATTTGCAGGTATTAAAACCACAAAATAATAACGTACAGAAGGAAATCAAAATACATATGAAGTGCGCTCGGATTACGCACACACAGACACCGCTCACCGTATTTCACGGACACGAGGTCAAAGGATTTGAGTAATGTCGATACTGGTTTGTGAGCAAGTGTGCGTAGCTGAGGGTAGGTTTGAAAAATAAAGTACATTCATGTGGTTGCGTTCTGCACCTTATTATTTTGTGTTAAAACGTATGAATCGAGAGACCAACGTCCAGTATCAGTCGATGACTAAATAAATAGAGATATTTTGAGATATCAATTCGCGGATTACGTTAAAGCCAGTTCTATAGAATCGAGACACACAACTCGTTGTGTCGAACAGTGTCTAGCTAGAGTTCTTGTAAGTGTCTTTACCGACTTGTGGAGACACGTTAAACGCGCGGTCTATGGAATCGCGAGTTCGTATGCAGTGGAGAGCGGTGTCCAACGTTTAACTGGAGGACTGAATGATTTCCAATATTATTCAAAATATAAGAAAAACTGCAAAACGTTGCTAGAGGTAGGTAAGCCTCGCCTAAGCCTCTTGAAACTATAAACATAAGCTTAGTACAAGGATCTCTTTTTGATAGTAGAAATGATGATAGAAGTCGGTTTTATGATAAGGAGTTTGGAAGTTAGAGCGAAAGTGAGATTGCAGTGAGAATTAAGACAATGCGCAAATAAGAACCCCTCTCTTAAATACCACGTGGAGATTGAGTTGTATAGAATATTAAAAAAGTACGAAAAGTATTTACTGAATGTGACCCATAAATCGAAACTCTAGTCAAAAAAAAATCCTTAGAACCCTGAAGACTATGGGAGAAGATGGAGTCCGCAGGTCAACCGCATCCACACATCTACATACAACACATACTAGTAAGATACAAAAATATTTATTGGAAATTTCACGTATTAAGAAACTGTAGGACTGATATATGCGATTCTAAGCAAGACCTGATCTACAGAAACTACAAGGAGACATGGAGATATACACTTACCGGTAGCATCGCGGCAAATATAGAACTTTCACACCTCGGTGCATTATCCAGCGCACTCCTGAATCACCAGGATTACGAATACGATGCATTATAAGACACTTCCCGTAACAATCACCAGAAACGACTGCAGCGCGAAAGACTGTGCCTAACGTAAGACAGTTGGAGAAAGACTGACCAGCGAATCGTTCCCAGCCCCACTCACAACCCTTATCAAAGATCAGGTCCCAGGTACCTGTCATTGCATTACTAAAACAGTCATAAAACTCCAGGTATTGTGCTGAATTGTGACAATGCCTTAAGGAACCCTAAACCCAAAACGTCTATTGTTTACGCTCAGTAACTGTACAAAACAATGGCAGGTGGGTACCTAGACCTACTTGCCATTTTTTTTGACTAAAATAGTCATGAAACTCCAGGTATTGCTCCAAACTGCGGCAATGCCAACATGACTTGAGAAAGCCTATACCCAAGACATCTCTTGTTTCAAACCTTACTGCACCTTCCCGGCGTACCTCATCAGCCCCCAGCAGGATCGACGAGATGTGGTTTTGGCTGTATTTACATATCAATATTACACAACAGTCAGTCAAACTACCGAAATTCGATATCGCCAATTGGTTGTGGAGATCAGATATGGCAATTGCTTCAAGAAAATATAGAAGTCCAGCCGCATCGCAGTTGGACTGGAAAGCAGACCCCAACTGGGTTGAAAAAGACTGGGAGGATGACGAAAACTACAATTTTAAAAATGTGAAGAGAGATAGAGCGGCGAGAGGAGAACACTAAGACGTAGCTGACCAGGTAGAAATCACAATATCTTATTTCTAAGGTACAAAATTTAACACTAATTACATGGAGAAGAAAACAGACAAAAAGAAAAGACATTTTAGTACCTACGTACTATCTGTACAGACTTGGGAACTTTAACAACACTAACCTATTCGGTGGCTGCTCTTAGTTAAAAAAAAACCCCTAAGACTAGATCGCAAAGTCTGAAAAATGCAATTTAAATGAAACAAGAGAAGAAAGAAACATATTTAACAATAATGTGGAATAAACAATATGCGTAGAAAGCTACTAGCTAAGTATTCATTGAGATTGTTCTAATATGTAAGTCTCGGTTTCACGTAAAAAAGCAATACATATAGCCAATTTCCAAGCTTTAAGATCAGCAGTGCTCCGTTCAGCACACAGTTAGAGTTGAACTTTATTTATACCGAAATAAGCGTTTTGCCAAAGATATAAAAGAAAGCGTCCTGTTGTAAAAGAGACATTTAACATCCGGTAGACATTTTGAGAAATAGACGTTTTGTGAATAAGCTCACTGATCGATTCACAGTTGTAACATCGTAAGATACACTAGTTATGACCGCAAGTATATTATAAGTCAGCGTCCTATTGCAAAAGAGACACTACACTCGGAAGACATTTTGCGACGTAGACGTTTTGCGAAAAAGTCAACTGATCAATTCACACGGCGGTATATTAAGAATTTTGGGCATTTTAGTTTTGGTCTGGTAGTCAAAGATATAAGAAAGCGTCCTATTGCAAATCAATATACACCTGACACTGTATTTATACCTCAAAGAGTTAAAAATTTAATAAATGCTAACATCGATAACTTCTACTTACTTATCAAGATTATTCTAATGAGACAGTTTTCTAAAAAAAAACTGATCTACAAAAACTACAAAGAGACGGATAAAATGATACACGTACTGATAGCAGGTACTATCAGGGTCTAGATACCTGCTATTGTATTGACTAAAATAGTCATAAAACTCCAGGTATGGCGCCAATGCCAATGAGACTTAAGAAATTCTAAACCCAAAACAGCTATTGTTTACGGTCAGTACCTGTACCTAGGTCCCTACCTGTCAATGTCTATCCTAATATTATAAAGAGGAAAGATTTGTTTGTTTGTAACGAATAGGCTCCGAAAGTACTAGAACGATTTCGAAAATTCTATCACTTATAGAAAGCTACAATATATTTTCAAAAAAATTAGAGATCCGTAAGAAAATCGCAATATTCCTTTATCATCAAGGACATTTATATAGAAGTAAATTCCCTTTTATTTCATTCAAATCGGACGTTCCGTTTAGAAGTTACTGCGAGTACAGAAAAATGTTACGAACAAATTTCTAGCTGCTCGCCGTGTTACGTATAGTTATCGAGGTGAAAATTTATCTATAGGTCCGCACTATACTTGAACACTTACTAGAAAATACAAATTTGGCAAGTACGTTTCTTATAAAGTCGAAGGGTTCTTATGAAAGGATTTTTCAAAATTCATCCCCTTAAAAGGTGAAGTGGGGGTCCAAAGTTTGTATGGGGAAACCAGAGTAGAAGACTATTTTATTCCAAATTTCAAAGAAGAATACTCCTTAGAAATTGGGAATAAAATAGTAGTAGTTAAAGATGAATGAGTAAACACGTGTTTCGTAAAACAAAATATTTACAAATATAAAACGTTATCAAGTGAAAGACATAGAAGTAAACTAAACATAGATAGGTGCAGGACTCAACATTTTAGAAGTAGTGTATTTGGAATGAGTGCAAAGATGCCAGATAATAAGCTGCCAGACGGTATTAAATCTGAACCTATCAATAGGTATATTTAAAACCAGACTCTGTGACTTTTTAAATGTTAAGACATATTACTCAAATGAAAAATACATAAACGATAGAAATTTATGACATTTTGTGCAATTTAACTGGAGCGAGAGAAATTTGGTAATGTTAATGTAATCAAAATAAGAAGAGTAATTTGTTTTAGTTTTAAGAAGTACTTACTGACATTTACATGAAAAAACTTGACATTTAATGAAAAAATTGTATTATTAATTTTTTTTGTACGTCAGTAAAGGCATGTTACGGTTGGACATTAAATTGTAATAAGTAAAGTAATTTTAGATTTAATAATGACATTTATATGAGAGAAAATTAAATTTCATTTAAAATGTATTTAACTAAGTATGTAATGTAATTAAAATATTTTTGTACGCCAGATAGGCATGTTACGGAAGGACATCAATTGTATTTTATATCATCTATGTAAAAAAAACCTGTGACAAACAACGAATAAATGAATTATGAATTTCTGGTTTTTTGAAAATTCAACCTCTAAGAGGGTGAAAAGTCCCTAATACGGTTGATACGGATATCAATATGGATATCGTTTTCATAGTATTTTGAGACGCTAATTACAAAAATGGGATCAAAATTAAAATATAACGTAGCCGACGTGAAGCGTGCTAATTACTAAGATATCATAGATTTTGAAATTGAAAGGTTGTAACATATGTACATGCTGATTTACAGCCACACGTTATTCAGACTTTTGAGAATGCAAACCCTTATGGTAATTATAAGATTACAAATACCTTCTAATAATTGAACAGTTCACAAATATAACCAAAGTTAAAGTACAGGAGTAAAAGCAACGCGACGGGAGTAAATGCGACGGGAACGGGAGATATACTCTCTCTTATGAGAGGCAAACGAAGTTGCGCGGGTCAGCTAGCATTGACTAAAATAGTCATCTAAAACTTTAGGTATTGCGCCAAATTGTAGCAAAACTTATTATACCCGGAAGCCAAAACATCTCTTGTTTAAACCGTTTGATATTTAACAGACATTTACACCCGATAGACATTTTGCGATGTAGACGTTTTGCGAAAAATTCGATTGAATAAACCACTGTCAGAACATAGTTAGATACTGTTATTTTTAAACTATCGCCGTTTTTAACATTCATATTTATAGAATGCAGGACTTTACGCGACATACTATTTAGTTCCATAAATAGCATTTCGCGAAAAGCCGCGACAACGGCTGCAACGTGCCCGAAACGTCGGCGAATGTATATAATAGTATTTAGCGTGAAGTCCCGCATTCTATAAGTATGAGTATAATAAGATACATTAAGTATTGACTAAGTACTTACTTATAACACGGCGGCATATAAAGTATTTTGGCCATTTTAGCTAAGGTCTTGGTAGTCACACACACAGATAGTTCACTTTGCAACTCTTCAAACTATACTGACGATAGTGGGTCCGGTACTGCTACGAAGACGTTATAGCGAAATACTGTGCAACACTAGGGTACGACAGCTGCAAGAAGACTGACCAGCGAGTCGTTTGCATCCCTGCACACTATCCTCAATGACGATCAGGGTCTAGATACCTGCCATTGTATTGACTAAAATAGTCATAAAACTCCAGGCATGACGCCAATGCCAATGAGACTTATGAAATTCTAAACCCAAAACAGCTATTGTTTACGGTCAGTACCTGTACCTAGGTCCCTACCTGTCATTGTCTATACTATTATTATAAAGAGGAAAGATTTGTTTTTTTGTTTATATGTAACGAATAGGCTCCGAAAGTACTGGAACGATTTCGAAAATTCTTTCACTTATAGAAAGCTACAATATCTTTTTTTTTTTAACGTGAGGGAAAGTCCTCAATGATGCTATGTCGGACTCCTACCGACTAAAAAACCTCACGTAACGCCCAGCAGCCTATGGTTTAGCCCTCGGTAGGATGTCCCAGGCCTCCCAACAGACCCACGGCTGCCATTGCGCGCCATAAGGGGTGGTTTGGGTGCTATCCCGCGTCTTTGGGTGGTTTCGGGTGCGATCGGGCTTCTAAGGGGGGGGCGTGCGTGAATCCCTCACGGCACGCTGCCGTCATGGGCCTGCTTCTGTAAGGACGGTGAGCAACCCTCTCACCGTCCTCAGGCCCCCGGTCATGGAGACCGATAGTCCTCGGTGAAGACACGTCGGCGGCACCCAAGCCGCCGACTGCGGGACTCAGGTGGGAGAGTTCTCTCCCGTTCTCGCCCCGCCAAAGCTACAATATCTAGGAGTAATATAGGCTTTAATATATTTTCTAAAACATTAGAGATCCGTTAGAAAATCGCAATATTCCTTTATCATCAAGGGCAATTATCTAGAATTACATTCTCTTTTATTTCATTCAAATCGGACGATCCGTTTAGAAGTTACTACGAGTACAGAAAAATGTTACGAGCAAATTTCTAGCTGCTCGCCGTGTCACGTATAGTTATTGAGGTAAAAATTTATCTATAGATCTACACTTACATACTAGAAAATTCAAATTTGGCATAAGTACGTTTCTTAAAAAGTCGAAGGGTTCTTACGACAGGATTTTTCAAAATTTATCCCCTTAAGGGGTGAAGTGGGGGTCCAAAATTTGTATGGGGAAACCAGATTAATTAGACTATTTTATTCCAAATTTCAAAGGAGTATTCTTATAGATAAATGAGTAAACACGTGTTTCTGGTTTTTTGAAAATGCAACCTCTAAGAAGGTGAAAAGGTCCCAATACCGTTGATAGTTCTAGTATCAATATGGATATCGTTTTCATAGTATTTTGAGACGCTAATTACAAAAATAGAATCAAAATTACAATATATCGTAGCCGACGTGAACTATGGTCCCTGGTGAGGTATGCTAATTACGAAGATATCATAGTTTTGAAATTGAACGGTAGTAACATACATGCTGATTTACAGCCACACGTTATTCAGACTTTTGAGAATGCAAACCCTTATAGTAATTATAAGATTACAAATACCTTCTAATAATTGAACACTTCACAAACATATAAACGCAACGCGACGGGAGTAAATGCGACGGGAATGGGTGATATACTCTCTCTTATGAGAGGCAAACGAAGTTGCGCGGGTCACTAGTATTGACTAAAATTGTCATCGAAAACTTCAGGTATTGCGCCAAATTGTCGCAAAACTTATTATACCCTGAACCCAAAACATCTCTTGTTTAAACCGTTTGATATTTAACAGACATTTACACCCGGTAGAAATATTGCGATGTAGACGTTTTGCGAAAAATTCAATTGATTAAACTACTGCCAAAAATACTGTTATTTAAAAACTATCGCGGTTTTTAACACTAGTATTTATAGAATGAGGACATACTCATACTTATAGAATGCGGGACTTCACGCGAAATACTATTTACTTACGTAAATAGTATTTCGCGAGAAGCCGCGACCACGGGCGCTGCAACGTGCCCGAAATGTTGGCGAATGTAAGTAAATAGTATTTCGCGTGAAGTCCCGCATTCTATAAGTATGAGTATAATAAGATACATTAAGTATTGACTAAGTACTTACTTATAACACGGCGGCATATAAAGTATTTTGGCCATTTTAGCTAAGGTCTTGGTAGTCACACACAAAGATAGTTCACTCTTCAACTCTTCAAACTATACTGACGATAGTGAGTCCCTAGTGCAAGCCTGTTTAGCATCGGGTAGTATAAGACATATAATGACCTAATCTGTATAAGTAGTTGATAATGACATTATAATGACCTAACTTTTGAGTAATGTCATTACTGTTATCAGCGAAGTGCTAGGAACAAAAGAATGTTGTAATACTTGTATCATTCGCACCTCATTATTAAAGTAGGTAATGATTTTTTTTTATTTAATGACAATATTAGAAAGCGATAACAAAGAACATGTACCTACCCTAAATATTACATAAACTTGTGCTACAAAGATTTTAAGCAAGAAGAATAATAAGAATTAAAAAACACCTGACGTACTATTTCTAGTTTAAAAAATTAAATACCTACCTATAACATTCAGCAAACTATAACAACTACCAACTCATTGAGATTGTCCTAATAAGTGAGAGTTTCATGTGAAAAAGCAGTTTAGCAGTACAGTTACAGTTACATTTATTACAATATAATGATCTATCCCGCAAGAAGAGTTTAGCCAAAGATATAATATATGTATTATAAGAAAATGTTCTATTGCAAAACAGATATTTTACACACGGCTGATAGGAATTTTGCGACGTAGACGTTTTGCTAAAAAGTCAACTAATCAAATCAATGTCAGAAGAACATAGTAAGATACACAAATTATTTAAAACTCCAGGTATGGAGCCAATGCCAATGAGACTTAAGAAATTCTAAACCCAAAACAGCTATTGTTTACGGTCATTACCAGTACCTAGGTCCCTACCTGTCATTGTCTATACTATTATTATAAAGAGGAAAGATTTGTTTTTTTGTTTCTATGTAACGAATAGGCTCCGAAAGTACTAGAACGATTTAAAAAATTCTTTCAATTATAGAAAGCTACAATATCTTTTTTTTAACGTGAGGGAAAATCCTCAATGATGTTATGCCGGAATCCTACCGACGTAAAAACCCCACGTAACGCCCAACAGCCTATGGTTGGGAGCCTCGGGTAAGCCCTCGGAACGATGTCCCAGGACTCCCAACAGACCCACGGCCGCCATTGCGCGCCATAAGGGGTGGTTTGGGTGCTATCCCGCGTCTTTGGGAGGTTTCGGGTGTGATCGCGCTTCTAAGGGGGGGGGCGTGCGTGAATCCCTCACGTCACGCTGCAGTCATGAGCCTGCTTCTGTAAGGACGGTGAGCAGCCCTCTCACCGTCTTCAGGCCCCCGGTCATGGAGACCGATAGTCCTCGGCGAAGACACGTCGGCGGCACCCAAGCCGCCGACGTGTCGGAACTTAGGTGGGAGAGTTCTCGCCCCGCCGAAGCTACAATATCTAGGAGTAATATAGGCTTAAATATATTTTTAAAAACATTAGAGATCCGTTAGAAAATCGCAATATTCCTTTACCGTCAAGGGCATTTATCTAGAATTACATTCCCTTTTATTTCATTAAAATCGGACGATTCGTTTAAAAGTTACTGCGAGTACAGAAAAATGTTACGAGCTGCTCGCCGTGTCACGTATAGTTATCGAGGTGAAAATTTATCTATAGATCTTCACTTACTAGAAAATTCTAATTTGGCAAGTACGTTTCTTAAAAAGTCGAAGGGTTCTTATGACAGGATTTTTCAAAATTCATCCCCTTAAGGGGTGAAGTGGGGGTTCAAAGTTTGTATGGGGAAACCATTTAAATTAGTTAGACTATTTAATTTCAAAGGAGAATTCTTATAGATAAATGAGTAAACACATGTTTCTCTAAGAGGGTGAAAAGTCCCCAATACCGTTGATAGCTCTAGTATCAATATGGATATCGTTTTCATAGTATTTTGAGACGCGGTTGTAACATACATGCTGATTTCCAGCCACACGTTATTCAGACTTTTGAGAATGCAAACCCTTATAGACATTTTGCGATGTAGACGTTTTGCGAAAAATTCAATTGAATTCAATTCAATTAAACCACTGTCTGAACATAGTAAGATACTGTTATTTTTAAACTATCGCGGTTTTTAACACTCATATTTATAGAATGCGGGACTTAACGCGACATACTATTTAGTTCCATAAATAGTATTTCGCGAGAAGCCGCGACCACGGCCGCTGCAGCGTGCCCGAAACGTCGGCGAATGTATGTAATAGTATTTAGCGTGAAGTTCCGCATTCTATAAGTATGAGTATAATAAGATACATTAAGTATTGACTAAGTACTTACTTATAACACGGCGGCATATAAAGTATTTTGGCCATTTTAGCTAAGGTCTTGGTAGTCACACACACAGATAGTTCACTTTGCAACTCTTCAAACTATACTGACGATAGTGGGTCCGGTACCGCTACGAAGACGTCAGAGCGAAATACTGTGCAACACAAGGGTACGACAGCTGCAAGAAGACTGACCAGCGAGTCGTTTGCATCCCTGCACACTACCCTCAATGACGATCAGGGTCTAGATACCTGCCATTGTATTGACTAAAATAGTCATAAAACTCCAGGTATGGCGCCAATGCCAATGAGACTTAAGAAATTCTAAACCCGAAACAGCTATTGTTTACAGTTAGTACCAGTACCTAGGTCCCTACCTGTCATTGTCTATACTAATATTATAAAGAGGAAAGATTTGTTTTTAAGCTATTGCATAGCTTCTATCGCGGGCCTTGCGTGGAGACCGAATCCAGAAATTGTGTCACGAAAACGAGTCACACTCTCGGCTACCTTCGGCCACGTTCGTGTATCTCGTCTCGCACTTCATAAATTTTTTGTTTACGTCAATTATGAACTCTGCAGTCGTTATATATTATTATATTGTGTCAAATAATCCAAAAATTGATGCTTGTACCCAGAATCGATCTTGCGCCTTCTGCGTACCGATCCGCGTCTTAACCACTCGACCAAAGTTGAAATTAAGAGTGCTGGTCGAATTTAGAGTTCATAATGTGAAATGACAATTTCGATGCTGTCAATTACATTAGTTGCTGTCAATTTACTTCGTCTAAATAAAAATTCGACTATGGTGTATAGGTATTCATCATCTATGTACAACAGTGAACTGTACTCGTATAATTTGTGTAAAAAGTGTTTTAAATATGAATAAACAAAGTGCAGTTATTAATGAAGAAAGTCACGAAAAATAGTGAAAGAAAATGAGTGAGTACCATGGAGCAAATATAAGAGGTGAGTACTCTATATACATACATTTTATTATTATTATCACCAATGCAGTATTATTTTTTGTTTTGTTAATTTATATATAATACTGCTATAAAGATAACCAAACCCGGGAGTACGTTCCCATGGGAAGCGGGAAGAAAATTTCACGCTGACGTAGCCGCGAGCGCCATCTATCTCATACCTATGTACTTTAAACGTGTCATAAAAGTCACAACAATACCATACATGCATATTTCAAAGAATGTCTATTATTACCATAAAATTTGTAAAAATAGTTTTTAAGAAGAAACCTATTGTTTTATCTTTTAACTAGCTGACCCTCGCAACTTTGTTTACGTCACACAAGGTCTATGAAATTAGAGGTATTTATTAATCATACTCATCAAGTAGCGTGTGAATCTGCCCTGTTTGCTTAATCAAAATAGAGCTTAATGGTTAAAGCTATTCCTCAGTATAGAATTTTCCTCAGTATAAACAATTTACATACAAACACCGGCGTGTTAGAATTTTATTACATGTATCAATGTAGTAGACGTAACGTGTATAAAATGACATCAATCAAATGTCATCAATATTCTGAAAAAGAAATTAAAAATAGAGTTCACAAACTCTTTTGAAAATACGTACTGTACCTACCTTAGAGGATCGTTATGAAGATAACAGGATAGTTAACAACCATCCATAGAAAATAGATGGTATAATGCTGAATACCGCAAAGAACAATCGGCGCGGCATAGAATGGGGCCTATACTGATATCCTGGAGGATTTAAATGATGCCGATGTCCTGTGCCTGCTGAGGCACACACACGCCGTCATGCATGTCTGCAGGACAACGTGCAGGACAACGAGCAGGATGAGGCAGCGAATGGCTGGACTGAAATTAAAATCGACAGACGCAAGAGATGTGGTGGAGGCACTAATTCACGTACCTCGGGAGTGTCGTGTCAGAAACTGATGGGATAGAAGAGTACCTTACATCATTTCGAGTCTCGCCAAGGCCAGAACAACCTTTACACAGCCGCGCCCCGTGGGCAGTTGCGAAAATGGACACGAAGAGTGAAACTCAAAACAAAGTAAACGTTAAAACTGTACTGCTAACTGCTATACGGATGCGAGACATGGAAGGTCACTAAAGACATTTCGCACCAGCTACCAGCTATAAGTCTTCGTCAAACGCTGCCTCCAATGGATCCTCGGTACATACGGGCCCGAGAACATCACGAACGTAAGACTATTGGAACGCTGCAGTGAGACCCCTATCCACCAACAGATCAAACGTCGGAAGTGTAGCTGCTGCGCTAGATTGGACACACGCTGCAAAGGGACCACGATCACATCATACCAAGGCAAGTCTTACTGAAACTACTGGTTGGGTTTCAAAAACTGTTCGATAGTAAGTAGGTACATTAATTGATAGTGGCTATAGGCTACATAACATAATGCTAAGATTCCTGCCTCTTGGCCTTTTGGACTTTAGTCCAAAAGTCCAAAAGTCCAAAAGTCCAAAAGTCCAAAAGTCCAAAAGTCCAAAAGTCCAATAGTCCAAAAGTCCAAAAGTCCAAAAGTCCAAAAGGCCAATTGTCCACAGTCAAGTAGGTACTTGGTACTTTACTTTGTTGAACATAGGCCTTAAAATCTTACTAATATTATAAATGCGAATGTTTGTGAGTGTGGATGTTTGTTACTCTTTCACGCTCAAACCGCTGAACGGATCGGGCTGAAATTTGGTAACAGAGATACATTATAGTCTGGAATAACACATAGGCTACCTTTTATCCCGGGAATAACTTCCCGCGGTAACAAATTTTACGCGGGCGAAGCTGCGGGCATCAGCTAGTATTCTTATATAGAAATAATTATACTAGCATAGTCGGTAAAAAATGCTATGTAATAGCTTTACCGCGGCAGTCCCCGAGTGCCACACGTCTTTTTTTGTTTCTATGTAACGAATAGGCTCCGTTTGTTTTTTTTGTTTGTATGTAATGAATAGGCTCCGAAAGTACTAGAACGATTTTAAAAATTCTTTCACATAATATCTTTCTTTTTTAACGTGAGGGAAAATCCTCAATGATGCTATGCCGGAATCCTACCGACTAAAAACCTCACGTAACGCCCAACAGCCTATGGTTGGGAGCCACGGGTAAGCCCTCGGAAGGATGTCCCTGGCCTCCCAACAGACCCACGGCTGCAATTGCGCGCCATAAGGGGTGGTTTGGGTGCTATCCCGCGTCTTTGGGGGGTTTCGGGTGTGATCGCGCTTCTAAGGGGGGGGCGTGCGTGAATCCCTCACGGCACGCTGCCGTCATGGGCCTGCTTCTGTAAGGACGGTGAGCAACCCTCTCACCGTCTTCAGGCCCACGGTCATGGAGAACGATAGTCCTCGGCGAAGACGCGTCGGCGGCACCCAAGCCGCCGACTGCGGAACTCAGGTGGGAGAGTTCTCTCCCGTTCTCGCCCCGCCGAAGCTACAAAATCTAGTAGTAATATAGGCTTTAATATATTTTCTAAAACATTAGAGATCCGTTAGAAAATCGCAATATTCCCTCATCGTCAAGGGCATTTATCTAGAATTACATTCCCTATTATTTCATTCAAATCGGACGATCCGTTTAGAAGTTACTACGAGTACAAAAAATGTTACGAGCAAATTTCTAGCTGCTCGCCGCGGCGTCACGTATAGTTATCGAGGTGAAAATGTATCTATAGATCTACACTTACATACTAGAAAATTCAAATTTGGCATTAGTACGTTTCTTAAAAAGTCGAAGGGTTCTTATGACAGGATTTTTCAAAATTCATCCCCTTAAGGGGGGAAGTGGGGGTCCAAAATTTGTATGGGGAAACCAGATTAATTAGACTATTTTATTCCAAATTTCAAAGGAGTATTCATATAGATAAATGAGTAAACACGTGTTTCTGGTTTTTTAAAAATGACAACCTCTAAGAGATAATCTCAATATGGATATCGTTTTCATAGTATTTTGAGACGCTAATTACAAAAATGGAATCAAAATTACAATATATCGTAGCCGACGTGAACTATGGTCCCTGGTGAGGTATGCTAATTACGAAGATATCATAGTTTTGAAATTGAACGGTTGTAACATACATGCTGATTTACATGCACATTATTCAGACTTTTGAGAATGCAAACCCTTATAGTAATTATAAGATTACAAATACCTTCTAATAATTGAATAGTTCACAAACATAACTAAAGTTAAAGTACGGGAGTAAACGCAACGGGACGGGAGTAAATGCGACGGGAACGGGTGATATACTCTCTCTTATGAGAGGCAAACGAAGTTGCGCGAGTCAGCTAGTATTGACTAAAATAATCATCAAAAACTTCAGGTATTTCGCCAAATTGTAGCAAAACTTATTATACCCTGAACACAAAACATCTCTTGTTTAAACAGTTTGATATTTAACAGACATTTACACCCGGTAGACATTTTGCGATGTAGACGTTTTGCGAAAAATTCGATTGATTAAACCACTGTCAGAACATAGTAAGATACTGTTATTTTTAAACTATCGCGGTTTTTAACACTCATATTTATAGAATGCGGGACTTAACGCGACATACTATTTAGTTCCTTAAATAGTATTTCGCGAAAAGCCGCGACCACAGCCGCTGCAACGTGCCCGAAACGTCGGCGAATGTATGTAATAGTATTTAGCGTGAAGTCCTGCATTCTATAAGTATGAGTGTAATAAGATACATTAAGTATTGACTAAGTACTTACTTATAACACGGCGGCATATAAAGTATTTTGGCCATTTTAGCTAAGGTCCTATTAGTCACACACAAAGATAGTTCACTCTTCAACTGTTTAAACTATACTGACGATAGTGGGTCCCTAGTACAAGCCTGTAAAGCATCGGGTAGTATAAGTCATATAATGACCTGATCTGTATAAGTAGTTGATAATGACATTATAATGACCTAACTTTCGAGTAATGTCATTACTGTTATCAGCGAAGTCCTAGGAACAAAAGAATGTTGTAATACTTGTATCATTCGCACCTCATTATTAAAGTAATGATTTTTTTTATTTAATGACAATATTAGAAAGCGATAACATAGAACATGTATCTACACTAATATTACTATTACTTGTGCTACAAAGATTATAAACAAAAAGATTAATAAGAATAAAAACACACCTGACACACTATATCTAGTTTAAAAAATTAAATAGATACCTATAACATTCGGTAAACTATAACAACTACCAACTCATTGAGATTGTCCTAATATGTCCAGAGTTTCATGTGAAAAAGCAGTTTAGCCGTACAGTTACAGTTACATTTATTACAATATAATGATCTATCCCGAAAGAAGAGTTTAGCCAAAGATATTGTATTATAACAAAATATTCTATTGCAAAAGAGACATTTTACACACGGGTGAATTTTGCGACGTAGATGTTTTGCTAAAAAGTCAACTGATCAAATCACTGTCAGAAGAACATAGTAAGATACACAAATTATTGAATAAGTACCTCTACTTACTTTTAACACGGCGGCTTTTTTTGAATTTAATGACAATATTATAATTTTTGTTCGGACCGCGAATTTTAACATATTATAGATCATATACACTATGGCAATGTGACTAATACTAGTTTTATAATACGCCTGACACTATATTTATATCTCAAAGAATTAATACCTTAATGACATTTAATAAATGATAACATCGATAACTGCTACCTATTTGTCGAGATTATTCTAATAAGACTCAGTTTTCTAACTAAACCAGAACTGATGTACAGAATCTGCACTGATGTACAGAACCTGCAAAGAGACGGATAAAATGATGCACTAACTGGTAGCAGGGCGGCATATAGAGAAGTCTTACTCCCCCCGAAGTCGGGGTCCGGCTCCAACTCACTCTTGACTCGTAAGGATGCCTTATTAGATAGGTACTACAACGTCACAACCACTACGAAAACGTTAGAGTGAAAGATTGTGCAGTAAGAGAGCTGCAGAAAGACTGACCAGACCAGCGAGTCACCCGCCGATTTCCGTCCACGCATTCATGTCGTGTGAAGCGAGAATCGGCGCCCAGGGCCTAGGTACCAGCCACTGTATTGACTAAAATAGTTATAAACCTCCGGGTATTGCGCCAATGCCAATAAGACTTTAACAAATCCTAAACCCAAAACAGCTATGTTTCCGCTCAGTACCTGTACCTAGATACCTTCCTGTTATTGTATTGACTATAATAGTCATAGAACTTCACGTATTGCCCCAAATTGTAGCAAAACTTATTAAACCCTGAACCCAAAACATCTCTTGATTAAACCCGTGTGATATTTAACAGACAGGGTGTAGTGGGGCCCTACCAACACCTTCGGGGCCCAAGTCAACCTCACGTGCAAGCTCGTGCACCTGCTGAACAACGGACGAGGCTCTGACGGCGGCGGTCCAATTCAACACGGCGATGGGCTCACCACCTGTTACGTGGGACCGAATTGTACACGGTGAAATGTGGGCCGGTATAGGCCTCTGCCTACCCCTTCGGGGATAAAGGCGTGAGTATATGTATGTATGTATTTTACACTCGGTAGAAATTTTGCGAAGTAGACGTTTTGCGAATAAGCAAACAGACCAAAACACTGTCAGAACATAGTAAGATACATAAATTATTGACTTAGTACTTACTTATAACACGGAGGCATATAAAGAATTTTGGCCATATTTGTAGTCACAAAGATAGCTCACTATACAACTCTTGAAACTATACTGACGATAGTGGACCCCTAGTTCAAGCCTGTTCAGCAGCAGGTATACCTTATAATGACCTAATCTGTACAATTAAGTACCATAATGACATTATAATGACACAACTTTTGAGTAATGTCATTACTGTTATCAACGAAGTGCTAGTAACAAAATAATTAAGTAATACTTGTCTCATTATCCCTTCATTATAATAGTAACAAGTTTATTTATCTAGTTCTACAAGATTAAGATGATTTATAAAAGTCGCAATACGCCTGTCACACCATTACCATAGTAAAAAGAAAAAAACTCTCTATTAGGTACATCAAAAAAATTAATAGATATATTTCGGTTATATAGCCGGTTTTTTTTCAGCATAGAGTTTTGCAGCGCCCAATTCAACAAACATTTACAGTGAAACTTTTATTTTTTGTGATTTATCCCGACAGAAGTGTTCTGCCAAAGATATGAAAGTGCCCTATTGCAATAACGACTTTTTACACCTGGTAGACATTTTGCGAAGTAGACGTTTTGCGAATAAGCAAACAGATCAAAACACTGTCAGAACATAGTAAGATACATAAATTATTGACTGAGTACTTACTGATAACACGGAGGCATATAAAGAATTTTGGCCATATTGGTAGTCACAAAGGTAGTTCACTATACAACTCTTTAAACTATACTGACAAAAGTGCACCCCTAGTTCAAGCCTGGTATACCTTATTTTGACCTGATCTGTACAATGGAGTTAGTAGTTGATAATGACAGAACCTTTCATTATCATTGGTCATTACTGTTATCAACGAAGTGCTAGTAACAAAATAATTAAGTAATACTTGTCTCATTATCCCAACAAGTTTATTTATAATACTAGTGCTACAAGATGTAGATGATTTATAAAAGTCGCAATACGCCTGACACACCATTACCACAGTATAAAGAAAAAAAAACCTCTATTACAACAAAAAATTAAATAGGGACCTATAACATTCAGCAAATGATAACCACCACCATGAGATTATAATAATAAGTCACAGTTTCATGTAATAAATAAACAGTTTAAAGTTCTGTAGCGCCAAATTGAACAAACATTTACAGTTGTCTTATTTTAGTGATTTGTCCCGACAGAAGTGTTCTGCGAAAGATATAAAAAAGTGCCCTATTGAAAAAACTACTTTTTACATCCGGTAGACATTTTGCGAAGTAGACGTTTTGCGAATAAGCAAACAGATCAAAACACTGTCAGAACATAGTAAGATACTGCTCGTTCGCTCTAACTTTGCCGCTCGGCTCTATACTAAAGTCGAATTTTTGATAAGACGAAGTAAAGTGACAGCAACTAACGTCACTTCTTGTAGTGTTGCGTATTTTCTATGACAAAGTGCCATTAGCTACTGTCAATTTACTTCGTCTAATTAACAATACGGGTATACGCCTCTACGCCAGCGGCAAAGTTAGAGCGAACGGGTAGTATCTTACTATTAGTATATTATTGACTTAGTACTTACTTATAACACGGAGGCATATAAAGAATTTTGGCCATATTGGTAGTCACAAAGATAGCTCACTATTCAACTATTTAAACTATACTGACAATGTTAGACCCCTAGTACAAGCCTATTCAGCAGCAGGTATACCTTATATTGACCTAATCTGTACAATTAAGTACCTTATTGACATCATAATGACACAACTTTTGAGTAATGTCATTACTGTTATCAGCGAAGTGCTAGGAACAAAAGAAGTTTCATTATCACCCATTAAGATGTAATGATGAGTCTTGCTGGAATTTAATGACATTATTAGACCTGGAGTGCGAAGGTACCTATAACACAATAAGACAAATTTAAAAAAAAATATATGAAGGACAAGAAGTTCTTATTGAGACTGTTCTTATAAGAACAAACGAAGGCTTTATAATAGATATTTTTTTTTAAATTGGCTGAAGAGTTGAGTATACGGCAGACTATTTACATACATACATAACATCACGCCTGTTTCCCAACGGGGTAGGCAGAGACTATGGCTTTCCACTTGCTACGATCCTGGCAAACAACTTTCGCTTCTTCAACTTTCATAAGTGTCTTCATACATGCTCTTCGGATAAGGGTACTCTTGACCTGGCCTTTCCTCAGAAGATTATCGATTTTATCGACTTGAGTATGCCGAGGTCGACCCCTACCAGTTTGCACATTCACTCTCGCCTCATAAATCTGTTTCGTCAGCCTATTTGCATCCATTCTCTCCACATGTCCAAACCATCTCAGCATCCCTTTCTCTATCTTAGTCACTACATCTTCTGTCATGCCGCAATGTTCCCTTATCACACTATTATTTACTTTATCCATCAATGTCACTCCAGCTATACTTCGCAAACTTCTCATTTCTACTGCATTTATTTTACTTTCATGCTTCCCTGCCACACCCAACTTTCAGTACCATGCATAAGTGTAGGGACAAGCACTCCTCTATGTACAGCCATCCTGGCCTTTTTAGACACGTTCTGACTGTTCATAAAGGTTTGAATGGCTACATTCACTTGATTTCCTGCCAAAACTCTTCTTTCAATATCATTGTCACACTTTCCATCTCTTGCAACTTTTGAACCCAAATAAACAAACTCTTTCACCTGTTCCACGCTCTTTCCTAGACTATTTAATGCAGACTATTTAATGCAGCAGAAAGTTCCAGATCAATCAGGTAAGTCAGGTAATCGGGTCTAAGTCCGTGCATTTGAAGACAATTTTGTTGTCTAAACGAGGAAATATACCGACAATCCAAAACAAGAAGCCGTGAGACGGTCTCACTCGACTGCCCCTCTGTGAAAGTGAAAGTTCAATCCGATTGACGTTGTCATTTTTGTTTTATTTCAAACTTTAAACAGATGATCCACGTGACCTAGTGGCGTAATGCAACAGAGTCACAGACTACAGACACAAGTCCCGTCAGAAGCCCCTCTGCAATCTATTTTATAAAGAGGGGCTAATACAAAATGGTAACCTTAAATCCTACCCTACACCATTTAGGCGCCAAAGATTTGTCCAGTGAACAAGTCTTATTGCACAGTGGGCAATAATAAGCCTCGAAAAAATTATACCCACTGATTCCATTTCCCCTTTGCTCATTAATTTTGTATAGCCTTCAAAAATGTATTACACGAAATGTTCCCAGTTCCTTTGAAATTTAATTTGGGAAGGTCGAGAATCGTTAAGGTCTAAATATTTTGCTCTGGGAAAAGAGGATTCGATAAAAAGTTTTGATGAATAAATTTTATTTCAATATCGCGCCATATTTGGGGTCAAATAATATATATTTTCGTGGTTATATCAACAGAAAACAGTTATTCGCATAGTTCTTTTAAAATGCCGACCGGCTTTCTTTTGGTAAAGAATTCTTTATCAGAACCATTAAACTATAAAAATCCCCTAACTTTTTTGTTGAGCAGTATAAAAAAGAACTCGGGGTGCAGCTGATTGCTAACGCAAAATATAAGGGGTACCTGCTCAAATTAGAGAAAGTAATAACGTATAAATAAGTAATATAACGGTTCTAGATCAGAAACTAGTATTTGTGAATAAAATTGGAAATGTTTTTGTAATTCTATTTCCGACTAATATTATTATGTCTCTCTTTAACACGGGTATCTTCTTTTTTTTCTTACGAAGACACCCGGACTTTTGGTAGGCTTACACGGGAACACAGGTCCAACATGCAGAGGCCCTTTGAGACTTTTAATTTAATCTAATAGGAAATGGGACCCCCACTGCAAACAATCCACAATATTATTAATATTATTATTCTGGTAGATATTTTTAGATTGACAATCAAATTGCGAAAAGAAAAGATAGTCAATTCTGAAAGAAAAGAAACTTTTTTATGTGCCTTTTGGTCCATTACATTTTTTTATTGTAGCATGGCATAGTCGGCAGAGTATAACGTGTTACTATAATTTGAACCAGAACTAAACTATAGGTGGCCAATTGGCAAAGTGTAGCAAAACTTAGTAAACCCAGAACCTAAAACATCTCTTGTTTAAACCCGTTTGATATTTAACAGACATTTTACACTCGGTAGACATTTTGCGAAGTAGACGTTTTGCGAATAAGCAAACAGATCAAAACACTGTCAGAACATAGTAAGATACATAAATTATTGACTAAGTACTTAATGATAACACGGAGGCATATAAAGAATTTTGGCCATATTGGTAGTCACAAAGATAGTTCACTCTTCAACTCTTTAAACTATACTGACGATAGTGGACCCCTAGTTCAAGCCTGTTCAGCAGCTGGTATACCTTATAATGACCTAATCTGTACAATTAACTAGTTGATAATGACATTATAATGACACAACTTTTGAGTAATGTCATTACTGTTTTCAGCGAAATGTTAGGAATAAAAGAAGTTTCATTATCTCCCATTAAGATGTAATGATGAGTCTTACTGGAATTTAATGACATTATTAGACCGGGACCGCTGGACCCAAACTGCTGGACAAAAAGTTTATATTGAGACTGTTCTTATAAGCACAAAGGTAGGCTTTATAACAGATATTAATAAGAATGTGCTGCAAAAATATAATTGGCTGAAGAGTTGAGTATACGGCAGACTATTTAATGCAGCAGAAAGTTCCAGATCACTCAGGCGAGTCAGGTAATCGGGTCAAAGACTGTAGATTTGAAGGTAATTTTGTTGTCTGAATGAAGAAATATACCGACAATCCAAAACAAGAAGCCGTGAGACGGTCTCACCCGACTGCCCCTCTGTGTTCAAGAATTGAAAGTTCAAGCCGATTCACGTTGTCATTTTTGTTTTATTTCAAACTTTGAACAGACTTCTTTTTTCATTTATTGTTTAAAAAAAATACATAGGTACTACACATTTTTTCATTCGTAACAGCACCAAAAAACCACAGAGGTTTAGACCTGTGAGATGATCCACGTGACCTAGTGACGTAATACAATGCAACAGAGTCACAGACTACAGACACAAGTCTCGCCATAAGCCCCACTGCAATCTATGTTATAGAGAGGGGCTAATACAAAATGGTAACCTTAAATCCTACCCTACACCATTTAGCCGCCAAAGATTTGTCCAGTGAACAAGTCTCATTGCACAGTGGGTAATAATAAGCCTCGAAAAAATTATACCCACTGATTCCATTTCCCCTTTGCTCATTAATATTGTATGGCCTTCAAAAATTTATTACACGAAGTATTCCCAGTTCCTTTGAAAGTAAAATAAAATTTAATTTGGGAAGGTAGAGAATCGTTAAGGTCTAAATATTTTGCTCTGGGAAAAGAGGATTCGATAAAAAGTTTTGATGAATAAATTTTATTTCAATATCGCGCCATTTTTGGGGTCAAATTATGTTTATTTTTGTGATTATATCAACAGAAAACAGTTATTCGCATAGTTCTTTTTAAAATGCCGACCAGCTTTCTTTTTGGAAAAGAAGCCTTTATCAGAATCATTAAACTATAAAAATCCCCTAACTTTTTTGTTGAGCAGTATAAAAAAGAACTCAGGGTGCAGTTGATTGCTAACGCAAAATCTAAGGGGTACCTGCTCAAATTCAAGAAAGTAAAAAGTAAGGTCCGTTGAAGAACGGTTCTAAATCAGAAACTAGCATAGATGAATAAAATTGAAAATGTATTTGTAATTCTATTTCCGACTAATATTATTATGTCTCTCTTTAACACGGGTATCTTCTTTTTTTTTTCTTACGAAGGCACCCGGACTTTTGGTGGGCTTACACGGGGACACAGGTCCAACATGTAGAGGCCCTTTGAGACTTTTAATCTAATAGGAAATGGGACCCCCACTGCAAACAATCCATAATATTATTTATATTATTATGCTGATAGATATTTTTTATATTGACAATCAAATTGTGAAAAGAAGAGATAGTCAATTCTGAAAGAAAAGAAACTTTTTTATGTGCCTTACGGTCCATTACATTTTTTTAATCTAGCATGGCACAGCCGGCGGAGTATAACGTGTTACTATAATTTGAACCAGAACAAAACTATAGGTGCCCAATTAGAAAGGAATGTAGCTCAAAATATAATAAAATGATAGAAAAGTCAAAACTGTACCTACATAGGAAATATTAAAAAAAAAAACTCGCTGTGTGTTAAACATAAGATACCGAAGCCGAAAATATAGCAGGAATTTTTTTGTCTGTTTGTCTGTTTGCTTTGCTTTGTTCGGAAGGATCTCGAAAAGTACTCAATAGATTTGATTCAAATTTTGCACAAATATTAACTAGGGGTACTACACTACATATCCTAGGGGCTAAGCAGAGAGCAATTAAATTGGCATTATAACATAATTTTCACGCGTACGAAGTTGCGGGCAACAGCTAGTAGGTAGCGAATCAACAAGTACCTACTCAATACAGCCATAATACCACACACAGTATGATAATATTATTTAATTATGGATACGGATGACGTTGGAAACACAGGTAAATTGTGATATTTTGCCGTTTTTGATACAGAACCCTGCTTTACCAGTTCGATTCGCACTTGGCCGGTTTGCTTTATGTACCTTTCGACCATTTTATCATATTTTATGGCATAGCCGACATAGTATATCGTGTGTTAGTACAGTTTATGCAGACCAAAACTACAGGTAGCCAATTAGAAAGGAATGTAGCTCAAAACTAAATAACAAATGTATGTGTGTATGTAAGTACAGTCAACTACAAGAAAATGTACTAGTTTCATCTTACAAAATTATGTATCCCTGCGAGTGCCATAATGAACTAACCAAACATGGTATCCACCGAACTTGACAGTAACATGTATACGTGTGAAGAGCAATAATTATGCATCCCATCCCAATAAATTTATTTTTCATTTCAAAGTGAACTGAAAAAGTATAATATAATAAAGAAATAAATAAATTTTTGATCAGTTAGCATACTAATTGCTTTTCAAAAATAATCTTAAAGAAATAAATACTGCCGTGGTATAACTAAAACGCCGTTATGTAACATTTTGTCGATTTTTACTTTTTGATGCTATCTTAGTCAGAAAAAAAATCTCTATCGATCTGTATTTCCAGTATTTTCCTACCTAGAATAGTTACTGAAATAATAATAGTAAGAAAGCCGTTATATGATTTGATTTTACTTGTGTATTATTCAAAAATGCCGTAAAGTGACTTTGTTAATCTATATAGCCGCTATAGTTCAATAAAATCAAATATTCACAAAAAAGAACTTAAGATTGTTTCGCTAGATTGCGGTTAACGAATTTTAATTCACTTTAATGTGATTAAAGTACTTTTACTGCTTTAAAGTTACTCAATTTCATGAATAGAAATTTTAGCTATATTAAGCTTTAATGCCGTTAATTGAAAATGTTAGACATAAATGTGTTTAAAGATACTTAACGGCTTTACAGTTTAACTTTATTGAAAAAAACATTTTGACTTATTCATCGTTATGCGCCAGTTAGCGATGTTTCGCATATTGAATAAAATCAAAATGGTAACAACAGTGAGACTAAATTGCCGTTATCCAAAATTAATACGCTAAAAGGCCGTTATATGATCTCGCGAGGGGTGATGATCGGGGTGGTCATGGATGTCCTGTGGGTTTTTGCAGTGCCGCACCATACCCTTGTGGGACGAGGTCGCGCTGTGGTTCGCGGGATTCCCGCTAATATTGAAATCATGGCGAATCGTTAGTATTTAATAAGTTAGTTTTTATTGATTTAGTTTTATAAGTATTATTTCGCGTGACGGTGATGACAAAAAGAACAGTTATAATTTTTTTTAGAAAAATATAATAAAAACAAGCAAAAGAAATATTTATGTAACTGGCCAACGGTAGTAGACACCGTTGGTTGTGAGGAAAGGTATTGTTGGCGGTGTCGCTGGACATTATGAACCCTTTAACACCATCCCTAGGCACAGAGCATCGCCGAGGTACTTAGGTACCTACCACAGCGTCAGGTAGTATTTGACAGTCGAAGTACGAAAATCTGGGTGCGATAGGCCCCACTAACGCGCCACTATACCGAGGACATTCCGGATATCGACCAGGATGAGTTCAGAGCGGCTCTCGGGCAACGAAAGAACAACAAGTCACTGGGGAGGACAGAATTACGACTGAAATCCTAAAGGCAGGGGGTCCTCAAGGAGTTAGCGACTATCTTCAATTCTGTTCTCCAACAGGGACAAACACCTTAAGCATGGAGAGGGAGTGCGGTGACTCTGTTTTAAGAAAGGTGCTAAGTGGATGCTCTGCAGCAATGTCGTGTCGACTGGCGATATATCGAGGTGTTCAGATGTTTGTACGACATCGCTACAGCTGGAAAACTATAAAACCAACTACATTGAACTGGGTAGAGGTGTAAGACAAGGCGATGTTATATCGTCTAAGTTTTTCATCAATGCGCTCGAGGACATATTCAAGACGCTCACGCAAGACATCGTGATACGAGTAGTAGCGGAGACGGAGACGCTGGAACAGTTAGACGGAATGCTGCTCAGCCTAAAGTATTGGTCTCGGATGGAACTTGGATAAAACCAAGATCATGTTCAATGAACACGTCACACCGGGACCAATCTACGTTGAAGGATCGAGGCTGGAGGTTTTCGAGGAGTATACCTATCTTAGGTAAGTTATTTTCAGGCAGCACGCTTGGAAAAAAGAACCTGGACAAGGAAATCGCCGGACGGATCCAGCTGGGCTGGGCACCATTCAGTAAACTGCGTCGAGTTTTCAATTCGCCTAAACCTCAATGCCTGAAGACGAAAGTCTACAACCAGTGCGTTCTACCCGTTATGACTTACGTGCCGAGACGTGGACACACGGTGGGGTTGAACCGCGCCCTTAAGGTCGCGCAGCGAGCTATAGAACGAGCTATGCTAGGAGTGTCTTTGCGGGATAAACTTCGGAATGAGGTTATCTGACAGAGAACTAAAGTGGTCGGCATAGCTCGAAGAATAATCACTTTAAAGTGGCATTGGGCCGGCCACATTACCAGAACAACCGACGGCCGTTGGAGCAAGCGAGTTCGGGATTGGAGATCGTGACTTAGCAAACGTAGCATACAGACTTAGACTTAGCGCACCCACCAGATGGACCGACGATCTGGAAAAGTTCGCAGGCTGGGACTAGTTGCGAAAGACGCAGAAGCGTGTGTTGTGGCGTAAATTGGAAGAGCCCTACGTCCAGGAGCAGTGGACTACCATAGACTGATTTGAATGATTGATAAATAATTTAAAAACGGCTTTGTCAACAGCATGTATTTTACCCAGTCCGACTTTACTGCTGTTTGAGTCAAGTACTCCTGCAGATGCAAATTTGATGTGTGATGAATTAATGCCGCCAAGAACTCTATGCAGTTATAAGGTTTCCAATACAGAAGGCCATGATTCGCCTGCCGCCGACCAACTTGATTTTGATTTCGATGACTCCGTACTAGACAGAGATTACTCGTCTTATTTTAAATTATGCTCATTTTACATGATTGATATCCATGATTATGATAATTTTCATAAGTTTTAGACATACTTTTACATTGGTGTTATTTTATTAAAGACTAGAGGACGTCACGCGGTTTCACCCGCGTAGTTCCCGTTCCTTGAGAATGACCTTCTCCTGAGAATACCTTACAGAACAAAAAAAGAATTAGTGAAATCGGTCCACTCGTTCTGAAGTTATGCGCTTACCAACACATTTTGCGATTCATTTTTATATATAGGATTTATAATGTAAATTACTAACATTTGAATGCTAGTTTTAAGTAAAAATTATAATTACACTCATTTTTATACCACTATGTGGTAATTTTAAAAGTGTAGAAGACTGACTTTGGTCAATAAAACAACGATTTTATAAAAAATAAAATGATTATTTTTTATTCTTAACTACGTTTTCATAAACTTGCTCACTCATCATCTCGGCATTGTGTCGCTATAGTGCCGTTAAGATTTAAGGTTCTTGACTTAACTGCGTTTAAGTTTAACAATGCTTCAAGTTTCTTAACAATACGCCTAGGATAATATACTTAAAAGCGGTAAAATGACATTAGCTGCATTTAAGTCTAACATATAGCAAGTTCAGAGCTATTATTATTTAGCTAAAAAGACTCTATGTGTTGTAACGGCGCTTTAGTTAATTAATTATTGTAGTTTTTTCAAGAATATTATTGGACATTGTTATTTCTTGTTAGTTTTTCACTAAAATGCCGCTACGCTATGCATAGCGGCGTTTTAGCTTATACCCTCTAAACTCTTTTTATTACAAATGTTAAGTTAAAACGCATAAAACGTTTTTTATATAAAAATATATTCTGAGTACTAAAATTCATAAACGGCATTTAAAAGTACTCCAATTTACCTATCTTTTGATATTTTTAATTCTAAGTTATGAGTTGTCATTAATGAGTTACATCAATTTAAAGTTTTTCTCACGTTTTTTGCGCTTATTTCAAAAAGTGGTTTCGGTAGATAACGGCATTCTAGTTATACCACGGCAGAATAGCTTGCATTGCAATCAATTCTTGTTACTGTCAAGTTCGATGGATACCATGTTTGTCACAATCTTTGGTTAGTTCCTATGGCACTCGCATAACATTATTTTGTAAGATTAAGGCTGCAATGTTCGACCTTGACAAATCCTACGCTTTTGCCGGATTTCATTCGATTCTAATACATTATATTACTGTTATAAAATCTGAGGGGTTTCTAAGAAAAAATCTATAAGTAAAATATTGTTCTAAAGACCTATATCTATTTTATGACAAGTTTTTATGAGAATTAAACTCATTTATTTCGATAAAAAAAGTCTTTTTAATTACTTGTTAAGATTTTTGCAATTTTTCTCATTTTTCGAGAGCGATTTCGATCGAACAAATAACCTAATCGTGTTTTGATACGTTAAAAAAGCAAGAGTATCTAATAAATTACAATAATATAGTTTTATCAGATCAAATCGAAGAATATTTCCTAGTATAAAGTTCACCCCAAGATGATTCTCTTACGAACATACAAGCCTTAAACTAGTACATTTCATTGCAGTTGACTGTACATGTGAATATTGTGAATACGGATGACGTTGGTAACATAAAAGCAGCTAATGGCATACGCACGGTTGAGCAACACAGCTATTTGAATTTCGCTTAATTGATTCCGTGGTTAGTTACACCACAAGTTAGTTTATTTGTAGGATATTGCTTACAGAAATCTTATGAGTCGTGCCACAGCTTCCTTGCAATGCAAACTTCGCTAATTTAAATACGTACCTAGTCTGTACTTATATCATAAAATTGAAAGATTTAATTGTTTGTTTCTTTGTTTGATCGTTTGTATCGAATAGGCTCCGAAACTACTAAACCGATATGAAAAATTCTTTCTCTGTTAGGAAGTTATACTTTCCCCGGTGAACATTGGCTATATTATTTCCCATATTTTATTCCTACATTCTCACGGGAACGGGAGCTAAGCGGGTGAAACCGCGTGACGTCCGCTAGTTGATACATAACATTTTACTTTTAAGTTGAAATAATTCACTGTTGATGATAAAAGCAAGTTTGTGATGTCAATACGTCCATCAAAATCTACCAGAGTACATTGATGAATGAATGATCGAAAACTTATCTTTTTGCTGTGGAAGGAATAGAATAGAATAGAATAAATTTTATTTGTACACCAAGTTGAAAACAAGTTTACAATAATACCAACAGAATGTTGTACAAAGGGCGGCCTTATCGCTATAAAGCAATTTCTGACAGGCAACCTTGGGATGGACTGAAAAGATGTTAATTATAAGTAAGATGGGTAGTTTCGGTGTAGAAATATTTAGCAACAGGTACAATAACTAGATACTATCAACATTTTTTAATTACATAAACATACATACATGCATACACAAACATAAATATATATATATATATATATATATATATACAAAAATACATATATATATACATACATACATACATACATACATACATACATATATATCAACATACACTTAAAAAGACAACAAAAATTTGATCTGGAAAATTATTCACCTTTTATCAATATAAGTTAGATGTGCAAGTTCAGAAAATATTCCTTCACCAAACGCTTAAATATATCTAGAGTCTGGGCCCGTCTAATCGTTACTGGTAGTGTGTTCCACAACCGTACAGCCTGTACAGTGAACGATTTATCGTAGAAGCTAGTGGAATGAGTGGGAACAGCCAATACCAAAGATTCCGATGACCGCAAGGATCTTGAATGTGTGTCATTTAGGAACATGAATCGTTCTTTGAGATAAGTTGGGGACCGAGGATTGAACAGTATATTGTAAAGTATGGAAAGGATATGAGTATTTCGTCGAAGGCGAATTGGTAGCCACTCGAGCAAATTGCGATATTCAGTAACATGATCATATTTGCGTAGCCCAAATATAAATCTTATGCATAAGTTTTGTAGGCGCTCGAGCTTATCAAGTTGCTCTTCAGTGATATCGAGATAGCTGACATCGGCATAATCTAGCAAGGGAAGAAGGAGAGATTGTGCAAGCGCAATTTTGGTAGCCGTTGGTAAGAAATTTCGTAATCGACGCAAAGATCCTGCAGATGCAAACAGCTTCCGGCTTACCTCTTGCATTTGTGGTCGCCAAGAAAGAGTGTCATCTACCAAAATACCCAGATTTTTGACAGTTGCGCTTAGGGGTAACGCAACTCCATTAAATATGATGTCAGGCAATTGTGTACGATCAATTTGTGACACCATCTTGGAACTACCAATAATTGCCACCTGAGTTTTCGAAGGGTTTACACTAAGCCCATATTGCTTGCTCCACCTACAAATTCGCCTTAAATCAGAGTTAATGATAGATATAGCTTCGCTGATTTCATGGACTGGTGCTTGCATATAAATCTGTAGATCATCTGCATAAAGGTGGTAGGATGATAGTAAAGATTTAGAGATGGAATTAATAAAAATAGAAAAAAGTAATGGTGATAAAACGCCACCCTGAGGCACGCCCACAGACGTGTCGCACCAAGAAGAAAATGATTCTTCAATGCGTACACGCTGACGCCGACCGTACAGGTAACTATGAAACCACTCAATAACTGTTGGAGATATGTTAATCGAGCGCAATATGCCGAGCAGGATTTGGAAATCCACTGTATTGAAGGCGTTGCTGAAATCAAGTAGGGAAATTACAGTAACATTTCCATTCTCCATGCCCAGTCTAATGTCGTCAGTAACACTAATCAACGCAGTGGTCGTGCTATATCCTGAACGAAAGCCGGATTGATAAGGATTAAGGAGCTGACTTCTTGTAAGGAATGCATTAAGTTGGTTGTGTACAAGCCGTTCCAGGACTTTTGAAAGGAAAGGTAAAATGGAGATGGGACGATACTCAGCATAGGATGCAGGGTTAGGCTTTTTAGGAATGGGGATAATTTGTGCTTCTTTCCACATTGTCGGAAATAAACGGCAAGTTAAGGAGTAGTTAAAGATATGACACAATATGGGAAGTATTTCGTCCAGAATAGGCACGACCATGTTCCGACTCAAGCTGTCCGTACCAACTGCGCTGGAACTAAGCGACATTATGCACCTCTTAACATCACAAGCAGAAAATTGTTCGAAAAGAAACGGTGGAAAGGAAGGAGTTGGAAGCGATGAAAGATATTGTAAAGCACTATCTTTGCTAGAAGTATCATATGAAGAAGATGTGCAAAAATATTGATTTAGTGAATCAATATCGAGACTTTTTGGAATTTCCTGTTGTTTAGGCTTTCCAACTCCTAGCGTTTTTAGAAACTTCCAGATCTTGGCAGGGTCCCCGTTCTGGACCGACTTATGGATATGTTGGCGTTGTGCTGTTCTACACACCTTACTGCAGAGATTTCTCAAGGCTACATATTTCTCACGATTTTCAGGTGAAGGTCTTCGCTTGAATTTACACTTTGCTGCAGCCTTTTTCGCTATTAGGGATTTGATCTCAGCTGTAATCCAAGGTGACGGCAAGTGTCGCATCCTAATTGCTCGGACCGGAGCATGTTTATCGTAAAGACCAATCAACTTGGTTGTCAAGATTTCAACTTTCCTATCCATATCTTCCGTACATAATAATGAACCCCAGTCTATGCTCGATGCGTCTTCACACAGCCCACGGAGATCCATGCCACCAAAATTGCGCTGCATAAGGATTTTGGGTTTGGATTTAGGAGGACGAAGGTTGTATGACAGATAGATCAAGTCATGGTAAGAAAATTCATCAGCTGTGCACTGTCCATGCTTAACAACTAATTCAACGGAAGAAACAAGGATGAGGTCAATGAGAGAAGGACGACAATCAGGAAAGTGGTGAGTCACATTTAAGGGCAGGATAGACAAGTTGCTAGAGTGAACAATGCTAGAAAAGGTAGAAGAGCGAGCAAGGGATTGAGGATCAGTTTTTATAAGGCAAGTATTAAAATCGCCCATAATAATGGTATGGTCGTAAGAAGGAGAAAGCCGTTCAATTTGCGATTCAAAGGACGAAAAATAGTTGACACTCGATGAATGGGAGTAATATACACCAAATAGCACCTTGGCATTACAGAGCTGCACCTCTATAAATATAGATTCCCCTGCATTTAACGGTGGTGGCTGAGGTGACATCTCCAATATGTTGAAGTTGATGCTGTCGCGTAAGTATATGGCAACACCACCACCCTTAGTCAAGCGATCGTTACGAATGAGAGAAAAGTGAGGCAAAGTGTAACAAGTAGCAGGATGATGGGGAGTTAACCATGTTTCTGAGACCAGAATCGCATGGATATTTTTATTGTCAAAGGTAGTCAGCATCTCTGTGATATGGGCGGAAATACTCTGTGCATTAATATGGACTACATTAAAATTCTTGGGTACATCGGAAAACTGCGCCTCAAGAATCTGAGGTAAAGATAGAGGTAGACTTGTATAGCTGTTGTCATGACTGCTTGCAGTAGTGAAGCTCTCGTCATCACCACTGAAGTTATAAGCATCTAACATAATAATATCTATCTAGGTAATAAAAATAAATAAATAAATAAATAGCTTAATTTACAAACTAAATATACTTATAAAATAATAATAAATAAACTATAAATAGATTAAAGTTGATAGTTACAAAAGAAATTATCTAAATAAAATGAAAATTTGGTCCTTTAAAAGGTTAACAGTCCACCCGCCATTTGTGTTAAAAACTAAAATTTTAAGTGTATTCACAATTAAAACATTAAATCTTAGCAGTATACATACTTTATAATTTATATAAATAATATCTTTTTTTATTTCGTAATTTATTAATTAGGCAGTATGTACTAAGACTCGTTGAATAAGCAACTGTCATGTGTCACTGTCATGTCATATGTCATTTACTTTGTTGAAAGAAGAAATTGAAAGTGTTTACATTTACATACATTCATCTAATAGTAGGTAACAATGATTTTTAAGTACATAACTACATACCCGACAATCCAAATTGTGAACAATACGTGTATTATAGGTGTTTAGAGATATGCATAGAATGTTCACAAGCAAGTACACTGTTACATGTGCAAACAGAGTTCAAAGTGTCTAAAAGCAATGACATACTACACCACACAACAGAGCGTTATACGTATTAAGAAGCTATCCTATTTCTTATTTACGGCTCGCCTAGACTTCGTAGTACCCTTGGTGGCGGGCGCCGCCCTCTGCACGTCGCAATCTATCCTGTTGAGTTCACTTATCGAAGCTATGCGGTGCCGCACACCGTCTGGACTTATGATGAACACATGGCCTCCCCGCGTCCAGCACTTTGACATACCATAACGTTCGCGTGCAGCCATAAAAGCCTCGTGTCTGGTGCGGGTCAGAAACTCTGAAAGTGTGATTCCAGTGCCCTTAAGCTTTGTCTTCGTGAACCACACTTTATCGCGGACCGCTACCTGCTGAAATTTTACGAGGATAGGTCTGGGCCCGCCAGCTCCGGAAGGTCGTCCCATCCTCTGGCAGCGCTTGATGCTACTGACTGTCACATCAGGCAGCTCCAAATTATTGCCAATAACTTTCATCACTACTTGGGATGTCTGCTCAGCCTGCTCTTCAGGAACTCCGTGCAATAACAGTATCTTACGCCGACTCCGCATCTCGATGTTGTCCACTCCGCGTGCCAGGGTTTCCATCTCAGCACGGAAGGCAGACAGAGTACTCAGAACGAAGGTTTTAAAAGTTGAGAATTCTGCTGCTAGGCTTACCAGATTTGGTGGATTTGTGACTTTAGTGGTGGAAGGATTGAGTCTAACTAAATCTGTACCACCAAGACCAGACCACTTAATACTAATTATTCATTTGTCTAACGCGGGGACATACCTACATTAATTAATTACATTTATAAACAAAACTAACTTAAAAATGGTACGGACCAAGCGTCTGTAGTTGTAGTTCTATCAAACAAAAAAAAATAAGACCAGTCAACTTACTACAGGATTTGCAAATCGTTAGATTTTTAGTTTTAGATAGCACTATCTAGCCCAAACTAAGATGACATAGCTTGTGCTATAGGATCTTAAATTCTAAACCATTGGGAAACAACCTTAAATAAACACACATAAAGCACGTATTTTCAATAAATAGGTTAAATTTATACAAATAACGTGCTGTATGTCCAAATTTTTACAAGATGCACGTGGAAACCCTACCGTTAGCATGATAGGTGTACATAAAGTCAAATGTAATGCGTATCGAACATGCATCTGAAATCACTCTTAGTTGCATTAGCCACACGTACAGTACCTATGTATTACTAATACCTATTTAATATCTGTAGATATAACAATGATAACGGATTATGGTTATAGGATTTATTGCATCTAGGTTATTTGTAAAACACTACGAAGCTGCTAGGACTAAATAGCTAACATAGAGTCGGGAGTCCTGGAATATCCTTCGGCCAGATATTTCTACTAAGCTTCCGACAGAGACAGATATTTCTACTATGCTTTCGACAGAGACAGATATTTCTACTATGCTTCCGACAGAGACAGATATTTCTACTATGCTTCCGACAGAGACAGATATTTCTACTATGCTTCTGACAGAGACAGATATTGCTACTATGCTTTCGACAGAGACAGATATTTCTACTATGCTTCCGACAGAGACAGCTATTTATACTATACTTCCGACAGAGACAGATATTTCTACTATGCTTCTGACAGAGACAGATATTTATACTATGCTTCCGACAGAGACAGATATTCCTACTATGCTTCCGACAGAGACAGCTATTTATACTATACTTTCGACAGAGACAGATATTTCTACTATGCTTCCGACAGAGACAGATATTTATACTATGCTTCCGACGGAGACAGATATTTCTACTATGCTTCCGACGGAGACAGATATTTCTACTATGCTTCCGAGAGCTTACTCGTGTAGGTAGTTAGGGCACTGTGTGGTTTAGGTAAGAGTGAGGGCACAGAATACATTAACTATTTCCTCACGTAAAAAAAAGGATTATCCGGAACCCCGACCGTAGATGTGTAATGTTAAGGCAATGTGTGATTTTATCAGGTAGAAAGGAGTCGGGCATAGTATCCGGATTTCCAAACGTAAAAAAGCAGATTCACTCATGGTCAAATAGTGGCTTACAATCATTTCCGTGAGTACATCTTGGTAGTAAAATGAAAAATCGTTAAAACAGACTTATATTTTATATTAAACTAGCTGACACGACGAACTTCAAACCGCTTCAGAATCAAATAAGTTATTTATCATAGATCAATTATGCACACGGTCAACGTACGGCATGAACAGTTGTTATGGAAAAATTAAATTGTGGTTTCAACTTACTTGCGAATTTTCGAATTTCCTCCCCTTGGCGTAAACTTCTACAAGCATACCTTTCACAAGGAATATTAATCGGCCCGTTCTCATTTTTTTTTATAGAGAAAATAATACAAGTTCTCCTGGCACACTTTGTACTACTTCTTAGTAGCCAGTTCCATGAAAAACTATTGTTAAAATGTTTTATTTTATTGTAATTATTGTTCTGTTTATTATACTGCTACAAATCACAAAAATCTATTCACCCGTTCTTGGGTTATAAATGGTTTAACTAAAACAACTTCGTTTATTACCATTTTTAAATAATTTAATGAATGCGTTGTTCATAACATTTTCAAAACATTAGAAGAACATTTTTTTTACAACAAACCGTTAAAGTACCGATAACCGGTGCAAAAGATTTGAAATGTTTGGGAACCCTTGGGTTGAGATCGAACGCTTTGTTGTGGGTGACCAGCCCTTACCTGCTCTATGAATACAATGGACTACTACAAGAACAATCACAAAACAGTACATACAACCTACGGCCATTTTGAGAAAAGTATAAATTGTTCACTAAGCTGCAACTGCAACGCATCAAAGATTGTGATTTACGGAATACAGACAAAGCAAGATTTTTTAAATTTTCATATTTTTATAGTCAAAATGACGTAGCGCGCTTGGTAGTAGCAAATCGAAGACCACTTTCACAGTCCACAATACTTGACAGTGACCCTCGAGTTGACAGTCCCTTGGTGTGCCACTAATAATGGCAAATTATTTAATTCAAAAGGCTTATTTTTTATTACATGTTTTTAACAGTTGGTAGAGACTATTGGCCAGAGTGTTGCGAGCGTCAATTCGCCATAATGAGAACAAATAAATTCGTGTAATCAGGAAAGGTTCCCGTGTTTTACCACTAGATGGCAGTGTATTGACTCAATACAAATTTACGTTGACGCGTCTGTAAAAACACCCACAAAAAATTCGCACTGTGCACATGCACACAGTTGGGCTGTTGGGCATGGCCAGAATCGAAGCTACTACACTCACGGTATCAAGCACACCTGACGCGGGGAGCCAGGTGCACGCTAAGAAGGAAATCCTGGGACAATGCATTTCATTGTATAACTTTGATATTCGCGAAGGGGATTTAGAATGGATTTCGTCTTCAAAGTATTATTTATTTGTTATATTTAGTATTTATTTGTTATTAAATAATTCAATTAAGTATATTGTTTATTTAAAATTAATATGTAGAAACCTACTTTCATAAACATAGATTAAATTTTTATAGAACGATTTTACAATAAAAACTAGCTAGCTCGCTCTTTAGCCCGCGCAGGCAGTCACAAAAGAGTGTGAGAGAGTAGACTGAATTATTTTACATTAGACCTAATCTTTAAGGTCTTTTATGATTAAGCAAACAATGATATTCTTGAATTCTAGGCATATAGCGTAGGTTGAAATGTCTCTACTTTCTAAACTACAAAATCTACAACATTGAAATTTGAATGGAACAATCTTTAACGTACTCCCTATCTAACATCAAAAAAAGTGTCTGAGATTAAACTCAGTTTATGCTAATTGATAGTGAGTTTATGTTAATTTCGGGATACAGATAGACAGACAGACAATTCTTTTAAATTGCATTTTTGGCTTCAATATTTATTTATAGAATGTCAAACAAAAATAAATTTCTAAATATTATTATGTAAGTACAGATTTTCGACCCTACAGTTTTATTGGCGGTGCGGATTTGCACACAGAAAACCTCATACCGCTTTGAAGACCGAAGCCTTCATATTTTAAGTACAGTAACATTTTACATGTCTCGTAAAAGCCGTTCAATAAAACTTCAAACGCACGGCCTTAGTACAGTCTTGCTCGAGCATTAATTATGTGCATACTTTGTTGTGGAACTGAATATAAACAAACAATACGCAAAAAATAACCACACGAAGAGTTTGCAGGAAATTAAAAATAAATTAAACGCTCGCTTTGCGACTGTGAACCCACCCGAGCGTTGACGACAAACGCTTGCGCTCGCTAGACAACGCTACACAAGTGTGAGGCGAGGTTTTTTTTACTACAGTGCACGTTTTATGTAAGCATATTCATGAATAATCAAGAATATAATGTAATTCGTAACTAAATTAAAACATAATTCAATGAACGTTTTCGAGTTTTATATACGAATAAAGAACTGGTTTTGTGACGGTTATTTATACATTTGGCCCGTTTCCGACTTGGAAGTTTGTTGAGACCTTTTGTGTTAAAAAGTACTCATTCCTCGAAAGTCAAATGAATAGTGTTAAAATCATACGCCGTATGTAAAACAAATTTTTGTACCAAATAACATGTTTTGTACGAACTTTGATCTGGAGGTGTAATTATACCAATAGTCATTAAGTCATTAGTGCATCCCTAGGCTGTGCCTGTGCCTAGGCCGCGTGCACTGTGCGGGGTTACAGTAACAGCGGGGCGAAGAGCGGAAGAAGTTTCATAACGCACAATGACAGCGATCAGCTCCGCAATCACAGTGCACACGTGATGTGGCTAAACGTGCTTGATGCACCGGTATCAGCACTTCTTGGACATTTTACATACCTACTATGCCCGAAATTGGATTTTTGTACAAAATTCTTCAGGTGACGACATTTCGAAACGGTGTTTTTGGACAATTTCAAAAACAATACTAGAGATATGGAGTAAAATCGCTCACTGAACTGACGCGTGTTGCTTGTGTATCTCTGTCGTCGTACCGCTCCCGCTGCTACGAGTATCATTAATGGTTCCTAGTAAATCTGAGGAAACGCATACAATAATGGATCATCGCTCTCGCTGTCATTCCGCCCGACGCTTTAGTCATGTACAGAGCTTATAAGTAAATTGTCTTACGACACCCGTAAAGCAGAAACACGGTCATTTATTATAATTGTATTATTAATCAGTAACATAACGACTTAACGACCAAAATCATAAAATTTATTTCAAGTACCTGAATGGCATCATCATCGTTATTCAATCCGTAAATATGTACAATTAGTATGTAAATGTATAATAAATAATTAAATACAGGAACGATATCTTACCCGACTCCTCTGTTCAGGGCGGTGAGGGGTCTCTCATAACACATATGCATACTAGAAATGTCTTCAGTACACTTTTCAACACTTATTTTTTACAAGTTGTACACAGATTTTTAATCAATCTACTCCACGAGCAAACATTTTTGATGTACAACAATCATTTAAATCACAGTTTCTGAAAATAAATAAACAATCTGTACTAAACTGTACACATTGACAGCATGTGACACTTGGTTAACTGGGAACTCATTGAAAATCTCAACTAAACACGGAGGTACACTCACAACCAAAGTCATATCGAACATTTATTATTATAAGGATGACTTTTTATTTCAATACAAATTATAACACTTATCTATCAACCAATTTATGCAAAACTTTAGTTTCACTGTAAAATAGCTAAACGGTTATTATACTTCGAGTAATGGGACCGGTTTAATAGGCGAAAAATCGTTAATTTTAGTAAAAAAAATGAGAAATAGATGACAAAATTGTTCAAACATTTAAAATATTAATAGAGGCGCTATAAAGTGATAATGGATTACTTTTTGCGGGCAATATTATCTTAAAGAAACAGTGATTACGGAGTTCCGGGCTCGGTCAGATGATTAATTGGATGGTAGAATTGGCAGTTACTTTTTGCCTTATTTAACGAGTAAATAGAACGTGGCGGGCGGTTTTTTCTCCCGAGGGTCATGAGGAGCTATTTACTCGGGTGTTTTCCCATGTGATTGATCTGAGTTACGCGATCGCTCACACCCCTACCGACATACAGTACATATATCATCGGGTTTATGGTAATCTTCATCTATAAAAGAGTCTAGGGGTATTTTAATATCAATTTATATTAATGTGGAGAAACATGGCAGAAGGAGTAACAAAAAATTGTCTTTGAGTATGCCTAATTAATTAAGAAGCCCCACATTTTTAAGCGAGTCACAAAATTAATATTTTTCTATTATAGATAAGTTTTAATTGGACCTTTTTGGAGCAGGCGTGGGAAAGTTCTTACTCTTTTCAATAAACGTTGGCTCCAACTCAATTTGAATAATAATAGAACAGATGGCCAAATAAGTAAAATAACAGGTAAGCATGGCCGACCACGTAGTTTTATATCAAATGTATCTATCTATCAAGGTTCTAAAAGCGAATACTTGGATGAGTGTTTTTAAAAGTATATATGAGCCAAATAGTGTGTGTCCTACATCTTGATACATTAACCTAGTTAAAACTGAAGGTCACTACTGGTCAGCTTGTCACTGGGTTTGCATTAAAAAATAATTAGACAGCTGTTGGACTACAAGATATTTTTTTATACTACTGAGGTGGCAGACAAGCTTACTGCCCACCCAATAGTCGGTAGTTCTCCAAAAATTATAGTAACCCGATTATTAGACCTGGAATCAAACTTGCCGTCCTTTGTCAAATATAATACTAAATTATAGCTTTGAAAGAGCAGGTGCGGTGCAATGTTTGAAAACTTATTTAAATTCGGAAGACCCTCTTATTATTCAAATGAATCCTTTAGATATTAGACCGATTTTGTCTTTATTTCTCTTCTCCTCTCCAGTGTTAAGCAGTGTGACCTTCAAGATCTGATCTGACCATTGGATTCATTATTAGCCCTTATAAATATTCAATGCTAAGCAAAAGCTCCTTGAATTGAAAATACGAATTAGTAATGATATTTTGATTCACTAGGCCCCGTGCTATTATAATAGGTCGGTAAATTATGAATGACAAGTATCATGATTGTTTGACGCGGTATTTTATTAGTATGCTAAAGCAGTTTATTACAAACAAATAGAGTTCTAATGATGGTGTTACTTAACTGATATATTTTATTAACAAGACAATGAGTTTTTTTTGATAGGATACTTTGCAAATGTTATTTGTGTTTTCGAGATAATCTTTAATGTGGAAATAAATATAGTAATACTTCCGTGATCGACTGTACTAACATTATAATTGTGTAAACTAATGATCAATTAAAGATGACTTGGAAATTTTCTCCTTAGTTGTACTGCTTGTTTGGCTCTAACTATCATTTATTCATAACTTAGCGCCCAAATCTAAATTCTCGACTATCATCTAAAATCAATGACCAAAATTTATGTTACTCAATTAACGCAATTGATATAAGATGACAGCCAGCTTATGTCAATTGTGTATCATAACATAAATAAAGATAACAATCATTATGGTTTATTAGTCAGCTTTATGATAACAAGGACTTTCATTTACGAACCATGCCTCGGATAGAAATGTTTTAATTTGTAATCGATTCCAATTTTGAACAGCCATTGTAAGTCATGAATTCCCAGTTCCACCAATCAAGTGCGTCATGCATGAGTCAACATCATGGACATAACATCCGTCGGAGTGATTTATTTCTTACAGAAACTGATGCGGTTGCGCCGTCCAAATCTATCCTACGATCCAACACTGCAATCCAAATAATGGTCACTGGTGGTCCTCGCCACAGATTTCACTGAAACGCGGCACGATCACACAGATACGCTAAGCTCTGCCAACACGCACACATTCCATGTCCAAATGCAAAGCGCATCACGTTCGCCGCTCACGTCCGTGTGAAAACCCGCCAAAAGCGAGTTCCCCGAGTACCTTTTATAAGGTGTCTGAACTAGAAACACAACATTATATAAAGACACAATCACACGGTAAGCGAGGACGCGCGAGACTGCCGACTGCCGTGCGTACCGATGATGACGCGACGCGGGGCCGAACGCCCGAACCGTGCCGCACAGCGCGGGGCAGGGAGCGACGAACGTTGCCGTTCGCAGGTTATCGTGAGTCGACTATACAGATAATGATGTCAAAAGTGGATCGGACTAATGCTCTTTATTTTGTTGTTAAACGCTCCAAATATACCACCCAAATATACCCAATTATTGAGGTACGAAATCTTTGGTTTTAAACGCTTCAGCGATTAATCCAATGTTTACGAAGGTAAAAAACGGCAATAAAAGAAAATACGTTTGTCACTTTTCAAAATATTGTAGACAGATAATACCTAAGTGTATTGTGTTGATACTTCGAGGTTGATTATGCAATAAAGGAATTATTGACAAAGGAATTCTGCAACATTAGTCGGACATAAAACTGTATAAACAAAGAAAAGATTGAAAGCACAGGGAGGATCGCGTATTGACGCGATCAGTGATACGATATTACACGGTAAAACACCTGCCGAAATAATTTTAGCACCATGCAGTGGCCCGTGTTAAATAAAAAGAACAATCAATTGTGCTGAACAGCAATAAGCAGCAAATTATTAGTCGAACCCAATAATGTTGATACTTCAAAGAGCCTCTGAATATTTTCCGATATTCGATGGTATTAAACATTTATTTTTTTAGAGCTGCCGCGGCACTGCAGAAATACACTACGATTATTGGTTAAATTTTGTTAATGACTGAGTATCCATTTTTAGAAGAAAGATTAAAGTCCACTTATTATCGACTAACACAATGAGCTGAGAATGTTTTTGTCGGGTAGAAACTGGCGACAGTTTGTTCATTGCGCTTATCGGTGACTGTGTTTAAACACATAATTGACGCAGTCAGAAGAAACGTGTATTGTTCTAAATGTCTCTAAAAATTCTCTGAGGATGAATCACCGCACAAAATATTTCATTATCAATTACGATACCACGTGATGTTATAACAAGATTGTGGACAAACAAACGCGAAGCGATCACCTCTATCACGGCTAGCAATTCAAATCTCTATTGAAATTAAAATACTTGAATGTGAGAACGATATTATTATTCATGTCCAAATCCAGAGGGTAGCGATCCATTATAAAACTACTAACCAGTAACTGTACACGAATATCTCGCTGTGGTTCAAAATGTACTTAGAAAAGCCAATAAATATACGCCTGCGACGACGCAACCATAGCGGAAATAGATTGTGATCCCGGGGGACCAAGGGGGGAAATTAGGATCACACGGAGAACGCACTCGTCGTATGTTATCCTTGCTCGTTTTCTACGGCTACAGATTTATTAATAAACACTAAATGTTTTTCTTAATTTTCTACAATTTAATTATATAATCTACTAGCTGACCCGCGCAACGAAGTTGGTCAGCTAGTATGATATAAGAATAAAAAATCAATGGAATCCAATTGACAATGACATCCATTGTGCTGAGTATAAAAAACCAAAATCACAAAATGCTCAATTGTGTGACCTATATTTATCCAGACTCAATAATATTGGGCTTATATGTCGGCCTATCTCGATCTCAAATAACAGCTCCTTAATAGCTACAAATTGTGGAATACACATCGAGTTTATAAGGCATCTTGAACTGGGCACCCTGTTAAATATGTACGGATACAGCCAACCGCTTCGGGAATTGGCACTCGAGTGTAGAGTAGAACGATACAGTATATAGCTTAGCTCTCCTTAATGTAATTACACCGGATACACGCACACGACCGTGTTATATCACAGTTTACGCTGAATACATAAACAACAGAACATCGGAAACTTAATATTGTTTAAAGATAGCTAACTAATTATAGAAAATATTCTGAGGCTAAATTGTTTCCAGAATATTTTGTGGTAGTTATGCTATACGTCAACTTTGAATGTACTCGTATTTTGGCACAAATGCAGTAGTTAAAAATCAGTCAGTCTTAAACACATAATAGGACAAAGATGTTTCAAATTGCAAGGTTGCCGTTATTTGCACGTGGAGACGTAAAATGTAACAAGCATTTGAACTTTTTGTTTCTTCAATGTCTTGAAAATTTGTACTCATTGTTTGCGGAACAACATTGCTATTACACTAAAACTATGTTCTGAACAATCAATGTGAAGTATTGTGTTGTTTCTGAAAATGCCAGTCTATACTCAGTGGTATCTTTCTTTTATTGCTCTGCAGGTAGTAGAACCCTCGTATTGCTTATTTGTAATAGTTTTACAAAAAAAAACGCGTTACACATACAAAAAAAACTTTTATACTTACCAAATAATTCAAAATTGAAGCAAGGATTAGCGATTGTAGCTGGCATATGCATGCGTAAAGTATCAAAATTATTTTATACCCTATATTTACATTACAGGAATGCAATTTATTTAAGATATCGATAAAAAACTTGAGTTTCTTTTTTTTAACGGGAATAAGTATCTTTCGCTAGTTTTTACCCATTTCATATTGATTTACACCTGCAAGTGCAGAGGAAAGGTATTTCAATTATTGAAAAAACCTCCATAGCGTAAAATTTCATGGGGTCAAACGTTCTCAATTGTAAACGTACAACAACTATTGCTTTAAGAACCTTCGTTAAGTAAAGCTGCTGATGCGACTACACGTGCGCGATAAGTTAAGACACGGTGGGGAAGAAACTCTTCCCAAGCGCGCCTCAATCTATCGCGCACGCAAATTACCCGCGCGTCGCACGCGTTCAGCCCAGTTAGCGATGCTCTGCTCATACTTTTTTTCAATTCAAGAACGTGAGGCGGTCTATCGCCGCGTGCGCTCGCTTTACTTAGCGAAGGCCCTAAAAGTTAACATAATATCCTAGAAGTAACGATTCCCTTTTTTTTATTTGAGACCTAAGACTTTGGTCTTATTTTTTATATAATATGTTTACTACGACCCATAACATTACTAGGTGATGCCCGCTCCTTTAACCACGTGGAATTGTGTTCCAGTTCGCGCATCCCATGGCAAGTTATTCCAGTGATCAAAATCCCGACCCGTTCAGCCGTTAGATCGTGATGAAGTTACAAAAATCCAAAACTTTCACAAACTTTCGCATTCATAATGTTATTAAGAAGTAGGATTTACTAAATACGAGAAACCAAACCGATGACTTCCACTTTTTGAAACGAGTGTCTTATCTATATAACAAAGTACTACGGCATTATCTATGATGGCTAAGCCCCAAACACCTTTCGCACCGTTATGGATGTCGGCACTTTCAAAGGACGATTCAATATGCGGGCGCCAATGACACCCAATGACGTACTATACTTATACATACATACTAATATTATAAAGACAAAAATATTTTTGTTTGTTACCGGTAAACCAATGAACGGAATTTTAAAATTCAATGGCGATTATAAAGTCAAATTATTCTAGTTCTATTTCTATGTAACGAAAAAAATACGGGCATGTATCTATGTGACACAGGTTTAGTGAATCACAGATGAAACCGTGGGACACAGCTAGCCACAATATAAATCTGTGTGGTTTCAGTACCGCCGAGGTAGTTAGTAATAATTGTACAAAATTCATAAACCATCGCAGGCTAAATTAATGTCGCAGGAATAACCACATATATGTATTTAAATGACATGAAGAAGGTTGTCTGAATGTCGAAATTAATGACATAGGCACTTAAGGCATTATTTAGTTCGTCAGCACTTCAGCAGCTTGAGACTTCACAACATATTGACATATTCTTTAGTCAAAACGTAAACATTTCGCACCTTGATTTCGAAACTGTTACTAAACGAAATTTTTACGAAATTGAGTTAATAACGCCATCTTTTTTAAATCGTCAGGAACTACCGAATGAATTTGACAGTTTATTTAATACCTCAATATTACGGTAGATAGCTCTAAACTAAAACGTTACTAAACGAAAATTTTAAACAAACTCTAATGACATAACCGTTATTAAACCAGTTGTCACCGGTCATTTAAGGAGTCGACGTACAAGTTTATAATAAAAGTGTAACTATTGATATAAGAACGGTTGACTTTCTCGGTAAGCTATATTATTTACTTATTTTTATTCTATAAAGTGTGTTTTTTTGTTTAGTCACGGTTTTTAACTTAAAATGTGTATTTTATTTTTTTCAAATTTAAAACTAAAACCGTTACCTTTTGTATAATCCTTATAATAAAGATTCTAGATAAAAGTATGACATAAATATTTAGTTTCAAATTGTGATTATTGGTTTAGTATAGTTCTTGACTAACTTGATTCTCATGTTTACGGTTAGGATTATTACAATAAGTATATAAACAGTGGTAGTATTATTACAATAAGTATACAAATAATAAGTATAAAACAAATACAAAAGATTTATAGATGACTGTTTAGTTTCATATTGTGTTATATTATTTTTACTTAGCTAGAGCCCCGGGTAAGCCCTCGGAAGGCCACCACTGCGGCCTCGCCCAAGGGGCGGGCAAAGGGCAGAGTGATATCCTGCGTCTTTGGGGGGTTTCGGGTGTGATCCCGCTTCTAAGGGGCGGTGTGCGGGAATCCCTCACGTCACGCTGCCGTCATGGGCCTCAGGCCCCAAGTCATGGAGGCCGATAGTCTTCGGTGAAGACACGACGACGGCGCCCAGGCCGCCGACTGCGGAACTCGAGTGGGAGAGTTCTCTCGCGTTCCCGCCCCGCCGCCTCTTTCACGAGCATGACCTGCTCGCTGAAAGAGGCGGCGCAATCCCACTTACTCCCGCTGAAGTGCATGGCTCGCATTATGGTCTTGAGTGAGAGATTGTCCACGTCTAGACCCACTACGAGGACCTGGTGCTGTTGCGCCCACGCAGTGCACTCCACCAGCGTGTGGAGCGCAGTGTCATCGCTGCGATCCTCGCAGTGCTGACACTCGGCTGTGGTTTCCTGGTGTCTTCCCCACTGATACATACCGAAACTACCGTGCCCGGCAAGCATCTGTGACAACCAGTAGGAGTAGCAGTAGAGCACCGTGTCTCCTCTCTAGCCACTCTTCCATGATTGTCTGACGGCCGCAATTGTGGCGAATTCGCCCTTTGGTTGCTCAAGTCGCACCTTCCATGTCTCCACGGTTTGGTGGAGCTGGGACCGCTGGGGCTTGGTTTCTCGAGACGCAGGCCTACGGCTCCACTCCAGCGCCTCCTTGCGCCATCTAAATAGTGAAGCAAGGGCTCTCGCTTCCAGGTCCCATGGAGGGGTTCCGGCTAGGAGACATGCCGCTTCACCGGAGATCGTGCGGTATCCCCTTATCACCCTGACGGCCATCGCCCTCTGCGGGCTCAGCAATCTAGCCACGTTGCTGACCGTCAGGGTCTCCGCCCATCCGGGGGCCCCTAGGGCCATACTTCGCACGATCCCCAGGTACAGTCTCCTTGTAGGGAGCGTAGGGTCCCCTGATGTTGGGCATCAATGCCCCCATCAGTTTTGGGACCAAACTTCGGAAGTGATGTCCGATTTTCCACCGGCCATCGAGTACGAGCCCCAGATACTTCAAAGAGGACTCGATGCTGATGCTGACGCCCCCTACCTGTAGGCTGGATCCCGCAGGTGGTCCCATCTGAATAGGAATTAGTTTTCTGTTGATATTATTATTCAAAATAAGTAAATACGCTGACTGTAAGCTTCAATTAAATGATAATTATTAAAAGAAGAATAAAGAGTTATTTGCCATTTATAATTGTACTTCATACTTTCGTTTAATAAATAGTGATTTTAACTATTACCTTTTATTTTATCCGTGTCTTTAAATATATTTCACACTCATTATTCTGTCATTTAAAATAGCTAGAATTTTATTTTTTACATAGTAACATTAAATTCATACTAACATTACAATATTCAATGATAATTGAAAAAAAAGTTATTGCAAAAGTGTTACTATAAAAATTAAAATTATTATAAATCAGTAATTATTTAAATTATCTAATTATGTGCCTTCACATCTTGAAAAGGAACTAATAATTTAATAAGTAATCTAAGACATACCTCATAAAAGTTCATAAGTTTTTCATTATGAGGTATTTAATAGGCCAAAAATCTTAAATTGCTTCTCCTGTAAAATTTAGTTATTTTGTTTAGTAACGGTTTCGAAATGAAGGTGCGATTTTACTTCACATATTTACTTCAATTCAATATTAACTAGACCTCCTATTGAAAGAATTGACCAATCAATCAAATCAGTCCATCTCTATGGCAGTCCTGGACGTAAGCCTCTACCAATCCACGCCACATCATACGGTTCGTCTTCCATCCTGAACATAGGCCTCTCCCAATCCACGCCACATCATACGGTTCGTCTTCCATCCTGCTGAACATAGGCCTCTCCCAATCCACGCCACATCATACGGTTCGTCTTCCGCATCCAGTCGAGAGCATTGAAAGAATAATATGTAGAAAATACTTTTGATGCTGGATTTGAATCTGCGCCTGTTAATGAGCTAACGGAGCTAATAGAAAATAAATGCTCCGGCTTGCAAAGAATGGTAATACGAGTATAAATGTGAAACATGTATCTTTGGCAAAATTGGGGTGTATAATTCACTGCTGACTATGCGCCAGTACGGTACCTACCTTTCTTCATAGTTTACGACATTCAAGCAATTAAATTTTACATACATATAGTCACGCCTTTATCCCTCAAGGGGTAGACTGAGGCATAGTATACGCCCACATTTCACCTTATTTTTATGTCCCACGTAATAGGTGGTTAGTCTATTGTCGTGTTGAAATGGACAGGCGCAGATCGGTGACGAATCGCAGTTTAAATTTATATTAAAATAAAATAAGGCTTTCAACTTACGTAGTAACTATTTATTAATCTGTGCTTCAACTTAGGTTAACGATTGTCATTTTATTGACAACCGGGTTTCATTTCGAGTATTATTCCTTCTCTAGGCAATGGATCGTTTTGCGAAAGTGTTCCCTTAGTCGCCTCTTACGACACCCTCGGGATGTTAATGAAATATTAAGTTTCAATAACCTCAAAACAGGAACATTCACATGTTTAAACGTAAAGTGCGCAGCGCTCAAATATCGTGTTGGCAAGTTGGTAGTAACTTTGTATGGAGGTCGAAATTAATGGAATGGCCACTTAAGTCATTAATTAGCTCGTCAGCTCGTTAGTTCGTTGTGTTGATTTTAGATAACAATACTATTTGACCTATTCTTTAAACAAAATGAAAATTAATTTATTATGTCTACATGTACGGCCAGCTGCAGAGAAAAGTAAACAGGCAGACTACAAATTTTATTTTTTTTCTGAAAATCATTTTTGTGAGATTTTGTATTCGTACAGAATTACACAAGACATGTAATAACCACAGCAAATGTGATTTAAATATGTTAAAGATTTTTTGAATGAAATCAATCATTATAGGGCGGCCCAGTATACTTTTCTCTGCAGCTCACTGTACTAGTAGTGCAAGTCCGTGATTCTGCTTGTGCGGACTGATGTGATGCTAGTCCTATGAACTCCTCACGTAACTTTGTCAGGTCACCAATGCTGCATCACAGTTCGTTTTGGTCTCAAATTACCCATACTTGGAATTAGTGGAAATTTATCCTTACACCGTAGAAGAACACAGCTCTGAATGTTTTATGAAGTTACTATAAAAAATACTAGCAGACGTCACGCGGTTTCACTTGCGTAGTTCCCGCTCTCGTGGTAATACGGGAATAAAATATAGCCTATGTTCACCGCAAAGAGTGTAGCTTCCCAACAGTGTAAGAATTTTTCAAATCGGTCCAGTAGTTCCGAAGCCTATTCGTTACAAACAAACAAACAAACAAAAAAAAAACAAAAAACAAAAAAAAAAAAACAAATCTTTCCTCTTTATAATATTAGTATAGATTGCTTCCTGCGTAAAGGAGCTGTGAATTGTATTATTTTCTAACTAAAACTTTGTGCTATGATCTATGGACTATGAAGCAGTTATCATAAATAGGACAGATTTCCATAAATTATATTGAATACTAATTTACGGTCAAAGGTTACATGGAGCTGTGGAGCACAACAAGGCTAAACAAGACACCGCCAAAACCGGGTAGCACAGCTAGTTAAGATTCCGTACAAAAAGGGTAAAAACGTGACCCTCTTCATTGGACTTCGCTGTCCGTCTGTCTGTCCGTCAGTCTGTCCGTCACGAGGCTGTTAGTATCTCAGGAACCGTGTCCAGGAGCTGAAATTATCATCACAGATGATGTATTTCTGTACTGTTGTCGTTTTTAGTTCGGTACTCTCCGTGTGTGGATCCGACTCGCACTTGACCGGTTTTATAGTTTTAAAGTGCTCCTAGCTAAAATAATAGGTTTTGTTTAAACGTGATGGTACTAAATCTCTACAACAGTATTCATTACTCCCATTTCCTTACGACGTTACAACTGTTAGAAGTTACGTGTATGCCGGAAGTCGAAATTTACGGCATAGGCACTTACGCCATTAATTAGCTCGTCAGCACTTTACGTTAATTATGTAGATTTTGATAATAGCACGATTGTGTAGGTACCGTTATTTACACAAATTGTGAATGAATAGAAATACTTTGGTATCAGGATTGTTCTCCTGCACGTCTCGTTTGGTAAATACACTCGAGAGCAATGAATCCGGGTCACTTAAAGAATGTTAAAAATCTCGGAAACTAAAAATGATAGGTTAATGCAATAAATTGTATTTAATAGACAATGTAATACTCCTTAAATGAAAGTAAAAAAAATATGAGTCACCATACATTTTATTAACACAAAATTACATAAAGAAAAAACTGCCGATCTCTCCTTAAAACAAAAATAGGAAACATGAAATTTTTGAACTTTATTACGATTTTCTTGAATTTTAATACTTCGTATTGCCTCCTCGTGCTTCCATTACTGCGTTTACGCGGTTTGGCATGCTGTACACCAAGTTCCTTATACGATTTTGGGGAATATTCTCCCATTCCTCTGTGAGAGCAATTTTGAGCTCACGAAGCGTGATTGGGGGAGGGTTTCGTTGTTTTACGCATCTGCCTAGCTCGTCCCAAGCATGCTCGATCGGGTTGATATCCGGGCTGCGCGCTGGCCACTCCATACGAGTAATGTTCATCTCTTGAAGGTAGTCATTCACAATCCTACCTGTATGAGGTCGGGCATTGTCATGCATAAATATAGCATCCTCACCTAAATTGACCATAAATGGACCAACGTGATCATTGAGGATTTCTTCCACATATCTTACGCTAGTTAAAGAGTCGTTTTCTATGATCACCAGCTCTGTGCGACTTTCAGAAGAAATTCCGGCCCACACAAGTACAGACCCACCACCGTAGGCTACTTTTTCTTCGATGCATGCTTGCTTGAATCTTTCCCCTGGTCTTCGATACACTCTGTGTCTTCCATCGTGCTTGTAGAGCATAAATTTTGATTCGTCGGAGAACATAACTTTTGACCAATCTTCAATACTCCAATTTACGTGGCTCTGGGCATACCTTAGTCTCGAAATACGATGCCCACGCTCCAGTTTAGGGCCGTTTGCAGGTCTAAGGGGTTTTAAGTTAGATTCAGCAAGCCGACGTCTTACTGTCCATGCACTTGGGTTACTTCCTCCGAGGCGTCGAAACTGATTGGTGAGTTCAGTTCCTGTGAGAAAGCGATTTCGAAGCATGGTGTTCACCAAGTATCGGTCTTCTCGTGCTGTGGTACACCTGGTTCTGCCCGTTCCTGGTCTGCGTAGGTTAGAACCAGTTTCTTCGTAACGTCGGAGAACTCTTTGTACTGTTGACAGCGACACACCGACAGTCCTGGCTGTATCGCGCTGACTCCGGCCGGTTTCCAGCATTGTAAGTATTCTGGTGCATTCTTCAGGCGTAAGCGACATAATTTCAGCTTGATTAATGAATATAGAGCACTATCAACATGGTTTATGTACCCACATAAATGACAGATTACAAACAAAAGCAACACCAAATGCTGTAATTTCGTAGTTCCATCTTCGAAAGTGGCCCTTTTTCAAATTTGATTTTTTTATGATATAACTTTACAATAACTAAGAAGTTTTAATACCTTCATTTAAGGAGTATTACATTGTCTATTAAATACAATTTATTGCATTAACCTAGCATTTTTAGTTTCCGAGATTTTTAGGATTCTTTAAGTGACCCGGATTCATTGCTCTCGAGTGTACATAAATAAATTACTTACAAATGTTTTCTTTCATAAAAACCTTGTACTGAAGAGTGGAAAATACGTACCTGCAACAAAAAAGAGTTAATTAAAAACACATCAGACTTTATGCCTAACTGTCAACAAACTTTTTTCATTTGTTTAAAACTACAAAGCATTAATATCCGGATTAGGCGCATGATGAAAAAACACAAAAGGACAATTCGCAAAATGTCAGATGGCGTGAGCGTGAATTGACAGATTCTCAAAATGACAGATTCTCAAAATGGCAGATTCGCAAACTGATGTTGATCATTATGCGCATTATTCTAATATCCGCATACAGAAGGCTACAGTGTTTGTTTTATAATAACAACCGAGGTGTGAGACAAGGCTGTGTAGCGTCACCATGGCTGTTCAACCTATACATGGACAGTAATGCTTGAAAGATCTACAAGAGTGTGCGAATGGACTAAAAATGAATGAGCTAACCGTCAAAAGCCTACTTTATGCTGATGATCAGGTAATACTGGCATCATCGGCGGAGGAGTTGCAGTTGATGGTTAACATAATGAACGATGCGCTTAAAAGTAGAGGAATGAATGTTAATGTAAGCAAGACAAAAGTAATGGTTTTTGAAAGAGAGGAATGTACGACTAATTGCTCGATATTGATCGAAGGAAAGAGCGTGGAACAGGTAAAAGATTTTGTATATTTGGGTTCAAAATTTGCAAGAGATGGAAAGTGTGACAATGATATTGTAAGAAGAGTTTTGGCAGGAAATCAAGTGAATGGAGTCATTCACACCTTTATGAGCAGTCAGAACGTGTCTAAAAAGGCAAGGATGTGGATGGCTGTACATAGAAGAGTGCTTGTCCCTACACTTATGCATGGTAGTGAAAGTTGGGTGTGGCATGAAAGTAAAATTATGCAGTGGAAATGAGAAGTTTGCGAAGTATAGCTGGAGTGTCATCGATGGATAAAGTAAGGAATAGTGTGATAAGGGAACATTGCGACATGACAGAAGATGTAGTGACTAAGATAGAGAAAGGGATGCTCAGATGGTTTGGACATGTGGAGAAAATGGATGGAAATAGGCTGATGAAACAGATTTATGAAGCGAGAGTGAATGGGCAAACTGGTAGGGGTCAACCTCGGCATACTCAAGTCGATCAAATCTATAATCTTCTGAGAAAAGGCCAGGTCAAGAGTACCCTTAACCGAAGAGCATGTATGAAGACACTTATGAAAGTTAAAGAAGCGAAAGTGGTTTGCCAGGATCATTGCAAGTGGAAAGTCATAGTCTCCGCCTACCCCGTTGGGAGACAGGCGTGATGTTACATAACATGTAACAACCGAGGAAACTGATATAGCTCCAAATTGGGACAAATAGAACCTTGACCTAGGAATTCACTAAGCATAAAGTTTATTGAATAATCTCACCTGCAAGAGGCACAACAAGGGTTCGAAAATAATATAGCAGATGAAGTCAGAAAGTAGTAACTTATAAAAACCGGCCAAGTGCGAGTTGGACTCGCCCATGAAGGGTTTCGAAGCAGCTTTGTAACTTTGATTGATGTTTTAACACGTTCGCAGTGGTAGTGATTTTTCTAACCGAAAATTGCGGTTTAAGACGTATTAAAAAAAAACTACCAGCTCTATTTCGTTCAAACCAATTTTCGTTGGTAGTTTTTATGGTAATGTACATCATATATTTTTTTTAGATTTCTCATTCTCTTAGTTTAAAAGTTAAGTTGGGGACACACGTTTTTCCACTTTGGAAGTGTCTCTTGCGCAGACTATTCATTTTATAAAAAATGATGTTATAAACCTCAATAGCATTTTTGAAGACCTATCTATAGATACACGTATAGATTTGATCAAAAAAAAATTTTTAGTTTCAGTTCTGAGTATGGGGACCCCCAAAATTGACTGCTTTTTTTCTAGTTTTATATAAGAATCTTAATGCGGTTCACAGAATACATCTAGTTACCAAGTTTCAATAGCATAGGCCTTATAGTTTCAGAAAAAAATGGCTGTGACACACGGACGGACAGACAGACAGACATGACGAATCTATAAGGGTTCCGTATTTGCCATTTGGCTACGAAACCATAAAAAAACAGCTGAAAATTCGGCAGTCATAAACTAGTAAGTCATATTATAAGTAACTCATTTATTCTTGGGTCTTTTGTCATTGTGAGCAGGATTCGAAGCGAACAATTTGTGGTTTCTTATCAGTTCATTCCCGTTATCACCGCGACAACTACCAACCTACTATGTGTTACATTTCCGATGGGTTTAAGTAGTTTTAACTGAATTCAAGGTTTCAAACAGTACAGGAATGATTTTGTGAATAGACTTAACTGGTCTCTTGGTTTAGAGAGGTTACGTTGGGTTCGTGGGTTCGGTTTCCAGCATGAGAAATATCTTTTGTGGTCAGCTAGGTGACATTGTGTCTGGAAGTAATAATAACTAGCTTTCCTTAGACTTCGTTCGCGAAAATAGCCAATCGACTTTGACCTGTCAAATACATAGGGTTTCTAGAAAAACATAGGTCAAGCTGTATTATCATTTCCACTGAACCGATTTTGATGAAACATACAGCGATATTAAAGTTGAAAAAATACATATCTACAAAATTTCAATTTTGCTCCAACCCTGAACAAAGAAACTAACAACCAAACAGACATGAAGAAAAAAAAAATAGATTTGGACTCAGAAGCCCTAAATTAGTCGATTACAGTTATTTTTTTAAATTTATCTTGAATGTACCGTCACAGCTACTTTTACAATTTTATAATAGTAGACATATGAATTTAGAAATATAAAAGTACGTTTATCAGTTGTTTGGAAGCGATAGCACAAGTTATTATAAGCTTGCATGACGACGAATAACAATCCTAAGATTACAATAGTATTGTTATTCGTAGGTCCACAATATTTATTTATTTATCAAAAAGAACTTAGGTATGTTTTTGGAAAAACGATCACTATACGTATCGTACCTTTACTCGTAACATATGCTGAACATGGCTTTTATGAGTCATGTCATGTAGATCCAAAAGTCTTGCTGTCTACAGCCTATGATCAAACAGTCTACGCACGAAGCTAGGTCGAACTAGATAGGTCGCATTATACAAATAGGTCAATCGTTTAACCCAACTTGGTTGGACAGCCTTCGGGAAGGAATGCTGTATCTCAAGAACAGGTCACAAGGAGGACTCTGTTCACCAACTTAGTTCTAAGAATTGTCTAACTTAAGTAGCTGTGGACTTGATCTAACGACTTACTGTGACTTAACGAATGCCATGTGCCTAATTGGCAACCGGGTTCGACCGCTTAACGTGCCTTCGCAGGCACGGAAAAGCTCGTAAATGAAAATAAATACCTATATTTTGTGGACATTCTCACACAACATCTAGCTCAAATTAAGCTATTAAAGCTTGTGCTAAGGGATCTAGACGACTGATAAACATACTTATATATTTCTAAATACATACATAGAGAATACTTATGGACCACTCAAATACTTGAACCGACTAGGAATCGAACGTAGAACCACAGCGCGACAGGCGCTCTTAACGAAAGTGCCACCGAGGCAGTCACAAAAGGGTCACCTATATCCTTAGATCAGCTAACCACATCAGAACACATGAGTAAATAAACGGAAGCGTTTCCGATTTACTCATGTGTCAGGTGCAACCATTTATGGAAACCTGAGTCAGTGAGGACACGAGATCTTCCTCTTTACCGACCTTTCCTAAGGTCAGGTTGATAAATGCTTATCTAGTGTCTCATTCCACTACCAAACGACTAAAGTTTTGACTTTGGAGGCAGATATATAACAATATTAATATAGATTACTAGAAGCAGTATGCCTCTGCCTGCTCCTTCGGGGATGGAAATGCGTAAGTTTGTGTGGATATATTGCTAAAAAGTTTGTTACTCTTTCACGCTCTAGGGCTGAATGGAACTGGCTAAAATTTGGTACAGGAATAGATTATATGGTCTGGAATAACACACAGGCAACTATTTATCTCGGGACTAAGTTCTCATGGGTCATACATACATATGGTCACGCCTTCATTTCCGAAGGGGTAGGCAGAGGCATATTATATGCCCACAATTCACCTTTTTTATAATTTGTACCACGTAATAGGTGGTGAGCCGTATTGCCGTGTTTAAATGGACAGGCGCAGGTTGTGACTGCCTGCTGTTGAACTCTCTGAATGAAATGTTCTCGTGGGAACGGGAACAATTGCACATGGAAGAAATTGTGAGCACTATCTAGTGAATTGCAGTGTATGGATGGATAAGTAGGACCCTCCTCCATCCCTTTGGTGCAAGCAGGTAGGTACAGGTACGTCACTTATTAACTGTCAGTGGCACTGAAAAGCCACACATAATTCCAATGTGTGTGAAGTCTATATTAATGAAATTAATATAAATACGAATAACATCTTTATTTCTCTCATACTTATAGAACTCGGGACTTCACGCCAAATACATTTACTTAAATACACCGACGTTTCGGGCAAGATGCAGCGCTCGTGGTCGCGGCTGGACTGAGGCGAGGATCGACAAAAGTTCTATGAGTATTAGTCTATTAATATAAAAATAATCGCGATAGTTTGAAAATAACAACATCTTTTCTTATCAAGAAACCACATAATTATATACCCACGTATACTATTGGCATAATGTTACAATAGTATGTAATATAATAAAATTAAAGCATAATCTTGTTACAGTTGTAACAATCTAAATCTAAGTATCTATCGTCCGTAGATAAGGGTGATACTGATAATGGATAATGATAGTACCTTTTACTGATTGATATTGGCTTATCTGACAAAATAAAATTACGATAAACAGTATTATTGATGTAGATATAAGTGACAACAGGAATATGTTATATGTAATAGGATTTTTTAGTAATAATTCACGAATTTGCATTATTTATAGTTCAGTGTCAAATGATAAATTAACGTGGATGTTGTATCAAGGGTAATTCTTCCGAGGGCTTATCCCCAACTCAGGACCTCAACGCAGCAGTAGCAAAATTGCCGTGCTGTTCTGGGTTCGATACTACCACTCTGTGTCTTCGAGGCAGTCTAATTTCAAAGAGAACGTAAGCGTAGCGACACGTCTACGATAAAAATATCGTGGATGTGTCGAATAAGTCTAGGATAAGTCTACACAGTCTCTTAAAAATCGGTCCAGTCGTTAGGGAGATTATTGGTCGGAAGAAACAGACAGACAAAGAGAATTGTAATTTTTTGACGATAGTATCTATTTATAAATTATCTGTATTTAGTAATAATTTGAAGCGCTCGTGGCCCCGCGGACTCAGTGTTCTGTAAACGATCACTGCAGTAAGCAACATTTACTATGGCCGGATATGAATGGGTGACCACCACGTGGACCGCTTTGTGACATTTATTTACGAGCGTTTTCGTGCTTCGGAAGGCACGATAAGCCGTTGGTCCCGGTTGTCAGTAAAATGACAGTCGTTAAGCCAAGTTGAAGGCCTTACGGGCGGCTTGAAAAATTTCAACTGTGGGTGGTCACAACCTGCGCCCGGGTCGGCAGCGCGTGTGTAGCGCCTCTGGTGTTGCAAACGTCTATAGGCTACGGTTACCAACCTTCCGGTGGGCCGTAAGCTTGTCTGCCACCTAAGTAGTATAAAAAAAAAAAAAAAAAAATAATGAAATGTTTTTGAGGCATTACAAACAGACTTATAAGTATTTCTTTATTTACTAAAGGACGCCCGCGGCTCCAATTCCGTGCAATTTACGAATAAGGTACTTATCTATTTATAATCAGAGTTTAAACTCTATCTACGTTTCCGCCCTACCGATTTTGATCAAACATGTGGCAGTATTTTAATAGATAAATTTATATGCAGCGATAGCATGTGGACTCGATAACATTTAATCGTTTTTTAATAAAATTGTTATTTATATGATGTAATTTAAAGTGAGCAGATTAACTAGAAAAAAAACCCCTTTTGGGGGTAAGGGCTCTTACACATACGTACGTAAACACGCTCTAGTTTTATTTTACATATTTTTTTATACCACTAAGGTGGCAAACAAGCATTCGGCCAACCAGATGATCCGGTGGTCACCGTAACCGTAGCCTATGGACGTTAGCAACACCAGAGGCGCTACACTCGCGCTGTCGACCCTGTAAAAATCTTCTAAGACCCCTTTTGAAGAACCCCATGCTGTTTATTTCAGGAGTGATTCCACCAACTAGGGTTAGACTGCAAAGTAATATAACTTTGTCGTTTAAGGTTGCGCTAGTCGCTATTTTGTCCATACAAACTTCGGGAGGATAATACTCAACTGTTTGATACCCAACATACAAAGTCAAACATTTTACTGTTTTGCCTCATCATAAACTTTGTCTGTACCATCCAAAAAATGGCAATTAAAAAACTATTAAAGAAATAGAAGCCATTAAAAAATCGATTTTTCTGCCAAACCTGCCCAATAAAAAGAGTATAAAAACTCAAAATCTAAGTCCGTTCCGGCAAAGTTCATTTCTCAAAGAGTTCAGAAAACTTTATTGTAAGTTGATTCATGAAGTACTTTTTCTTAACACCCTTCCTACAAAAGGACCTTTGAAAGAATGCATTATCGCAGCTTCTCGCTCTCGCTATGCGATGTGAGCATGCTTATTTGGTCGTGTTCGAGCGACCGACTAGCGCCGCCTTAAATCTCTTCTTACTCGTGAGGTATCTAATGATGGTATGAGTCCTGAATGGAACGGCATCCATCTGAATGTCCACATGTATTAAAAGAATAGGAGGAAATATTTGTGCCCAGTAAAAACAGTTTTATTTAGCGTTTAAGAAACGAAGTTTACTGACATACATGTGCCTGTATGTATGTATCCCTTAGATCATCTAACCACAGGATGCGCCTTACTTAAGCATTGTTTTCTGCCATTGCACATGACCATTTGGTCTTTTGGCTTTATGAAAAGCCTGTACATCAGTACATCATTTTATATGATTAAACTAGTACATTACATTGTAGTTGACTGTACAATAACAATTAACACACAACAGCCATTACGCGTTTGTCGATTAATACATTTTTAATTGCAATGAAATTTTATTTGTCTTTGTGTTTCCCCCTTCATTTGTATGAAAACTGGCAGAATATTTTTGTATGCGGTGGTTCGCAAAGGCTAGTCCCGTGTTATATGGTCTAAGATGTATCCCCATATAGATATTTGGCACACGTATGAAACTATTGCCCAGCTAATTCAAAGCAATGAAATAAATTGCAGAAATGAGACGAGTACGAGGACATGTGGACTTTAAAGATATTTTCTTAGCTACTTGTAATCGCACTAATACACCACCATTCATACATCGAAGAATACATTTACGTCAACTACAAAAGGATAAAAAAAGCTATTTCAACCCCTTCCACCTAGACAGAAAAATCGTGATTGTTTCCCTTCCCGGAAAGCAAAATGCAAAGTATGAAATAATTATGACTGTAGTGCGCGACATGTCGCTTTCAATCCCCCCCCTCTCTGCATCCCAGCCACCCCCTCGTCCCATCAGCCGATCGTCCTCAATCCACCCCCCACAGGGGTGGCGAGGCGTCGACATAATGTCGCCACTAGTGCGGTAAAAAGGGACTTGTTGCTTTATCATCGTCACAAAATTCGTTGAATAAGTAATGTCCTGTTACACGACCTATATTTAAAGTCCCTATAAGTATAATACTAAAAAGCTTAGGCTCATAATAAACCTAATGTAGGATAGAATTGCTGTTCTAAATGTAGTAGTAGATTAACATTTGTAGGATTTCTACGCTCAATACTTTTTCAGTCGACACGACAATTACAATAGACAAGTATATAAATGGAGTATGTGTGCACGCGAATTTAGTAGTTTCTTTGTACACACGAGTAGGGTGATAAGGGTGAGATTTGAAGAGGAATGTTTTACAATCGATTCTTTAGAGCGAGCGTTCGGGGAAGCTTTGCGCCCGACCGAACGATGGATAATTGAAATACCTGACGGGAGACGTTCTAGGCTGGTGCATGGCTGTAGGAATATGCTATGGACTGTGGAGAATAACGTAAACATTACTCCGGAAATATCCAATTGAGGTTATCTGATTGGAGGATTTCAATTGCGTGTGATAATATATTGATTGTTTGCCAAATACTTACTTTGAAATGACATCCAAAAACGACAATGTTAGTGGTGACAGGTGGTAGAGTATCTTACTAATATTATAAATGCGAAAGTTTGTGAGTGTGGATGTTTTTTACTCTTTGACGGTCAAACGGCTGAACGGATTGGGCTGAAATTTGGTACGGATATACATTATAGTCTGAAATAACACATTCGCTACTTTTTATCCCGGGAATAAGTTCCCACGGGAAGCTGAAATGGGAACAAATTTTACGCTGGCGAAGCTGCGGGCATCAGCTAAGTTAGACATAAAAATTGTTGTCGATGAGGAAGCAGTAATAAAAATTTATAAGTGTTTTCGACCATTAATTTATAGTTTTATAATAAGAGCTACATTATAATTTAAGTGGTTTATTCTTATTATTATTATTCAATAACGTAAGTGGAATTAACCAATGGGAAACAAACATCCGGTAACATGATCAAAAGTGGTCATCCTAGTCAATGGACATATTTCCTCAAGAGCTGGCGAGCCTTTAAAATTCTTCTATATTTTATCCCCTTTAAAGAACTTAAAATTTTAAAACAAGAAATGTGTACTATTTTATGTTGTGCGCAGGAGGAAGAAACAAGCGCTTTGGTCTGAGGTACAGATATTATTTGCTCTCTATAAAAAATAGATTGCAGAGGGGCTTATGGCGAGACTTGTGTCTGTAGTCTGTGACTCTGTTGCATTAAATTACGCCACTAGGTCACATGGATCATCTGTTAAAAGTTTAAATTAAACCAAAATGACAACGTCAATCGGATTGAACTTTCACTTTCACAATAAACGTTAGAGGGGCAGTCGGGTGAGACCATCTCACGGCTTCTTGTTATATTAAGTAGGTACCTACTCCTTGAAGTTTAATAATTAAACTATGTATAGAATGATACATTTTTGATAGGAATTAGAAAACTCTCAGAGAAATGGAACATTCCATAGCAGTTAATTTAAATATGAAAATAAACTTGTTTATGGAGTTAACCCTAAACTTCTGCAATTCGTCTGAACAGTGGCACGTCTACGTGGCAAAGTAGAAGACAGATGATATTTCATACGCTAAGACTTTTCAAATGCTTGTTTTATTCCAATCCCATTGAATACAGGAGGATACTGCGAGAACGTATTGTATGCCATATCGCAATGTAATGTTATATGGCCGCCATAATAATATTTATATTTATATACTACGATTTTTAATTCGAGTCAGTAAAATGACATTTTCAGTGTTGCGGGATTTTTGTCACAAATAAATAGTGATGTGGTTGAATCGAGTTTTACAATTAAAAGTTAGTCGAGATTATATTTTTTAATTCCATATCATACAGTAATTAAATATTACATAAAACCACCTATACCGTATGTCAACTCATTCAAATAATGCAGTAAACAAACAATTTGGATCTCGATTGCTCCATAATTTTTTTTCTCTACATTTAAATATAATCACTTTTCTAGGAACCATAGTTTGTTTTATACAAACATTTTACACCAATTTACCTTGAAAATAATTTCATGAAAAGTACTTTGATGACAAAAATTTAAAACTGTCATTTTACTTGTCCTTAAATTATTTTTTCATCCCATCTATTCGAAAAGCATCAACTTTGCACCACGATAACAGGGCGCAAAATATAAATATGTAATCTTTTCTGTTTTAGCAGGCGCAAAGTGATTTGAATTTGTAACTTGGAACTGAATTTATAGCATTCATAGAAATCGAACGCAAATAGTATAACGTAATCAGTATACTTACATAATTTTATTGTATTCTGCAAAAATAATAAGTTCTACGTCGAATTATGACAGTGGCCATGCATTAACTCCTGGACTATTAGAAGCTAACTACGCCGTACAAAACTCATTTTTTCTCATAGAAAGTGGATGAAAAGTAGAATATATTACATAAGAGCAAATTAATTTGCCCTCGGGCGGTGTACTTTGAATCCCTCACTGCGCACAGGATTCTACGTTAGAATCCCTCGCTGAGCTCGGGATTCTATTCGAGAATCCTTCGCTTCGCTCCGTGATTCAAAGTAGTGCCGTGCGTTGCCGTCAAAATACTATTTTGCTCCCTTGTTATACAACCTACTATTTTCTACGACCATTTGGTAATTTGCATACTACATAACCACAAGTCGGAAGAATGGACGGAGACCCTGATGGTCAGCAATGTGGTTAGATAGCTGAGCCCGCATAGGGCGATGGCCGATAGGATGATATGGGGATACCGCACGATCTCAGGTGAGGTGGCATGCCTCCTAGGTGGGACCCCTCCATGGGACCTGGAAGCAAAAGCCAAGGGTCAGCGTCTCGAGAAACCGAGGCCCAGCGGTCCCTGCTCCACCAGGAAAACGTGGAGATATGGAAGGTGCGACTTGAGCAACCAAAGGGGGGATCCGCCACAATCGCGGCCGTCAGACCGGTCATGGACGAGTGGCTGGAGAGAAGAGACGGTGCTCTCTCCTACCGGTTGTCACAGATACCGGGCACGGTAGCTTCGGTAAGTATCTGTGGCGAAGACACCGGGAATCCACAGCACTGCGAGGACCGCAGCGATGACACAGCGCTGCGGTCCTCGCAGTGCAGTGCACGGCAAGATTAAGTCTATTATAAAAAAAATCAGTCCAGTCAATTCAATTATTAAGTCAATTATTTTAAAATAGCCTTAATCATTAATCTCTTTTATGATTAAGCCAACACGCCATTTTAGATTTACCATCACATTCAAAGAAAACCCTACAATTAAAATTTTCAAAATATCTTCGATGTAATAAACTCTTAAAAGTGTTTACCTTACTTGTTCGTGTGTTTACTTTTTTATTTATCAACCGATTGACATGAAATAAACACTAAATGTTAAATAAGGCAAACCTCAACACATTAAAGAAAACTGCATTGTAATCGGTTAAGCGGGTACTGAGATTAGCGCCCACAAACGTACAGACAAACAGATATACAGACAAACAGACAAAAAATCTAAAAATCATTGTTTTGGGTTCTAATGCGTTCATAAAGCCCTCCTATGTTAATTTTTATTATTTAGCTTCCAAGTACAGACAGTGACCTGTTACAATTTTATTAGTAGGTATAGGTATTGATATTGATAATACGTATTGTAAACTAGCTGACCCCGCAACATCGTTTACGTCACATAAGCTGTATGGAAGGAGAGGTATTTCTTCATCAGACTCATCAAGCAGCGTGTGAAACTGCCCTGTTTGCTTAATCATAAAAGAGCTCAAAGATTAAGTCTATTTTAAAACAATTCAGTACCATTTATGATTAAGCCAACACTCCAGTTTAGATTTACACTCACATTCAAAGAAACTCCTACAATTAAAATTTTCAAAATATCTGATTCTTAAAAGTGTTATAACTTTCTTTTTTGACATTTTGTGACTGATTATATTTTAAAATGTGTTAAGTTAATAATGTTCTGACATGGCTATTTTATTCTGACATCCAATTCGTAAAGTTATTTCAATTGACAGTTTTGACATTTTGTATACATATAGAGTAGGTAATAAAAGCACGATGAATCGTATTTATGTAACTAAGAAATCGTTTTGAATGTCTATGTATTGATTTTTACATTATCGATTAATATTTTTGTAAGGTTACCACCTATATTAATTGTAAATATAATTTTGCATGCCTTTTGGTGGAATATGGAGATAGGGGCCGTCCATTAATCGCGTGAGGTTTTTTTGGGTATTTTTGGACCCCCCCTCCCCCTTGGTGATATTTGGTGAGGTTTCAGATTACCCCTACCCCCCTGGGCCGAATCACGTGTATTTTTAGTAACTAAAAGTTTTTTTAAATTTTATACATAGAAGTCTGTATTGTTATTATCTATCCATACTTCTAGCTAATCCGCGCAACTTTGTTTGCATCACATAATAGAGACAGATATAGTATTCATATCTTAATATATTTCCCGTTGCATTTACTCCCGTCGTGTTTCTATATAATATTCATTATTTTGGAGCTAATAAAGAAGGTGTCAGTTTGTTAAGGTTAATATCTTACGTTGGTTTGATCGCAGTTGGCTAAATAGAAGCGAAGCTATGATCAAAAGTGCAATAATCAAGGTTGAATTTCCATGTGATCAATATATGTTTTTGGTCACGACTATCGATATCCACGTGGACTGAGCTGCGTTTTTTTTGTTACGGGGGGAATGCGGTTTGGCACCATCATCCTAGCTGCGAGGGCAGCCGGATCTCACGGTGCCGAAAAGGGACCGTCCTACCCACTAAACCCCGCGCTGTCCCTCCTCATCCTACAGCCAGCATTGAGATCCAAAGAATGAAGATGTAAGAAAGAGAGTTGCTCTGGAAGAGAGTGTCGGTGTTAAAGGAAGGAAGGCATGCTACGATGGTTCGGGCATGTGGAGCGAATGAGAGATGAAAGAATGACAAAACAGATATACAACGCGAAAGTGGATGGACGTAGGAGTCGGGGAAGGCCACGACACATCTGCCACGACCAAATTAATCGTGTGTTAGTTGAAGGTGGTATCAAGAGCCGAGGGAACCGACGTGCATGCATGAAAAGAAAAATGAAAGTTGAAGAAGCAAGTGAGGTGTGTATGGACCGTACCGTGTGGCGCTCGGTTCTTTCTGCCTGCCCCGCAGGGGATTTGGCGTGAGGGTAGATAGATAGATAGATAAAGCTACGAGTATAGAGAGTTTACTAGACATTCTATCTATGTAACTTCCATTACATCTGATGCTGAAGCTAAAATAATGTTTTTGTGTCTTTCTGTATCACGCCAAAACTATGAATAGTACCATTTTAAATAATACTGACATAATTTGAGATTATTATTGACCGGATTGATGCCGATATTCTGCGCGGTTCCTTTTGGAGACACGATGAAAAACAAAATGATTTTTGTGTTGTATGATCAACGCATAGGTATTCCGATTTCAATTAACTTCTGATGCAAGAAAGGAATTAAGTGCTTTATGAATTATTCCATACAAGTTTTAATATTGTAGGTTTTGTTGTTCAGAAATTACAGTGATCTCAAATTCAGGGTTGTAAAGTTGCTGTTCGAAATAAATACACGTGATATCTCACTACACCCCCCACCCCCCCTGGTGATGTTTCGTGATTTTTGTCAGACCCCCTCCCCCCCCTTTCGAGCCTCACGTGATTAATGGACGACCCCATACTTGTATACTATTATTGTATATTTTTAAGACCTTTGTTTTTACCCATGTTCGCAAATGATTAAATGAATTATTATTATTATTCCTCTTTATTTAATTATTTACATATAAATATTATTTTATTATTATTTTTGTATTTTCATTTTCGAATCTCGGCTTTTGCCGGTATTTTTAGAATAACACGGGCCAAAGCCAAGTGCTATTCTAACAATGTGGGGTTTCATTATAATTAATTTCTTACTGTCAATGTGTGTTCATGTCGGTATCCGTTTGGAAAAATTTTCTTACTATCCTACAAGTGTTAAGTATAACTGCTTTTTGAAAACTTTTATACATAGTAGATGGTAAGTCCAGGGCTTTAATAGATTGATGCAGTTGAGAAGGGATTACTCCTGTACTTGATAAAACAATTGGAATGACGGTGGTACTATTCAACCGCCACATACGGGTTATTTCAATTTTAAGATCTAAATATTTAGAAAGTTTTTCTGATATGGTACTTTGTAGATTATGCGTATTAGGTATAGCAATGTCGATAAGCTGGGCAGTTTTGTTTATTTTGTCTACTAAGGTAATGTCTGGTCTATTGTAATGTGTAGTTTTGTCGGTGAGTATAGCACGATCGAAATAAAGTTTATGTGTGTTGTTTTCGAGAACTGTCTCTGGGACATATTTGTAATATGGAGTTGGAGTTTGAGTTGGGACAAGGAGTTTGTATTTTATAGCTAGTTTTTGATGGATTATATTCGCAACTTGGTCGTGTCTATGCTTGTAATCTGTCTGTACTATTGCTCGGCAGGCACCTGTAATGTGTTGAATAGTTTCAGAGGAACTGTTACACCGTCGGCAGACGTCTATTACATGGGGAATTCGCATTATGTGCTTTTGATAATTGCGGGTTTCAATAACTTGGTCTTGAATTGCTTGCATGAATCCTTCTGTCTCCGGAAAAAGGTACCCACCACACAACCATTCGTTCGACGCTTTCTTGTCGACACTTGGTTGACATATGTCTTTCCGGTGCCTTCCATGCAGAGATTTCAGAGTCCATGCTTCTATTTTCGATTGCACACTTATAATTTGTTCACTGCTCTGTGGCATTATGTCATGCATATTTAACGGAGTAAGCTTCTGGTCATTGAATACTATTGCTTTGTGTAACTGTGAGATAGTCGCTTTTGTATAAAAATACGTTTTCAAAATCGTTAATTGTTTGCTGTGCAAGTTCATTATATCTATTAGGCCTCTTCCTCCTTCATCTCTGGGTAAGGTCAATCTCTGGATACAGGCTTTTGGATGGTGCTTTCTGTGTCTAGTCATAGTGGTATTAATAGTTCGTTGTAAATTCTTGAGATCAGTTTTACTCCAGTTAATTATGCCAAACGAGTATGTAAGAATGGGGACAGCATAAGTATTTACAGCTTTAACCATATTTCGGGAGTTAAGTTGAGTGTTAAAAATAGAATTTAACCGATGTTTAAATTGTTGAGTAAGTTTCTTTTTTATTTCTTTATGGTGTATCTGTTTAGACTGAATGTATCCTAAATATTTATATGTCTCGCTCTCGTCGAGAGAATCTATAGTTCCACCACCCTGTATTTCGTATGAATGTGAATAAATTTTGCCCGATTTATAAGAATTTATTTTGCATTTATCTAAACCGAAATTCATTGCAACGTCCCTGGAGAATATTTCTGTTAAATAAGCTAATTTGTGTAAGTCAACAGGTGTATTGGCGCACAGTTTTATATCATCCATGTATAAAAGGTGATTAATCTTTAATTGGCGTTTGTCAGTCCGTCCGTCAGTTGTATTGTCCAAATATTCTAGTTGATAACCTGAGTCTAAAGAATTTAGGTGCTTTGAAAGAGGGTTTAGGGCCATACAAAACCATAGCGGGCTAAGAGCATCTCCTTGAAATATACCTCGTTTTACTTTTATTGAACTTGTCGTTAGGTTTCCAGTTGGGGTGCTAAGACGTATATGAGTCGTCCATCGTGACATAGTATTACTTAAAAATTGAATTAATTGAGGATGTATTCTATATACCTCTAAAATCTCTGTAAGCCATGTGTGTGGTACTGAATCGTACGCTTTTTTGTAATCTATATACATCGTGCATAAATCTTGCTTGTTACGTTGAACTCGTCTATGTATCACTGCGTCTATAGTCAGTTGCTCTTTACAACCTTGACTAAGCTTTCTACAACCCTTTTGTTCTTCTGTTAATATTTTATTATCTTCCAGGTGTGTGTAAATCATATTGGCAAGGCATGATGTGATTATTTTATATAAAGTCTGTAAACATGTTATAGGTCTGTATTTAGCCGGGTTTGTTGTATCTTTAGTGTCTTTTGCAAGCATGTAAGTTATACCTTCTGTAATATATAAGGGCATTATTGATGGGTTTAAGATGAAAGTATTAATGTGGTTATGTAGGTATGGGTGTAAGTGAGTGAATTTTTTGTACCAATAGTTATGTATACAGTCAGAGCCGGGCGCTTTCCAATTGTGTAATTTTTGAATAGCAGTTTGAAAAACTTCGACAGGTATTGCCTCAAAATACATCTCAGATGTTTTAAGATTACTAGTTCTCTCCGTTTTTATCCATTCTGCTCCTGTATTATGGCTGGCAGGGGTTTCCCATATATCAGACCAGAATCTATGCAACTCATCTAAGTGGGGCAAGTTTGGGGTTGTTACACTGTTGTTAGGTGATTGATCATTTGTTGTCGACTGTTTTAATTTCCTATAAAACTGCTTCTCGTTATTGCAAAATTCATTATTTTGTATTTTACGCTGTGTGCATGCTGTGTATCTATTAAGTCTACTTGTTACTACTGAAAGCTTCTGTTTGAGAGTGTCTAAAAAGTGTGAAAGTTGTGTGTTTGGTTCTTCGTGGGATGTATGAATTTTATGATGTTCTAAAATTTTGTTTACCTGTCTTACAAGTTTCCTATTTCTATTTCCTCGTATGTATTGAGATAGTCTACCTATTTTAGCCCTATAGTTGCAACTCTTTTGTTCTAACCTTACTTGCCATTTAGATTTATGATCTCTACGTATTGGACGTGATGGTTCTGCAGATGAAAGGGAGAGTTTCGCTCCGTTATGTTTAGCAGCGGTATATGCAGCGCTATAAATTATTGTTTGTAATGTTTTAAAATCTGAGTCTCTGTTTAAGTACTTTGGGAGTAGGAATTTATTTATGTAGTTCACAGTATTTGCCAGCTTTCTTGATGATTTCTGTTTTGGTATATACCGTCTGGATGTAGGTTCAGTATTCTTAAAATATTCTAAAGTTTCTATGAACGTTTTATCTATGTCTTCATTTGTTTCTGGATTCAGTACTGGTGGTGTAATTGTAATAGTAGGCCGAGCATTTTCTCTACAAGATGGTTCTGTCTCTATAGTAGGTGAATTCCTCATCCCAGTACTTGGTAAAGATTCTAATTGAGAATATTGTATCATTTGCGTATTTGTATAACTGGTGTTAACATTTTCATTTGTGACTTGCAGTTCTTCTATTACTTCTTGCCTTATTTCCTCTAATCTATTTAGGCTAATGTATTTGTTCTTCATTATAAGACGTCGTTGATCCGCTATTCTTTGTTCTGTTATTCGTGATAAATGAGGAAATAAGCTTATAAACTCTTGATGTAGGTTCTTTCTGTAGAGTGTTTTATTTGTCTCTAACTCGGTTACTTTAAAATATGATTTGATTATTGCTTCATTATATTCGTCTGTCCACCGGATGCGTTCATTGGGTATAGTTTGTGTATTATTATGTGTGACATGGTTGCTAACATTCTGTAACTCCATTCTAACTTCGTCATATATCGTATCTATTAGGTCTTGCTGTAACAACTTGCTGCGGACTATTGCCCTTCGCTGGTCACCTATCCTTTGACGGCTGACTTGCATGGTAGGGTATTTTTCTAAAAACTTTGTGTGTAATGGTGGTAAATAATCGTTTGTGTCTGTTTCTAAGTTAGTTAGTTGTAGGTATGTTCGTAGGATAAATTGATTCATTTCAGATGTCCATTTCCTACGTTTACTGCTTGTGGTGGGCACAGGTTCATTGACTTGGTTCGTCTCCTGCACAACATCCATAAGCTGTGCGCTATTAATAGTAGTTAATGAATCTGTGGTGCTAGAAGTTGGTGATAAACACATCGATGGACCTGTTGATGGGATGGAGGGGAACAATGAAGAACTAGAGGATGCCAGGGATAATGTTTCAGCTGCACCATCATCATTATTCAGTCTACTACTACTTGTCATTAAGTATTCCCGGCGACCCCCGGGCAGCGGCCTAAGATTGTATTTTCGTTTATAATTTTCTGACATATTGTTCCCACGAGAAGCTGGAGACATTATAGGTCAACTGTGGCAGAGCTCCGCGTTCACCACAGCAAGGGTAATTAAAACTGAAGGTCCCCCTGTTTTCAGAGTCCGGATACTAATAGCTAAGCTCCCCCTTAACTATGCAGCCCTCGGCGTATCCTGTTTCACCTTAGCTTGGGTTCTCCTTACCTACCTAAAGTCTGCTTTAGGGACAGGCGGGAAGACGGCCGGCCAGCTATCACATCATGCTTGCGCCCATACGGAATAATTCCCATCACAACACAAACTTCACACAAAAGCACGCCACCCGCCTCCCCACCCGTCCATAAAACAGATCGTAGAGATCGTCTGCTTTAAAAATGAACATTACCTCACCCAACCCGGCTGCAACACTAAGTTCAACACAAAAATGCTCACTTCCAATCCAGACGGTCTCTAACCACCACGTTAGCCACGCCTGTAAGATATATTTCGTGTGTCCGCCCCCCACGTGATCTGATGGTCGATCTGGACGTGTGGTTGGGTTTTAGGGAGCTTATTATTATTATTATTAAACTTTTTATTTATACACTGATTGTCATGAAATAAACGCTAAGTGTTAAGTGAAGCAAACCTCAACACAATAAAAAAACCGCGTTGCAATCGGTTAAGCTGTTACTGAGATAAGCTGTTACTGAGATAAGCGTGCACAAACGTACAGACAAACAGATATACAGACATACAGACAAACAGACAAAAATTCTAAATATCATTGTTTGGGTTCTATTGCGTTCATAAAGCCCCCTTATAATATTTTATCTTATTTATCTTCCATGTACAGACAGCGACCTGTTACGATTTTATTATATGTATTAATATTGATGATGATATGTAATAGATAGATATTATATATTTACAATATAAAATTTAAAATACAATACAAAAACACCTTTACACCTAATAAAATAAAGAATGACTAAAATGTCTAAGTCTATTGATTGTCGAACATCACTATTGTAGCGGGTCACCCTTTTTTGTATCAGTGACAGTTGCACTTGTCATTTTACTGACTGAGATTAATAATCCGACTTTAGTAATGAATGTCACGTAAAATACAAGCAAATGAAATCAATACGGTTTTTATTTGTGTTCTTTTTTTTGTTTATTTATGTTATGAATGACTAAAGCTTACATAATAATAATAAGACTTGTGATCGTATAAAAATTTGTGACCGACCGAAGTTTCGGTTTAGGTTTCGGCCAGTTTCGGCCAAAAAATCGAGTTTCGGCCGCAGTTTCGGTTTCGGCCAAAATGGACCGAAACTTTCGGCCTGGCCGAAACTCACGTGTTCATCAATTTTGAGTGCCTAGCTCTGCTTGTGACGTGGTTAGGGTCAGCCCAAACAGTTAATATGTTAATAACCGAAGATTTACAGATTTACAAAGGACCTCCAATCAATAGTTATAATAATACAATTTTTACGGAATCCTAAAAAGGTGATCTAGGACATTACATAACCCTGCCCCTTTGTTGTCGGTTCCGTTGACTTCGTTTGTCGTCTGTCTATCTGTCAGCAGACTCATGCACCGGGATAGTTAGACAGTTAATTTTTTACAGATGATGTATTTCTGTCGCCGCTTTAGCTACAAATAATAAAAATAGACAAATTAATAATATTAAAGGGGGTCTCACAAACAATATACGTGATTTTTCGCTGATTTTCTTCTAGGCGCGCTAGTCCGGCTCACAGTTGTCCACTTTTGGTTACCTATATACTTTTATGATGTAACCAAAACCAGTCAAGAGCTAGTAGCAGACCACCGTGTGGTTGTAGTCGGTAGGAGTTCGCAATAGCATCTATGAGTTCCACATGTAAAAGAAAGGAACTCATTTTTAGGTGGAGATATTTCTAAAACGAACACTTGAGAAGATTTATACCGTTGATTGATACCATTGATTGATGGTACTTGGTGGAACTTGCAGCACCTATTGAAAAAATAACCAGCCAAGAGCGAGTCTAACTCACACACGAAGAGGTTAAAGCCTATTAACGAGACATGAGGCCTAGTCGTCCGTCTGTCTATTAGTCACGAGGTTGTATCGCTGGAACCGTGCCAGATATAGGCCTAACATTTTCACTGTACAGTAGTCCTACCGACTAAAAACCACGCGTATCCTACCTAACAGCCTACGGTTGGGAGCCCCGAGTATGCCTTCGGAATGATGCATACTGCGGCCGCGTCTTTGGGGGCTTGTTCAGTTGTTATCCCACTTCTTGAGTGGGGCGTGGATGAATCTCTCACGTCATGCTATCGTCTAAGGCCTGCTTCTGTAAAGACGGTAAGCAGTCCGTCCTCAGGCCCTCGGTCATGGAGGCTGATAGTATGGGGCGCCGCCGCAGACTGTGAACTCGGATGGCAGAGTTCTCTCCCGCTTCCTCCCCGCCATCCCTTTTACGAGCATGACCTGCTCACAGGAAGCCTATGGCCCCACTCCAGCGCCTATTTGCGCCATTTTAAACAATGATGCAAGGGCCTTTGATTCCAGGTCCCATAGAGGGGTCCCGGCTAGAAGACATGCCGCCTCAACTGATATCGTGCGGTATCTCCTTATCACCCTGATAGCCGTCGCCTTCTGCGGGCTAAGCAATCTTGCCGCATTGCTAGCCATCAGGATCTCTGCCCATACGGGGGCCCCGTATAGGACCATGCTCCGCACGATTCCAAGGTACAGTCTCCTGCAGGGAGCGTTGGGTCTCCTGATATTGGGCAACAGCCGCGTGAGAGCGGCTGATGCCCCCTCCCTCAGCTATGGGACCAAACTTCGGAAGTGGTATCCGAAGTTCCACCGGCTATCGAGTACGAGCCCCAGATACATCATCGAGAGCTCGATGCCGATGCTGACGCCCCCTATATGTAAGCTGGATCCTGCAGGTGGCCTCAGGGCTGCGTCTCGGTGCGTTGCTCCTCGCGCTGTAATGAGGGTGTCGTCGTAACACGTTATGCACTTAACTCGTTACGCCGAACAGGGTGACTGTTCTGATGCCGATAATAAAAAATACCTACTAAAATCAGAAAAAGGCATCCACACAACAAACGTAATTTTTGTGCCCAATTTCTGTAACGGAATCATCTGTGCGGAATCCGACTCGCACTTGGCTGTTTTTTTTTTTTTTTTTTTTTTCAATATGAACACGTGAGTTTCGGTTTCGGTTTCGGTTTCGGCCGAAACTGACCCTGGGGCCGAAAGTTCGGTTTCGGTTTCGGTTTCGGCCGGAAAACCAGTTTCGGTCGGACACTAATAAAAATAGAGCCAATTACAAGACCTTATTTGTAGTGATATTTTATGGTAAACAGTACAGTGTAAGTTTTATGGTAAGCAGACCGACGCGCAACAAAGTGACCTTATAAGGGTTTCGTGTTTTCCGTTTGAGGTACGGTACCCTGAAAAATTAAATTGTGACATTCTTATATCAATAATTAAAATCAGCCTGTAGAAGTCCACTGCTATTTTCCCCGAAGTTGTACGCAGGAGAATGCGCCACATTTCACCAGCCAGTATTTCCACCAAAAAGTGGTGGAACCTGTTGTCAGGGCAAGTTCGGACAACCTGCTGTTTATCCAACGGGGCTTGACGAGTATCATGTTGCTGGTAACCCATACTTCGATTGTGACAATGATGATGACGTAATGTGATCAGCCCCCTTAGACAAGTGGCACAAGCGTAAATCGCAAACGAAATATATTGACCAATCACACCCTAGCTGGACGCCGGCGTACGTCGCACGTGCTGCAGCGGGATCACGAGCTTGGATGTGATTGGTCGATATATTCTATCCTTTCGTGTGCGATTTGCGCTTGTGCCACTTGTCTAAGGGGGCTGGGGATGTAGGATAGTACTCTGATTACAGCGTTTTTACCAGGACCAAGCAGGAAAGATGTACCCACAAAGTCGTGGTTTGATCTCCCTGTAAAGTGGAAAGAAAACTGGACCTGGACTGTTAGTGCTCCAAGGGGTTCCGAATGATTGGATGATGAAATTATCGGTCTCAAGCTAGACTCGAACCTGCGTCTTTTGCATAACCGGGTCAGACACCCTAACCTCTGG